>JAQMCX010000023.1:8107926-8173489 GCA_029814765.1 Acanthurus leucopareius | reverse complement strand
AAACTCACTTGGTATCACACTGGGTGGATGTATGACTGTGATACCAAACCACGAAATGCAAAGTGAAATTGAAGAACAGAGTTTTCAGGTGGTGATTTTTCTCAAAACTCTGTTTGGAAAGCCTAACCCGGTTTAACCTTTCCATTGTGTGTATCTTTCCTTAAAATAATTAAACGCACCTCAGGTAGTGACTTATTACTTTGCATCCCTATTTTCCAGTTTGTACACTTTACACAGTTTACCAGCAAGAAAGCAAATCATCAACCTGTGAAGCAAAAAGAGCTTCATTCTGTAAACAAAATCAAGCCGAATATTAATATGCAAGACTCTTACCTCTTGGATGAAATGAAATATCTCGTCTTTTTGAAAAGTTAGGCAGATGATCTACACTTACACCTCTTAGTCACTGTTTAATTTCACAGCTGAAGTAATGCATGCAGAGCTGGAAATGAAAAATGTGTTGCTTACCAAATATGACAAATAGAAAAAGTATCCTGCAAAGTGCTTTTTTGGTATGCAGCATGTTGAGTATTGGTTGGTGCTACACAAAATTTTACAAATTACACAGTGAACGCAGAAGAATCCATCAAACATCTGCACACAGCTGTGGAGGACCTGTTCTTAACAAGCCATGGGTTTTTAGCATTAAGACCTGCACATAGACAGAGCTTGTTTTTAAATGGAAAAGACCTAAGCTGCACTTGATCTCATTCATTGAAAACAGCAGTCGTGTCAGGCAGATTTGCATGCAAATCACAGATCTGAGTTTTATTATCATTATGAATGCAAACACTCCTTCAACTGATCAGATTTAGCATCCAATGTAATCACATACAACAACAACTCTCACGAGTCAAAACAGTGCAGCCAGTAAATCACAGTCTGCTTTCTGCCATCTAATGAAAATGAAAGTGACAAACCCAAACTCACCTGTGGGGGCAGTGTTGTGCCACAGCTGAAAGTGAAAAGTGGCAGAATTGAGGGGGCATGGAGCACTGGAATGTGAGGTGACAGAAGGTGTTGTGCTGCTCTCTGGGGAGGAGCACTCCAGTCGCACCAGAAAAAAAAAAAAAAAAAATGAAAAAGGGGAGAGATGCAGCCTCGATCCGGCTGTCAGCTCGGGGCATATCTAATTGAATACGCCATGCCATTTGAAGTGGTGGAGTACAGCTGGAGCAGAAAGAGAAAAGCAGGCGTAGGGCAGGCGCAGTGGGAGAGCAGCCTTCGCCAAACAAAAAGACAAATCAAAGAGTGAACACAAAAGATGCTCAAACAGATAGCCCTGATCTCTGGCTCTGCGGTCGACATCTCCCACTGTCTTCACGTACGTGCTGCTGGTGACAGCGCAGGAAGAAGAATGAGGTCTGTGAGTCCGTCTTCAAGGAGGGATTGAAAGGATGAGTGAAAGGTGAAGGAGAAAAGCGGGAATAAAGGCGCTGAAATCCTCATTTTCAGCCTGATTTAAAAAAGAAGATTTAAGGAGCCATTTGCAAATGTAACTTAATATTTTTGTGCTCCCTCATTGTTTAATTCTGCTTGGATCTGATTCACCATCAGCTGATTGGCTGCTGCAGTATGATGTCTGGTTGCATTTCTCCAGAAGTTGACATTTTACCGTTGCGCTGCAGGTTGATGCATTTTTACCTCGTGAAGGAGCTGAATTTAGAAATCATGAAATTCTTCTCGTCAGGCTTCAAGTTATGTCTGAGGCTTGGTGGTTCAGACCAATCAGCTTCCAACAAGGAACGACTGAGAGTTACATGGGGGTTTAGGTGTGAGGACCAGCAAGAGTTTGCTCATTAACTAGCCTAAATGCTGCTACAGCATCAGTTACATCATTATTTTTCTTTAAATAAAGAGCAAAGAAGAACACCGAGAGCTTTTCTTGATGGAAAAGATGTTTTCACTCTTTTCTCAACAGGCCTCTGCAGTTTAATTTACCACCCGGCTCTGCTGGTTCACTCCTACTTTGTTATAGAATTCCTTACTAGTTGAAGCCTGTTATAGACTGAAATCGAAGGATTCGTCCAATCATGTGTTCAGTACATTTTTCAAATTGCCTGTGTTTTTCCATAAACGTTTTCAATGATGGCTCTCCAGGCTTACCCACATTAAAATAAAGGGGAAATGTGGCGTTTTCGCTGCAGTGCTTGATTCGGACAGACCTACAGCCCAAAGGAAGGCCGTCGCAACTTCGAGTTAATTCAGGTTAAACAACCTCAAACTCTTTGGGGGATCACAGGAGACATAATGCGACGGTTGAAGGTCAGTGGCTCTTTCAGCATCTGAATGGCCTGCCACATGTAGCTCGGCACCGCACAGTGCTTTGGGGCAAGCAGGGAAAAAAATATTACTCATAAATGGAAAAGATCAAATAGTGTCATTTAACAACCCGCAGAGAAATGGTGTCACGGAGGACCCTCGTCTTTCAGCTCTCCTCAGGGCTAAGAGGATATAATGTTCCGTCTGCATTGTAATTTATTTCTCACACGGGTCGAGGCTGAGCAATCACACCATATACTTTACTTTACTGGGTGGTCTTTTTCTGTAATCCCCCATTACGGTCATGCACATACACGGTATATGTTCACCGGGCCAAGAGTATGAATATGGGTGTATTCAGACTTTATGCCTCCAAGAGACGAGACAGAGCCATAACCCTTTATGCAATATGGAAATGTCTGCCCATGGCCACGTCTGTCAATCTCTTTTGTACACTGGTTTGGATGTTAACCTTTGAATTCACAACGCCTGGCCTGAATATGACCCTTGCTAACATTCACCATCACCTGCATTTATGAATGTCTAAGACAGCCTGAGTGGACGTGAATATTTATCACGATCTGCATGAACATTATCCCGAAGTGTGTGTGTTAAAGAAGCAGGATGTCTCCCAGTGTGCACTCAGTGTCATCTGCAGGCGGGAGGGGGATGACAGGAAGAGCAGCGAGCAGAAAGGATGGATCGATATGTGTGTTTTTTTGGCTGCAGCAGCAGTGGCGACATGTAAACATTTGTCATGTGCTGCTGCCGGTTTGCTTCCTCTGAATCTTAAATCCCCTGAATTGTTTGATATAATAAACAGATGTTCAAGATGGTGAGCGAACAGCTGCCACCCGCTGATCTTATTAGTAGTTGCTAATTCTTTCCACTGTGCCTGCAGTTGTGAAATGTGTGTGTCTTTGCCATCTGATTGTCACACAACCGCTAAAGCTCGGCCTCGCTGTCTCTCTCCGCTCACACTTTAGCACCAGCGCTTCTAATCCAGGAGAGAAAATGAACTGTCACGCATGTTTGATTGTTAAAAGTGGCTGCCGGTTTCCGTGACAACACCTCTACGGCTTGGGCTTATGGTAGTTATGGGCAGGCGGGACTTTTTCATCTGTTCTTTTTTTTTTATTTTTTATTTTCTTTTCTTTTCTCTTACCATTTTGAAAATTTGAAGGAGGTAATTCAGACGGAGGACGATTCACTGGGTGACAATGTGACAGATGCAGCTCTATTTTTCCAGGATGAATGTGCGAATGATGCAGCCAGAGGAAGATCAGACACATAAAAAAAAACCAAAAAAAAAAACAGCAGCTCAGATGGAGGCACACAGAGCAGGTTTTTCCTGCCCACTCCAGTTCCATCCCTTCTTATTTTTTTATTAACCCCACTCCTACCATAACCATTACGCCTCTGGCTATTACGCACAACATCTCTGCGGACTGACCAACATGTCAGAAAATGACTGGCATTAAATATGACACACAGTCCTTATGCCATCATTGCAGAGAGGGCCATTTTCCTCTTCAGTGAAATGGAGGATGGTGCAGAGAAGAGATTTTTTTTTTTTTAGGAGAAAAACAGGCCTAATGCAGCATTTAAGTCATCTAACTTTTGCAGCACTGTGCTGCTTTTAGAAAAAAACCACCACAGAATGCTCCCGCTCGGGATGAACACACACACACACATGTGCAGATGAGAGACCTGCTTTTACGGCGTGGATCACCTGTGTCCTCTGCTTAATCAGTTTGCATTTCTAAAGCGTTCATCGTGGGACGTTGACAGCCGTCTTCTATCTTTGCATGAACCGCCATTTTGACCTTTCAGCTCTCGCTGCTGATTACGTTTTCTTTTTTTTCTTTTTTTTCTCGTGAAGTGTGAGTCTCCCCATGCAAGGAGGATGTCTTCCCAGCAGTTGGTTGAGCAGACAATGCCTAAGCCTTTGGAAGCTGTAATTTCAGCAGTAATGACATGTTCTTGCGAGGAACAGTGCTTTAGACTTCCGTCATGTGTTATTCCAGATCCTCGCCATAGCACGCTCAGCAGCGTCCTGTTACATTTCCTGTTCCTTTGACTATAACTTAAGATATTTTCCACGATTTCTGGGATCTCAAGAGGTTAAATCACTCGGTAACAGCATAAAATGGTTTATTGCCAACAGCAATGACAAGCACAGAATTAAGAAGTAACATGGAGAAGGAGAGTATGGTACAGTGTTGTTTGGTGCTGAAATATGTCCGTCCCAGTGGATTCGCTGTCTGATGGCCTGCGGCAGCACGACCTGCCCACTCTCTGCGGTATGTGTTGGTGCTGCTTGCTGCTGATGCTGCCGCACTCCAATCCTCTGTGTGTTATTGATCCCAACCTGTCCACCCACCAGAGGATCCGATACCAGTTAACATGATGCAGAGTCCACATATTTAGAGGCCGGAGGGTATCAACAGACCAGACCCTGATTGCTGTAATTGAGAGTGATAGAGATCAGTTAGGGCCAGGTTACAATTGATCGGTTCGTGTGTAAACAGATAGAGATCAATGGCGACAGGTCAATAGAAATTATAAGTATTTTAAGAGGCACCAGTGAGTGACACAAGGAGTTAAAAGGTTTTATGGATTAAAGACGGGGCCTCATTTTAGCCTTAATAAACATTCCTATTCTTTCCTTTTCACTTGAACTCCTGAAAATATATTTTGGCCGTCTAACTTTCTTGAATTTATTTTCTTTTTCCTAACCTATTCGAGCAGCCAGCATTAAAAATCATACGTTATTTAATCCAGGAGAATTTAAAGTTTCAATCTGGTGAATTTAAAGACTAAATTTAGTAAAAAATGTGGGTTTTTTTTTTCTTGACCGTAAACTCAGATGGAATCTCAGGAAGTTTAAGGTGTTTTTTATTAGGAAGGATAGCTCATCATGTTTTTGTCTACATCTAGCTTTCCCAAGCAAGTTACAGCCATTTATCAAAGGATAATCCTATGCATTTTTCAGTGAAAACAGACACACCCTATTTTTCTTTACATATATATTTACCATATAGATGTGACCAAATAGTTTGGAGCATAAATCAAAATGTTAATAAATCATAACAGAGGATACAAAAACAAATATGACTTTTGTTGTTAAAATGTATTTTAAACAAATAGTGAAAAACCTCATCACAAACTATAGAAAGGAAATAGAAATATTCAATCTTCAATAAATGTAAGTTTTACCTAACATCTTTACAAATTTTGATCAAAATGATCAAAATAAACAACAAAACATATGTGATGCCACTCAAAAGCAGAAGAACTCTTGTTTACATGACTGTTTAAAGCATGTGGATAACATTAGCAGTTTAAATTTATTGAGCATTTTAGAACATTTGCATATTTCAGCAACCAGCAGCATCTAGATCCTTAATTGTTGTTAAATATGGGGAACATCACTTGAATAAGTAGACATAACAAGATTTCTGAAAGGCGTTGAAAAGTATTTATTGGAGAATTCTGTTGCAGACATGGACACTGATGTCTTTGTGATCCAAGGCTGAGTGAAACGTGTGTCTGAGCGAGCTCAAACACAAAAAAAACAAACATCTCATAAAGCACCTTTGGGTCTGAGTTTTGTCGACTCTGGCATAACTGTTTGCACACCTCGTCTCCAATACATCCACGTCTAGTACTTCAGTTTTACAGCTCTTACGATTATTTCTACTGTGGCCTCATGCACAGCCATAATGATGGATATTTCTACCACTATATCTTGTCATGAACGACTGTGTGCACTGCCTCTACTTCCTCTCCATGCAAAGAAACATTCCACAGTAACCAGCCTACGTGTCTCATTTGATTCTTTCTCAGCCTATGCATCATTTTAGAGAGAGATCTTTATTAGCCGATTTGCATATAACTGGTGTAATGCCGGCGTCTCATCGCTCATTTTCTCTGTCTATGATAGCCGGCTCTACATCATTACACTTGGATTTGGAGTGGTGCTCAATCAAGCCTCAGGATGTTAATAAAATATGCTGGTTACCAAGATGAGATGAATAATCGCAGGGGTCAAGTATAATTTCCAGCCCCCAACCCCCCACCCAGCCTGCACACACTACGTCACACCACGGGAAGGTGATGGCTCCGTGCCGTCTTCCCATCCTGGTGGCCGCACGCTGGCTGCGATGGTAGCGATGTAAGGGAAGGCAGGCTTGGCATGGTGCACCACACGATAAGGTTTCTGCACCGCTGTGGACAGCACTGGGGGATTTTGGGGGAGCGCTTATCAGTCTGTGTCAGGGTCTATCAGCATCTGTCATGTTTACTCCTCAGGTGTGCTGGCTGCTGGCTCACTGCTCTGCCAAGGCTCCCTTATATCAGTCAGCTGAGAGCTAACAGGGAGCACAAACAGAAACCCACCCACCGCTGGTGCAGACCAGACCTTCCCCGTTACCCAACTTCCCCTCTCTCTATTTATATAAACCTTTTTTTTCACAAAGTTCACTAGTTATATTCTCCGCTTCTCGCCGCCTCATCCTTCCACATCTTGCCTTTCAACTGTGCAACCTCTCCACCACTGCTTTTGATTCACCTGTTTGGAGGGGATATGGGGTGAATCATCCCTTAACAGGATATCAACAGACCAGACCAAAAAAAAGGCCTTGATCTACTCCAGCACATGTTGCCTTTTTTCAAGTCAAGTGGCAGAGCATTATCCCCATTCAGTCCATTTCCTCTAGTCGCAGCTCACAATTGCCTCTCTGCTCTTACAGGAGCTAAAAATGTGGTTTTCCAAAGAGGGCAGGTTCCACGGAGAGCGAGTGAGAGAACGAAAGCAAGGTAGAGAAAAGTGATGACATGAACAAGAATGGAACATATATGTTTCTGTTGTATTTAATCATTGCATACAGGATGAGTGAGTGCAAGAGAGGGAGACACACACACACACACACACGCACTCACACACACACACACACACACACACACACAGAAAGGTGAGAGGAAAGTTCAAGCAAGAGAGAACGAGAGATTTGAGAGAGATTGTCAAAATGTCGCAGGTGGAAATGTCAGCAGTGAGGTGGAGAGGAGTCAAACTGAGCTGGAGCAGGAGGTTGAAACCATAATTAGTGTCTGTGAGTCACCGCGAGTGGCCCTGTGTGATGTCATCAGCTCCCCGTCCTCTGTATCCAGCGCTGAGGACAAGCACGGGAACTAGCGCGGCTCGACCTCTGGCCTTTCTGGAGAACATGCTGTACTCTCTTCTGTTACACCGCTGCACCAGCCTCCGGGCTCCAGCTTTGCCCAGCGTCGGCTGCAGTGACCTCATCACCATTTCTGGGGTCACACTCATACCCAACCGTGACTGCCGATGAACGTGTGTGCATGCGTGTATGTATGCCTGAGTCCCCCTTTTTTCCAGCGTGCATCTCTTTTATCTCCAACAGAGCATGAGCAGCCGCCGCATGACTGACAGTAGAATCATGCCACTGTAGCAAAGCCCGTCTGCCTGACCATCTTGCCGGGAAATCAATCTAACACTGGAGCAAATCAGAGCAACATATGAGAGGGTGGCCTGTACATTCCTTCTCTGCGAGGCAGACGACCGTGGTCCATGTCATGCTGTTTTCTCCTCACTGTGGTATCGCAGGGAGACAGGCAGCCAACCACTGTGAAGGAGTGAGCTTGGGAATGACAAACACATGCTTGATCTCGTGAACCTGCATAACAAATGGTTCTCAGAGCCACGGACATGCCCAGCTCCATGAGAGATAGGAAGGCTGACGAAGTAAGACAGCTCACACAAACATGACCAAGCTCAAGTCCTAAAACTGGAAAAAATATTCCAGATCATGTTGCCATCCTGGCAACATTTTGAAGAAATAAGCAAGAAAATAAATATGAATTTGAAAAAGAATCAAATCAATCGAAGAACTGTCAGGTATTAAGCATTTTTATTGCACTGTAATCTTAAGAATTGACCAGACAACTAGCTAAATAACAACTAGCTAAACTGTACAATAACTGCCAGGTGAGACTGCTATGTATCAAAAAGGACCAACTGAAGTAGCTTGCTAACATGAGCTGGTAATGAGGACTTAGTTGTTGGCTACCATTGACACATTTGACCTGATATTTGATCAGTAATACTGTACAAGTGATTTAAACTTTATTAATCATACATTAGAAAATGACCTCAAGATGTAGGGGAATAATTTTCACATTACTGACCAGAAAACATTGATTAGGTTAGCATAGGCCAGTGCTTCTCAAATAGTGGGGCGCGCCCCCCCAGGCACGGTGAAATATCAGGGGGGGCGCGTGTGACCCCGGGGAACATGCACGGGCGAAACTACCGTTTGCTTTTTCATTGCCGCACCAGAATAAAGTGTAATTGCACATCCACTACAGTAGATGGCGGTGGCACTTCCACGCTGCTGTGTCTTGGATAATCACTGTTTTCAAAAGTCACGAGAGGTTAAAAATTATTCATTCTTGCTTTTAAAGATGAAAAATGATAAATGATGGAAAATAAATGAGCTCCAAAGAGACGTCTAATCGATCATGTTTTGAATTAGTTGTGGAGCATGAAGGAAAGGCGAAAGCAAGAATTTTGAATAGACTAGGCAGAGGTCGGTTTACGACACATGCGACAAATGATACTATTGATAGTCGTGGCAGAGGGTGGGGGACGCAAAATGCTTTTTTCCTCCTAGGGGGGGGCTTAACAGAAAACAATTGAGAAGCACCGGCATAGGCTAATGGTTCATTTCCCACTCATGTTAAACTGCTAGAAAAAAACTAAATGAATACACACATTTTTGTGAACCTGATTCAACTGAGTCATAGTCATACAAAGAACAGGCAGGCCTTTCATATTGTTTAGCTCTCTGAATTAGTTATTTTTGGTAGCTATGTTAGAGCATTTAGCACTACAATTACCTCCTGTTGACACACATGGCCTGTGACTCAATGGTGCCACAGTCTTTTTTTGCGCAGCCAATTTTTAAATAGCTAAAGTCTTTAGGATAGACAATTCGGAAGTATTTCATGCACAATTTGTATTTTCTGCCACTAGAGGTCCCTCTGTCAAAGAGTGTGAACAAAAGACCGAGTGTGATGATGCAGTAAAGGAGCAAGGGATCATGGGATTTGTTTATTTCATTGTTAAACGGCCACTATTGTAGATGAAATTCTTCATTACCGACTCAGACAGAAATGTTTTCGGATGAGTTCATGTGTTAAAGTTTTATTCAGGTCACGTTGAGGATTACCTCCTCACTCTCAGGCTGATGTTACCGAAGAAGACAGAGACACATGACTAAATGAAAAAGCACCATGACCTCAAGCAAAATTACAGAATCAGCTGAGTTCCAACACTGCTGAAACATTTAAGATAATGTGTGTGCAACTAAGCAAAAATATACCAAAGACAGAGTAGTTTTTAGACATTTTAATGTGGAGATGTTACATTCGAAGTTTTGTGGCAGTCTATAATAAGATTATGCAAATTACCAATTTAAAGCTTGCTAGTTGTAACCATGAATTCAAGAAATGATTTTTAATTATAAACTTAGATTTACAAACAACTCAGCCCAAAAACAGTAAACAGACCAGTCCTGACCTGAGAAGTCTACTGAGCGTGTAAAACTAATGCAGAGTAGAGCTTAATTTTGGCCCTGCAGGAGAAATGAAATTTCTAAATAAAACCTTTGACACGCGCAGAAAATGTGTAAAAACACAGGCCTCTGCGGCAGTTGTTCCACCAGCGTCTGGCACTCAGCGTGCCAAGATCTGCAGGTTGTGTTAGTGATGCACCGTGTTAAACAGACGGGAGAAAATGGAGGGAATAGCAGAGTGCATGTATGTCTGACTTAGCAATGTATTCTGACAGAAAAAGTAGTCGAGGAGGCTGAGCAAAAAAAAAAAAACAACCACCACCACCACCCGACTGGTGCTGAAAATAAGCAGTCTCCCCTGTCTGTCTGGTGTAATTCTCAGTGTTCAGCCTCTCATGAAATTATTAAGTCCAAAATCCTGTGCTCCAGGGTTTTCTCCGTCTTGCTCCCGCTCTTTCCCCCCCTGATCATTCTGGCAAAACATGATGTATGTCTCCGAGCTCATCTGTCATTTAAAGAAGACACTGTCTGATTCCACCTGGCTGGGAAATGAACACTTTTCTGCATTCATCTAGTCTCTGCCTGTCCTGTACCCACCCACCCCCACACTAACACAAACAAATGGACAAAGCTGTGCTTTAAATGAATGTTGCACTGGGGCATGGCTGTCATAGCAAATCACAGTAACGCTCAGCATGCCTCTATCCCCCTGCTCAAAGAACAACAAGAGCTCCTTCCATTTATCCATACTCTCTCTCTCTCTCTCTCTCTCTCGCTCTCTCTCAGGCTTCACAGTGCAGAAAACAAAGCAGGATTTTTTTTTTTTCACAGAATACACAGAAGTATGTTTTTCATTGTCTATCTGGTATATGCTGTGACCTCATTAAGAGCAGCTGTTGTTGTATTGCTGTAAACATGTGAATGGGTGTTAATGTTGCAATAACAAAGAACAACAAACAAAGGGGGGGAAATGTCCACACTGTGGACTTTCATGTGTGTGCTGACAGTATGGGGCTGTTTAATTAGAGCAAATATCATAGCCAGGGTCATTTTAACAAATGTTGAGATTAATTAACTGGATTACCATTTAAGTGTTGAAAACATTGTAAATATATTTATTTAAAAAAAAAACAATGAATTCTTTACCATTTGAAAAATTATTCGACAAAAAAACAGACAAACAAAACTGCATGCACAATAGGTAATTTTGTAGCTTAAGGCCCCTTTGCCAAACAATGAGAACAAAAGACTTAGTTTGATGATGCAGAGAAGTAGCAAAGGATCATGGGATTTGTTTATTTCTTTGTTAAACAGCCACGATTGTAGATTAAATTCTATATTAGTGACTCAGAGAGGAATGTTCACAGATGAGGTCATGCATTAAAGACCTTCCACTATCACTGAATTAAGCCCTAAAAATATCCTCTCTGATAGTCAAAATGATGTACTTGGACATTTTCTTCAGGATATAAATTATTTAATTAATGTCTTTTAATTGCTTACAAGTGGACGTGTCAGAATGTAGTGTGTTTTATGCATCACTCTTTACAACTTAGAACTCAACTGTAAAAATGCATCTTGACCCTTTAGCTTGACAATGCTAGGTCTCAGCTAATAAGGATGTTAAGTAGAGCGACCTAGCGTTAGCTTCTCCTCTGACTGACCGTTCACTGGCATTGCCATGAAGGCTGCTGAGTGATTGGACTTGACTTGAGGGACTTTAGTTAAACATGTAACAGTCTGACGAGACAAAACCAGGGCATCATTACAAAGCAAAAGCAATGCAACAATTGTTTTATTTTATCTATGATGTTTTCATAATCTATTCAAAACTGCAATTGAAAGTCAAATCATGGCCCGACTAGTGTAAAGTTTAGTTTACAGTTGAATCAAGGATGGGTGGGTACAGTACACACAAATTCAATACAGGCAAACCTACAAATAGGCTGACATTCTGCAGCCTTTTTATTAATTCATAAATGTCAGAGAGGATCACTGCGGGCCAATGACAAAAGGTTCAGGGACTTTCAAAGTCTTATTTATAAAAGCAATTTTAAGAGGAACCATCCCATGTAGGGCCCATTTCCACTCAGCACTGCACATCTCTTTGATCATCTGAGTTTGTCCTCACCTCTCCCTCCACTCCAGCCTTTCCATATCAATCACTGTTTTATATACACTTCATCAAAGCAGCTTCAGGGCAAAATAGCAACACAAAAACCTCTGCAGAGGCTGCAGTTTGATTTCTGACGTCAATCCGAACCAAATGGGACAGTTTTGTTTTCCTGCTTGAAACAATCTACATTAATCCTGCTCCCACCCAGAGATTTAGCTCAGTTGAAGAAGAGTTTTTTTCACTTCCTGACCACTGTGAAAAATGGAAACATACAGTATAAGCCATAGACTTTAAGATACCTAGCTACACATTTTAAATGGATTAGCTAATACTGTGTGATCATTTCAGCCAAACAGCACATAATATAAAACCTGGTTATACAGCTGATTGTGATCATGTTTTTAATCTGTTATTAGTTCATTTTTCAATTTGAACTGTAGGCTACCTGAGCAAGTATAATTGGTTTGTTATTGTTGGTTATTAGCTACATGTGAATGGCTTCTCTGTGGATGAAACTTCTAGAATATTGAAATTGATGATTTAATCCTCCCCTGTCTGAATTACAATCACGGTCTTCAAATGCTGGATAAAGTTTGCAGCTATGCTTTGATGTGATTGGTTGAAGTTAACCTGTGAGAGATGGTGACAGACAGATGATTCATCTTATTACTAATTTTTTTTTTTTTTTTTTTTTGGAGTGCCTGCTCTTTTCTAAATAGTTTTCAAGGACAACACCGCAGACGGTCAAATAATATGACTCATCTCGTTATCAAATTAAAACATAATGATAAAATAGGTTTCACCAGATACAACATTGTTCCCTTTGTTTGTACTAAAGAGCCATTGAAAAGAATTAGATCATTCCTAAATGTAACATAGCTACACAGAAAAATGACCAGAATTGAATCATATGAGGATTGTTTGCTCAGGGCCATGTTTTGTTTTTGTGACAGCAGCCTCGGCCTTTCTCTGCCCATGTTTCAGAACTGAAATGTGTTGTGAAAGCTTCTGCTATCGCCCGTCTGCACACACCCCAGGAGTCTTAGAGATAAGTGTGCATGTAATATATATATAAGGGCACAGAGAATGTCTTTAAATACCTCCATTAGTTAAACACAAAGAATTCAGCAGCTCTGGGCCTGAGTGTTTTATTTATAATCAGGATTAGGGTGACAACATGGAGTTTATGATTTATGAGAGCTGGGGTCAGGAGTACGCTGTCATCGCATCTCTCCTCACCTCAGCAACAACATCTTAATTACGCGTACGACTCACGCCACACATGACCCGCGGGCCGAGCGGCCAGCCTCATCTTTGGGGAGGTCGCAGCTTCATTACGCTGTCCGAGATCAGCGCGAGAGCCGGCTCAAACAAGCTAAGACCAATTATTTAGATTAATTCGATACACCCTTCCCAGCCTCATTCTGTTCGGAGCATCTGCTTAGGCTCAAGGAAATGATGATGTACGAGGCGTAATTTAGCCTTGAGAGAGAGAGAAATCACTGTGTCTCATTGTAGCCAAATGGAATCCAGATGAACTGTGCTTATTAAGAGGTAGAGGGGATGGGACTGTACAGGTAAGAGGTTTATCAGTGTTAATAAATGCTATTGCCATTTCCTCTGCAAGCTCTATCAGAGGGGAGCCAGGGGGGCTTTTGGTGGTTCAAATGGACCTCACATCATCTGTGCATGTGAATGATTGGTAGTATTACATCTGCCCATTTCTGAGAGTTAGCACTGCTTTTATGAGCGTGTCTCTCCGCAGTTGATGAAGGAACATGGGTGTACGGATGTGCTCTTACAGTGCTGGTGTTACGTGGATTAACAGTGATGCTTCTGAATAGGGTTTCCATGAAGCATCCCCGTCGAGTTTTGCCTGGCGTAACACAGTAGAAATTGGACGGAGGCACAAAAACGCAGCGACAGTAGTCCAAATGTCATTATTACTTATGAATTACACCGGAGCTCATTTTAGCAGCAATGAAATCTTAAATGGGGTTATAAGAACATCATCACCACTGTGTATTGCTGAGCTTAAAAAAAGTAATGGATTTAAATGGAAACTCACTGCTAGCTTTAATGAAGCATGAAAAGCATTCCCAGTTTACACAGAGAGAAGGGAGAACAGGAGGGAGGGGTGCAGTGGCAAGAGAGGAAGGGGTGTCTGCTGTCATGTGTTTGAGAGATGAAGGCCTGTTGAGGGAAATATCTTTTTTTTTCATGTTTTATCTGAAAGAACATCAACAGCATCATTATGGTCGAGGTTGACTTAAGGTGAGAAAGACTAATAGAGCTCAAATTCTTTGTAATGAGATGTACTTTTCCATTTTTCCTTATAATTCTGTCTGCAACTCTTGCTCTCATAAATGCTAATATGCTGTGCAGAACAACTACAGGATGCAATGATTCATAGATCATTTCAAACCCATATTCAACTGAATACAAACCAAAGACGAGATATTTAATGTTCAAACTGATAAACTTTGTTTTCTTTTAAATATGGACTCATTCTAAACTCGAGCCATGCAACATGATCTATAAAGTTGGAATAGGGTCACCGCTGTGTTACATCACCTTGTCTTTTCCTTTTTCTTTTTCTATTGTATGCAGAGTGAACAACAAAAGACAACTAACCTTGTATAACACAAAAAAAAAATTGCTTACCTCCTATGCAGCAATTGTATAACCCATTGTTCGACCCTTCCCAAAGAGCCTAACAACATTTAACATTCACAAGTAGGACTGAAAAAGTCCTTTCTTTTCTTTTTATGTTTAATTTAGATGAGATACGTATACATCCAGACTTAAGTTAGATTGAGGCGAGTAAACATTCGGCTGCTTGTATAGCAATCAACCATCGCCCCAGGACAAATGCTGCTTTTTAAGCCTTTATTCAAATAAAAGCCAGTGTTTGTGCCCGTGTTTCCACATGGCTGTATCTGTGTGTTCGCCAGAGTCCACTCCCAGCTATAGATTCATGTCTTTGTGGGTGTCGGGATGCGGCTGTTGTGTTATGCTTGCTAATGAAAGCAAGGGATGAGAAGAAAGGAACCTTGTTTACTCAACGGAGATAACAACAGCTCAATCACCTACCTGATCCGAATCCTTAATTGGTATCATTATTAAACCAGGGACAAGTAAAAGAAGATAAGTTTCCCATTTGCATAGCAGACTGCAGATGATAACTGATGCTGCATGTCACCTGCAGACAAGAAACTTCAATCATCACGGAGAACAGGTTTATAGTTTGCTATCGTTAGCCTGCTTTATGACAGTGAGCACAAAGCATTTAATCAAGTTTGTTTTCTCGAAATAGAATCACATGAATGCAGTTATCACATATTTAATTTGAATAAGACTTTTTCACTGTATAGTCACCGAACTATACACTACAACTGCAGACCCTGCACAATGCAGAGGCACCAAACCTTCTGTGTGAATCTGCATAGTGGACACCAGCTTATCTGAAATAATCCATTTATCAGAATGGAGTCGAATCTGTGATATCGCTCTCCGTTAAGCGCTGCGACAGGTGCCATCTGATGTGCGTGCATGCATTAGCCGGTCGCACGGCAGGGGAGCTTAAGTGAAATGTCACTTTTTACAGTGTGGCTGATTGCATATGCCTCTCTGAATGACACCGACCCAGCCGGAACTCACCGGAGGCTTCTCTGGCTGGATATTAATTTCACTCAGATGTGCCCACAGTGGGCCAGAGTGCACGGGTGGATGAATGCGCACTGTCACACATATACAGCCGCAAAACCTCAGTATGAGCCCTTGCTCGAGATTTCATTATCGCAGTGGCTTTATTGCCATTATGGCTCCGTTGGCAACTGAATCGGCGGCTGAAATGTGGCTCAGCCTGTTATTTGCATGCTGATTATAACGTGTGCGAGGTCTGTGTCTCCACATTGTGTCCATATCCTTCTCCTCAGAACGCATTTAGGCATGTATGTTAACGGATTCGGACGTGACCATTTTTCCCAGCAGACTTGATGGGAAAAGTCAGGCGGTAGTTAGAAATGTGTGGAAATGTGACAGGCAGCCAATTTTACACCCCACACTGGGATCAAACAAATCCATTTTATGGCCAGTGTGTGTGTCTATATAGAACTGACACTTTTGGCTATAACTGTAAATGTGATTCATGAGCCAACCTGTTATTAACTTTGCATAATTTACTTCAGTTTAGCAAACAATCTGACCCTGAGGGGAGACTACTGGGGTAAAGGTCACTTAAAAAAAAGGAAAAAAAAGGTGTCCTTTGTGTCTTTTCTACATTATATTAATTTGAATAAATAAAATAAGACAGAATATCTCTTTTTCCATAATGAAAGAAGGAGGTGGACATGTGGGAATGTGGTGAAAATACATTCATTTGCTTTCTTGCCAAGACTTAAACAAAAATGTATCAATTCCACTGTCATGTGATCACGTATCGCACCCAATATATGCAATGAAATCCCTCTTTATTTTCAAACCCCAGGATAAAAAGAGCTCACATATATACTTATTTCTTCATTCATATGCAGGTTTTCAAAGCACCCATTCAGCAGTATTGGTTGGAACCAGAGAAAGCCATATTATAGCCATAAATTGGCCCACATGCGAGTGTCTTTGGAGAGTTCGATTCATCAGGAGGCTAGGACAGGAGGGCTGAGGGGGCAGATCTTAGGTTTCTTATTGATGTGCTCATTACTGTCAGTTCTACCGGCCCTGGATGGTTCCAGCCCAACAAGCTCACTTCAACAACTCCAAATTGGCATGTATGAAGCAAGAAAATAGATTTTATCCATTACCTAGCCTCAGCAGTGTGCATTTTGCATGTCATTACCGGGCTCCTATGTATCAGGTATCAGAACCCATTACAACAGCAGAGGGATAACTATACTCTCAGGCTCTGTCTTTTCTATAGAGTCATTTGTAGCAAAGGTGTCACTAACGGTGGCCTGGAATATTGAAGAGATTGTGTCATTCTTAAGTGCCAAGTGTTGCCTGTGTGTGTTTGTGTTCCTGCGCGTCCCTGTGTGTACTCGCCCCACCTGAATACAGATGGTCCATTATTGATACAGAGAGCACAGAATGACAGAAACTTGCTGTTCCCGCAGCTCAACAGCCGACAGAGGAGCACTTACTGCCACGCTGACTGACCCAAGGTGGTTGAGATGTGAACAAAAGCTCTTTTCCAAGCAGTTTTTAAAGTATCCAGTGTACTGTTAGTTAAGCAAGCTCTTAGTGCCGTGCAAGGACAGGAATTGATTGATCGTTTCATCCAGACCTCCTCTGCTGAAAGTCCTTGCATAATGAGTAATTGGTTGGTGAACGATCCGAATGCAAACGGTGGCAGTTGCTATTGAGCCTGTTGCTATCGAGCAGTTGTCTGCTTCAAAAAGGGAACTTTTCAGTCACTCCACACCTGCTCTTACTAGTGTCAGGTCGTACTTGTTTGCTGTGTATAATAATTTAAATAGGAAAGCTCTTGGGGCAGTAAATGAACTGTTTAATATACTGAATGGTGAAAACTGAAATATTAGTCCAGTTTACAAAGTCACAAGGCCTACTGGGGAAAAGGGCCCTTGAAAGTTCATAAAATGCCACCGAGCTCATAAAAAGCTCCTATAATTAGTTCAACGGGGCAAAAATCTATCTTGTTATTCATTTTGGCAACATTTATGACCAAAAACAATATGGTCGAAGATTAGGGGATCGTTAGGAAGTTAAGACACCTTAATGCCTTTATTCCTCAGGAGAATTTAATTATCATAGTCAGCATCAAACTTCAAGTCTTAACAACAGCAGCGGAGGTTATCAATCTCGTAATAGCACAGTGTTCAAATGAGGAAAAGTGTCTGCTGAATCATCTCCTCAAGGCTGGACGATAAACTGGGAGAAGCGGCCCTGTTGTTTTAAAGCTTGATGAATATGTTAGTGAATCTTCACTCATACAGGTTACAGACCATAGTTTGATTGTAACTGTGCAGAATGGTATGTTTTTCTAAAGCTGTAATCTTGCACCTGCACTTGACGTTGGTATTCATTTGAGCAGTAATGGTTGGTAACAGTTTTAAATATATTACAGTTTATCACAAAAACATCTAAGGATTTTAAACAGAAACACCTATACTGACTTAAACAACAACACAGTGAGCACAGCATCTTGCGAGGCTAACCTGCGCCTAGCCTGGGTCCAGCAGTCTAAATAAAGGCTCAAACTGGGCAGCACCAGGGTCAGTATTATTTTGCTCAGTCTGCCTCCTCTTCTCATTTTTCTATTTTGTGCCTCCTCATGGCCTCTCTCCTCTGTCTCCTGCCTGTGACCCGGAAATTGATCTCAGCGCACCATCATGGATGATGTCTCCATTTCTCAATTGCATCTGGAGAAGAGAGGAGGCTTGCTGGAGGAGTTATGGGAGAGGATGCACAAGCGTTTGTGCCTTTGTGGAAATCTGCTCTTATGACATTTATAAAAGAAGTGATACACAGCTGGGATACAAAAGGGGGCTCAAACACTATTTCTGTATGCATAATTTGTATAAATTATTAAAGATGATCAAATGTGTGATTAAGGTTTCTGTCCTTCACTAGTCATGTCACGTCTCCTGATGTGCTGCTCAAGCCAAGAAAGCGAGAAAGAGAGAAAATATACTTTGTATAGACAGATAGACATGAATGCATGTGCTAATATATATCTCTGACAAGGATCATAAAATATAACACAATGGCAGACAGACGATGCATCTGTGTCACACATCGTATTAATATGATGTTGCTAAAAAAAAAATCAGGATGTCTCGCTTTATTTAATGCCTGTTGCCTCAACTCCTCTACAAGACGCATGGAGAGGAAGTGAGAAAAGGAAAACAGACAACTTCTCCACCTGTCCACCACACCTGGTCACCTGACTCCTCACATCCACCTGCTCATCTGTTCACATTTCCATTTCATTCCCACCTGCTGATACACCTGTCTCTCATTATTCCATCCTTCCTTTACTGTCTATAATCAGCTCACCAGCCTTTTTTCCTCATCCACTTCACCGTGTTGTTAATATGGTGCGCTTGTTTCGGTGCCATCTGTAGCTGTTCTTGTTTACTTGTTCCTCATTTTCTGTATAATATCTGCTCTCCTATATTTGATCCTGTCTGGCGTGTTTATGACCCCTTGCTCCTCTGGATTTTTATTTATTTTTTTGCTTGTTTGGACCGCCTTCCTGTGCTGACTGTAAATATGCTCATATTTACAGTAGCTCAGTAAAGTCCCTTCTCTTCGACCTGTTCTGCCTCACTGTCTGCGTTTGGGTCCTCAAGCCATTTCCCCTCATACACACATCCAGTCAGTCACACAGTGAGAATGGATGAGTTTAATTTTTGGATTTGAGGGTTTCCACTAGATTTGTAATTGCAACAGGATTTCGATGCCAGAGATGAGCAACTGGGAAGGAAAAATGCTCCACTGCTTGCAGATTTTTTTTCTTTTTTCTCGATTCAGCAGGCAAACAGCATCCAGCAACTGGAGGACATGACAGTGTAGATGAGGGATGGAGAGGCTGAATGGTAAAGAAAAAGAAATGATTTACAGCTTGTCAACAGAACCACTTTAAAATCCTTTCAAGCTTGAATTGAAAACAGTGAAAGGATGTGTGAATAGGTGTAATTTGGTCAAAATATCCAATAATTGTCCAATTTAAGCCTGATGTTTGGCCAGAAGGGTTTTATATAGGAGGATTATTATGTCTAAACTGATGAGCAAAAAAACCAAAACAAAACAAAAGAGGAATTTACAGTAAAAAAAATAATACATTAGCTTTACATAGCAGTTAAAAAAAACAGTTTTACTTAGTGCTTAATATTCAGAGTAAAGTGAATGCAGATTGGTGGTGATATAGTCAGAAAAATGGTAATAAAAAACACACTTTGATAGACCGTGGAAATGCTTAAGAGACATAAGGATTGTAAGATACAAAAAAGATGCATAGGTTCAATAAAATTCATCGGACTAAATAGTTTAAGCAAGAAAAATGAGTCTTCAAACATTTTTTTAAAATATTAGTTCAATCAATTGTTGTAACAAAACAAGGAAAGCTTCTTTAGATCCGCCTTGGTTTAAGTTTTATTGAGAAAATGCTGCTCCGATTACCTTGGACAGGCTGTAACAGTTGAAAACTGTATTCTGAAGCTTAACCTTGTAATGTCTTGCATTTTATTTAAAGAATATTCAAAAATTGATCAAAAAATAAATTGTGTGGGTGTGAGTGTATTGATGCTGCTGTAAAATGGGAAAATATATGAACTTTTAAAAGCCTGGCAGCAGACTTTTGTAATAACTGTGATCGATTAATAGACCTGAAAAAAGTGCATTGCATGAATTGAACTGGGAGGATACAAGGCATCAGTGGTCTTCAGATCATATTTTTGCAATATTTATAATCTGAACCAAACATGACTGGACCAGTTTTGTAAGGCAAGCAATGGACAAGCTTCAAAAAATAACATTAAACCCTTGCACATTGGTTTTACATGATCAGATAAAGAACAGAAGGATTTCTGAACTGTTTTGACCACAAGAGCATTAAGAGGGTAAAATATGATGAGAAGATAATAAGAGGGTAACAAATGAAAACAATATTGGTCCTTGGATGGATTGAGAGATTAAGAGCAGTAATGAAAACTCCAACCCACAGGCTCGGTCTATTATAAAGTCATCAAGTCTTAGTGAAACATGAGGTCAGATCAAAAGCGTCTGAAAGTGTCTCTGTTGCAGATGAGCAGAGCACTTCACAGTAATGTGCATGCAGCAGCTGATAGCAGCAAATTTTTGAATTTTTGTAACCACTGGTACATTTGCAGTTGTGACTGTCAGACTCCCAAACAGACACAGCACTTTGTCGGTCTGTCTGCTAGGATCTCCGTCAACAGGCTCACATGCTGAGGATAACCACCAGTGGTGAGCAGCAGCCTTCACAGTGAGAAGAACCTGCAGTCTCCAAGACTGAAAAACATGCTGGTGGTTTTCTTTGACATTCCTAGTGTTTACCATCATGAATTCTTCCACCAGGGTCAGACTGATAACAACAAGTACTATTGCAACATTCTGAGGCATTTGAGGGAGAATATTTATCAGAAACAATCTGAAATGTGGCACAGTCGTTGCTCCTCAGCCACGTCCAACTCACTGAATCTGGTTCTCTGTTACCTCTCACTGATGCTCAAAATGAAGTTTGGTCACTGGTTCTCAGCCTTACACCCAAGTCTTAGGTCCAAGGTGAAATCACAAGTGTGCTCATACCAGTGGTCACAAAAAAAGTGTGTCATTCAGGTGCTGATGTTGATAAAGATGTAACATGGAATAATCACATTTTAAAGTTATCGCTTCCACCTGCTGTATGTGCATTACTGTGCAGCCCTCTGTCTGCGTGCAACAGGAACAGTCCTGGACTTGCATTGTATAACAGTTACAGCACATTTAACATCGAATGGATATTTCCCCCCAACAGCAACAACTGATGTGTGGTAGTTTGAGAGGAGGTCACTTGAGGAGGATTCAAGGATTTCACTGGGATGTTGTTAGAATCGAGTCTTTCTCCGAGTTGCTCAGGAGTCATCAATCCACGAGAGCTGTATCTTGGACCCACACAGTTAATCTCTCTGCTGTCCTGCTCTGTCAGGATAAGTAACAATACTAAGTCTTCATTTACCTCCTCTTGCCGCTCGCCTCCCTCATAAATAAACTAATTAACTCGGGCAGCGCTCGGCGTGTAGAGAAGTAAGCTACCCCATACACATACAAATACTCACACACCTGGATGTGCACATTCACCCTGAGACAGGCTATATATCCCTAACACACACACACACACTGACATATTCTTGCCCACTCGCTCCTCATTTCCTTCACGCTGTCACGTTGTGTGGAGGTCCAGATGAATACAAATCAGCCCTCTCCTGTCTGTCAGGGTTTGGTGGATTGCAGCTTGGTAAATAATCAGAAACAATGTGCAAGCAAATGGAAGAAGAGATATCAGAAGGCCCAACAGATATGGGAACGAGCAGTTGGACAGCTCTCTCATGACACCATTAGTCATCAGTGGGAAGGAGATGTGCTGGAAATCCTACTTCAACTACAGGGACAAGAGCGTTATTTCAGGGATGATGATTCTCATCAAACATTTTTCAGCTCTTACAGCGTAGCCTCACATGAATCTCTAAAAGGTGGGGTGAGTCACTGTGGAGAAAGATTGTTGATATTTCACTGGATTTGAAATTTGAAATCTCCTTCTGCATGGTTGCTAACTGTCCATTCTGTGTGTGCACTCAAAAATAAATGTGGTTTTTGTACACAGCGTTGGCTCTGTAAACGGGGAAACTAACAAATTGGCTTGGACCGAGCGACACGCCGCCACTCGAGTCGATCAGAAACAGGTGGCATTGTTGCTCGTGCACAGGACAAGGGGAAGGGAAGGGAAGATGAGGGGAAGTGAGGGGGACGATAAATCTGGCGTGCTAACATGTAATCGCATTTTGAAGAAGGGATGGCCATATCAACAATCTTTCTCCAGAATGACTAACCCCCAAATTTTACTGCCAATTTGCTCGCGCCCTTAGAGTCCACAGTTATTGGATGATTAAGAAAACATAATTTCAATGATAGAGGGAAATAGACAATTAAGGGTCCAGCGAGGGCTGTTTTTTGCAGCATTAATGGCATCGCTCTAGGGATGGCTGATTGTTTATCAGTGCAACACTTTGGTCCAGATTGAAATATCCTGGTAACTGTCAGATGGATTGTCAAGAAACCACACAGACATTCATGAATCCCAGATAAAGAATCACTCAAGACTTTGGTTATCATCTCACTTTTTCTCTAGCACTACCTTCAAGTCAATATTAAGATTTATTCATTGAAATATGTCCGTCAATACTGCAGAATATCTATCATAACAAATTTTTATTTCAGTGTTCCGAGGGAATAAAGTCTTAATGCTGTTCTGTCAGAGCTAACTGGAGAACTTTGTATGCTAACATGTAAGGCTAAGCTGTTGCACATGATAACAATTATACCCTCTTAACATCAGCATATTAGAATTGTGAGTAGCTATATTAGCATGTTCATGATCTTGATCACCTCAGCCATCACATTCTAACAAGCTTCTTTTTGTAAAGGTTAATTAGCTGTTACTTTTATTGGTAAACAAATGATTTACTACTGTTTTATAGATTAGTAACAATAAAGACTTTTGATTTCTTTACTTAAGCCCTTTAATTCATCAGGAGATTCCTCCAGTGACCTTTGACTTCCTGGAACAGTTGCAGGGTGTGTGGATCAGAATGACTTGATTGAATCCTGTTTTTTTGGATCACCCAAACAGGCCTACTGAAGAAGATAGAGTATTTTTCAAGGATAAGGATACATCTTCTCATGTAGATTACAACATACCTAAGCAAAAATTACAACAGTAACATACATTTGTCTGCTATCTATGTGCTAATACAGTCGAATAGAACAGCATCACATGAAGTCTGCTTTCAGGCTGGTTATGCATAGTTTTTTTAGAGGTGTCGATTTAATTTTATGACCATTCAGGAGGTTCTTTGTGTCTTTGTTGTACTATATTTAATGGAGTCTCTATTGTATAATTCAACATCTCTGACACAAAAGGGGGAACAGAACTTCTTGCACAGCTCTCACCACAATGAATAAAATTTAGTCAGTAGGTGGGAATTATTGCACACTTTCATTATGCTGCATTAGATTTAGCTAAGTTACCTCATAAACTGGCAACTGAGTGACAGCAAGTGGAATTATGGGCACTTTTTTAACAAAGATGACACCCAACAAACTGTTAAAACTGTCATTGGTTTACTTAAAGTACTCAGCCTAAATGACATTGTTCTAATTGAAAAGTGGCAGTTTTTTTAAGTGTGTGTGTGTGTGTGTGTGTGTGCACATCCAAGCCACCGTTCACTGAATATTTTATATCAAAATCATCTCTAAAGAACTAAGAAATTCGCTTTTCACTCAGTGCAAACTAGTGTCATGCTATAACATGGAGCAGCCATAGAATGGCTGATGTAGGGTGGGATGGTGCCTCAACACTCTAACACTGATCATTCAAGATAGTGTAAGAACTGATTACACATGCAGAAATCTACGAAAACGTCGGCCTTCTGCAGATGGAGGCAGAAATACCCCCTGCCTCAGCATTCAGGAAAAGTAATGTTTAGGAGCAAACAGTGGCAAAGATACCTAAAACAACCACTCTGGCTAATTTTGCTGAAGTATGTGTGATCCTGAATCTCTTTTTTTCTTTTTTTGAGTGATCAAAATCTGATCATTTAAAATAAATACAAAATAAATCAATACATCTACCATTTTGAATAAGAAAAAGTGGTCAATAGATATAACTATTATATAATCTCAACAGGTTTGACGCTGTCTGCACCGACTGAACATCACTCTGGATGAGGACAAATGGCAGCCAAGAGATTTTTGGCAAGTTGGTCTTTTTAATAGCTTATAAAGCATCACTGAATAATTTATTAATGATTAAATATGCAATTCTTTCTGAGTTTTAATCTTTTTTAAATGGGATTTTGTTAAAAAAAATGATATCAATCACTGTGTGAACATCAATTTTAAACATTTTTAAACACTGAAATTCTCAGTACGTCTGCTACTTTTAGTCCACTATGCAGTCTATTTGATTATGAGTTAGACTTTAAAACTGTGGATCTCATGTCAGCATGCTGCAGCAGCACAAAGTCACTGATTGGTCTGTGTATGGGTAGCAGATAATTGCTGCTTAAATACTGTATATTCCCTCGTGATGCTGTTTTTCCCATCTCAGCAAACTGTTTCCTCCAACTACCAGCAGCTCTAAAATAACCTCTCCTGCTCCTCCTAGAAACAGATATACAATGAGCCAATCTATTGCAAAAGCCCTGACAGAAGTCTTATACATTATTTTCCAGGCATGCAGGGGAAGAGTGAAGAGTTAAGCATGTGGAGAACAGGTTGAGGCATTTTAATAGAGCTGTCTCTGTAATATTGGCAAAGTTCTCTTCTATACCGTTCATATAAGACACGACATGCAGAGTGTGTGTGTCAGCACAATACTGTAAATAATAAAAGGGCTACGGTACCGATAGGAAACTGAAAGTCCTGAAATAGCTTTGAGGAGAGAGAATATTTATTCACTTTAATGATCAAGCCCTTTATTGACTTTTTGGAAAATCCAATATGCAGCCTGCAAGCAACTGAAAATCTTTCCCATCGAACTGCAATTTCGCCATGGTCTCTGGGAAATAAGCATTTATATGCTTCGAAAAGACATCATACACAGGCATCCACAGACACCCCAAAGACCCAAACGTAGACAATGATGTGCTGTGTATGTACTGTATATATGTGCTCACGTACCTTATGCACAGCCTTTCAAGTGATTCACTGATAATTAAGAAATGTCAATCAGGAATTTATTACTAAGAGCTTTCTGTTAACACATTCAAATTAATGCAGATGAGCACAAATGCATGCCGTCCATATACCGGCAGGTATATACACAGGGCTGTAAACAGACAGAAATATGGAAACATAAACCTGCTGTCACCTTTGTCTTTGCTCACACCTGGCTCTCTTTCTCTTGTTCCCAATGTCATACACTGTTGCCCTCATCACACTGCAGTAGCCAAGGATGAGACAAAACATGATTTTGTCTGGCAGCCAGTTTCTGGCACTGCATTGATACATGGTAATCCAGCTGTCAGCGGGGAGCTGTGAGGGAGAGCTGCAGTAGGGCCGGAGAAGAGGAACAGAAAGAGAGAGAGACAGACAGACAGGAGAATGGAGAAAGTGAAAGGAATAAGTACGACAGCTGAGAATAACAGACAACACAGATGGATTAGGTGGTTTGTAGCACAAAAGGGGAGTATTGCTTTGGCAAGGGTAGATCAGTTTAATTTAGAATGATGTTAGGAGCAACTGGAATGAATATTTTCATACTAATGGATCACCTTACTACTTGTATGAAGGCAGCTGTTTCCAGCAGAAAATAAAACCTGTGATAAACTTGCTGCTAGCTGACGAGCATCATCTAAGCAACCAGCTTAAGGACAAAATGGAAGACTCAGAAGCTAAAAAAAAACTTCCAAAACTCTTTATCTCAGAAGGGGATTGAGACCAAACCAGAGCTAATGGCGATTGTATGGACACAAACATGACTCTAGAGCCCCTTTCATACATGCACTGCTGCCCGGAAGTTGTACAGATATTTCCTGGAGGAAGTTTCAGCATGTTTTTTTTGGATTAGTTAGACAGGATATGAGACAGATTTTACCCAGACAGCTCTCTACTGCAACATTCAGTTGAGCTCATGTGTGAATAGGGCATGTCATTTCTTGGAGGAGTGGGTGTTTTGCAAGGAGTGTAGCTTCTTGGTATGCTTCTGTTTGTGGGTACTTTTCTTTCCACCGTTTTCTCAATATTGCAGATACATCAAAATACACAGATGTGATTTTTAGGACATAGAAATCGTCCTGAGTTTGTACGTGAAAATGAACAAATGTATGCTAATCGTGCTCCATAACTGCTGGATGTATTTGCTGACAAGATTATTGCATCAGCTGTAAAGGGGACAGTTTGTAAATGTAAACTGAGTCATCTGATATTAACTGATTAATTGATTAAAAATCAATCACAAAATGTAGCTTAAAAAAAAAGTAGCTCTTGGTGCAGTCAGCTGTTCACTGTGTTTAGTTTTTGCCCGTCGTTGAAGTTCAGGTATTGAAGAAAAAAGTACCAGGTTTATCATTCTCCAGCTCATAAAATCTCCCAACATGCCCGTTCAACCTACGAGTTGATCATCAGCTGAGCAGGCAAATTCTACAGCATCTTCTGACCTTCAGGAGCATTCAACTATTGCCGGTAATACAATTGTGTGTAGATAAATTTATGACATTTCATTAATGTCAGTTGGAATACGTTGAGTTCCTGTGTTCAGCGGCCCATGTTATAGAAAAGCTACCAATCACACAGCGTTGCATAAATGCATTAAATTCTCCTGCTATGATAGCAAGATAAGCTGTCAGGAAGCAGGCTGTCTGCACTGATGAAATGTCTCCAGCCGCAGTATTGATGATGCATTGATTTTGCAATTAGAGGTTGGGATTGATTTGATGGCCATTGTCCTGTGAAAGCTTTTCAATAAAGATTCATAAGTAAATCTTTATTTCTTAAAACCACAAAGGCTTTCATGTGGTTTTCAAGATTACATCCAAACAAGATGTATCCTGTTATTTTCCTGCTGCAGGGAACAGTTCCAAGACTTTCTTATAGTTAATTTTTTTTTTTTGATAATTTAATTCATGTCTACATCTTATTGTTAAAGCCAGTACACATGCTGAAATAATCATACACTCATTTTATAACTAAACAGATGTGTATCTCTGATTCCTTTTCCAAGCCAGCTGTAGTTGTTCCATCTGAACATCCTCTCAGACAATAGTGCATTGCTTATGGCTTGCTATCCAATTAAAACCTTGCAAAGTAATTGGCAAGTGTATGTGTTGGTGAGTATTTACTGGGTCAGCTTGGCAACTATATGGTCAGTGTTGATGTGTGGGGGTGCAGGGGTGCAGGGGCTCTTGTGGTTTGAAAGCTGCACAGAGAGGAGCAGTGGAATAGTCCAGCCATGTGTAGCCATTGTAACTCTTCTTCGGTCTGTGTTGTGTTGTACACACACTTCATTTTCTCTGCAGAACATTCCATGTGTGATATCGACATTGTATTTTTTTTTTTAGATTTTAACTGTTTGACAACCAGTCATCTAATGTATAATCATCTTCTGCTGCTGCCAGTTACCAGCAACTGAGGCTGCTGCTGTCTGAGGGTGAAGCTCTGAACAACTCGCTGCAACTGACTCTACTTATAGGTTTTTTTAAAGGGAACCTGTGACACTGTATCTATTCAGTGTGTGCCATCTGCTGTGCTACATGCAACCTACCATATTCACAATCCTCTTGTGATTGCGAGGCGCTAACGTCACAGCTGAAATTTATACACCAAGGAGTGGAGCACCAACCATTAAAAATCACAATACATTTACAAATGACACAGGTTATTATCCTGGTAATTGAATGTCTCGGCTAAATTATGAATGTGTTCTGATGTTTCAAAAGATCATTTGGACATGTTAAACAATTATTTTATTTGATAGATTATTGTATAAATGTGTATCTGAAGGCATGGAGTTAAATGCTGTCCATTTTTTCAGATTGTTAGAGGATTTAAGGGCAGCTGCCATGTTTACTCTGTGGACGAAACTTCATGACATGGCTGTACAAGTTTAAAACTTTTCTGTTTACGCTGTGATTTTTGCTGTTGTAGTGGTGCACAGTTGGCATACACAAATATATTTAGCCTTACTTGACTCCCAATACATATTGAGCAGCACCACAGCAAGTGGAGGTCTTGGTGTAAATCTTGAGGCGGCAACAAACAAACAAGAGCAGCTGCACTTGCGGTATGTATGAATAGGCAAGATTTCTCAACTCTAATTAAAATGAGAGAGTTCAAAGCAACAATGACAACTGCAAGTTATATTTACAGCACTGTCGTCACTGGAGCACTAAACCATGAACAGCACATCTCCATGTACAGAATTAGTGTATCAGCATGTAGCATTAACAGCAGCGTGGAGCCCTGTGGAGGGCACTGTGGAGACGTGGACAGAAACAGACAAGTTTGGAATTAAAGAAGGATACAGTTCAGCATTACATTTGATCAGAACTAAGCTCTGTTCTAACAGGGGCCACGGGATTGACTTATTATGCATCTTGATAACTTTCCCAGCTCAGGGGGAAAGCAAAATGAACACTGTACAATGGCAATAAGTACGCACAAAAAAAAGATGGATATTATTCTTACAGACAATGCTTGTGAAAATGATCAGGTTTGCCTACATGCAAATTTCTGCTATGCATACTTGCTCTCCCCCTAATTAATCTTTGAAAATGTGGTGGAATTAGAGGGTATGAAGCATTCTGTCAGAAAATGGAAACCTCCACTGCCTAAAAGCTCATTTATTTTCCTTTTTTCAATAAAACTTTGGATGGTAGTGTTTTCTACACATAAAAATGACATGAGGTTTGTGTTAAAACACCAATGTTAACAACCCTCTAAGTGTGTTTATTTGTGTGTGCACTTCTTGGTTTGTATTTAAACAAGCAATAGAAGCTGATTGGACAAAAAAAAAAAAAAAAATCAATACATGAAGTGTAAGGCAGATGAGGAGCCGCCTTTCCAATGGTGTCACACATGCAATAGGTCATATAGATCATTTTTATTCATGTAAAGCAGCATCGCAGAGTTCTGTTGTTAACAATAATAAATTAAAAATGATTTCTGTTGTGAGATCAATATAGTTACCCTGAATTAATACGACTAAAATCTTCCCATTCTTTAGTCTTTGCATCCCATTAAATATGTGGATATAATTAATATTGTATTCAAGATGCAGACAGATCAGACTTTTGATTAAAAAGGAAGTGAAAACTGCCCGTTAATAGCAGATAGGGAACAAATTGAGCATCACGGCCAAACCTGTGTGAGTGTGTATGTGTGAAAGAGAGACAGATGCTGAATGGATGGACAACTAATCAATAGATGGAGTGCAGAGCAGATGAGGAGCGCAGATACTCATTTCTTGAAGTAAATAGTCCCATGCTTATTGTGACCAATTGAGTGTGTGATTAATTATTAAGCATACACAGAGGAGAATCTCAACAACAATGAAAAGAAGCCGCAGTGAGATTATACTGTCAGTGTCTTTGGTCCAGAGGCAATGTTTCTCACAGATGTGGAAAATGAATATTTTCTACTCTACAAACCCATTCATATTCTGGAGCTGGAGCTTGCACTTGTTTAAGCCCAGGGTAACAGACACACCTGTTTAAAATGTCTCCCTTCTACTCCTGAAGGATAGAGAGTCTACTTACCAACCATCATATTATGTCAGGTAAGTTAAAGCTGCTAATAAATATATTTATATCAACAGTGGATCACATACTAACTTACCGAGGCCCACATAAGGATCTGATATTATAGCCCACATTTCTGTTTTATTCAATCATTCTCAGCACATTTTCGAATGCAGAGGGCAGCTTTTCTTTTTGGAATAGCCTTCAAAAAAAATTGCCATAGGCTAACTGCCCGCACCAAAAGAGAGAGTCATTGTTAGAGACTACCTGGTGAAACACAGTGAAGCATTGAAACCAACTCTGAAAATTACAGTTAAAGTTAATCGCTCCTTTGCTGTGTTTGTAATTAGGCAGCTTGATAAAGACGTTTGCCAAAACGACATGACAGGCTGTTGGTGTTAGCTTACAGCTTGTTTTCAGTATCCCAGGAAAAAGGGTTAGACTGTTTGCTTGTTTTTTTGCAATCTGTTTTTCTAGGTAGTTATTAGTATACTCTGTGTAATCAGTGCTATTAACCTACAGTTGTTAACCATTGTTAATGTTATCTAGCATTTGTTGCCTAGGAACACTAATCAGGTAACCAAAATTATGACTCTGTATTAAAATTGATACTCTGTTAATTTTGTATTTGACAACTGTTTGTTCATTTTGTACGTGACCACTTTATTTTGTCAGAAAAATATTTAAGGCAGGTTTAACTGACTAACTATCTAACTAACCTAACCACTGTATATAGGGTATTTATTTAAACTCATATTTAAAGCTGCACTTATCTACATAGACATCACTTTTTATGTAGATGTCACTAAATGCTTTCTTATATAACTGTTGAAAACAATTTAATATTAGCAGTGAAGAACATTGATTCTGTGAGTAAAAAATGTCTTTTAGCCCACCACTATCAAGTATCACAGTAATTTCGAATGTTGAGAGTGCTTCAGGGGTACATCATACGCTACAAGCAAATACTGACAGCAGAGAATTGCTGAGGACTGAATATAATAAAAGAGAAACACACACAGTTTATAGCACAGCAATTAAAAACAAGCCCAATAAGCAACACAAAATATCCTTCAAGATATTAATTTAATTAAAGTGTGGATACACCAATAAATAAAAACTATGTTACAGGATTTTATAATGAACATATGACAAATGATGCTAAACTCAAGAAGTAAGCAGTACCAGTGTGGAACATTAGATGAAAAAATTTACATAATTGCTGCACATACAAGGATGTCAGAATAATGAGACATGACTTTAAAGCAACCGGTTCCATAACATGAAAAGAAAATCAGCTAGTGGATGCCCAGTTTTGATTCCTTTGCCATTCAAAGTGGTAAAAGATGCTTCTTTTCCATTACAGCTTGGAAGAGAAGGTGAGCTCTTGATTGGCCCTCAGCAGGCAGCGAATCACTGTGCACGTCACTGCGGCAACTTTATCAGCAGAAATCCTTTTGAAGAGCTGTGTTTCATAGATTTCATTCTGAAAGAGCAGTTCAAATTGGTGTTTAACTTGACCCTGAGGGCATTAAAATAGATCCATGTAGGTCCTACACCTCCCCTATCATTTCTAAAGGCACTCTACTTTTTTGAAAGACTTGTTGGAACCTGAGGACATGAAAGCAACTCATTAAAGAAACTGATTTTTCACTGAATTTATAGTATATCAGAAGTCTCTTTTAGGTTGGGTATCTAATTAGACTACTTTCTAGGGAAATACTGTACTGAAGGAATGGCTTCTATAAAGACAGTGCTACTGTGAGGTGCTCACACTTAAGATGAAACACATGGTTCAATGTTTCTAAGTTCGACCTGGAAATCAAAAACCAGGAAGAGTCTGTGGTTTTCACTCGACACATTCTGTCCTGCTTGGTTGGAGAACTTTTGCTTTATACGAAAACAAAATTATCAGTAATTCTTTTGAGCACTTGATCTGCAGGTTCTTCAGAGAGAATCTGCCATTGTTAGTCCAGATATGAATCCTGCATGATAAATAGATTACTCTTTCATTTTTTTCAGTACTAGAGCTTACAACAGCCAGACAGAGATTTGAGATAAGATAAGGCACATACAGGTGTGCATGGTACACATAAGGGCACAGACAGCTATTTTAAGGTGTTTTGAGGCAATGTCTTTGTTTTTAAAAGCTAATACGAACAAGCTGGCAAAATCGCCTGGGGATTTGGAATCAGGGCAGCGCCTACAATTGATTCTGATGTTTGTCCACTCTCTCTGCATCTAAATGAAGACAGGAGGCGCATGTAAATACTGACAATGCAACCACGACAGCCTCAGCAACAGCCTGTCTGGTTACCCTCTGCATTTATTAGATGATATAGGTACCCTGCTTAAGCCTTAAAAACACAGCTATACGTCTGATTAATAACATTGCACACATGTGTTGTTTAGAACGCAAATCACTGGTTTGATTCTATGTACTGACATGATTGATGTAACAAATCAAAGCTGCTGCTGCCAACCTTGTTTTCTGTCCCTCTCACCACTTCTGTTCAGTCGTCTGCTGACTTATGCCTCCTACCTGCTGGACACTCTAAAATGCACAGTGACACGGTAAAATACAAACTAACCCTACATGCCCCCCTGAAATGAAAAATAGCACTTTTTCATCAGTGTCCCTTTCAGTAAAGTTGAAAGAAAATAAAAAAAAAGATAGAACCATTGCCTTTCTTGGGGTTTCAACTCCAGATGTTATTCTTTAAACACTTTGCAATATAACTTAAGGCCTACCCAACACACATGTGGGGGCGTGACATTTTGATTGGCAACTGTGTGGAAGACTGTTTCCAAAGTAATGTGTGCTCACAATAAAAATGCCTTCTATCACCTTTTCTCACCTCCCAATGCTTCTTTTCTAACATTCACCAGAAGAAATACACTGTATATGGGTGCTCATAGCCTTGTTGAATCATTTAGGGAGGGAATGAAACATTGTTCTCAAAAGAAAAAAAAAATACACAAAATGTATCCAGTAAAAGTTGAACATTTCAGAAAAGTTGGAAAATAATAACACATCAAGGCTGGAGCTGCAGGTACATTTCCACTACAGCAGGGGAAAATTGCCACTGCCAACGGCCCTTTCATTTAAAGATAGAAACCATCAGAGATCTAATAGATGTCAAAATTTTGACAGGGAACTCTGAGCTTCTGTTGAACATCCCATCATCTGCAAAACAATAGAGGAGTGCAATTTTGGCTCAGTCCCACAGAGCATTTGCCATTTTGCACTTAGCCACTCACATTCCATGTGACATTAGGGACAACAGGCGTGTTCACATGTGCCTTGCACATTGTTGCTTCTTCTCCGCATGATCGCTTGCAGCAAACCTTCCTGACTACACTTTACATGTGCTTAAAAGAGAGGTGAGTACGGTGTAGTTTGTTATAATTGCTCACATCCTTGTAGCTGTATGGCCCCCTGTAGACTGATTATAGGACAAACACATCCATGCACAGTTTGTACGCGCTACATTTAATCACATACATCATGTTTCCATTTAGAAGGGAGCACTTTAGGAAAGTGCCATCCGTGCCAAGCTGTGCTTTCATTTCACAGTCTCCGCAGGTGATATCTGAGCTCATCCATACATTGCTGTTTATGTTCTGCTTGTGAGCAGAGCTGCGCTGCGATGCTGCCTGCCCATGACTGAGCCGTAATGACATCACGGTCAACTGGCTGGCTCAAGAGCGTGTGGCCACGCAGGGGAGTGACATTTAAAAGACTCACTTTGTTGAGCATTCAGCAGTGTTGTGTGTCATCTGACATCAGAGCTGCTGTTTTTTTTTAGCTGAGTTATACACCTGCATTTTTGTTAAATGCATCTCACAGATAGGAACCACGACTCCCATTGGTTGATTAATGTTCATGACTCCCTTGCAATGTTAATCCCACCAGAGTATAGTGTGAAGTTTGACTCAGAAAAGGTAACCCAAGGAAACCTGCCAATATTATTCTGTTTTTCCTCTCTAATGTTCCTTTCATTGTTATTTAGATTAAAGCCTCCAAGTCTTATTTTTCTGCTGCCTCAGAAACTATTGCAGCCACTTTCAAAATTCCTGATTAGATCTTCTCTTGCTTTTGAACACTTTTATCATAGAGTTTCTCCTTAATATTTTGTGTCAGTGTTCTAGGTTGAGTTTGTTTTATAACCTTCATTTGGTGCATTCTCAATATTCATTTTTTTCTTTGGTGTACTCCACCGCTCACTACTGCAATGTAGAAAGGATTATTTCATCATGTCAAATTATATCTAAAATGATAAAAGAATTAACACCCAAAATTATAAAACATGTGTTGTTTCATCTTAACATGAGAGTTTTGAAAGTTAAGATGAATAAGATGAGTAGAGATTAATCATTTGGATGAATAAAACATGAAATTCAGTTGCACATACTGCAGTGCAGGACATTCAGCTGCTAATTTTCTACATTTCCTCTCCCTGTGATGCCGAGACATAAGGAGATATCTCAGTGTCTGAAGCTGAATTGATTGACCTGACTGTGTCTCACAACACTACAGCAAAAATCCATTTTTTTAGATGCCATGCCACTGTTTTTGCAAGACTCAATGCCAGGCTTCTCTGCACCCATCTGTTGAAGACTACTTTTTAACATCATAACTGCTAATTAGGCAAATTTTCAGAACATACTGCTAGAATAAATTGTAGTAAATCACTAAACACAGCTGCCAGCTAGTATTTATCCTTTTTTATCTCCTTTCAGAAATTGCTGGAGATTTAGGTTAACTTTCTGAAAGAGAAAAGTGTATGACACTGAAAGCAATGCTGGATGGCCTCACTGCTGACATCACCAAGCTGGATTAATTAACGTTTGTGAGATGGCTTATCCTGAAATATTAGGAAATGCCATTTGATGTGGTGGAGATCTATCTTTGAAAATCAAAGCTTGCTGTTGCTGAATAGAAAGTGGCAGAGAACAAAAAAAAAAACAAAACAATCTATTAGGCTTTGGTAATTGCTGTAATTAGACTAAAAGTAATCCCATTCACTTAAACAAGCCCTCCTCCACAAAGTGAAGTGTTTTTCTCTGGAAACAAGTTAGGCTAATATCAGACTTGTTCAAACGAGCTCCAACTGTTACTGCTATAACTTTCAAAAGTAATTTTTCTGCCACAGAACTCAAACTTTTTTTCTTTTACTGAGTTTCTGTGCAGTCTATTTCTTCTGCACTTCTCGAGTCCTCTAATGTTGGTAAAACAGCGCCCCCCTGGATTGTAACGGCAGTTTCATATAGCGTGTGTGGTCAAAAAGGGCATTGCACGCGAAAAAAAACGAGATCACAGGTGAAGTTCATTATCTACTAATACTAAACTTTTAGTCAAGCAGCCAGTTGTGGTAATTAACCACTGCCACTGTATCGGTGGACAAGAAGGTGGAGTGGAGACGAAACAATTACGTGAGAGTTGATGGTCGTTGAACTTGACCCCAAAGTATTTGTAGAAAGTTAACAGGTCTAGCTAGCTAATTACATGAATGGCATGATATAGCCGGAGAGTTAGCTTGTTTTCCGCTTATTTAGCGATGGTGCTTCACCTGTGTCAGCAGTGATGGAGGGTTGAAGAGGACCTCTGACAACTTTAAAAGACTTGCTAAACGAAGAATTTACAAGAAATTGATATTTTGACCACTCCATGAATGAAAGAAGAGAGGAATTCAAGCGTGAGGTAAAAACTGTTTATTTCTCTGGGTTTCTCTGGTCGCTGGTGTTTTAAATGTTAAAAGTTTTGAATATGTGGCTGCTAATATGTTGAAGTTTGTATGTGAAGGTTGTATGAATCAAATATTTCGACGCTGTTGTGTTATTGCTGGTTTGGTCTTTACACACAAAGTAGGCAAAAAGGACAAAGCCACTTTCTGCGATTTTCACAATTCTGTATCCCTTGATTGTTAAATTAATCGATGACTTAGTGTAACTTGGGAATATTTTTGCATGTCAGCTTTTGCATTAAGTCTCGGAGTTGCCCGTTAATCTTTTTAATACATTTTCTGTTTGTGCTATACAATGAGTAATTAGCTGTAATTAAAATCAAACATTCTAATTAATAAGACCAAAGTGACGTCTTTAAATTTATTTCTTTGGGCATTTAGTCCAAATAAGGTTAATTTACTATCACAAATGACCAAGAAAACATATCTTAGAAGTTGGACCAGCAAACGTTTGACATTTTTTTGCTAAAAAATGACTGAATCAATTAACTTAACAATCAGTATTGTTTGCAATTAATTTTCTTTCAAAGGGCTAATCAATTAATGGACTGTTACAGGTTTAGAGGAGAATAAGTCATGCATTTATTACATGCACTGGTACTTTTTATGTGAAAAATAGACTTTAAAATAGTTGATGTTGTGAGTTCATGCATTCTTTTTTAAGGTTACGTACCATTGTCTTTTAATATAGTTTCAATCTGGTGTCTAAGTGTTGGCCAGTGATTTGATAGTTCAGTGCTATTTAATTTGTTGTGATACTTAGAGAGTGGCTTTTTTAACAGACTGGGTAAAATGAGTTTCCTATTTTATGCGTTTTTTAGATGACCTGTCTGACTTTGTGGTCTCAGTGAGACACATCACTGCTAAAACAAGCACTCAATGTGGATTCATGGTTAACTAGCAACCCTAAAACACAACCTGGTCCATTTTGGCCCGTGTAATTTAAAGGGGCCAAAAAAGACTACAAGATTCAAAACCACAATTTCCACAACCTTTCTAGTGGGACAATCTTATGTTATTTTTAGCTATGTTACAGACCGGGAGAGGGTGATTTGGATCACATTTTCTATTACAATAATCTTGATAGTGATAATAGTGTATGATATAAACAATTAGTTCTGAATAATTTGCAGTATTGCCTCTGAAGGCCTTAAACATTGAAAATGTAGATACCTCTCTATAATGATAAAGCAACTAATCAGTGACTTATATCAACTCAATGCCTGACTCAGTTAAAGATACAAGATAACATTCACACTACGGTAAGGCCTACTTCTATATCAATGGATAAAGCACAGGTTAGTCATAAATAACATTTTTTTTTACCGATGTAGGCGGATTCAAGATGTTTCTCAAGCAAGATAGTAATTTAATTTTAAGTGAAATGTATTTTTTTGAACTGTTGCACCCAAACACAACAACAGTTGTGTTTGGGTGCATCTAGATAACACCATCAGTACCAGGCGTCTCCGATAAACACTGACTGACACAGAGACGAGGTTCCATTGCTTAACATAGTACACATAACTGTTGATCACATATCTTAGCAGGCCATGTTCCCTTCAGTTAATGTCTGGCGTTTACGAGTAATTAAGATTAACAGTGTACAGTTGGACAGTGTTGTGTGTCTTGGTTTTTGCTAACATCTAAAGAGTTATTTTCCTCACTTCAGAGATGGTTAGGTTGTGAAATGCTAAGGTGTGTGTTGGTCAGGCAGTCTTGTTTGTTAGAGCTTATTGCTGCTTCACTCAGTAAATGTTTGTCTCTAAGAGATGGCGTAAAATGCTTGCGACCTCTGCCTCTTTTTCAAGATGAAAAATTTGGAGATGCAAGATATCTTCAGCGTGTGTTTCTGTAGTGCTCTCTCAATTGAGTTCAGCTTTTTATTCATCAAAATTGTGTTGAAAGCTTACATTTAAAGAATGGATATTTGACATTTATGATTCAATTTTGAATCACAGAGATAACAATTCAGTTCACATGTGAATTTATTTTTTTTCCAACTAACAAAGGTTGCAGGAAAAACTTGCGCAACATTTTTAGTTCTGCATGATTGCATATGTTAACCTAGACTAGCATAGATTGACAGTTCTCATTTGAATCACCAAGTGTCCTGTACTGACCACTTAAGCATGACTACACATTCCCCGTTAAAACATCCAGTATGCTGTTTTTAATAAGTTGGCTGTGCAGAATTGGTTTCTTCCAAATGGTTGGAGGTGCTTGCCACGGACACCCAAAGCCATGTCAGAACTGACACTACCTATGGCTGTTTAATTCCCTCTGAAACAGATTCTTTGAATCGTCTAGTTCCACAGTACCATAGTCTAATCCTTACACGCTTGTCAAGTCCTCACATTGTAATGCTGTGTCTGTTGCTTGGAAGGCTGCCGCATTAATTCAGCCTCACCTTATTCTGTGAATAAGGAGGCATTAAAAGTTTTCCAAGTCCCTCATCCTTTTGTGCCACTCTCCAACGGCTATACCTACGGTATGAATAGAAATGTTATTAAATAATCTAATTTGCCAAGAATCACATTTTAAAATAGGCTCCATAAAACACCCTGCTCTTGAAGAAATATTAAAGAACAAGATTATTACATTTCTAATGTGTGGACTGGCTGTTCTTATCAACTGATTGCATAGTTTATGCAACTGCAGACTCATTTTATGAGGCAAAAAAGATCCATTTACCTTGTACCATTTGCACATAAACCTTTTTGTTAGTGTTTAATAAGACATGGACATATTCAAGATTAGCTGGTAACTCTAACTTGTTGCTTCTGTTACAAGGTGTTTGTGGAATGTAGGGGGTGGAAATGAAAAAGATCTCTACAAGGATTGCAATAAAGAAACAGTGGTAAGCTTTTGATGTCTAAACCTGAGTTCAGTAGATCTAATAACCCAATAGCCTATCAAATGCATGCGACAACAACCAGTCAGCAGACTTTGATTTGCATGTCAGGCTCTTGTGCACAAGGAATGGGACAGCAGTGTAACTTAAGATCAGAACCCTTTCAAAATATATTTTACTGGGTCAGTCAGTCAGGACAAGAGATGTGGTTAAACAAAGTCATTGAAATCATCCACTTTTGATACCAGTCTTTTTCTCTGCCCAGAGGCCTTTGGGTTTGCTGGAGTGCTCTGCTGATAGGTCTTGTTCCGAGCATGGCCTTGGGTCAGCGAGATGCAAGGGGTTGAACGAGACTGACTGTCCTCCTGAGCCCTGGTCCTTATCTTCTTAATGTGTCTCAATCTTGCTAACCACTTGGGAGCATAAGCATCAGAGAAGTTGACTCTATATTGATGCACCAAATATACATTATACACACAATAAAACACAAGACCACAATATACATTATCCATTATTGCAACAATATCCATTGGTGCAATATCAATACTGATCAGTATGGAAAAAAGTCCTGATTAAAAATTTAACCATATTGCCCAGGCTTTACAGTATGTAGAGTATGAATGCTGAGCTGTAACCAATGTTGGTGTCCAATTTTAGCTGAAGACATTTTCTTTAAACTCCAAGGGAAAAGATGATCCATATTAATGAGCTCTAATTGCTAAAACGTTTCTGTGTTGCCCTCTCAATCCCTTATTAATACTATAATTCATTTTAACTGGGTCTCTCTTTGCTGAGTTGATGTGCATACAGTGAAGATTGGGTCGGCTAAAGCAGATCAACAGCAACAACCAATTTTTTTTTTTGTCAGCAGCAACAGTCTGATTACAGAGTGATGATCATGCCAGACACAGTCCCATTGTGGTCAGGTGTACTGAAGGCTGAGCACTAAATAGGAGACAGGCTGTAATTTTTGGTCAGGCTAATGGGCTATTTCTCACCTCTGCAGAGCATAACTCTGCCATCTGCTGCATGGAGTCTCTCTCAGCGCCTCTCCCCTCTCTCTGGAGCAGGGAATGGACAAATGGCAAGCTGAGAGCCGCACTCAGCAGCTGAGGACAGAACTGGGCGCACATGGACTCTTTGCTATTCTTCCTCACCTCATCTTGCCTCCTCCGATCCCTACACCTCATCCTACTTTTATCATTTTCATTTAAACATCCTCACCCCAACGTCACTAATCGCAAATTTACCTCGAGCAGCTTTAAAGTATGCACAATGCAACACCCCTCTAACATAGACCTTTTGATTTGGATAAGATAACTCCTTTTTAAGAGCGCAAAAAATGCCTCCCCTTTAAGAACAGACATGCAGTAGATGTCTTTCTTTGTTGCTCTGGCCTCTTTTGGTTTGGCCTCAGCCATCAACACACAGTTGCATGCATGCACGAAGATACTGATGTCTCTTGATGATTTACAAGCTTGAGTTTGTAAGAAATGAAAGGATTAAGTAAAGGTCTTGAAGCTACATATTGACTTTAGCCTTTTTTAACAAAAGCAGCATTCATGTAGAAATAATAAACAACTTAACAGTATATTTTTCATTTGACAGTAAGTGGGTGTTTTTGGGTCTCTCTTACCAAGTCACACTGGAGCACTGGACTGTGAAAACAGGGCCAACAGAACTTCACTGCACACTCTTCACTTCTCCTTTCAGTCATTTCCTCCAACTGCTTATGGACATCTGAACACCAGCCCCTGTGCTAAAATAATCCAAGGCAGATCAGAAGTCTGCTTTGTGCTCCTGCCCACTCTGTTAAGTCTCCTGCAGTGTGCACAGATAAGCAAACCTGTGAGAGATGCTATCGGACCTTTGGGTTAAAGAAACTGACAACTCCATCACCCCTAGTCAGATCATAAGGGAACTGGAGAGCAACGCATACAGAGCAGTTTAAGATGAATCCTTATGAATCTCTATATGGCCATTATGCTTCTCTGTGATGCTTTGCTGGAAATATAACTGCTTAGGAAGGCATAGACTGTATGCAAGCTTTGAATAAATGAAGGGGAGGAGAAGCATTTCTAGCTAACAGTCTGTCATGATGTCCTAATGGGCTGCAATTTGTCTTGGTCTCTGTATCTGGTGTAACCCTTGCATGGTGGACATAAAAACCAGTACACCCACTGACATCTGGCTTTTGTTTTCAGCGGGAAAGGGTACAATCAGCATTCATACTAAGGTCAAATGATTCTGCAGTAGTTTTAAGTATTTATTGGTTCATTCTCTGTACATATGTATTGATGGTTACCTAACACCTTGAAGGACAAGCTAAATTTTGCCCCTTTTCTGGCTCAATACTATGACAAAATAGCTATATCAACAATAGCTATCATAGAGGCAATGATGTTTTTTGCCTCTGGCAATACCTACTGATAAGAAATGATCATTTCAACAGATCACTGAGTTTACTCCAAAGTCTCTGATATGACTAAACACTTGGTTTACAGCATTCCATTCCATTAATTGAAAATCCCTGACAGCACGTTTGTTTCTCACTGCTTGGATTATCACTGTACGGGTCTGACAGAGGTCTGCTGGAAAAAGTACTAACTCTAACTAATGTCAGCAATCATAGCTAACATTTGCTGGAGTCAGCTATCATTGCTGATATAAGGTTCCAGTGAAAAACACAGAAACAGAGAAAAAGAGACCAGTGGTTGAGGAGTTTCAGGTGAACTAATAAAAGCCATTGGTGTGTGACCCTCAGAAAATACTGCAGGCGGTGTGTTTGTTGCTAGAGTTTGGCATTTCATATTCATGGCCCTGATTTAATTTTCTCAAGATATGTAGTGCTTTTATATCACAAAGCTTTTATAAAAGCTCAAATATGATAAAATTGTCAGTATAAACATATCCTTGGAGGTATTTTTTCCCTGTACTTAACAGGAATTTGCAGTAAAACTGCCTCAAATTTTATATAGACATTTTGGTACAAATCTATGGTGCTTCACCAAACTAAACAATCAAAAAAAAACCTTTTTTTCATCATTAACTACTTTGGTGATGTTGCTCATTCAGGGAGACTTTAATGATATATGATGTGCAATACAGCACTTTTTTTATTCACTGCTTCTAGCCCTGCAGACCATGTCCTTTTTTGAGCAGGTTTTACCATATTTAAAAAAGCCTGATTACATATACATTAATTTTTGTGTATAAATAATATTTTATAGTCGCACATTTACTGTGAAAACTGTACAGCAGTATGTGTATAAGACATCATCGGAAGAAATAGAGGTTAAAAGTTAAAATACCTCATACATTTTTTCCAATGCGACATTTACCATTATTGCCTGGATTAGATGTATGAGCACACAGCTTTTAGTGCCTCTCTGACCCAAGGACAGAGGCAAGGTGAACTGTAGAAAGTTATGCAACTATAGACCAGTTCAGGAAAAGAAAATTACAACAATTTAGCAGAGTGACAAGCCAGACCTGGAGGCACGGAGCCATATCACTCATGTTCCCTCATGTATGACAGCCAGGGCACACTGGCCTCTCTGCCGCCTTAGGAATACAATAATGACTACACATTGTGTGCGTGTGTGTGTTTGGTAGCCTTAGCGCCTGCACCCATATGTGTGAGTGCGTACTATACACACACAGACTGTTTACATGCATACGTATGTGTGAAGGTGCAGTGCCGCTAATGCAAGCCTCGGCTCTGCAGAACAAGGGGAGTCATGTTTACTCTGATGAGCAACACAGTCAGACGATTAGGCTTTGTTTTTGTAATATGGTGGCGTTCTGCCTCCAGCCTGCAAGCTGAGACCGAACACAGAGGCATCTCTATTCACATCCCCTGAATAGTCTGAACATGTACTTGGTATTCCTGATAGGACAGAGCTGGCTAACTGAGCTTTCCTGGCAGTCTGGCAGATCTGCAGAACGCAGCTCTATGGTGGCTCATTAGAATAGCAGTATAAAAAAACAACAGCAGCTATGCATAGACTCTGAGTCAACTGAATGGGCTGTGTGTTCATGACAGGAGGAGAATAATTGGTCCAATTTATGCTGTGTGGATTTATGGCAAGCTGTCACACATTTGGTACGGGCCTTAATGTTTTTTTTTTTCAATCTTCAGTTCATCATTGATGTGACAGGGTTGAAATGAATGTTAGCGCATAAACGTGTGATGTTCTCAATGTTGTTAATGTAGCATAATGAAAAATCTGTGTTTTTGTCCAAGCAGACAAATTAAAATAATCACAATATTTTTTATCTTGCCATGAAACCCAACAAAACAGCCCAAATGGAAAGATGGAAGTGTGATGCTGGCGAGCGCAACAGAAATCTGAAAATATCATCATCGTTGTAGTGCTTGCACTCAAACTCGGATCATTTCAGTGTATCCCAGAGCCAACTTAGCTGTACTGTGATCCCGTCTCTTGCATATGGATTGCATCTTAGGTCTTTAGGTCCTCTAAGGTTTTAGAAGTGTTACAGTAGCCTCAGAGATCAATGAAACACTCCAGTGGAGAATAGAGTAAAAAGCAAATGCATGTACTCATAACTGTCAGACATGAAGGATAATATATTCCTCCTGCAGACTTGTTATGTTGATCTGTATCAGTGCACGTATCGGATAAGTTCCAGGCTGCTGATTAGAAATACTGAAGCAAAGAATATGCATGTGTTCACGTGCACATCAAGAGTGAGATATTCCACCTCTGACTTGGCAAGTATGATAAGCTCCCTACTGAATATGGAAAAAATTCTACAAGGTATCTGTTTTATACATATACTTGTACATGTTTTAAACATTTTCATGAAATTTATGATTTCTTTACATTTTGATGGTATGAACTGGGATGTGTACAGACCAAAAATTGCCCTAAAGCTACATGAATCTATTTTTTCCATCATAATTTATCATTCACCATGCATGTTTTTTCCATGTTTGCATGTGTCAACTGTCAACAAAACACCCTCTGTGCTCTGTTTTTACTTATTGTAGAAGTAGCAATTTGAGCAATTCAATCACGTGTGAACTGCAGTCCATGTCAAATTAAAAATCAGCTGCTAGAAGTTTGATCATGTTGGATAAACAGCTCTGCAGGTCAGTCAAGTGTTGTTGGGTGAATACTACATTTGAATGTAGGCGTTTTTTGATTATCCATGAGATTCAACCACAACAGATCCACACCGCAATAACTCGCCATGTTGTGATTATTTTTTAAAAATTGTTTTGATTTAAAAAAAAAAAAAAAATACCCTCCCATAAATGCAACTGCACTATGGTCTGCCAAACTGTCCCTCCCTAACTGTGTAGTCCTAATGCTAAAATAAATGATATCTTTCAGAATTTTGAAATGGTAATTTTGGCTTTGAAACAGTTTTCCAGGAACATTTGCATATTTTGTCTCATTGGCTAAAACATCAGAGTTGCTGCTCTGCTCCTTGCTGTATTGTATTGCTTTTCCTGTAGGTGGCTTCAGTTATGCTGCAGTGTCCTTGAGCCAGATACTTGAATATAAGCTCCAGAGATGCTGATAACTTTCCTGTGGCTATTAGTTATTTGTAACATTACAATGTACTTGTTTGTCGCAAACATACTAATCTAAATGTTTATGAAACTAGTGATATTTTGTCCTTTTTCTAATCTCAAATACTGATTAAATTTCAAACTAGGCAAATCACAGGGTTTATAGAAAATAGAGTACATGTCTTATAGTGTCTGTACGAGTGCTCATTGATCTGTATATGCTTCAGTTTCACCTGACAAACACCTAACCATCCTTTAACAGCTGCAATCATGAAGCAGTGCAGTGGGAGACTGCCTGCGTGCTGTTGATAGCTGCTGAAGTGGAAATAGGGAAAATTCCCTCTGTTCTCTGCAGAGCTGCACAGGATAAATTGTAGGATTCATACCGAGATTCTCACCTTCGCCTACATCACCCAGGCCTGCTGCTGCTTCCTTTACAGAAGCTCCTCGCATCGATTGCTCTGATATCCCTCTGCACCTGGTTTCAGTTGAAACTAGAGTTTTCTTTTTTCCATGGAAGATTAATAAGGGGCACAGCAGAGGGTTCCTGGAAACGGCAGATGAAAAGGTACATGGTTCAGGGAGACAGTCTTCTGTAGACCAAGCACACCTCTAAAAGACCATGTGATCACTGTATCACGTGGGCAAGCGGTGAACTCAGCGTGGGCAGATACACTAATACTTTTTTGTCGCTCCGTTCAAAGAAACACAAACACACGCTCAGTTGCTCTTGTTTTTCCATGAGATTTTTCTCTGCTCTCAGCATGAAGCATGTTCTCATTCCCCAGGTAACTCTGGGAAGACAAGATTAATCCCAGACACACCACTCGGAGTTCTTTCCATCGGCCCAACACACCTCCCATTCCTCATGTCTGTCGGTGACCTTTCCTACGCCGACTGCACAACGGTTATTTCAGTAATAACAAGGCATCATTCAAGGCTACACTCTCTGCAAACAACAAAGCCAACACTGTTTTCAAGACTGTTTTCAAATTGTCGGTGTGGATTTAGCAATCCGTTGTTTTAAGCATGCTGGGTTTTTTTTTGTTTGTTTTTGTTTTTTGCTTCTTTTTTTTTGCTGAAGTCCAAGAATGTGGAGATTTAAAGGTTGTTTGAGGGAAGTAGCAGATGGATAAGGACTGTCTATTGAGTGACTCCAGGAAATTAAAACTGTCTTTATTACCTTTTATTCTCATCCACTACCGCCCACCCCCCCATTTACACACCCATACGCATTTGCACACACAACACACACACAACATTGCAGTATTACCACTACAATACAGCCGTGCATTGTAGCTCCCAAAGCTTAGAGAGAGAAAGAGAGAGAGAAGAGGAGGAAATGTCAGGATTATATGAAAGCGTGAGCCGTAATGAGATGATAATGGCTTCTCCCATGCTGACGAGTTGACAGAAGGATGAACAGGCTTCTGGGATGTTGCTGTCAATAACCTGCTGAAGCAGATAAAATGACATTACAGTCAATTAGCACTCGAGTTTGCATGGATGCATCCTGTACCACCGCATTCGGTAGCGCAGCACTTAAACCCCCACAGATCATGGCGACACGTGCTGTTTTGTTGTCATAAGCACAGCCAAACATGTTTTACATTCTGTAAACAGCTCACACCAGTTTATTATGTAATGGCAAGTTTCAAATATTTAGGCCAAAAGTAGTTTAGAAGCGATGTTTGGAAGAGAGCTAGGAACTAATTGTTACTGATTTCAACTACTATCCCTGATAGAGAACTTGTTTTTATGTCATTAAAAATTGTGATCAGGTCGAAAATTCAGAGTGTGTTGACAGTATAGTTGGACAAATTTGATAACAACTTAGTGAATAGACAGTGTTTTGCTTTTACTTTGTGTTTGTGCTTTTGCAAAACCTTGTAGGGACAAATTTTTGTTTTCTTTAACAAATATTGCTAGTGCTTCCTTCTCACTTTTATTGACCTTTAAGACTTCATAGTGTTTATCTCCCAAACTATACCAGTAACGACACAAACTAATCCATAAGCCCCCTTGAAAAAACAAAAAACGAAAAAAGGAGCACAGGAATAGAAAAAAAATAACATAAGTCACACATTTTTTTTGACCCCAAGTGTAGAGTCTGTTTCATCTTCGTAAACTCACCTCCACTCCTCTCCACTCCCCTTTCCCTTTCGGTGCGCCTCTCGCTCCCTCCATGAGCTCAAATCACCATCTGGGAAAGCCTGATAAGCTCAGAGGCAGACACCAGCGTTTGGGCGTTGAGTTGAAGAGCTGCCTTGAGACAGCCGGTAGGCTAACCCGACCAACGTGCAACCTTCTGAGCATTGAGGTTAGGAAGTGGCACACGGTTCAGCCTTTGCCCGTTTGATTCTGTCACTTGTTTATTTGTCTCTTTGTTAATATTTTTTTTGTTCCGATTTTTACATTTCCCCTCTATCCGTGCTCAGGAAAACTGTACGACTGCACCCAATTTAAAGTGAAGAGATTTACGTCGGACATATTTGTTAAAGGGACTTAGAGTCTGTGTCATCCTGCAGGTGTGAGAGCTTATCCTCCTTCTGACGGCTTATGTCCTCCCCAATCTAAGGAATTTTCTCCACTGAAGACCATAATTAAACAAAGCTCATGTTTATTCATTTGATCCTTAAACCCAGACATAATTAACACTGGAGCTCAGTTGTCATAAGCTGTAATACATGTGTCCAAGCTATTAGTCAAAACCCTGTATGTTGAAATCCTGCATGGAACAGATTTCGGTGCAGTTCACACTGAATGCGTCTGAAAAAACTGTCAGACACACACACATGCACCTGCAAATGATACTTTGCTGTGCTTTCACCAACTCCTGTGTGCATATAATTCTGTTGCAGTTTCCTCCATAAGGGTCACGATTATGCTCTCACTTTCTGTCAGGCTGGAATTTCTCCGTGGTGCTGTCCATGGTCCTGACAAGCAAATACTTCCATTAGCAACCCATTAACTCTGATACACTCTGTCTTCCTCTCCACTGTTTTAGTCCTTTTTGCTCCATTTCTGCCTCTCCTACACATATGCATTTGAGCACACACAAAAAGCTAAGTCCAGCTAATTAATTTAATTCTAGTGATTCCTTTAATGTAATCTGAGGACTACCGCCTGAATATGACAGCTTGGAGAATAATCAGGGAGGACCCCTGGGGCGGTGTGTGTCCATACCCCACCTTAGACGACTCTTGGCGTGTTTTTTTTTCTCATTTCATTTCTTTTCCTTTTCGTTTTGCTTTCGCTCCTTGACCCCATACACTGCTGTACATGCATTATGATTAATAATCAAAAAACAAAAACAAAACACATACAATTAATAATAAAATGAAGGAATTATGGAATAACTTAATCACCAGAAAAAACTGAGACAATTTAAAAGCAATGTAACACACTATTGCTCAATTAAGACAGAGTCTTGGTCCGGTGAAAAGTAGTAGGTAATGTGGCTGTAGGGCTGTCTAAAATTTCATGTTTTTACATTTAAGGCTCCTTTTGAGAATTTCCAGCTAAGCTTTGATTTTCTGTTTTCATATTTGGACATTGTCACCCTAAGTAATTTAAAAACAAAACAATATCAAATAAAATCCACAATTTGAATGTATAAACTGACTTGCTTATATTATACCATGAATGTTTTCATGGTTTCTCTTTAGGAAAAGAGGGGGTGTCACTTTAAATAATTAAAAATAAAATTGTCTAGTGTTTCAGATATTTTCTTTCCCTGAATAAACTTTCAATGTACATTTATTCTTTGAGCTCGACTCCACTAAGCACCATACCTACAAGAGGACTGGTGTTTGCTGGTACCCTCTCCTCATGTTCCTTTCACTGCCCTCTGGCATTGTGCTTACAATTGCTCAGTAATGGCTTCTCTGAATGCTTCCTGACTTTTATATGATTGCTGCTAGGTTGTGTTTGTCAATATACTTACGTGCAGCAGCACAGCCTCCCATTCAACATATAAGCCAGATATTCATATCAAGTGATCCATAACATCACTGATTCAGGCTGTGACCTTAATTTAGAAGACTGGGGATGTTTGGAGGCATCCTAACGTCTGCACTCACAGATGTGCCTTTCTAATCGCGCCTTTCATAGATCTCTTTGAAACGGCTTCCTTTGTGGTGCTGGAGCATCAAAGCATGTCAAGGCATTTCCAGCGAGGACTAATAAGTTTTTAAATTTATTTTTTTTTACATTTTTTCTTATTGACACATCGAACCAGCACAGTAAACACGTTAGAAAACATTTTGTTGTAGTATTTACACTCATCGTCCTTTTTGCTAGAACCCTTACTTTTAAACACTGCTCTTTTTAATGCTGTTCATGTGTTTCAGTGGCTTGACATAATTCTTGAACCATGAAAAAACTAATTAAATATGAAGTCGAATCTGCATGAACTTTTTCATCCGGACCCATTGCAGTGTGAATCCTGCCTTTGCTAGCATCCCTAAATGGACTGCTTTCCATGAGGCCAAACCGGCTATCCCAGAGGACATCTAAAGAGATCTAGACAACCCTTCCTGGACACTCACTTATTCATGTGGGGATGTGAGGATGTGGGAGGAAGGAGGAAGGATACACGCCAGCCCAGTAAGCCGAAGGCCATATGGTCTAATGCGATGCAGGATGAGTGTGCTGAAAGGCTTGCAGGACAGATATCAGATAAGGTCAGGGAAAAAGGGATTTGCCATCCATTCCTGGGGCTTTGATAAGTAGACCATTGCCAACATGTTCCCTGTAACACTGACACCTTGGGCTTACTATGAGGATATCAAAGGTCTGATGGGCAGTGAAAATTAGTTGGGTCAACTCTGCAGGCTATGATAGTGTCTGGATTAATGATTTGAAAAAATAAACTTACACTGTATGTACCAGTTATGATTGGCCTGGTAAGTGTGATGTGGGTCCAAGAAGTCTTGGACAGAGTCATGGTGATAGTTATCATTGTATTTGCTTAATAGTTCTTATCTTCAGTGGCTAACTAATTTAACTCATGAAATGTTTAACAGCACGAAATCAACTGCATGTATGTGAAGTTCTGTTTGTTTGGAGTTGGTTTATGTCTATCTGTGAATAACCTGTTTGTTTTTTGAGTTTCAACTAACCGTGCTGTGTTGTGGCAAAAAAATATGAAACATAAAGGGGTAACTTTATACGTGTTTTCTGTTACAAGTCAGTCATCAGCTGTTATTTTTTATTAAGAACCACAGGCTCAAAGCCATATAAGTCCTATTTTAAGTGTTTTTTATTTTAAACATGATACTAAGGATCCAAGGAATAAATTTTAGGGGAAATATTGTTGGATTATGAAAAAAAATTTAATTTAATTTTCAGTATCATGTTTTCATTAATATATTATCACCTGAATAAAAAGAATTTGCCCACAATGGACAAGCCCAAACACTGGCTCTGCATTAGCCCTTTAACATGTTGGCTACCACAATTAGCCATGCACTTATTGATTAAAAAAAAAGGGAATTATGAATTTAAGAAAGGGGTATGAACTCTGTTGATAGGGGAAAAATGACAGGATTTTTTTTTTATTAAGATACTTGACAATTTTCACATTAGAATCCTTTTCTGATGATGTACCACTTCCCTGACAATTATAGCCAAAATTTTGAATCATTTGACAGACTGGATGTAAATTTTATTATGGTTGTTAATTGGTTACAAAATATCACCATTTCATGTGCTGTGGCCAGTAACAGCATGAGAAAAAATGAAGTTCATTAAATTAATATGAAGAATCCCTCCTTCAGGGAGACAGAAGACCTTCCTCTCACTGACTGACAGCCCTTTCCCTCTTGCTGCCCTGGCCTGTGGGTGTTGCTGTTGAGGCAAGGAGCCTCCTCCTCTGCTTGTTGAGAACTTTTTGACTTCTTTTCTTTCACTCTGACACTCTGCCGTTCAAATCATCCCAAACCATCTCAACTGGGTTTCAGTTTGGTGGTAATGGATGCTGGGTCATCTAACGCAGCACTTCATCGCTCTCCTTCTCAGTCCTGCATTCCTCACATTGCCTTGAGGTTTGTTTTGGGTTGTTGTCCTGTTAAAAAAACAAATCATGGTTCCACTAAACACACACCAGATGGGATGGTGTGTTGCTGCAGAATCCTGGTTCAGTGTGGTGTGTGCGGAGGAGGCTCCAAGCTTCGCACAGGGAACCATGTCTGCAGATCTTACAGCTCTTTTCCTTCTGTGCGTCTCACAAATCAAAAGGGATTAAATCAAGAGTACCAATTTTCACTGGTCAGAGCACAAATTTTCACCAGCTTAATGTCCCTCTCTTGCATCTCTTGGCCTAAGCAGATCTCCTCTTCTTGTTGTTCTCCCTCAGTAGTTGTGTCTTTGCAGCAGTTCAACCATGTAGGCCTGATTCGTAAGTGTGTGTGCATCGGTATGTTGTGTAATATGTAAATTACTCAAGGTCAAGTGAGGACCAAGGCTGAGATGATAGCTGAATATCTTTCACTGTGTAAGCTGCATAGTCGAATAAAGAAGAAAAAAATGTGGACACTGAAAAAAATTCAAAATGGCATGATCAAAGGTCTTATGTCCTCACATTTTAAACCGTTTTATTTGGACTCCTTCCATCAACTTAACGGGTGCTCTGGCAGCTGTTTCTGAAGTCCTATAACCTCTGATGATAATTATGACCCCCATACCATAGAGAGGGGATTTATTCAAATTACTCATGTCATTATCCCCAAGATCACTCCACTAAATATTACTTACTGATGTCTAGTCGGTGACAAAATGTCCTACTTTGCACCATCTGACCATGTCAAGGCAAACCCTGGGGAAAGTAAAGCTGAATGTAAACCACACAGGCGAGAGTAAGAAGCATCAAAACATTGGCAGACATCAAAATCTACTCCTTTCTGCAAGCGTTTGGGAAAATGGACACATAAGAAAAAAAAAAGGAAATGTGTTTGATGTGGAATTTCTTCTTTTTTCGCCATCCACCACATGTCAAAGAGGATTGAGGCTTAGCAATCCTCCATCCTACTGAAGCAGTGCTTAATGGCAGACAAGATACAGGACTGTAAGAAGGACTGCTGTGTCCTTGTGCATCTGACTGGCACGGAGTTCAGGACAAGATAACTGGGGTTACAGTGTGAATATAGAATAATGAACATAGACAAAAGGAAGATGGATCACATTAATCTGAGCAGCGGAGCCCCCCTCCTCCCCAGCTCTTCTTTTTTTTTTATACCCTGAATGCTGCAGTTGTGTAGCTGACACCACAGCCTTCCCATTTGATGAGCAATTAGCATACCCTCGCCTGAGTTTGTATCGTGATGATCCATTCATTTCCGTGGTGTAATTATGTGTATAAGGCTGCTCATTTGGAAAACATTGAACTCATCAATCTTTTCTGCGCCCGTTTTCTAATGCAACCCATTGAGAGAACCCTGGGGGACACCAAAACCGCACTTAATTGTCCTCATTCCAGACAGCTTCTAATTACACCCAGTGCTTTAGATCTCGTTAGAAAAAGTTCAAGATCCTACTTACCTTTTCTCTCTCTCTCTCTCTCTTCCTCTCCCTCAGAACTGTTCCTAATGTGTAAGGAGAGAGCAACAGGAAGAGAGAGAAATTCCCTCGTCACCTTGCCCTCTGGCAGCTGCGCCCTGGATAAACAAACACGCGTCGCTGCACATCAGTCAGCCGGTTGAGAGCTGGGGCTTGATTAAAAAGCTCCCTCCGCTGTATCTCCATGGCCTTGCTCTTGTGAGCGCCCAGATAAATAAATTAATGAATAGCTTGTGTTGAGCTAGTGGAGGGACGGGAGTGGTTGTCTTAACAGCTGCCGTACTGTACCGTGTTAATTTCACGTGATGGAGTGCGACAGAACCCTTTGGTGTTCTTGTCCCTGCCTCCATTTCCTTGTTGAGGAATAAACACAAGAACTGACACAGAAGGAGTTCAGTTCAGATGCTCATTAACGCAGAAAGCATTTTGTTTACATGGTTGACATAGGAGAATAGCAGATTTACAACCATAAGCTGGCCCCAATCAGGCTATAAAGCACACAAGGACGAGACCTATTTCTGTGTCGAGATGTAACAATGGGCTTTTAAGACATGATGCTCTGCTGGAAAACCCTCTATTAGAATAGATTGAACCTTGGTTTATTTTGCACAATGACACCCAATACAATGTTATAACCCATGAGAGGACATATTATGTATTGCATGTAACACCTTAAACATGTAGCAATGCCATGTCATGTATTGAAATATGGTAACATATGATTGAAAATGCTGAACATGAAGGACAAACCTGATCTGTTTGCACCTGAGCCAGAAGACTTTGTGCCGCTCCCTCTTCCCCTCAAACACCACACACACACACAAAATGCATTATTCAAAAAGCTCTGAACATGTAAACATCTCCCATATTGATTGGCATTTCTGACCTGTTGGTTCTTACTCAGTTGTCAAAAGTTATTTCATAAACAAGGGTCCTCCCATTAATATTTATTTTTGTGGAACTTAAAAGCTCAAATAAGGGTCACATTGTAGGATAATCGCACTTCTATATGCAACAAGACCACAAGAACATAAGCCGGCTGTGTACACACAAACTCTTTGAAGTAGCATACAGTGGTAGGAAAGATGTGGGAAATGTGGCGTGCCAGCCTAAAGCCTCTGCTGAACTGTGTGTGAACTGAAGACCAGCAACATACACTGTATTGTCTATTGCCCCCATATTTGTCCTTTGTCAGGGGTTTTTAGTTTGAATGGATTGTTGTTTGTCATGCTGAACATGTTGGAAATTTTCTGGCGTGTGCTGAACAGCAGAACTGACTAAAGTAAGATGTGAAGGGTAGTCTGAGAAAGTGACCAGCTGAGGATCGTCCAGGCGCAGTGGGATTAATGTCCGGCCGGGGAAAGTCTCCACAGAGCCAACTAAGCAGTAGGGTGTGCCCGAGGGACAGGTCTCTTCATCATGGTATTGATTTGTACCAGTGCTTAACTGACTGGATCGTTGCATTGGGTTTCATGATTGATTATTGATATCAGGAGAGTGTCATCCACCCAAAGCATTAATGAAGCCTCTTCTTCTGGCAGTGACTCCCCACACAATTCCCATTTGAATTGGAAACAAGGAGAGCAAGGGCTGTCTGCATGGTAGAGCGAGTTTGTGTGTGTTTGCGTGTGTTTGTGTGTGTGTGTGGGAGGAGCAGAGAGAGAAGCACCTGAATCCTAATCGCATTTGTTGTTGCAATCAAATGCACACAAGCTGATTTCATAGAATATTTAACAACACAACAACTGGCTGTAAAGACTAACTTTTCTGCAGAGGGGGCAGAAACTACTTTACAACACACTCTCTTATGTCTTCTCCTCTGTGATCTCAGAACAAGTGAGTAAGTAACTTCGGAAGGATGAACTTTCCTCAGGCTCAAAATAACAACCTCACTTGACTTTTGGCCCTCAACTTACTTTTGCCTGCTGTGAGACTGTTTATATACGAAAAAAGGCCGGTATGGTGTGTGAATTTTTTTGCGAGTCCAAAGAGTTTAACTCTTTATCTCACACTTTGTGATTTTTAGTTCTCAACATAATTTCCTTAATTGTGTGATTATCAAAGAAGACCAAACTAAGAGTAGTCAAAGTTGTCCTGTTTCATTCTGTTTACAGTATTCAGAGAGGAAATACATCTAAAACACAGAGAAGTGGAGTCAAAGTACGTGTTGTACTGAAAAGGAGTTTTTAAACTTCTTAATTGTGGTTCAGGTTGAAAAAAACAAGTGTTTTGTTTGTTTCCCTTGTTCAATCATTACATTATGTCCAGGGTCAGTAAAGGTTGTAGTGTACTGTGGTGGTCCACGGATGCTGTGTTTCTAGTTTACAGTTGAACTCCGTAATTTACATGTTGCCACTTACAAATTGTCAATTGTTTGATGCACATATAAAATCAAAAAGCCTAAAGCTCCAATTCTTTACAGTTTTTATTTCTTAATTTTTTTTTGCTTTGCTTTGCTAAACTCCACCTGTGTTGATTCTCACCTTGCTGTAGTGATGTAGAGGTGTACAGAGGGGCTTGTCAGTACACTGTGATGTTAGTGCTGGGTATGGTTTCAGGTACAACAGACCTTGTGGGCAGTAGCATGGGTGGCATTTGCTATAAAAACATGCTTAAGGGGTCATTATATTAATTGGCAAAGAGCTTTTTCCTTTTCTGAACTGTGGTTATTTTATCAGTTGTTTAAAAAAACCCATCGGCTCCCCTCCTGTATATTTCATAAAGTTTTATAAAGAAAGTGCAATTGACTTAGTCTTAAAACTGAAAATTCCTGACTGTTTTATTCCTTTATTGGATGTTTTTTAAAAGTTAAGAGTTATTATTAGCATAAACATTAAATACAAAAAAATATTTCAACAAAGGGTTTATAAGTTATGTGAGTTGTTTTGAATTTAGCAAATATGAAAAACATCTTGAGGCTCTATGTAGCTTAGACAATGTCACTTTCCTACATATTTTAGAAATGACCAAATTTAACATATATGTGGTGTACAGACACATCTTATGCAAGCATTTTATTTTGGTGACTGCCTGTCTTGTTGGATTATCTCATAATGTTATAAAATGTAATTCATAAAATTGATTGGAAAGATAAAACAAACTATGCCAACAAAAATCAGCTGTCAGAATTACAAACGATCTCTCAATGCTACATTGGTCCTGTTGTGATTAGGGTTAGGGGCATAAAGTGGGGCATTAATTTAAGTATGCCCACCTCTCTAGGCACCACTAATCCTCTGGTAACACTGATTAATCAATAGATGCACAAACCATTCATTAAGACAGTAATTTATTCACACTTAAATGATGATTTATGTGAACATTTTCCAAGTTGTTATTCTGTAACATAAGGCTTTTGAAAGACCTTTTATTTTGTTTTCTTTGTAAAATATTACACAGTAAAACTCAATACAATTATGCTTTAACCAGTGATATGACTTTGTAGTTTATAAACTGTCACAACCTGATTAATTCCTCTAATAATTTTTAAGGCTGATGTTATGTGTTAATATGTTATATTGTAATGTATGATACTAAATTAAATTACTTTTTAAGACATTGGATACACATGTGCCAAATAAATACTTTGGAAAATAAGGACTCTTCAGTAGTAAATTAAATCAGTGGATTGTTTCTTGTTTCTTGGTAAAGTCTGTTGTTATCTTGGTCTCTAGGATGTTTTTGCAGTGTCTGTCTTACATGTAGTGTCTCAGCAAAACCTCTGGCATTTTTTTTTAAATGCTATCCTTAAATACCCACATAATGGAGCTGTCAGTCAATGTTTATCCCTGTAGGGATTTTTTTATTGATGACTTCTGGGTTTGTTTATTAATCAATACTAATTTTTAACATCCCAAACCCAAATACTTTTGTTTTGGAGAGCACTGCGCCACAACCATGCATCTTTCATTTGAAGTAAAGGAATTGATTTTTAAAGATTGTTATTCTACAGTATTATATCTTGTCTTGTTGGTTGTTAGTGAGTTTGGTATGTTTAATGTATGTTTGTTGTCCTGAGGGCTTTTGTTGAACAGGGTCATATCCAGTTTATGGATTATTATGTATAATTTAAAGACACACATAAGTGCTTGTAACATTAAAGAGAAATGCATTTCATTTTTTAATTTTGCCTTTATTCTTTGATTTAAAAAAAAAAAATCAAAAAGTTAAATACCAAATATTCACTCTAACAGTCCAGTTCTCAGGTCCAGCCATAGTAGAAATCAGCATGTTTTTTGCTCTTTGTGTTTGAACAGTCAGTTAAGTTACGTGATGCAATAGTGTTTTTTGGAAAGGTTTACCGAAAATGTTTTGCATGAAAATGTGTTTTGATCCCCTGGGATCAAGTCACTCATATTTTTACAATGTTTTCAGCACTTGTTCACTAACTCAGCCATTATTGATTTAAATCCATAGAGAGACATACTTTTCTTTGGTTGAGGCAAGCTTATGCCTTTTAGTTGTTGTGTGACTCTATTAATGCTAAAGAAATATTAATGTCCTGCAATCAATTCCCAGCACAGCCACGTTCAAAGTCATCTACAGAGTATATGTTGTACACAGGCCCTGATAATAGCTTCTTTCTCTCTGACGTACATTAATATGCCGCTGTCATAAAAATTAGATTATTGTGTCATTTTTTTATTTGATTTACAATCACCATAGTAATGTAACAATGATTAAATAAAGAATTCTGTATCCCTGTGCTGACAGTTTCCCTATTAATAAAATGTCAAAATCAGGTTATCTAATGCATATTAAAAGTCGGGAGACTGCATCCTGGCTCACTGGCTCAAAGCTCATCTCAGGTGGTAATTTGCGGCCTATTTTCCATATAAAAGAGACAGATTCTAGTTAATTCATCCAGCTGGAAAACCAGGAGTGTCTACCTCTCAGATATAGTAATTCGCCACTATATCCTGTTATATCTGAACTAGTTTTTAGCCTGTGCTTTTGCTGGGTTTTCTGCTGAGTCTCCATTCAGCCTTAGCCTCCCAAAGTCCACAAACATACACATACACATACACATACACATACACACAAACACTCAGGCTCAGTTTTTCTCATGTAGCCACTTCCCCATGGGACAGGAAGAGCTGTCAGAGAAAGTGTTGTATGTTTATGTGTATGTTTTCTGTCTGTGCAGCTGTACATGTAAGACTGCACACCTTCAGGTCTTAGGGGACTGAATCAGGCATCGTTCACAACACACTGAACCTCAACCTGCCTGCTCTTTTCAGTCCCCCGTACACACACACTTGCACAAAGTTTGTAGGTTTATAAATGAAAAAAGAGAGTGGAGTTTGATGGAGTTTCAGTTGGTAGGAATATAAACTTGTGACTTTGTGACTCAGAGGTGGTGATGGGCAAAATTACAATGGTAGAAAATTTTATAGGGTTGCAATATTAGATAGACGAAGCATTAAATTAATGCAAGTTAACTGAGGTGTTGCAGGAGGGAGGGAGGACAGCATTGTCTTTCTCGTATTTCTACTCAATCTCCATTACCAGACCACAAGAGATATTATAAATGTGGAATTATATTACCAGACAACATTACTGATTGCTTGAAATTGTTTTAATGCCAGAGAGACTATCTGTTACTCTATATATGATACCAGATGCAAAGAAGTAGAATACAAGAATACAAATGTGACTGTTCATTACATGCATGTCCTTGCTGTAGGATAAGCCAGAAATGTAGAAAAAAAACAGTCTTCATAGCTTTCCATTACATTCATTGCAGTGGAAGGTCGTGATTGTTCTATAAGTCGTCCAGGTGCTCTGGCAGGCTTAAGCCCCTGGCATCATCTCTTCAAATCCACCTCATGACTGTGACATCTTTTGCTCTCTCTTTAAAACAAAAGGTTTGTACAAAAAAAGGGAGTCTGGAGTCATGCAGCGAGTGGTGAGAATTAGACTGTAGTCTGTGTGAGTTCCTGTCAGCTCTGTGGGTGCTCCTCCCTCCCTGCCTGTGCTCTTTGACCTGCCTGTGGAGGGAGGCTAGCAAAACGGAAAATGTGGATGAGATAATGCACTCAAACATTAAGCATTATTGCTTTTGTGTGCAATGCAGAGGCCTATAAAGGTTTTAACTATGCATAATTATGCTGAGAAGTTTTAGGCTGTTACTTGTGCAAAAAAAAACAAGTATGAAAAGCTGTCAGGTTGGCCTGAACACCAAATAAATGTGTTCATTAGTTCTGTTCTAATGCACCAAGGCAATCATGTAATAACATACTTAATATGATGTAAATGCTAAAAACTTTGGTTGTTGTTGAGTGCAGAGTCCTCATCCTTGGGCTCCTGTCAGTAATGGAACAATAGTTTTTCAATACACTGTGTGTGTGGGGATACACTGTGTGTGTGTGGGGATACACTGTGTGCTTGTGTCTGGTAGCAGGGTTAAACGCTCCACTGCACACTGTCATGTGGAGATATGATGTATGAGGCTTTATACAGAGTCCCCACATTGTTTTTGTGTTTTGATACACAAGCTCAACACAGTCTGAAAAACTTTCTGCTTTGTATATTTATACTTATACTATAAGGAGGCTTTAGATCGATCACTCCAGTCACAAAAGCTGTGAGGAATAAGAAAATAAATAGGGATCTTGTGTTGGCTTTGAAATCATCAGTCATAAAAAGTTAACGTTGTGTTGGTCAAAATCACTTGAAATTAGTATTATTATAAAATGCAGATTTATTGTGATAATGATAAATAAACACTGTTTATTTTTTTTATTTGACTATTTTTCCATTGTTTTTTCACAGAGGATTGATCAGTAAAGCTATACCGATTGGTCAGCTGACAACGTAGGGTGCTTGTCTGGCATTTGAAATGACTGGCATTAGCTAATGTTTGTGCTCCAAGGCTAATAAACAGAGAAAAAGGTCTGCAGACACATCTTCAGTTAATGTCCTCAGTATGGCTGCTGCAGGCTGATATATAAGAGTCAAATTGCTTATCAGATACTATATTCAAACAAACACTGTTTTACTTAAGTTAGTCAATGTTAATCATGTATTAATTATAGCACTTCAACGTTTATCAGTATATTTTATTAGTGGTTACATAGCTTTTCTAACAATCTGTAAATAATTTGCTTGAAAACACAAACCTTTCTATGAGGAATCAAGATGTTAAGGTATTTTTGAATAAGTGCACAAAGCTTAATTAATCTGTTATTGCTCTAATTCAAGTGCTTTAGAGGAAACACTTGTTTAATTGCGCCCTGACTCACGGTACTTCAGTGTATAGAAAAACATATGCAATAAAACTGTGGACAAAGGATGCAGATAATCTACAGCTGATGTTTTTCCAAAAAATCAACCACAGACTTGTTAACTGATTAAAACCATTGTACTATTCTTCTATTCATAACCGTTCTTGTTCATCACATAGGACACTTAGAGTAAAAACCCTCTGTCTATAAGAGGAAATAGAAAGTGACTGGCACAGCTAAGGCCAGTCCATTGAGTATGCTATTGATATTCATGTGAGGGTCCAGCAAACTAATGCCTCTCATTTGTACCTAAGGCACATCATAAGTGGCAGTCTTTACCCTGACGATCTGGCTCTTTGACTTCAAAGGGTGGCGTGAAGAAAGATCCTATTATTCTGCTGCAGCAGAAATCATTCGACTCCAAATCTCTGATGTGGCTGTTGAGGAAAGTAGGTGTTGAATGAATACTTAGCCACTGTATCACTGCTGTGTTCACGTCCTGCTCAGAGTATCGACAGTATCCATAGAAAGAGGCTACTGTATATCACAAGTATGGGAGTGAGTGGGAGAGAGCATTAGTGCAAATTAAAGGGATGGATGTATTGAGTGGACCACGAGAATGAGCTTACACAACATGAGCGCTTGTTGTCTTTTTTAAAAAATTATTTGCCACTCAAGTCAAAAGTGCTTTTGACAGTTTTTAGTCTCCACTTGAGCATGTGTTTTTCTCCTGAACATGCTTGTGTGTCAGGAAACTGCCTTCTGATGCGTCCACAGATACAGAGCTGTATGTGCTGTATGTAAGAATGTGTCCTTGACCAGGACACAAAGCCCCCACCTGACAGACCTCTGAGTGGGAGAGGCAGGAATAAAAAAGTCCTGTTTGAGACCAAGAGCTTCATATTGTGTTGCTATCTGCTGGAGAGCTGGTTGCAATAGCAGAATTTCTGCTGTTGACACACTTTGTGAGAGAGCCTTGGTTTTAAAGTCTTCATTTTCCATTTTTGAAAAGACAGGTGCAAACTGTCAAGTGAATCAAGATATAAAGGTAAACAAATGCAAACGGTTGCATTTATATATTTGTATATATTTATAATTGTGCCTGTCATTCACACAAACTCACAGCCCGAGCAGATTTTCAGAAAGTGTCTTGTCCAAGGACACTTTATAAAACCACTGTTGGTGGTGAAAAGATGATTTCATTCTGTTTTGATGGGTTTTTTTTTTTACGGGTTCTGAACTTTTTTGGAATCTTGGTTGCAGCAAGAATCGGAGGATTTGTGTCCAGGCAGGATTTAGAGAAACTGATTCATACTTTCATTTCAAGCAGCTTAGATCAGTTTAGTTAGTACTAGTTAGGTTGTTCTCAGGTCTCTTCACTGGCTCTCACTGTGTCAGGGAATAGAGTTTAAAGTACTGCTCCTTGTTTATTCAATTTGCATTTAAATGTTTTTATGTTGTCCGTCTTTTTTATGTTAATGCATTATGTAAGCTTTTTGAAATGCCTTTGTGTGTGAAATATGCAACATAGATAACCTTGCCTTGTTTTGTACATCTAGTATTACACTATTGTTTTCTTTGCCTACATCACTATGATTTGTCTTTGCATATTGGTTAACAGTGTTTGACATCTGTCTGTAATAATGACAAGTAAAGTGACAGGAAGGCCGATGCCAATCCAAGGATGATATATTTTCTCTCAATTTGTTTTTTTAAAAATTCACATTTGTTTCTAATGTAGAGTGTCAAGCCTTTAAATGTGTCAAGTGACATTTCTTTGGTCTCTGTACATGAATATTAATCGAGCATCAGTAGTTAACACTCATACACACACACACACCAAGGCCAAGGCCTTTTTAAAAAAAAAAAGAAAAAAGAAAAGTGCTGAATTACTAAACTCAGTTTGCACACACTCAAAACGTGTGTTTTGAATGTGAATACTGCCGTGGTCCCTGCAGTCACACAAAATGAGTCGGAGCTTATCGTATTGTACTTTGAAAATTTTTATTCCCATGTTGTGACATTCCTCTACGTTATTAAAAGATAAGTCTGGTGATATTTAGTTTTAGTATGGCCGGCAAATCTCATAAAAAGATCAAAAGTAACAATAAAGTTATTATGTGTAGCTGAAGCCTGATGTAGTTTATTTCTCTTTGCCATAGACCTCCAATGATGACCAAAAACTACCCCCCACCCAAATTGATCAGCCACTGTTACAGAGAATGTCACATTACTTAAGTGAGAAGTCTGGCTATAGCAACACTGGCAATGCAGCACTCACTAACGCAGTAAGTACTGCAGTGCCAAAGTAGGAAATTTTAACTATGGTACCTTTTGTGCTGCCCCATGTTATTATAGTCCCATTAAATTCCAAGGCCAAAAATCCAACTGGGCTTTTTCAGTGCTTTTAAGTTGGCAGATCAGTTTTAAAATGTAGCAAGAGAGATGACGCAGCCGTAAGTGGAGTGATTAGATGAAGAGCTGCAGGTGCTTATTGCAGTTTGAGCGAGCTGCAAACCTTCACCACTCACATTTTCCATTAAAGCTGCCCAAAACTTATATCCTAAGCTATGGACATCAAAGCCATTTCAGAAGAGTCAGATAACCTGCATCTGTCCTTAATGTGAGTTCACCTGATTCCCAGAAAATAAAAGCAGACAATTAAGAGCAATGTAATATCAGCACCTTTAGCCCAGCATACGTAGTCTATTTATTTGTCAGCAGGCCTGACTGCTGAAACTAATTGCGTTGATTAAAGGTTGAGAACAAGCAACATACTGATTAAAACAGGCATTAGGAAACAAACTAGAGCGTTCAGGTCAAATGAACTTCACTCTTTTTTTTTTTTTTTTAAATTGACAGCAAGTCATTCACTAACACCAGAGAGCAGCTAAAAGGTGCTGTGTTGGCCTCTGTAGAGACTCGAGTTTTCTGCTTGATCTAGCTGGCAGACTTTGCATCATTAATATTCAGAAGTCAACACTTGAATGCCAAATGTCGCTTTATAAGGAAAGGTATTACATTAGTCAAATAGTGGAAATCACGTTTTAGATTCAAAATCCAGAAATATCATGAGCAGCAACCTTCCACAGTTGCAGGAAGAGTTCGCTCCTCTGCTATTTTCCTTCCTGGATCTGCCATGCTGTTGTTGATATTCTTCCCAGGCAACAGCAAACCACCAAGCACCTCCAAAACCTTTGAAAAATGTATGACTGGAGCATCATTCACTTCGATCCTCAATACCTAGCCTACACTACATACCTCCTTTCTGGTAAGTGCACACATACATCATAAGACTGCATAAAACAGCCAAAGACCCATAAATCATGCAGTAAGACACATTTTCAGTGCAGCAGTCTATATGCTTTTGTTCTCCGTATCCACCATCTCCTTCAAGCTATTCTCCATAAGCACCACTCTAATGTGTGTGCACAAGTATTAGCCATATATTATAGCATAATATGTACTGTTTCTAAATTTGGGGTCTCATGTATTTATTAAGGCAGGGAATGACTGTGGATGACTGTTTGGAGCTACGGTTGAATGAGCATGAAGTGTGAGCAGAGTTTTTGAGGTGTAATAGAGTAAGCCGGCGTGTTTGATTGAAGCTGAAGCTCGCCTCAGTTTCCACAGATGCCGTGTTGAAAAATTAAATTTGGCTGAATTTCAATTTCCGAATCAATCAGCCCTCTTTTTATCACAGCAAGTTGACTGGAAATTATTGTGCAAGATTCATTAGCGGAATGAAGACGGAGCAATTCTGCTGCAGTCTTTTCAAAAGCAAACTCACGAGTACACATTGGCTGTGGGTGTCTGAGAGATTGTTGGTAAATTGTTTTGCAAATGAAATGGGCAGGTGACAGGAAGCAAAAGAGCATATCACGAGCACACATCTCCGTCTGCGAGCACCTTGGTATTGGTCTTCTGTCTGATAGGAGCTCTCTCCTTCCACTTCACTGACTGTCCCCACAAGAGGAGAGCTCTCAGCTCCAACTCCAACCACTTTCCCATTATGCAAATGATTTCCCCGCAGAAAAGCTCCACGCCTGGTGCCCATCAATTCAGCGAGGCCTTCAGTTTGAATACATGCTTCTTTTTTTTTTCTCTCCTCCAACACCCCCTCCACTTCCACCCTCCGTACTTCTGAAAAGAATGTCTATTTCTGATGCATTGCACTGGTGTTCACATTGCTGTGGTTGGGGAATAGAAAGAGCTCTTACCCAATCAATTTATACAACCTCCTTTGAAGACTATGCTTTTTTTCTATGGTGAGGAGTGAAATTATACAAATATATGGGGAATATTGACTGTAAAAAAGTAAGTTGCACTCATATAGCCATGGGTTGTTTAGAGTCAAGTCATTGCCATCCTGAATGCATACATGGCACCAGCACATATAAATAAACTTCCCCAAAACATTTGATTAACTTCTTAGAGGCCCCGGAGGTGTGTGGCCCTAATACCTCACCATCGCTTAATCCTCTCTTCTGCAGAAAATTCTTGGAGTAAGACCATCAAATATATCTTCATTCTCTGCATTGCCACTGGCACAGAGTCCATCTGCAAACTCAATACATACTGAGCAGTATTAAGGTTTTTTTTTTTTCTATTTTCACTCATATTAGTCTGTCCACTGAAGTTTGATTTATGTTAACCAATAGATGATTGAAAGATATTTACATCATGTATGGATAAAAATTGACCTGATATAAATAGAAATCGGTTCAACTCATTTTTCCACAGCTAATGTTTGAGCATGATGGAGCCACGCACTCTGCTAAAACGATTATCCAGTACGGATAATGGGGTTTTTACATTTAAATGTAAGTGTCATCTCAGTGAAATGTGCCAATATCTGTACTCATGTGATGAAGGAAAAGCCTAGTTGGGTAGCTGTGTCCACCTCATTCTGTTGACAACATACAGAACACACATAATGCAACACACATCACACACAAATAACAATGTGATTTACTTTGTATAGGAAAAAAAAAACTAGTTCCCCCTTAAAATAAAAAATAGTAAAACTAAGCCCTGTGATCACACACGAATGTTAAACTGTTACAATTTTAAAAAAAAGCCCAATTAAAAAAAAAAAATTTTTTTTATTAGTAAGCCATTGCCAGATACAAGCTTACTCACTAATAAGCAACTTAAACATATAAAAGATGCTGACTGTGCATGCCATTGTATAGCAGTGGCTAGTGGTTGCTTTGCTTTGGTGGACAGTAGACGTCTCATTAATTCCCATACTGAAGTTCTGCATTAGGTTATGTTGGCCATTTTGATGTATACTGCTCATTCATCGGTATAATCCAACAGAGGGCTTTTAATCAGAAGATCCTGAATTTTTTAATTAGAAAATAGCTTTGCTTCCAGCTCTTTTTTTTTGCAGTTTTGAATGTAACAAAATCATGTCAAAATATTGATAGCAGAGTATTTACATACTTCACAATGTGTCTGAAGAAGGGCTTTCAAAGTTTATATTGTAGGAAATAAAAAAAACTTAACATTGACCTTAAAAACCCTTACCAATTTTAGACTCAAAAGACTCCAAGTTAGCCCCACCCACTTTTGTTCAAGCGCCACCACTATTAAGCCACACCCACCTCAAATACACATAGAGACTAAGAAGAGTTAGTTGGTTGAGCAGATTTAGATAACAGTAGCTTTAAGCATGAACATACATTTTCATGTTTATCTTTTTATGCTGTTTTTTGTGTTAATTAAATCAGACTGCTTTTTTAAAAATGGATGGAACATTGTTATGTCACAACAATTTAATCTGTGCATCAACATCCAGATATTTAGTTTGTTATATTTTATATATTTGTTATATTTTTTATATTTAATACTGAACACATAACTGAGACCTATGAAATAAACAATCTAAATTTTAACTTTTTTCATGCACATTTACTGCTCCATCTTTCTCTGCAGAGAAGGCTGATAGAGACTGTGTTTATCCACAAAGTAACCAAAAGACAGGACACCCAGAGGAGTATGTAACTATTCCTCCCACTATTCAGCAGAAAACACATTATGCTCCAGTAACATTGGTAAAGCTAAAATGGAAAACCTAGAAAACAGCATCTTTCAACAAGAACTGCACCTGTAATATTTGTAATTGCCTGCAAGATTCGTAATTTCAGCAGAGATTAATTTAGATATGAATATTGGTTCCAAATATCAGTTATCGGCCTCCTTGACTAGTAATAATCAGTATTGGTATCGGCCCTGAAAACCATATCGGTCTATCTCTATTACTTACTATTACTTTTTATTAAAACTCCAGATTGTAGTAGTTTTACAGTCAACAGTGTGGTCTGTCATTCATGTCTGATAAATCAAACCATATAAAAGGAATGTTGAACTCAACAGACTTGCTTGTGACCCCGCAACAAGAAACAGGTCAGGCCAGTGCTCTTTTAAGTAGCCCCTCTGGCATTTCTCCATCCACATGTGGATAATGTAAATGAATGAAGGATGATCTTTGGGATGACTAACAACTGAGTTCAAATTTAAACAGTTTTAAACTCTGGCGAACCAACTTCGTGAGACAGACTTTTGAAATCCAAATTTCCCATAGATCTTTTATCTATATCAACATTGCTCTCTCTCTCTCTCTCTCTCTCTCTCTCTCTCTCTCTCTCTCTCTCTCTCTCTCTCTCTCTCTCTCTCTCTCT
>JAQMCX010000023.1:8067074-8107826 GCA_029814765.1 Acanthurus leucopareius | reverse complement strand
TCTCTCTCTCTCTCTCTCTCTCTCTCTCTCTCTCTCTCTCTCTCTCTCTCTCTCTCTCTCTCTCTCTCTCAAACAGCACAATCCACAACCAGTTAACTAGTGGACAATCTCTCCCAGCAGAGAGAGAGGAGTAAATGCACCGATTGTCTTTGACCTCTCCTGTTGAGGAGAGGTAATCGAGGCCTATTTATGCAGTAGTTTTGTAAAAGCACCTGTTTGGTGCTGTTCTCATCTGGTAAAATGTTTGTTTCAATTGGCTATTTAACAAGAAACAACAAACCTCCTCCACATAGCAGCTCAACTGCTTTTGTGAAAACTAAATCACATGTTAAAATAAAAATCCAAATCAAGGTTGTTTTTTTGGGTGACTTCATAAAACACACTGCTGATTAAGAAAGTACCAAAAGTGCACATACATGGAGAAGGAAACAATTTAATTTTTTTTTCCAAAATTCTCATACTATGTGTGAGTCGTCATTTAATGCTGAAGCACATGACAGCAATCATTTTCATTTTAATGCCTTCCCTTTGAACTTGTCACATCAGCCAGCATTTAATCGACACAACTTGACAGCTCCCTTCTTTCATGCTCCGACTGAGCGAAGTCTCTTCCACCATCAAAAAGTGGACACTGCACTAACTCAGCCTGACCACAGGTTAATTCACAAGATTAACAATCCCCGGCAGACATCCTGCATGGAACTGCTGATCCTCTCGCTAACATTCGTTTTATATTTGGACTGTGTGTGTGTGTGTGTGTGTGTGTGTGTGTGTGTGTGTGTGATCTCTCACAAGCTGTCACTGGCAGTGGTTCTGTTTACATTGACTTCTTTTCAGATTACTAGTGATAATATTTTTTTTATCCCATCACAGACAAGGAGATTATCTCTCCAGGTTTATAAAACAAACACATGGCAAATGAAGAGGAGGCATGCCTCTTAATGAGTGAGTGGCCCATGCTATTTCCTTGTGATTCACCAGAGATGAGAGTGATTAGCGTGACAGCTGTGTAATTACATGGGAAGCCTCCAACAAGAGAGTGGATGACATGTTTGAACAGCTGCAAACAGTGACATTGTCCCTCTGTCACTTAACTGTGTATCACTTCCTGAGTGCGCACATGAGTCTGCATTCACTTGTGTTGTAGTCAACGTTTAATGGACAGGTGACACATGGTGGACTTCCTGCCATGAGACATACCAGTGAGTGGTGGTGATGATGGTACGGGGTCACTCTTAAATGGCCAATTATGATAGACAGCATGAAAGTTGAAGTCAAAGCATCTCAATCATCCCTGAGTGTCTGGCTGCAGTGTAGGTCATAAATCCTGCCCACTCCATGTTGGCAAATACATGGGCCAAACTAAAACTCCAAGAACAGATCGAAGAAGTTTTCTCCAAAGATGGTTTCTGTCATTTTTGGCGCCTCTTGTTCCCCTGGTTATACCTGGTAATACACACCAACCAATTCCTACTGCTGCAGCTCAACACTGAAAGAGTGTAACTGGTGGAGCACAAGTTGACTTTGATTGAAGTAGGAAAAGAGTTGTGTTGAGTTTTGCACTGATGTCAGCATTGTTGAAAAAATTGCCTACAAATCAAGACACTGGTCATTTTCAACATTTTCTGACAGCTGGGTCAGTTTGTTACATTGCAGAGAGTATTGGAACAAGAAGATGCGGCCACAGTGAGCTTTTAGATGAGGAGCTGCAGGCAACAGGCTGCAACCTCCAACTTCGCAGCCATCCTTGTCCCTTATTAATGTCGTCAGGTTCCCTACAAGCATTAAGTTTAAACCTGAAATATTGCTGAATACCCATTGTTGCTTTTTTGCTTTATCATCCTCTACTATCTACCTTTCTCTTTACTTGTGAAGTAAAAAGTGAAATCTGACTCTTACTTCTCTTTGCGTCAGACATGTGTCTGTCATGCATCTGTGTGTTGAAAATAGACACCGAGGGCAGTGGGCAAGTAAGCAGTGTATGCCTGTTCTCAGTGTACCAACAGTAACACTGACTATCTTGGCAATCCTAAAGTTCAGGTGTTTTTTCTTATAAATTTGGTTTAATTTATTACATGATGCTAAAAAAAGAAAATATAATGATTGACAGCTAACCCCATTGAGTCAGCCTGGTGTGTAGGCGGGACCTCGTTACTGTGGCTTCATTTGCCGATCACTACTGCTCAGACTCCAACTGCAAATGACATCACAAGCAAAAGATACTTTGAATTTATTCTTGCACAGAAGGAGGAAATGGAGACATGCTGTCCATTAATATTTACAGTCACTGGTACCTGTCATCACAGATATTTAGTTAAATTAGGCGTACAATGCCTCCAAAAATCATATTACTGACAGCAGACAATGCCAGTTTCTTGTGAAAATGATTTTGACAACTCTCTTTCCACATGACACATTCTTCAGAAATGTTCATGTATAGGTTTTGCTCTTGCACAGATATACATTTTAAAACAGGCTGCACAAAAGTAAGGTAGAGAAGTGATGAAATGTAAAGCAACAAAAGGTGAAAGCAGACTGTTCACTTCATCCCTGCCTATAAAGTAACGCAGGTCCTCCCCCTATCTATTTCACTCCCACGGTTATGAATATGATTATTACTGTTTTTGGTTATTTTTGCGATTATTTTCACATGAAACGAGGTGTCTAAATAAGAACGAATTGAAATGGAAAGCAGCCTTCACTGCAATATGATACATTAATGATTCACTAGATTTGTGATCGAGGATTGCTTTGGCTAAATTTCCCCAGTTTCTTGCCTTTCTATGCCTCCTGCATGTCAAGCAGAAGGTGCTCGCAGCAGCCCACCTTTCTGGGCGTAGCACTCAGGTTTTTATTTAACACGGTCACGCCAAGAGGACGTCCCTTTGGATTCACAGCACTGAAGCGGAATGCAAAAAACAATGGTAATAAACAAGAAAAACAGAGATATGTGACTTGTTTTTAAAGGTGAATGTGAGATGTGAAAACTTAATATTCACCTCTGTGAACTCATTTTCAGGTTCACTGTGTGATCTTTTAGTAATACTTTACTTTAATTTCTGCCTTTTATCAACGTGCAAGATCTCCAAGTACAATTATCCTCATAATGAGACTTTGGAACTAACTTTTTACATTTATTAAATTATTCCTTAATGTAGTTTAAAGATGATCACAACCCCACAGTCAAAATAATTTAGCACGAGTTAATTAATTGAAGATGAAAATTAGTTTCTCACATGTTTATGCTGCTGGGAATTTTAGATGGCACCTGAGGAGAGAGCTTGATCACACCTGGGCTGCATTTAACCAATCATCTGCTACTTTTTAAATGTAGATAGTAATTTTAAAAAATCTTAGCCAAAGACAAAACGATGGTGAAATGCCTGCCATAACTAGCATGAAACCATCAAGGGCTGAAGCTGTTTTGGCCGCTGGTCAGTTTGTAGATTTGCTCTTGTCAGACCAAATTCTCAAACTGGACAATCCTTGCAAAAATGCTTCTTAATCCATCGGCTCCGCTCGCTTACTGGAGCAACTTCAGTCTGCATATGTGTTCCCCTTTGCCTGTCTGTGGAACGGTACGGCTGCAGGGATAATGTGTTTTTGTATAACCAACCTGGAAATTTGCATCGCCTTGGTTCCCTTGACAAAAAGCCAATTGGATTTTTCCATTGGCTTTTGGATTATTGCAGAAAAAACAAGCTCTGTGGTGAACCAAAGCTTGAGAAACCAACCACAAGACAATCTTCACAGATGAGCAGCACTTTAATACATTTTGAAGCATAAATGTAATGGTTAGAAGTTCAAAGCTAGCATAAGGCTATGAATAAGCTACACAACAGTTGCATGACTTCAACCATGCCACCACTTTGCATCTTATTACGCTACACTGTACACACCTTATATCTTAATAAGTTAAGAAATTGGAAAAAGCAAAAATACAAAGACATCAACGTTACGACTATCTAGCAAGTAGATTAGTTACTGTGTTCAACATGATGACTTTAACAGGCCCAACAACCTCAAATGTCTCTGAGCCACATTAGCAGCAATCTTTTAGAAAGACATGCGAAAGCACCAAAAATCAGGAATGAGGCATTTCCCGATATATATCATGCTTCTATATCATGCTGTAAAACAAAACAAGATAGTCTCTTATACTTGAGTTGTGCTAACTTATTTCTGGGTTAGGACTAATTCCTGCATGACTCTAAATTATGTGCCAAAGTGTTAATGGGCTACTACTTGTGACCTGTAACCAAACAGGTAGTGCTATTTGTGGGACATTGAGCAAAATATAGGTCGTGACTACAGAGAGAAACTCTTTTCCAATATAAACTTCATCATCTCTAGACTCCGGTCTGGACATTTTTTCCTCTGTAGCACATCGATGTTGTCAAATGTATTCTCACCTGCTGAAAAGATTACGGTTGGTTGAGGCAAGTCATCATCAATATATCAATATGAAAAACTTACTGGCTGTGTACTTCTCTGGACAAATCTCTGATCTGCACTCACTATGCACAGCTGAGGAGGTGTTATTCTAGTGCAGCAAAGTTTCTTCCCACCTGTGTCTATTTGGCATTTCAGTGATTCACCATGAAGAGCAACATAGCAGGGGGTGCATCATGGGCAGTTCACTACACTCCAGGTGTAAATATTCAAAGCATTTTGCAGCTTGCACGTTCAACCTTTTTGGTCCGGGTCAACGGGTCATCACGTACTGTATGCTGCATTGGCATTTTGTGCTGTTTTCTTTACTTTCACAGAAACATACTCAAACAAAACCTTCAAAAATAACACAAATCCGTATTTAGCTTGTCAGTTTCATTTTCAATATACATTCATCAACTCTCACACATCTAAATGCAAAGTAAAAAAAAACCAAATTTATAGCAATTATGGCAGTGATGCCAAGAAGGCAGAGTAAAGATTCATGTCTATTCTTATAAGCCTCTTTCATTTACTGTCGTGTTCAGCTGATTAACTGACATTACAGTCATCTGAAGGTGACAGGTATGTTTTCTGTCTGCAGTCTCTAATTTGAGTGACATACACCATCAGAGTGTAGTTATGCGTGCCAGACCTGCTGTGATTGCTTAATTAAAACATGAACGACCTTAAGCAGAACAAAGACGCCAACATCTGTGCTCTTATGCACATCAGACTGATCATTTATAGCTTCACAGTCTGGCAGTTTATGGCCAGAGATCACCAGGTGTGTCAGAGACATCCACATAGCACACTCTCTAAAAACTAAAAAGTCTGAATGCCACCCACACAAACACCACGGCAGACCAGCGGGTTTGTGAACTGATAATTTTTTTCAGAGTTTTGAGTTTTGCTTGGGGTTACAAACAAACTACCTGCCTGTGCTATGACAGCCTCTTTTTTCTCTTCTCATCTGGACTGTTCCTGCTACAAGCTAATGCTAACCTAATGTCTAGGTTGGTGTACTTATGGAAGAAAAAAGACTCTGCCGGCCTTAAATGATCTAGGTAATGACAAAGGTGGAATGAGAGAGATACTTTTTTTTTTGGTGCATTCAGTGGGTTTTCATGCTGCTTATGAGCCTGTCTGTGTGAGATACTTGCATGGTTAAGTTGTTTAAATTTTACTGTGGATACTACAACCTTAAAGTAGACTTGAGCAGCTCCCCAGGCTAAGACTTTTAAATTGCTCAATCCCATTCTGACCTTTCCATGCAGTCTTAGGATGTCGTGACACCAGTATAAAAGGCTCAAACTGTTACAGTCTAATTTATAGCAAAAGAGTGATCAGCATAAGCAAAACAGTCAGTATGCTTTTCCAGCAGAGCAGCAGTCATTTCCACTCTGATGCTTCAATAATGTCAACGCAATAACCACACTAATGCTCAGCGCCCACATAAGTAGATCATCTCTGCTGTGCCTGTTGATAGGTATTAAGTATTTGTGTCCCATGAATATTCGTTGTATTTAATGGTCAGTCAATTAATATGGAACTATCATAAACTTTAATAGAAGGAACACCACAAAAATGGCACCATAGAGAGCATTAGACTTTTGGTATCATAACTTAATGACACTTCCTCCTTTTTAGAGTTTCATTTGCAGGACTGGTTGCATTTTGTGAACAAATATAGAAAACTGTAAAATAGCAAGAGACCTTCTACTGCTTCTTGTATGTCAAATGACAGTTTTACCTTCATATTCAGAATTGTATTCTGTGCTTGACTGCTGGATAATTAGTGATATGCTGCGTAAGCCACTTTTTCAGCACAGGATCATTCTCCAGTCTTCTCTTCTAAAGCTGGTACAGTTTCCCAGATTCACTAGTGTGGCCACTTGAGGCTCGGCCCTGTCTTGCAAAGTACACTACTGAGCTGAGACTTTTCAATACGCAATTTGTTGCCTCCTCCTGTTGTTTTCTGCATGAGCTGGATAACTGAGCATGACAGGGTTAGACTGATGTGCATTCACTGTTACAGGCAGGCAGTGAAAGTTGCTCTTTTCATATGCTGAGAATTTTTCCAAGGCATTTTTTTCTCCAGTTTGTGCAGGCCTGCACTTATAAAAGCAGCATCAATTCTTTTTGCCAAAAGATGACCAGTTGCCAGAAAAAATGCTATGCTGTAATACAAGCACAACACCTCTTTGACAGATCAACTCAAATGCATTCATGAAAAATCTCAAAAACTTTCATTCTTGGACCAATAAAACCTTGTTTGCCAAAGTTAGAGTCTCAGTATATGCAGGGTGGGGTTGAAGTGGTCTTCTGCTGTCGTTGAGACCTAAACTTCATCCCTTTAACTCATGTCTGTGGTTTTTCTCCCTGGAGACATGTAATGTCCACTTTTTCCTCTTCTCTGCTATGATTTGGTGAACTCTGACCTGGCTGACACACACACTCACACTTAAACAAACACACATGCAGAGTCTAAAACAAGAAACCTGCTTTCGTCTGCCCTCCTGTCTGAAATCAAGGACATATTACTTGAATTTCAGCAAGAAAATCTTTCCCAGGTTATCTTAGTAATATTTTAATAATGTTCACCATCTAATTTAAATATGCGCATTTACACATTTTCTTAAATGATGATAATTGTTTGACAAATGGAAGCATTTTAACTTATGATGCTGCCAAACAAAAGTCAAAGAATTAAAGTTAATACAGCTCAACCTCTGGAGACCACAGAATTTCTCAGCAATCCATCTAAGAGTTGTTCAGATATTAAGTTGATAGATTAGATGTCTGGAAACCAAAAATGTCAGAATGTTTTGTACCAGTCTGTTAAGAAAACATTAGATAATTTATTTATCAGTAAAAACTTTGACCTTGTGATGACCTTGCTGGCTAAAAATGCTCTTGGTCAAATATCGTTATGTGTATATTAGGGATGCATATGTGCATTTGACTCTAAACATCCTCAAAAATCAGAGAAGAAGCAGCTCTCGACTTCATGTTCCAATAGATGCTATTGGGCCATTTCTTCTGCTGTTTGTCCCAAGTTAACATTTTCCTCACTTGTATGAACCATCTGTCTTTATTTATCACACAAATTGTGACGGACTTCTCAGTCTGGAAACTGGCGTCCCACAGACTGTGATCATTTCATGCTCACAATCTGTCAGGCCAGGTTGTGACAAACATGATGGCTAATGTCTACTGTCTGTTTGTTTTTCTATGTGTTTGTGTGTATAATAAATGCTCCCACATTTGTTCTTATTGGCCTCTATAAAGGAGAAGCATTGCTGATTTTTAGTCAACACAACAGCAGACAAAGATCCCTCTTCCCTGATGCTCATTCTCTTTGCAAATCCCCCCTCTGCCACATCAGTACTAATCTGTCTCATGTGAACCCACTCACACAGCAAACAGCCCCCGCCATCCATTCTTTGGCAGTCATTTCTTATTTTGTGCAGAAGATGAGCATTTTCCACGATAAACCCATTGTTATCTGGAGCAAACTAGTTTTCCAGCTTCTGTCTTGGTCACACATTGCAAACAGATTATTATTTTTAAAAATGTAAAAGGTATTTATTTATGCAGCTGTGCCCTGCTCTCTGCTTGCTGGATCTTTGTTGGTCAAACTTTGGAAGGAAAAAAAAAACTATGTTCACTGTCACTTTTTTAAGATGTGCGTTACCCCAGTTTCTTTTCAAACTGCGGTCATGTCAGTTGATACCTGGATGTTATGTGGGTGATGGCTGGTTTACTGAGAAACATCCCTTTCAAAAAGTGTCTTCAAAGTGCCACTATCCAGACAAAGAAATCTAAAAGGAAGCAAAAAAGTGACTTTTTCTATTAAGAAAAAAGATTCTCTAGGTAGACAGAAAAATAAAGTCTCCCAGAGATTGATGTAAATACTTAGGTGCCACTGTATAGGAAGCAAATGCATGATGTAACTCCAGTTCAATTCAGAGCCCCTGCTGGGGCAATGGATGGAACCAGAACTGTGAGAGGTAGATGGAAAGCCATCACGAGCCAGCGGAGCGAGGCGGCAAACTTGATAACAACAGTACGTCGTTCTAACAGGAAGTCATAGTTCCTGAGAGGACTTTAAAAATCACATCTCCCCCCCTCAAAAAAAGGTGCTTTTATTCTTTGTTTCCTTCAAGGATCTTGTACCGTTCAACCTCATTGAGAAAGTGTTTTGATGTTTTTAGAAAACAGCATGATTCCTTTTGTTCAGATTCACAGAGCAACAGCATGAAATATCAATTGTTTGTGTGTGTGTTTGAAGTCCGTGTTGTGGCCATGTTATGTGTGCTTTAGATCTTTTTTAGTGCCTGTTTGTATCAGGGCACATGAATTCTAGCTTTAATGCCGCATGGATCATAAGGCGAGAGGCCATAGAGCGGTGCATAAAGACGTAATGTGCAGTTTTCATAACGGATGGGTCAAGTGCTGCTTGAAACAGATGCTCGCACGTGTGTGTTTGTATGTGAACTAGGTTTAATTGTATAGAAGTCTTCTGCCGTGTGTGTGTGCGCATCGATACTGTATTTTCAGCCTTCCTGTATATGTGTGTGTGTGAGTGCATGTGTGTGTGCGGCTGCAAAGAGCAGAGCAGGACCACTGGGCTGAGGCTGTGCTGCTACAGTAGTAATGAGCTGCCTGGTGCCTCAGCATTTCTGATGAAGTCTTCCCTGTGATCACTTCTCTATCTAATCCCTGTCGGCCAGGTTCCTAGCAGCCTGCCTCCCATTAGCACAGCCGCTATCTAATGCATGCCGAGGAACTCTCACATTAACTCTCTCCTCACCAGATTAATAAAAGCTTCTGTCCCACAGTAGGGCTTTGCATGTATTTCCATGCTAACAAACCTCTTGTAAAACATGATGCACTTTTCGCGCTGCCTAATGAGGCCTAGATACAATACAGGATGCAAAATAGAGGTACAACGCTAGATCGTCTTTTCCAATAATGCAGGCACTTCTACTGGTTGTGATTTCATGGGTGTGTAAGGTCAGATCTAACGGCGATGTGGATTAACTGGTGCTTTTTTCCCCTCTGTGTTATGTCTCTCGGGCCCTTTGCAAAGGCCCATCCGTATGCCACAGTATCGCGGATCCCTGTGTCCTTCTTGCCGGCTGAATTATTCATGTACCAAAGCCACTGCTCATATCTGTAGAGGCAGCAGCTTCCCTGCGTTATGAGCCCGCAGTAATGTGACTTTATAGGGACCAAAGCTCCTTTTACCCATCCAGGCAATCCCACATTCGTTACTCTCCGCCTCAGACTCTCTGGCATCTCTGCCTTTGCCTCTCTGCTCCATTTTTCAGTCACTTCCTCTGCTCCTTCTTTCTCTCCCTTTCTTCCTCTGTCTTTGTCTTCTGTGTCCTTCCCCACTCTGTGACTTTATAAGGACAGACACTTTATACCTTTTGCTTACAGGTTTTCTTTTCTCTCCCTTTTAATATAGAACTCTCCTATTTCCACCCACCCCTCCTGCCTCTGGCAGTCAAGCAAAAAACCCACTGCCACATATCTTTGAAGCCCTCCATCCTCTCCAATCTCTGCAACACATTCCAACTTCTAACCCTGCCTGTGCGTCCCTAAGCAGTCACTAAAGATGCTGACCTGCTGCTTGTGTACAGTAATGTGCCATAGATACAAATCCAGCTTCTGCCCTGCACTGCTTGGATCACAACTAGAGCCACTGACAATTGCCATTCTTGCCATTAAACCATACAGATTAATGTGACGTTTGCAGGGATCTCAGAGGCTCATTACTGCTTCTAAAAATGCAGCCTTGAAGGACACTTTATAAAAGGATTTATTGTTTTGTTATCTTCACTGCTGTTTTGTATGTGTTTTGGATGCTTACAAAGCCTGGGGGTGGAAGATTTCAAGACTTGAGGCTTGAAAGGGCTGTTCTGTGACTGACCATCAGCTCTTTTTTGTTGGACTTTGTTCTAGTGTCCCAGTTATCAAACTGTCTCCAAATAGAATATTATTTCCCAGAGAAATTTTAAACAAACCTACACAGACATTAGTTTCTAGCAGTCATTTGTTGATAGTGTGCATGAGAGACAGTGAACACTCGGTTTTCTGCCTCTCTGATGAGTCATAATCGTGATAAAACCACTTTAAACATTATGTATGTATTGTTTACACAGATTTAATGCATTAGGGCCAGAATGTGATTGTATGCAAGCACTGGATGCCATGCAAGCTCAAATATCCCTTAATGTAATGCAATAGTGATAGTAACAACAACAACAACATCACAGTGACCAGGGCAGCCCTGGCTTCAGGCCATTAAGATTTTAACCAGAGTGCAGATAAGAAACTGTCTTTCCAGGGGGTACTATACTTGAAAAATTTTTTCATCTTTTGCAAAAATTACCACAGTTACTCATCTTCAACTAGCAAAGAGCTGACATCATGCACGCTGAGCAGTGGATCCAAAAGCAAACATGCCACTGCAGCATGTGATCTTGGACGCAGAGCTGGTGTGCTTCACTTTCCAAACTCCCAACTTTTTGGGAAGATTCAAGTGGACTACCGGCCAATGTGGCCTTTGATAAGGTCACTCCTGTTTTTTTACTTTCAAGCTTGTAGTTTCCAGGCTTATCAGACCTCACACAGCTCCCTCTGTACACATGACATAGACCTTTCCAAGACCTGTAAACAGATTTTGTTCCCACTTAATAACCACAAGCTTTTTTAAGATGAATACCATGTGCTTTTATGCAGTTAACAACTGTCATTTTCTGTCTGTGTTTGCCTGATAGAGAAAACTAACTGAAATATTGCTTCAGCTCATATTTTTCAAGACATGGTCTTTTTTAATGTTGACCATGAATCTGCGATTGCTTGTTTGTCTCCTGAATTAGATTTTCCTCTCACAGACAGTCACATAAATGCAGTGTTTTTCTCTAGCCGACTAGCCTATCTGATCTCAGAAATAAGAACATAGTTGCAAGCTCAAAAAAGATCACTGCAATAAATTACCTACTGTGATAATTTGCCCAGTACAGCGAGCACCGACATCATGTGACACGTAAAGAAATCACACAATATCTGTTTAATGGATTATCACGTCACATTTGTTACTGATTGTACCAGACAGGTGATCATTCATAGGTAACAGCATGGTAACTGTTGCTATGCTATCTTGTTTTTTCTCTAAGCCTAACAGACAAACGCTTTTGCTGCTCTTTAAGCCACTGCCTGACCCTAAATGACATTTCTACAAACGACATGCTCTGTTTTCAACTTAACATGACCAAAAAAAAAAAAACAAAAAACCCCCACTCTGGATGGATATATAGTAAAACTCAAATCTAAAGGATGACGATATTTACTGAAGCATATTAAATATAATAAAACACATTTAAAACAAATAGGCCTATGCAATAAAAGCATGAAAGGAAATAAAAGTGTAAAATGCTCTCCTATATCCAATTTTTATTAAGCCACTAAAACAGTTCAAGGGAGTAGAGCGAGAGAATCTAGGATGATGTGCTCTAATGAAGATGTCTCATTTCAGTACCGGCGCCCTCGGCTTTCCTGGGTGAGCTCTGTGTCTGTCGCTGGGTTTTAATGTGACTGTGTCATTGCTTTTGATTTCGGGGGGTATTATCTCTGTGGGCATTCGGCAAGTCACAGAAATGTCTCCACACCATTTCCCACATTGTCACACGCCGAGCAAGGGGTCCTTCAGAAATAATTAGTTTGTTACATGCTGTCAGGACCAGTAATGCAAATCAAGGTCCAACATCTTGTTATGTGATAATTTATCGATCCAGTCAGGGAAGATAACATCTAATTTACTAATGGAGGCTGATTGAACGGCACACCTCGGAGGAGAGAGAGAGACAGAGAGAGAGAGCGAGCAGGAGACTTAGGAGAGACCTGAGCTTCACTCAGCCAGCTGGACCAGGGGTTTTTATTTTTTCCTTCTCATCTATCCGAACAGCTTGCTAATAGAAATTTTCTTTTCTCCTCACATATTGGAAAGATATTCATAACGCTGCTTTCAGAGAGATGATGCAGTAATGCATTTTGGACAGACCAATTCTCCTGGAAGCTTAGCAAGAATAATATGTTCTTTTTGGTATATTTTTTTCCGCCTTTTTTTTAAATTTAAAGTTAGGTGTTGGTGTTGTCCACTGGCTGTGCTACTTTATGTCTTTTTTTCCTGGATCAGAATTCAAAACAAGACCAATGCTAATGTTGTTTCACACCAAGGATACAAATGTTGAGGATTCTCTGAGTTTTTCTAAATGTAGAGATTCCTGCTGAGTAGCTGAGCTGACCTTTGAAATTGGTCCCAGTGGTGGTTTCATCTCATGTGAGATTCAGACATACTGGTAGACTGATTTAAAGCTGTGAGACTATACCTGACAAGGATACGTCTTAAGAAGCAGTTTATTGCTTCGGAGACCAACTGAGGTCTGTATTGCTGCCAGCACTGTCTTTTTCCTTCAAGAGCTAAGAAGACATCCTCAATAAAGACTACAGTGTTCTCGATTTGTTTTAATATCACACCAGTTTTGTACAAGAACACCGTGCTGTCACTGAAAAAATTCTGCTCTAAATGGAATCATGATATACAAGTTTCCGGGTGTGAATTTGATACGGGATAAATATTTGAGACATTTATATTCGTGGATCTTTATTTCTCTTCACAATTTAGCTTTTTTCCCCAAATGCTTTCTATTTGTCTTTACTCTTTCTGAAGTTCTCCTACTTTTGAACCTGTGCAGAAATCTTCCTGCTGGAAGTTGATCATGCTTTGCTGTGCAAGAGATTTTTTTTCAGTTTTTAAAAACATTAAAGGAGCTCGTGTAACTTCACCCACAGGACCGATAGTACCACCACCAACAATGACTTAATCATAACGATTAGAATAATAATTATAAAAAACACAATACAGAAGTGTGCTAATAAGAAGTGTTATTGTGAATGATGACCTGCAAAATAACGATTAACTTCACTGTGGTAAATAGGTGAAATGGATTAAGAAGCACTAAAAGCAGAGGATCACAACTGTAAAGCATATTAAAGTGAACAGTCACCCAAAGCAATGTTTGAGCTCTTCTAAAATGTTGTTAAATATAGAGCTTAAGTGATCACAATTTGTTATTTTCCACCACTGTTAATGTAAAAGATATGTAAAATGTATTGGTTCATAACTTCAGCTCATCTCCATCAGGGCAAAAATATGTCTGAATTGAGACTGTCTTCACCAGAGAACCAACAGCATTTATTTTCAAATGTCTAGTATGACCTTTATATGTGTACCTGTAAAGGACCTCTAGTGGCTGTGTGAATTATTACTGTTGTCTGTCACAGGCAAAGGCACCAGTAGCACATTTTATTTATTTTTTCCAACCTTTACAGGAAGGATATTGATGTGGCTGGTTTTTCCTCCTGTTTCCAACTAAAAGTAATTCTTGGTCTTTTGAACATGTCAGTGATTTTTCCATGACCTTAAAGTCCTGTGTTTTTGTTTGTTTTGTTTTTTTTGGTTTTGTTTTTGTAATCTAGACCACATTTTCCCCATAATAATGTTTGAAGTGACAGCGTACATGTTTATTGTAGTGATCTGCACGAACCGTCTCAGCTCTGTGAAGCTTTGTAGTGTCTTTCAGCTCATTGTTTTGATTTTACAGCTTCTTGTGCTGCCCCCATGTGGCTAAAAGTAGTTTTTTGCACCTAATTTAAACTTTATTGTTCAGATATAGTCCTCCATGTGAACCCATTCCACATAACACATTATATACACATAGACTGGCATTCACATGCCATATCCACCAACTTTTGCATGCACTTTATAGATACACTTATCTGTGAACATTTTCCAGCCAAAGCCCCAGAGTGATGCTCTTTCCTTTCATGTCTGCTGGAGTTCTGCAGGCAGCTTCATCTGCACTCTCTTCTCTTGTTTTTTTACATCTCTGTTCATATCTGGAGCATTTAGGAGGCTTGCAGCAGCGTCCTCTCTCTGTCCTGACACCCTGACCCTCCTTACCATGGAGTGGCACGGCGCTCCTCGTTGCCTCATTGTCTGCAAATGCCAGAGCTGTTTTGTGCCTTAGGGAGTATGCAGAGATCAAAGGGCCAAAATTCAGTGTTGTGAACCACAGAAAAGAGAGAATGTCACCAGAGGTCTCCCCAGAGCACACTGTGTGCTCAGATGAAGAGGCTTGCTGATCACTTACTGATAGAGGTCTCAAGGACAGCACCTGTGCTTTTTCCACTGGTATTCACCGTCCCACTAACAGATAAGACAGACTTAGGTGGATGTGTTTTTATAAATTCGCTATCTCATTCATTCTTGCAGGGCGTGTGACACAGGACCTCAAACAACCTCACTAATGTTTTTTTTATTAATATCTGGATAGTTTGGAAGTAAAAGCTGAAAAGTGCAGTAGATAAAAGCTAGACTCTCCTAAAATATAACTCAAAATACATGTTCAAACAGCCATCAGAAAGCCACACAACCCTAATGATTAAAAAAAAAAAAGATAATGTTGTTAATGATGAGTCATCTTTTAATGTGCATGCATGAAGGATGTTACTAAAAGAAGTTATTTGCATTTATTCAGCCATGAATACACATGAGCCAAAGAAGAACAAAGAACAGGAACATGAATTTTGGAATCAGGCCCCTGATGTATAAAGCTGAAATATTATGCTTGCATAATAACACTTACAGCACCACGTTCACAGAGGTGAATATAGCCCTCCGCTTCCAAATCATTCCCGTTGCCATGGGAATTGAAGCTTTTTGCACACTTCAGTAAGAATGCTCATACTAAATGCTTACACAAGATACTGTTGTTGTTACATAAGAAACACAAACATTTCGCAAGGCGAGGCCTCTCCTGTTGATTTGCCATTGTCTCTGAGTGCATCGGCTCGTGGGCGGCGTGCATAACGGCTCCGTGCAGGAGCCGATCGAATCTGCGCTGTCAGCACGGACGGGGCTTCCTGGACAGAGTGATGCTGCCTCCCTGATTGGCTGTCAGTCAGCGTCAATCACCCAGAGCCCGGCTATCAGTCATACAGAAATGCACACATACAAAGAAAAGAATTGGGCTTTGGAGAAGCCAAATTAATTGCAAGGAAATTGCAAAACTTTCATTCAGAGAGAATTACCCGCCGAGAATGGATTGGGAACGGTTGCCTGAGCCCACGACTGTTCCGCAGCAGCAGTTTACTTGTTGAAATGTGAGACGCTCATTAGGTCTAGGATTCCCTGATGAGACAGTTTAATTACATGCCATTGGGACTTGTGCAAGTGGTAGAGCTGCTATTGCAACTTTTGTTAGCACTGTGAACCGGCAAAACACAGCATTAAGTGCTTCATAATGTCATTGTTTCCACAGGCTTGCAACCATCTGCATAACAGTGTGGGTCATACAGGGTCCACAGATATGGCTTTTGTTTAGTGAAGCTCACACTCATACTCTGGGAAATTGATACACTCGAGCTGCGAACTGTGTAATTGTAAATTAAAGTGAACACCTTGAATTCAGCTCTACAGGGAAGAGAATGATGCAGGTTCAGCTGAGGATTCGTTTGCTTGTTTGCATTCTGCATTGTGTGCACATATGTGGCCTTCTAATGGAATCGTGGGTTACCGCCAGAAACACTTGAGAAATGTTTGCAAGCTGAGTCCAGGCACAAGAGGCACTCTGACGGGGACAAGCGACCACCAAGAGTGCACTGTGCTGCTTCTATTTGTAACAGATTTACCTCTTACCTCGCCTCTCGCATCCTTCAATGTAGACCTTGCACAGTTAAACCCCCGAGCCGTACCTCTGAGCCAAGAACCCTGCTTGCTCCCCCTACAGATCACTTCCTGGAGAAAATTGTTCCCATTTCGTACCTCTGTGGAGCCTTTTGTTTCCCTGTGGCCCAGCGGTCTCCTTAGCATGCAGATGTGATTAGCTAATGTCACCACGCAGCAGGCCTGATTCAGACCGTTCTTCTCTGCTGGAGCCGCTTACTCATTGCAATCCCGGGAAAATCAAATTACAGAGTCATTAATTTGTCTAAGTAATCCAGGCTGTCTGCTGCTCTGGAGGAGTAATCTCCCAGGACTGCGCTCATGAAGTGTGTGTGATGGCAGCAGAAGTGAAAGCATTGTCTAATTAGCAGGAGAGGACATAACGAGGAATTACACCTGGCCTGAATCACCTGCCTCACACTCAAACTGCGTTGACATTTGAACGATGTTATGAAAATATGAATCTGAAATACAGTCTGCAATGATTACCTGTTAATGACAGGTCTGGATATCCAGGCCCTGAAAATTAGAAGTAATCAAATTCTTCTCTTTTGTTCCAATTTGTTACCATACGTTATTAATGTTTCCACTGAAGCAAACATCTGTAAATGTCTTCCACAATAGTTGAAAGCTGGCTGGACAGAAACAGAAGTTTGCGTGTCACAATGTCTGCAGGAAACTTACAAATATTAACCACTTGTAGAGATTAAAAGCTCAAACTTAGCAAACCCTCACAGGGTGGCTACTCCAGCATTTGCCTGTTTAGCTCATTTGTCCTGTTGAAAGGGTGCAAAGAGCTGCTACATGCACTTTGTTGTTCTGCTCGTTCATAGAAAGGACCTTTTGACAGCCCGAGTTAATTTATTATTCAAATGAAACTTCCAGTAAATCATACTGGAAATTATTTGTAGGAAATGTCAAAATTACCGTGTCCTAAAGGTGGAAACAAATGAAGTCTGTGTTACTGTTTTTTGGGAAGAAAGTTAATCATATAAAAGTAAGTAAAATCATAATTACTATAATAGAAAGAGCAACAGTAAATCTGATTAGGCACTTGTTATGCTGAGCTGTCTTCAAAAGCACATTTCAGTTCTATTTTTGCTCCTGTGGCTATCACTCCTGTCAGTAATAATAATATTGTGCTTGCCAAGTTAATTGCTGATATCTGGGAACATGTCTACTTTGCTAAAATGAGGTCAGGGCAAGAAACACACACAAAAAAAACCCCACAAGCAGACAGATGACAAACCTCTGTGTTTGTCAGAATGATTTTTGGAAAAATAGCAAAAAGCCAAAAGAGAAATTTCTGCCCAAATTGCCTGTTGCAAACCGTCTACTTAAAAGACCAAGTTTCAAAGGCAATGACGTATTGTTACTAACATTTTCAGTGCACCTTTTGTTTTCACCTCTAGATAAAGTGGTTTAGATAAGCTCACTCATCTATGATTGTTTAAACACTCCTGCTTGCTGCCCTTTAGTACTTCATTTTTTAAAAATTTACCACGTGTCCAGATCTTGTGCTTGTAACTGCATGGAGATGCACTGATCCAACTTGTTCTCTTCCAGTACAATGCTAAACTTCAACTATTTGCCCCAACCAATTCCTAACCACATAGCAGATCCTTTCCCCTAATTTAAAGTCAGTATACTACACTTTGCTTAACTGTTTGGATTTATTAGGTACAGAAAAAAAACAGTCCTCCATGATGAAAGTGATGTAACTTAAAGTTGAAACTGAACTTCAACCTGCAGTGTGTTATATTTTTTCTCCCTCATCTGGAATCGAGAGTAATTACACAAACATTAATTGTGTGCTCATGATACCTTAGATGAGAATGTCACAGCAAACAACAGATTAAAAGCTCCATACTGCAAAATGAAGAGAAATCTGCCTGGCAGTGAATGTAACAAATGTTCATTTATTAGAAAATGTCCCACACTGACGGTTTAATATGGAAGAAACAGTGCTGATCTGGTGATATTCAGTCCACTTAACAAGGTCACTATCAGCCAAAGTCCAACAGACTGATAAGTCCAACGATATCACAACTCATAACAGTGATAACCAAAACTGTGAAAAAAAAACTACCCATATTTTATTAAACCATAATGAAACACAGTTTTTTAAAAAGCCAAATTAAAACTCCCAACAAAATGCCATCAATACTTTTCTACCTCAGCAAGGTGGATGCTTTGCAAACTCAGGTGCTTGAACCGACACGGCCGGGTTAATGGATCTGCTTCTCCTTACTACGATGCCCTGCTGCCCTCTTATATATATTCATAGTTAGTGCATCACTGTTTCTTTGAACCTCATGCACCTAGCCTGAGGGTTTGTGTCATTAAAGGAAGATCAGAAGAACTGTGATTTAACTGCCTGAACAATTAGCCTGATCTGCATTCAGTACGACTGGGTCAGACCAACGCATCCTAGTGATGCTACAAATCTGTCCTCCTTCCTTTCTACTCTACTAATGTGTAAGTCATTAACATTACTCCACATGAGAAGATACACACACCTAAAAAGACAATAATAGGAGGTTGCTCTGATACACACCCTCATCTCTGCTTATACGTTAATATTTAAAGCATTAGATACTGGCATCTGATCCATTTGCCAGTTTTTTGCCTTTTCCTTTAACCAGAAAGATTCTAGTCTCTGATTTCATTCTGAGCAGCATGTAGCACAAGCAGCACTGCACTGATTAGGCTCAAACGAAGCAGGATATTGCCGAGAACAGATGATAAAAAATATATATATTATTATTTCATTTGGCACTTGACTTGAAACACAAACTAACTCTTCAAGCTTTGGTCGAAAGGAAGTGGCCGGGGTTCTTGTGCAATGTAGAGAAAAGGGCATGAATGAGGATAATTAAAGAGTATATCAGCCTGTCTGGTGTATCTAAGCCTATCTCATTAGCAGACATGAATAGAGTTGAATATTGCTCAGAAAATATGATTTTGAAATATTAATTTTCTACTTGATTAGATTTGAAACTGATGAGAAACCTAAAGCGTAATTAGGCATTGATAATGTCAGCCTTTACAGTAGGATTGCAGAGAGGACGGGTGTGCAGAGGGAGAGGTAGAGGGGGCATGTCTCCGCTATGATCTTCTTTCATTTTGCTGGAGCTTTAAAGCAAGTAATGATGTTAGCGAATCACTCAGCGGTGAAAGACGTTTGCTCTCACCAGGCTCTCGGCTCTCATTTTGGTTTGTTTTTTTTTTTCTTTTCTGCCGCGTCGAAGCTTTTCACCAAACATCACCCCTCTTTAAAAAAAAAAAAAAAAAAAAAAAGCTCTTCTTCTTTTTGCTTCCTCCTTCACCATTCACGTTCAGCGCTCAGGGGTATTACTCTGTAATTACATTAGCAGATCATTTGTGACAGCTCTTTCACAACATGCGATATGTTTTAACTCCAAAGAAAGATCCCTTCTGTTTTCAGCAGTGCGCCGGGGGGGAGTCTTGAAGCAGACATTTTGCCAAAATAAAGACTCAAAAGGGTGCAGAACAGTATGCACTTTTGTAATTGTGAATGCAGTCATCGGCAATGTTTGTTTGCATGCACACAAGTGTCGAAATGTGAGAGCGAAAAAGGTGGAAACGAGACATCGTTATCGCCGATCTGTTTCCTTTTTGTGTGAAACGTGGCCTAAATCCTGTGAGAGAGAGTTCCAGCGTTTTTTTTTTTTTTGTTACACACAGGGGAGCTGGTGTCACAGGCTTGTTGGAATAAAAACAGCTCCTTGCATTGCATGAGGACGTAACCCGAACCTTTGCAAATGTCATCTTCCCTGTGACTAAGTTTGCCGCTGCTATTTGTGTCACAACAAACAACCCCTGGGTGTGGATGATTGACAAGTTGTGAGTGATAATTTGTCACATTCTGTCATTATTCCTTTATGCCAACTCAGTGTTATTCTGAAGCACGCAGCAACACTGTCAACTGGAACCCCGATGACACCTGACAGCGACACATAAGAGACAACATCATCCTTTCATATGAGTGAAAAGGTTTTAAACTTTCAATTTAAGCCTCTTGCACGCAGGGAAGAAATACATGTTTGTTTATCCCCTTGGGTCGATGTGGCTTCTATTCATACTATCAATTTATTTCAGCCTCTTTTTTTTTCTTTTCCATTTGGGTTATCTTCATTACCGTTGGGGAGGGTATCGCTTTGAAATGCTGCAGCCGTGTGTGCTCTTTGCCTAACAGCGCACTTCAGCTGAAGATGATGCGCCGCATGCCATGCAAGTGCAAAAAACCCCTTAAATGCATAAACAACAGGCCGCGGGAAACGCTTCGCATCGACCCCAGCCGCCATCCTGGCAGCTGGCTCTGCACGGGGCTGTTTAGCAACTCACGCCATTGATCTCTTTAAGTGAGTAGCCGCCACAAATTGGCATCCTATGACACGAGGGGGAAGAGGGGAGTGCAATAGGTGCAATTAGCTGCTCCCAAGAGCACCAAGGGAGTGACAGACAATCAACATGGAGAGGTGGAGAAGGGAGTGAGGAGGGCAGACAGAAGTACAAAAGAGGGGTGGAGATGAAGGAGAGGAGGAAAAGGAAAAAGACGGTCATTACCCAAATGGGTCGTTATGCCCCATCTATCCATCCCATGCTGCCATACCCCCTCGCCCACGCCACAGGAGTTTTAATTGGCCCGGTACACAGTGTTTGCTCAAGCACTCTGCAAGTTTGGAGAAGGGCTCTGTGGGGGAATGCGGTAAGCTCAGTCATGCTGGAAATATATAAGTTGGAAAAGAGTGGGTAGAAGAGTGAGGTCTGTTTGTGTGCGAGTGTGTGTTTGCGTGTGCACACGCATGTCTGTGCACCGTATGTGTTTATGCACTTACAACTCATATCAGTATTGAGGATTTGATATCCAGCCACGTGGATAATAAGCAGCTAGAGTTTTGGTGATTTCCTGTGTGGGCTGTATTAAAGAGGAATCAGCAATCTGCAAGACTCATTACATTGTTGCTGTCACTGCATTTAAAGTAGCGGTCACTAAACCTAAACTCTTCCAGCCAAGACGAAGCTCATCGTAGAGCTCCATATGGCTGGGATTTCTCCAGTGTTTCTAAGAGCTGATGCCACAAGTAATACGTTTTCAGCTGACCATGACGGCTCAAATACAAACCTGTCCTGTATAAAGCTCCTGCGCCGATAACTTCATCATTCCAGCTCAAACCCGTATGTCTGACACCTCACAAAGTTAGACTTTAGATCCCTTTACAAGAACAGAGTTGACTTAAAAGTTGAGCAGACTTCCTCGCCCACGGCTGTAAGTAGAAGCGAAGCTCCCAGTTAGAGATGATGTGGTGGAAAGACAGTGAAGTCTTGTCTCTTTCAATCGGATGAATGCCCTCCATGGGATTATCTCACCTGGCAAAGATAGAGAGTCCTTGGCCACAGGGCAAATCTTTACTCGTGGCTTTGACACCATAATAGCTACTGAAGTTTTTTTTTTTTTTAAGCCAGAAAGTATAGATTAACTTCAACAAGGTCGCAGTCTCTTTCAAACTGTCCACGACCATTTTTAAAAACTAGACCCTATTCATCACATTGTGCGGATACAGACACTTAAACATTCAGAGTATTGAGGAAAGAAGTATAGAAAAATGCAAAAGTTATGCTGTTGTCTTCTTATAAAAACTTGGCAAGCACAGAAGATCTATTCACTTTCTTTGAAATCTGTTACAGATGTTTGTCAGAAAGGACTGATTTTTCGGCTAAATGGATTTTAATCTTGTGTGATTTCTATTTCAAAAATGGCTCGAGTGGAGGAACTTTTCTGTATATTCAAAGGTCAAGTGTGTAGGATTTAAGAGGAACTATTTGTAGATCATGGCAGAATTGGAACAGAATATTCATTAACGCGTTTCATTGGTGTGTATTCACCTGAAAATAAGAACCGAAGTGTTTTAAGTAGCTTAAAAGCCTTTTTATATTTACAGAAGGAGCGAGTCAGGCATGTTTTACCACCATATTTCTACAGGAGCTCAGAATAGACAAGCTAAACACTTGCTTTGAAGAAGACCATAAACATTCTTCATAAGTTGAATGAATACTGAAGGTCCTCCTGCACATTTGAATTGGGCACTGAGCAGAATGAAATTCAGTCAGGTGCAATTTACAACTTCTCCTCTAGATGCCACTTAATCCAACACACTGGCCCTGTATTATAGTAAAACCACCGATTTTAAGATTTTATAATTGTACTGTGGAATTTTTGTTTTTCATATCTTGAGTCAATCATGGCTGACTAAATAGACTGCTTAAATTCAAGCTTTATTTAATAAAAATGCAAAAGAATAACAAACTAATATAGTAAAAGCATTTTCAGTTATCTACAGAATTTTCATATTACAACTGAGATAGTAAAACTTCCTTTATTAAGAAAAACAAAGGCCTTTAAAGGGAGTTTTTCATTACTATCACATAGCATGTATTAGGTTTTGAAAGAGAGCCAGTGTTTTGCATTTAAAATTCAAATTAAAACCCCAGATTTAGCTTATTACAGACATGATAAAACATGGTCCACACATCAAGTGGAGCCGTGCTGGTGGATTAGTCTCAGCATCCTGACTTACAGGCAAATAGGCGTTTTGATCAACTTTGAGTTCAGCTTCAGCTCTGTGCTTTCAGTCTCTGGTGTGTTACAGAGGGTTTGAACTGCAGCAGCAGCAGCTCACATATCTCCTCAACACAGTGAGCTGCAGATCTGCAACATCCTGCAACATGCGTCTCGACATCAAAGTCAAAAGTTGTAACGGATGTCTGTTACTTCTTTGCGCGTTGAGGAATAAACAGCTTCTAGTCAAAGGCAGTGAATTTTTCGAATGAAGTCTTGTTTGCTGTGCTTTTTCTGCCTCTGAGTTCAGAGATGAGGTCATTATGGTCTGTTTTCATTTGCCTTTAACATGATTCTCATGACTCTTTAATTTTTTTCACATAAAGTAAATACTATATTTTTACTTTCTGAACACAGAAAAGCTGCAGCTGCTCTGAGAAGCACATATGAAAAGATATAATAAGAGCAACAATAATTTTTCATCTCTCTCAACACACACAGACCACAGACACACACACACACACACACTTGATTGAACATTTTTGTGATCACCTTGTCTGATCCATGTAAGCCAAAGAATACATTATGTGCTTTCTCACACACACACACACTCTCTCTCTCACACACACACTTACACACACCCACCCACACAAACACACACATAAGTCCATAATGGATGTGCTCAACTTATCCAGCTGGAGCAAAGGAATAGAACGGTGAATTAATCATGTAGGTATGTGTGTGAACTCAAGGGAGAGAGACAGACAGACAGACACGGAGAGACAGATAGACAGAGAGACACAACACAGACAGACAGAAAGAGACAGACAGAGACATAGCCAGAGAGAGAGAGAGGGAAACAAATGGACAGCCAGGCAGAAAGAGACAGACAGACAGACAAAAGGACAGAGAGAAACAGAGAGAGACAGCAGACAGACAGAGAGAGAACCACAGAGACAAGTGCACAAGGATAGAGACAGACAGGCAGACTGACAGAGACAGAGATAGAGAATGTGAGCGTGAGACACTTAGAGACTGATGGACAGAGAGAGTAAGAGACAGAGAGACAGTGCCAGACAGACAGACAGACAGACAGAGAGAGAGAGAGACACAGAGAGGGAGGGGGCATGGACCTGCAGTGATGAGTGATGATGAAGGTCAGGCCAGGCAGGAAGTGGAGCCTTGAATGTGCTGAACGGGTGGCAGTCGGAGCACGACATCATGTACAGCCACATGACACCATGACGCCCATGTGCTGTAATAGCTGACCTTATAAATATGGCAATGAATCACTGCTGGAAAACTACTTGACATGAACACAAAATTCATCAGTCAAGCGAGCCCGTTGCATTCAGTCACTGCAGAATTATCGTCTGTTGTCCATTTGATATCTCAGAGTAAACAAAGTATTGCTGTTTGCATCACATAGCCAGATGGAGGGAAATTAGCTGAGCTTCTGTATTTCTTCAGCTAAAACATTTCTTCCCAAGATGGCTTGTTGAGGATAAAATAGATGATACATTTCTGAAAATATTTTTTTAAAAAATCTTTGAAACGGAAGGCAATTTTTTTGGACACTTTGTACACCCTGTATTTGTTGGATCTGAAAAGAAATATGGAGTATCATCCAAGCATCTTTACAAGGACGTTCAACACTTAGCTTTGGATACCCCACCTGCCCCTCAGCTATTGCTTTTTTTTCCCAGTATGATTACAACAAACTCGGAGGCTTTGCATTCAGTCATCCATTTGTATTTTTCCTCTTTTCAGTCTTTGTTTGTGCTACTTCAGAATGAAAGTGCTTTCAAGGAGCAGCAGAAACCCACAATAACATGCTTTTCACATTCCAAGCTTCTTATGTTAAATGAGATATATTAACCTTCTCAGTCCTGCTGTTAAAATGACGGTTGCACACGAATCGACCAGTCTGTCTCATTGCCAAACCACAGACCAGTGGCCCTGGTCTTTCAATTCAAAGTGAGCTGTCTCGTTCATTACAACCCCCCCTCCTGTGTTCGCATAGATATCCAGTTGACACATAACATCGAACTTTGGTAAGGGAGAAGCTTCCCTGAAAAGTTGCCTTCTTATCTATCGATCTATCGATCTATCGATATGATATATAACAAATTATATAATCTTATATTATATTGACCCTTATGGTTCATGATATGGTTTGATTTGTCATATTTGACACCTTTACAATAGCATAGCACTAACCAAATCATTTAGTCGTCATCCAATGTCTTCAGTGAAAGACAGAAGACAGTTGTAACAGTGGTAAAATGAGTAATGACCAGAATCTGCATTCACAAGAGAACCATTAATGACTTTCAGCAGTGCAGTTTCAGTACAATACAGCCAGAGAGAACCAGATGTAAAATGGTTTGAGTATGTTATTAGATTCCACCTTTTCCGGTAGTTTTCTATAATTTTTGAATCAAGTAATAGTTTTGAGATTGGCCTGTAATTATGAGGGAGTGTTGGGTCAAGACCAGGTTTCTTTAAAAGGTGCTGAATACAGGCTTGTTTGAAATATTTTGGGAACAAAGCAAAGGACAGACACTCATTTAATGTACAATGTGGAAAAGATAAGGGGCTGTGATCTCCTACGCTTTTTAAAAAGTGGTGAGTCGAGTGTCATGGAGGAGGTCAACTGCAATTGTGACAAGATATAAAGCTGATTATTTATAGAAATGGGGGTGAATACACTGAATAATGTTTGAAAGGGGTCCGGAGGAGTTAGAAACATGAGAGGAGCTATAAAAGAGGATTTTATACCTTTAACCCTTAAAAACTTGTCATAATCTTTGGCAGAGAAGTCTAAACAGTTGATGGAGAAGGTTTTACAAAACTGTCAGTAATGCTAAATTGAAATCCAGAGTTTTGCTTTTTTTGCAGTTACAAGGTTTGTGAGATACTTGAACTCACAGTATTTTACACTTGTACTCATTAAAATATGACTACAATATGTTTGTCATTTATTATCTTATGTACTGACATTTTCCCAAACATCTCCAACAGTGTTCAAACTAAGAGAAATCCATAACTTTTATCTTTACTTTTGTTTTTGTTGTTTTGATTGAGAGACATTGAGCAGCAGTAATGACATATTTTACATTTAAAATAATAAGCGGACACTTTCTCTCTCTTGGATGAAGGAGGTGGACTGGTAGATTGGTTTTCTTCTACCTCCATTTTGCTCTTTTATATTCTCTATTTAGTTGGCAAGTGTCACTTCTTCCCCAAGGTGATGGAGGCTTTAACAGAATCATCAAGGTCATTTACATCATGAAAGGCAGTAAGATTGCTACACCCGGCAGAGAAAAGTAAGGGAAAAATTCAGCACATTTGTCACTCAGGATGATGTTTGTCAGATAGTGAAGCTACTGAAGAGGTTCATGAATTTGATGAGCTGAGTTCAAGTGGCAGGTTAGCAGCAGAGGAGTGGGTGGAGACAGTGGCAGAGACTTAGAGGAGGCGAAGGTGTAGAGATACATTTAGGTCAATAAAAGGCATAAAAAATAAATTTCATGGAAAACTTGAAATAAAACATGTAATTTTGATTAGCAGAGATGAGTGCCTGGAGAAGAATATTAAAAATGTCTATGGAGGATTTTCACTGGCACTAAAATAACATCAGTTTCATAAATGTACCTTACAAGAGCAAAATAACATTTATACTAATATCAACTTTAAAGCTAAATAGCTCAAGCCGAGCTTCACCTCCTGGATCTTTTCAGCTTTCTGATCGGGCAACTCTTGGAATGGTGAATAAAATGCTGAGGCACTGATGTTAACAATGAAGGAGAATCAAAGCCTGAGCAGGCACGACTTTCACTAAGAGACTCAAATACCATCTAATAAGTGGTTCAGATGTACTGCAGAGGAGCCATGTGCCAGGTTGAAGACATGTTTCATGGTCCAGATATTTCTCTGTCTCTTCCCTCGCCATCCCTTCCTCTCCCTCCCTAGCTATCTCTGCCCGTCTCTCCCTAAATCTGTTCTGCTCCAGCGGCCTCTCTTCTTTAATCCTATCTGATGAGGACCCTAGTCACCCCCCTCTACTACACCCCCCCCCACCCCCACTCCAACCCCCGCCGCTCACCACCGCATGAAGGAATGTATGCTAATATGGCTCAACAGCAAAAATGGAAATTAGACTCCTCGCACTCTTGCAGCAGCCAGAGACAATGCAGCGGTGAAAAATAAAACAAAACAAAACAAAACAAACAAACAAAAAAAAAAGTGGCGTCATTGTTCCACAACAAACCCCCCAAACAGGAAGATAAGAACTTGTCAGATTTGATCAACGATGAATTATGCATCACCGGCCACTGAGTTTATGCGTCATGCGTTTTGATGAATCTCCTTTATCTCTTCATCTGTTTCAGCAATCACACCTCGCCGTCGGAAACTTCTCTCTTTATGTACATTTTATATATGCATGCATGCATGCATATGCAATGTGTAATAACCCCACTCCTGCGTTTGTGTACAGTAGGTGTGTGCGTAGATAAGAAACAGCCTCTAAAAGTGATAAAGACACAAAAACAACTTACTTTTTTGTTTTTGATCCTCAGGAAAAAAAAAGCAGCATATTTTAAAGTCAGATGCAGGATGAACAGAGGCGGCTTGTAAACAGCTCCTCCATGGAAACCTTAGATGTAGGCAGATAAGAACCCCCTTATCACAGATAACTCTCCATCTGGCCCAGTGGTCGGGGAAAGAGCTGCTAACAGGATTACTTATTGCGTGTTCACCTTTACCAAGCAGACACAGAGACTTGATCGATATGTGACTAATGTGATCAGGGAGGGCTATCACCCCTCGTCCTGTGCTTTCAATGAAACCCCATTAACCATGTGACCGTGGAGCTCCAGCACAATTTTCCTCCTCTCAAAGGCCCACAGCGAGCTGCTAACTCTGAGAGCACAATACTCTCCTGAAATGGGATGTGTCTGATATTATTCGAACATCTCTCAATTTGAAAATTTGAATCCATAGTGAGGCCAATGTGGAATCCGCCACGTTTGCTAACAGATCTGGTTCTTGTCAGTAGCAATTCAGCGTGCCATCCGTGTGCATTTCCATTTACCTACATGACCGTAGATAGCATGAGCTGAGCATATCTCATTAAAATAGAGGAGAATAGCTCTGCCATTTCTATTGTGCTCAGTAATTCCTCGGTGATGTATTCCACCCCCATCCTGCTAATTTAACAGTCTTTCAGATCCAGAGCTCCCCTTTGCCTCTACATTTTCTCCTTCTCTGGGAAAGAGTCTGATTTCCCCCAAGTTAATGAAATTGTCACAGCACCTTATGAAATCACCACCGTGTAAGCAATAACATCTGGCAAATAGATGACGCATGTAATGTCCGCTGAGCCTCACTACACAGTCCTGTTAATGAGAGGAAAGACAGACTGACATCAGGGGGATGCAGACAGACAGGTGCAGATTGAAGGATAAGATACCTGATAGACAGACAGGAGGATGTCTGTGTCACTAGGTGCTGCAATGAATAAATTTTGAAAAATGATTTAAGCTCAGAACGTTTGCCTTTTTTTCTGAGCTAATCTCTTAGGGGTCCCTCCTATGAAGTGCACCTGTAAACTTGTCTTCACTGCTGTAGTTCGTTTTACAGGGTCAGTATGAGGGGCTAACTGCATGCTATTCTGCTGTCTTAGTAAATAAGTAGCTGAATACTCTCTGATTATGGTCACAAACCTTCTAAAACTCTAAAATGTTAGATCATGAATAAATAAGAAGAAGATACACCAAAATATAGAGCTGGAAACTTGGTTTTGTAGCGACTGTGTGCTTCATGTAATGACTACAGTTTATTTTGCAAACTGAGTGGAATAACACAACTATTACCCAGAAAATATAAAGATGTTAAAAAACTGCTGTTTGAATATCTGATCAAGACATTACAGTAAAGTTAAAAAATAGTTCCAACATGGAGGTTGTACCGCAGTCTGTGACATTACCGGCTGTCAGCTTGACAACGTTCCTGGACATCATAGCAACATCGAAAATGACCTCATCAGGAACGAGTTCAACCATTCTGCGGAAGTTTATTTATAGTGTGAAATCAGCAGCTTTATAACTCCAAAACTTCAAATAGTAAGTTCACAAAGTTTAAAATTAATAATCCAAAGATGCCTCACACAGAACACAGGTTTTGAGAGGGAGTGTCCTGTGCTTTACACACTCAGACACAACTCTGCTGTGACTAACAGAAACTTTGTTTCTATTTGTACTAATGTACATCACCTAACATGAACTCCTCTCAGGTGTGACAAGACACACTTTTGATTTAGATTTTGGCGTTTACAAGCACTGCAGGCTTAAACAATACAACAGAAATATGGTTTATATGTAGATGTGGATATAGATTTTTTCTTTTTTTGATTATTTAATAAAGGGACATTGAGTCTTCATCTATGAAGTGGATATCTGATCACAAACAAAATTTCCAATAAAATGTAATTTGATAGTACAAAAAAACAAGATACATACATTTGCTGTTGTCCTAGTGATTATACAATCAATATCTCTTTGTAAGAGAGGCTTTGACATTTAAAGTGGAAACAACATCACCAACTGGCCGTTTGTGCCATTATTGGTGTCGGACAAAGACCATGTTAGGGCCAGGAACAGGGCGTTACTGTTTCCAGAGTATGTTAGCTCCCTCATCCTCTCCTTCAAAATCCATCAATGTCAGAACAGCTTGCAGTCAGTCAACAGCACTGCATCAACATTAGGTCAGAGTTCCCCAAAGTTGATACTATAAAACTATGTCGAAACACAGCTCAAGTTTAATTTGATTTTGGTCTGAATTTTTCCTAAATCCTGGTGTGACTCAGCTCTCAGGGTTGAATCTGAGCATGTAACCAGGAGGCTTTAGCTGAAGGTTATTGGGTAGGGAACACATTCTCCTACAGTGATACAAATATGTAGTGTGTGTGTGTGTGTGTGTTTTTGTGTGTGTTTCCTGTTACTGCGTCACGCTGAGCAGAACGGAATGCGCCCGGCGCTTCGGCAGGCCTGGCAGGCCTGTGACAGTTCGTGCTGGCTGCCCTCCCAAGCTTGCCCTTCCGACGAGATGCCAGCTGGCCCACTGCTGCGGCCGCCTCCGCCACAGCCACCCGGCTCCTCCACAGCCACCACCATCATCACCAGGGAGGCTGGCTGAGTGAAGACAGGGCGTCGAAGGAGAGGGCTAGAGAGAGAGAGAGAGAGAAGATGGGAGCTGCCAGCTTGCACCATCCTCACCCGCTCACTGAGATGTTAAATCTGTGGTCGGCCTCTCCGTCTCTCGTCGCCGGCTCGCCGATTTGTATGCAGACAGTGAATGTAATTCACTGAAGACTGCCTCCTTTACCCATTCTCTCATCCAGGGGCGCACTCTCATGCCTGAGCATCTCCAGCATCAAACTGCTTTTGAGAATCACTTCAGGTACCAGCAGAGCAATCAGTGAAATCTTGCAGGTGTCAATGTGGTCTCAGCTTCCTATGGCGAGTGTTAATGCTGCTTCTACTTTTTTAATGAAGACCAGCCTAAGCATGCTTCAGAGAGCCGTTGGGAGGGTGGGGTGTGGAGGAGCTGGGATGGGATTATCCAATTCAGCGCTCCTCATGTTTTCCCATGTTCTCCAGCACCTGCGCGTCCCATTAGAAGTGTTCGGTCAGCAGTGCTGAGGGCAGCACATTGAGGCGGCGTCACACCATAATTAGCCCCCTTCCACATATCACAGTTCTGCTTGGCTGTGCTCTCCAGAGACATGCTATCATGTCGACACAAACCCCCAACACTCCCGCTTCGACCCGTCTGACGCACACGAACACACACACTCATGGGAAAAAATAATCTATTGCAGGATCATGAGGGAGTTCATGTGTTCAGGATGTTGTACAGTGTATTTAAATAAACAGATTTATGTATATGTGTATGAAAGATGGGATTTCTGGCCGCACACATGCGCTAATATGCCATTGTTGATTAATTTTAACATTCTCTACTCCCATATTTCAGTCTCTCTTGTTTTAGTTGGACTAAAGGTACACGTCGTCCTACTAGCAATTCTTATGTTAAAAAGGATCAAAGAATCAAAGTAATCAGTTTTTTAATAGTCACACTCGATTATGGTACAGGCTGTCAACCTGCCAAATCCCATACTCTCACAACTTTTGCATTTATATCCCTTTTTATGCAGCCAATGGTGTCTGCTCTCATTTCACATCTATTAGCAACATATAAGTCTACGGTGTTGGACGCCTGCCCAGCAATTAAATGACAGCCGGAAAATGTGATGAATGCTGATAGGAAATAAGACCATGTTTATGCAGTAGAGACACAAAAAGAGATGATTAAAATCTTTCATCCCCTCTGATCTGCCCACAGATTAAGTTTACATCCATGTTGTGTTGTTCATTTGCATGCACGCTAAAATCATGCATCCAAATGACATGATGTGAGAAACAATGCTAGATTTACCACAGATACAATTTGCATTAGCATCTCAGAGAAGATTAAGTTTAATTTCATAATGAGCTCTGCGGGAAGATCTAACATTTGAGAGCTCACGAAATCCACAGGGAGGTGAGAATTCACCTACTGCTCACAAAAACGTCTATTGTCATTAAAAAATTACGTCTCAGTTGCTTGGACTCAGTAACGAGATCCACAGTAGGCATCGAACACAGGGAATACAAGCCGAATGAACACAGTTTGTTGCTAAATTAAATATTACCTCCACTTTATTTCCGGCTATGCACCGAAAGCAGATCACATCCCAGGTGTCGCTTTGGGTGAAGATTTAGATTTTTAAGACGAGCTCTAAAAGAGGATGCCGTGTGATGAGGTTTCAACAACCTTGGTAAACCGGCTCTCTGTTACTGGGGAGCTTACAGCATCATGAATATTTGAAATGTTGGCAGAGCACGTTAAAGCAGGCTCATATCACTCCCCCCTCAGAAGCCCACTTAACTGAAGGATGAATATAGTGGATCTTGGAAAAAACCAACTCTGCCAGACATTCATAGAGTACGCAAAAAAAGCATGACAAAACGAATATTTAAACAATTCTTCTTTATTACAAATGCATGAATTGCATCATGCACAAGCAGTCAACCACATTTTGCTTTGATACAGATTTGCACGCTGTTGGAAATATCTTTACCAAATTCATGAGGCAGTCAACTTAAGTACTTTTCTAGAGGTCTTCAAGCAGTTCCCATATATTCTGAGCACTTGCTTGGTGCTTTTGCTCACTCTGCTGCTCAATTCCTCCCAAACCGTCTCAGTTGGGGTCAGGTCAGGTGTTTGTGAAGGTGAGGTCATCTGATCCATCACTCTTTTTGGTCAACTAGCCTGCACGAAGGCTGGTGGTGTGTTAAAGTCATTGTCCTTTTAAAAACAAGTCATGATCCTGTTAAGCACAGACCAGACAAGACGAGGTGTCGCTGCAGAATTTCTGTGGTAGCCATGCTGGTTCAGTGTGCCCTCGCCGACAGTGTCATCAAAGCACACCTTACACCATCACACCGCCATCTCCACCCCTCATAGTGGGAAACACACAGGTAGTTTTCATTCATTTATACCATCTCTGCATCACAGCAATTGGAACCAAAAATTTCAAATGTAGACTCATCAGAAGCACAAATGTCCACTGCTGTCAAATTCCTTGTCTTCTTCTTAGACCAAGCAGTTATTTTTTTGTTGGTCAGCTTCAGTTGTGGTTTCTTTGCAGCTAACTGACCCGTCACCTCCTGACAGCTGATGTCGACATGCGTCTTCTACTTAAACAATGTAAAGTATTTATGCGGGCTCTAATCTGTTGTGCTGTTGATTTGGGATTTCTGAGGCTGGCAACTGTGAGGAACTGAACCTCTGCAGCAGAGTCAAATTGTTATCTGTCTTTCCTGTGGCGATCCATATTAGAGCCAGCTTTGTCAGGATTTATGAAGATGCCGCTGTGAGGTAGTTTCCCATCAGTTAATAAACTTCATCGTTATTTGGAGTTACATTGGACATTAAAGTTTTTTCTTTTGGATCTTTAGTGTGGATTACTACCATATTCAAAGAGGCAATTTGCTGTATACCATCACTGTCTTGGCACAACAAAACTGATGGTCTCAAATGCATTAAAAAGGCAGGAAACTCGACGAATTAACTTCTGACAAGGCACACCTGTTGCTGAAATCCATTCCAGGTGACTCCCTTGTGAAGTTGATAATGGCAAGCGTGTGCAGAACTTTCATCAAAGCAAAATGTGGCTACTTTGAAGACTCCAGACTAAAAAAACATAGTTTGGTTCACTTTTTCTTTACTGCATAATTCAACATTTGTTGTTTTTATCATTTTGATCCCTTTAGTATTGATCTACATGTAGAAAACAAAAAAAAGACAAACATTTGGATGAGAAGGTATCTAAAGTTTGATTGCAACTGTTTTTTTGGAAAGGCTGGACGATTTTGGACAAAAAATAATTTCTTTACTTTCAGGCTGTATGATGTGTACGATATATAACTTGGTATTTTCTACAAAGGTGGCTTAATGTTTAATTGTAGATAGGGCTGGGACATACAGGAAAAAATCAAATGTTGCAATATCTTAGTGTACATGGATGTTGATACTGCAGAAATAAATAATATTAGAAAATATAAAACAGTCCTCTTAATTCATAAAACTACATCACTTTACGTCAATGCAGCCTTTAAAACTGTAAAAAACAACAATCAATGTATCAACCAGCGCCAATATATACTATTTAAATGTAGTATAATTAATTATGTAAACGTAAGCCACCCTAAATTAAATGTGATGTAACAAGGCTTTGACCAGCAGCATGACTGAGCTGCTGAATGTTGCAGTATTCATTATGACAGCGTGTGCAATGAACAAAGGTTTTCTTAAACCTTTGACTTTATAGCCACAGACAGCAAAGCTTTTCATGTACCAAAAACGAAAAAAAAAGAGAGAAAAATCTGGTGAAATGCATATCCATTACCTGCTGTGAAGTAAGCAGTATCTCACCTCTAAAATTTCATGACACATTGCAAAGAGATCATTACCCCCGGCTCTGTCTTCCTGGATATAGTTTGGCTGCTGCTGTCTGTCCTGCAGCAACGTTTGACTGATGTGGAGTCCAGACAAGCTGAGTATGTCAGTGTATGTCAGTGCCTATTGATCCCCAAATCACTCGTTCTTTGTTCAGATAGATACAGGAGGAATGTAGCGGTTTATAGTATATATATTTTGTAACATAATATAATGAAATTTTAAGTATTAAAGTGGCTCTCATTAATATTGTTGTAAAAAATACTAATTATGAGGAAGGATCAAAAGTTCCAAGACTGCACTTAAAGCAAAAACCATAACTTATTTAAATCAGGCTTGCAGCTTAAACATTTTGATTCACTCTCATCACACTCATCAGCATCAGTGTCAGCGTCTATTTTCACCAAAAGCTGTGATAAACCCACTGTACACTACCTACCCAGCACCACAGAGCAGACGGACAAAATTAGCCACTAGCTGGTGAACATAGCTCAACATTTTGGGCACAAAGAGCCAGATGTCTTTCTCAGGAGTTGTTCAAGACCAACACAGAGCTAAAAAGAGAGGGAACGTTGGACTCCCATGTATCAGGTGGCCATAAAAATGACTCCGAATTAAGGGTAATGTTGGTTGCCCTTTGCTAAATGTTTACAATATTCACTTTATACGGTGATAATATGTCCGTATTGTGTTCACAGTTTGTCATGCTGCCCCCTGAGTAGCCAAAGGAATCAATTTCTGCTGGTGTAAGAACTCATAAATTGGTATATCTGAACCATTGGTTTCCTCTCATGAGAGAGGATTTAGAGCCAACTGGACGTATAGCTTTGTGACTCATACGTGTGTTTGCTTCCATCAACATGAGCATGAAATGATAGATGGGATAATCAGTGGCCCTGGATTTGAACCTGCCCCGGCCAGCTGGAGTCCGTCTGCGCGCGGTACACGTTCTCCTCTGTGTGCTCAGTTTTCCTCCCACATTCAGGTTAGGTGAAGTGGAAACAACAAATTGCACGTAGGTGTGAATGTGACCTGTTCAGGGTGGCCCCTTCTCTTTGTCATATGCACACTTGGAAAGGCTGTTTCCCCGTGAGTCTGAACAAAGACAGGCGACGGAGGGATGGATGGAAAGATGAACCTTTGTCTGTGCTCAAGTTAAAGAAAATGCAAGTAAAGCACCAACTCAAGCACAAGTGTATTATTTGCCAACAGAGACCAGATTTTCTTTATGTTTATTTGTATTAAAGCTTCATTTTAAAAAAAATAAGGGCTTTGAATCAGTGTAAGTGACGTCTCCAAAGGGTTAAAAACAGTTGAAATCAACCTCCAAAACCCTGGTGTTCACTCATATTTTCAATATAATCTTTTGGTAGTGGTAGTACTTTTAAATCCAGAGTGAATGCTTGCCAAGCAGAATCAGGGGTGTGCACTCAGGTTTTTCGTTTTAAGCCAATAGCAAAAGAAGACAATTTAAAGGACAACCGGGTGAGCAGATGGCAGAGCCATTATTACTCCACATCTGAACCACAGAGCAAAATAGAAGAGCCGATGGTTACACAGCGGCTGTTTCAAGCTTTGTTTGACCACTCGATTACTTTGTAAAGTGGGCACATCAGAAGGCAATGTTGGGTGAAAATAAGGGACACAACATGATGCGATGCCGCCGGAGAAAACATTGTTTATTGGCCACGGATGATAGGAGCATAAACATGACTGGGTTCAAGGTATAAAAAACTCTTTTTCAGTGTCCCGTGGAGGGTTCATGTTTATATGGCATGTCAAGAAATTGAAACTCAAATAATTTACCGCATCCTCTTTTTTTAAAAAAAAAAAACAGATAACATACATTCTTAATATTTTATCCTCCTGTGTCTCAAATATCAGCTGCGATGTTGGATGCGTCTCCCGTCTCCGTGTGCTGATGTCGAAAAAGTGATTAGAATTCAGGTTCCATGGAAGTGAATATCCAGCCCTGTAAATCAAATCTGCTGGCTTATGACGGAGAGGCAACAACAATTTTGAGAGCAATATGCAATATTCATTGTTCATAAATAATTAATCTGTTTGCTCGCAACTGAGCCTAAAGTGATTGTGGCCCTTTTTCATTTGGGTGTATATCTATGGCAAACTGTCCTGCTCAATGGGTTGGCATTTGTATTTCATTCACACACACACTACTTTACCCATACTTCATTGCTTTCTGCTATTGCCCCCACCCTCCCCGCTCTAGTATGGTACCAGGAGGAGCTCCGATTCACAATGAGGCTTTTTCACAGAATTAGACGAAGGATCTGCAGCAGATAAAGAAAATGATTACACTGTAATGTTGTCTTTCTTATGAAACAACCAATTATCTGCATCTGTTTGTACACTCACACAGGTACAAACAGTGATTACTAATGGCCCTTGGAGTCGTGGAGGTCTGACTGGTGTGTAATTTAGAGCCGATCCGAGGCCTGTCGAGACAAACCAATAGTTGGAGTTTACTTTTGAATAAGCATTTCCTCTCTGTCACTCTTTACCTGCAATTTTAAGCAGAGTTACTAATGTAATTTACTGTCTGTCAAGTACAATGTGTTACTGTGTAATGAATGCACCCAGAATGAGATCTGTTCCGAAGATTTATTTTCCTGCCCCGGTGCAGGAAAGGACATGAAGGCTAACATGGGCTTCACTTTACCTTCTTTACTGAGAGATAATTACATTCGCAGACACCGAGCCAAGTAGTGCTGCATACTAAACTGGGAATCACATTTCCTATGCAGTTGAAAGGGTTTAAATTGGGAACTTGATTGTACTTGCTTAGATCTTGGTATTTGTGATTAGCACGGCAGTGGAAAGAGACTGCAGTGTGTTACGACCACCATGAGAAAAACAAATCAGCACAGTTTCTTGTTATAATGAGAATTTTCCTCTCTTTCAGGGAGCTTTTCCAATTACAAAAAGACACTTTGATGTTATTTTAAAATATTTGTCTACATATATCTTTCCTATTACTCTTGCAAGTACATTGAGAGCCACCAGACACCAGGATCAATTTCCTTTTAGGCTTAAATATCATACAGCTACTTTTTATTAATAAAACACTCTATTTTCCAAACATTACAACACTAAAACATATTTTATTTAGCTGTTATTAAAATACTCACATCAGTACAACACATTTCTTGTTGTAGCCATCTCATTTTGGTAAATTTGTATATTTGAAAGTAAAAAATACAAGTTTTTCACTTAAGTTCAATTTTTAGCATTTTATTTTGCATGGGTATGAAGTAATAAGTTGATGAATGTCTGCACCTATTGAGACAGGCAGACAATGTCACAAATGAACTCTTCTGTTATGATTTTGAAGCGTAGCTGTAAATAGTTAATCTCAGGCTGCAAATGAAGTGTCACCATCAGTAAGCTTCCTACAACAGTAATTCTTAAATAAATTAAGTTTAAATAGTTTGTAGGAGGACAACAAAGAGGCTTAAGGGAGGTCAAATGTTTATATTCCTCACCACGCTCAGCAGAATGATGTTTTAATGTCCAGTTAACCTCTATAATCTTATTTAGCCACTTGTTAGCAATCAGCTCTTTTTAAGGCTTGTAAGTGCTATAAAAAAACAAGAGTAAGGTATTTACTGAAGTATTCTATGTTGTAAAACAAATGTAATCCACAGAATTTATTTTGGGTATCTTACTAAAAGTATTTAAAAAAAAACCATTGACTTCAAAAGGACAAAATCAGATGTTTTACAATGCCAACTCATTTGTGCACCTTAGCCAAAGCTGCAGCTCTGCTAAATCATAGAATGCAATGTTGGCCAACATAAAAGGTTTTCAAATTAATTGCTTTGTTAAGAATTTAGCCAGATTGTAGTGTTGAAGGGTGTAATTAAAAAATCTTCATAAGAGCAAAGCAAACAAAAAAAGTAATTCTTAATAAAAATAAAAATGTTTTGGCTACATTTTTGAGCTGTACACTTCACACACAGTGGTGGCAAGTTCTACAAAGCTTCAAATGTGCAGGTACCTTCACACCACTTCAGTGAATGGGGTGACAATTCAACCTCTGCATACCAACACTGAAATCTCACCGGGGACCATCACAAAGAGCTGTGGTTTCTGGATTCTTACAGCATCTTGATACCAGCTGCCATGAACTGCTGCACCTCATTGTGAAATCTACTTTCTTCATCCTAGTTATGTGTGTAAATACTGCCGACAGGCTTCCCGCTGCAGTGAATACGGAGTGTGTCAAAGTGCCGCCACACCAAAAAAAAAAAATATGGGGAGTTTCTGTGGGAACATTTGTAGAATAGAAACGTGCGTCATGCATGTCAGAACTCCCTTTTGATTTCATTGTCAGGCTAATGCCTGCCTCTCAGCACGACTTCTTACACTAGTCCATGTTAAAAGAGTGCACTGAAGATGTTGCTTTCCTCAACAGAAAGCTAAAAAACACTCAATCTAAATGGAGTCAGCTCTTTTCATGTTGAAGGGCTTTAAAGAACAGATGCAGTCTAGATGCCATTAACATAAAAGAAAGTTATGCGTTGCTTTCTTGGAGAATCAATAGAATATGAAGACTTTTTATCAGCAGAGGAATTTCGCTGCATCTTTTTTAAACTGCAGCCTTGACAGAGAGTCACGAGTGTTCATGTTGGAAGCATTCATACCCACCATTTCTCTCCCACCAGCTGGTCTTGGATAAGCCACATGCAAGGCATTACTGCAGTGTAAACCAATCATGACACTGAAACTAAATCATCTGCCCACTTTTAAATTTCGGTCCTTCTAAAATCTTTCTGCCAGCTCAGGGATGACCTATTTTCAGTGTGAAACATTCGTCCAAAGAGGCACGCGGGGGGGCATGCTCGGCTGTGTCCTGTCAGTGTGTATACTGTAGCAGAGTGATATGATGGCAGAGTTGGCAGGAAGTGGGGCAAGTGCAATTTTTGAGTGACCGCCAAAGATGTATTTCCCTAACCCTCATGGGTGCTTGTACCCTTGCTGTTGCAGATTTCAACAGCATGGTTAATGACTCTTACGGTCTTTCAAAGGAGAAAGTAATTGCAGTTTGTTGGAGGCATTCAAAGTCTGAAAATGAAAATTCTCAGGGCCTCTGTCGTTCCTATCTCACAATTCCCTCAGGTTGCCAAATGACTTCTCTCTTGTTCGCCAGATAGAAGTTTAAAGTAATCACTCGCTTCAAATGTGAGCATTGCTCGACAAGCTTTGAGCAACAGTCATCAGTGGAACAGCTTCCACAGGTGGCCACTGGCTGTTATATGACTTTTAAGGCAGCCAGATGGAAAAATACATGTTGTTCCATTTGAGATTTGCTCATGTGTGATGCCAACCAGAGCAGAATATTGTCAGAGCACAAAAGCCACAACCCTCTCATGTTCTTTCGCAGATGCACACTCCAGTCTGGCCGACCCCAGCCTTGTATTTTACCGTGACATCATGCAGGTCTGCTGTGTTTGACGATGAACATGAAGCCCACTGAGGCCTTCCCCAAATGCCAGTTTTCTTGTTTCATACCATATCCAACGCCTCATGCACTGTACAACTGAATACATTTAGTAAAATGTCATACAGCTCCAATTACAATAGTAGGGAAGGCATATTATATTTATAAACCGCCTCATGATGATACACGAAGACTCTTTACTCACAATGGGCTTCATAATCGCATTTCCTCCTATGTCAGTGCAGTGTAGTAGCATTAGACATCTCAAATAGAAAAGGGTTGCATTATATTCCACCAGGGAAGGAGAAGACAAGAAGGAAAAGACAAGAAGAGGGGGGAGGAGGGGCTGAGAGCAGACTTAGTCACAATAGACAGATGGGGAGTTAAATACTAAGCTTCCCTGGTGGTCTCACGCTCCAATCCATATTGGATGGGTGATGCAAAGGTCCAGTAAAAAACATAGTGATAATGCGGCGAGCAGGTGGGAGGATAAGCGAAGGTACACACACACACACACACGTCACAACATGACAAAAAGCACACACTTCTGTATTTGTCAAAACATTCTGCTGACTTATATCCAAGCCCAGACAATCAAAAATAGTCATCAACCTTCAAGTTATTTTAACAGAAAATTCATTCTCAAGTAGACACTCAGTATTAAAAAGCTGAGGTTTTTATTTATTTGTCTGGCAGTGAAAGGAGGATTTTTCTGACTTTTAAGAACCTTTAATTTATGAGATAATAAAATTCTAAAACTCTTGGCTTCTTACACTTTGAGATAAAACAAAGCCAGTTGTTGGCAGAAAAATAAGATGTGATATATTTAAAAAAAAAAAAAAAAAAAAAAAAGGACAGTTCAATGCTCCACTGCTCCACTGCTCCGCCCTTCAAGGGCACCATACTAATGATGGTATAAAAGCAATGGACAAGATTAATCATTTAGATTCAGAAATTAAATTTAGAATAGCCCATATCAAATATTAACTCGGCTAAATTCATTTTACTCCTCTGTTCCACTTTAAGTTCAGGATCAGTTATTGACAGCTCAGCTGAATAACAGTGATGTAGAGCTGATGAGGCTGTGAAATACTCGTGCTGTCATCTTTATTTTGGTTTAAATGGTGAGCAGGTGCAATCAAAATTATAGCTTAGTCACAAACTGGCATAACAACCTGCATGATTATTAATTTTTTTGATGGAGTCCTGCAGAGGGTGCCAAACCGCTCACTAAGGCATGAAAACGGGTCAGGGGTGAAAGAGGTGAGAAGGATACGACCCCTCTAGGGGGGTCTGGAGGCATGTTCCCCTGGGAGAAAATTTTGAATAATTAATATTTAAAAGCATCAATCTGATGCATTTTGAGAGAAAAATCAAGCAGAATTACAAGACAGTATGAATGTATAATAA
>JAQMCX010000023.1:8025461-8048214 GCA_029814765.1 Acanthurus leucopareius | reverse complement strand
CCCCCCCCCGCCCCCCCCCCCCCCACATGGGATTAGTTTATTGTAATGTTAGACAAGACACTGCCAATGAAAATCCGTCTGACGGACAGGAATTTTCACAGATGAGGTCAAGTAATTTATTTTATATTTTATATTTAAATATGTTTGTTTTATGAAGTTACAGCAGGTTGCCTTTTCCAACTTCTTACTTACTCCTTAATTGCCAACAAATAATGATGGGGATGATATTGTGCTTCCTTTAAATATTAAAAGACAAAAGGAAAACTAATAGGATCCTCTATACTTAAGCTTCACACTTATATACGCTACTAATAATACCTTACAATATGTGAAATATTAAAAAAAAAGATTCCAAATACCCTTGAAAGAGACATACAAAGATTATGTTGGTGAATAACATGATTTTAATATGTAAAATTAAAACTCAAAATAAATCAGATGTAATATCTTTGAAACAGGAATGTACAGATAGCCAATGCAGTCTTTGGGGCTATGTGGGCTCTTAAAGGAGTCTGATTGTATGCATAGCTATTAGTCAATAGGATCATATTAGCTCATATAATAACAGTATTCACTCGTGTAGAATCCAGGAAACCTCAGAGACTTGAATAAAAGCATCCTTGGACCTTGTGTATTTCATAACACACGCTGGCCTTGACTGTAGCTCTGACTCTGTCTAAAACTGACCTGCAGCAGTGTCCACAGCTGCATAGCAAAATACACATAAATGATGTGGAGTCTGAGACAGTCTGCTCTGCCTGATCCTTTCCTGCACTGTAGTGACACCTCTGGCTGATTGAGGGCATGAGATGCTGAATCCACCACACACCTCTGCTCCCTCTCACAGATAAATCAGATTTACCACTTGCATAGTTGTGTGAGTTTAGACTTCACAAAAGCAAGGTCAAAGATCAGTTTATACAGATTAAAATAAACTAGTTCACATTCAAACCTCACAATTTTTATTTTGAACTGAGAACACAGTCCCAAAAATGAATTAGTTCATGGTCATTTTCTCAAATTTGCTGCTAATGCAGTTGACTTTCAGACTTGCTTTTCAGACCCCACAGGCAGGATTTGCATAAAAATCTGAGATTTTACTGTAATTGAAGAACACCTTTAATTAACACCTTTAAAATTGCATTAAATATCAATTGAACTCTAGCGGCTGAGCCATCATCTGAACCCAGCTCTGAATTCCAAAATTTCATTTGTAGCCAATGGACAGATTTAGCACACAACTGATTATTAATTATAAATACACAACGGCCTTCCTCTGCAAAGCCTCACCAGAATAAACCAGAAAAGAGCAAAAGCTCAGATAATTAAACACAAAGAACCAACAATAAGTAAAAAGGTGCATACATCTAGCCAAAGAAATTCCAGACAGCAGAATAAAACATCACCAAAGCAGAAACACAGAGATGTTTGCACATTATGAACTCCACAGCTGCTGCAGCCACAAAAAAACACACACATTAAAACAAGGACAGATGCACCAATTTTACACATCATCTAGAGCGAATATGCACTGAACACTAAGCTAATCAGCAATGCAGTGATTGTTGATGTCCCTCTCTTTGCTTGTCGTTGCATAACTCACCTGCCTCACCAGTCTGAACATCAGTCAGTACACCTTGTACATCGCAGTCCTTGATAATGTACCCAACTAAACTCTTATCACATATTAACAAATCTATTTTGTTTCCTTTTAAATGATGAAATCTTTTCTGACTGATGCAAAGTTTTCAAACATTCTGAGCTGAAAGGGAATTTGCAGTCTTACAGAAACATTCAGTTCACCAAAAGCACACAGACATTCAATAAACACATTCTTTTTAGCGCGTTCATGCACAGCCTTGACTACAGTTTTTTTAAATTTTTTCCAGGCCTCATTATGTAGATTTGTAGATTACTGCTTTGGTACATGATACTGGCACAGTTTTGTTAGAGCCTGTATCTGAGTCTTTGCTTAATAATCGCAAACCACAATGCATTGCAGATGCCGTTGCCAGAAATACTTAACATGGAATATTTTCTGTTTTGTTCATCGCATTTGTTTTAAGTGCCGCTCTCTTCAGACACCTTGGCACTCGATAAAAGCTGAACTCAAAATGCTGTAATATTATAAAGAAGAAAATTAATGGACCATATTCTCAATTTTTAGCAGCTGTTAGTAATCACTGGCATTCAGAGGTACACAAAGGCAGTGGTTACACATGATGCACTGGGAAGCTTTTAAAACTTATTGAAGTCAACACCAGTCAAGATCAAAAGATCAAGCTCTTGTGCTAATATGCTAAGTGTTCTTTGCAGCAATTGAAAGGATTTAGTCCAGATTTGCATTCATTTGCAATTCTGTGCCATGTTGTATTTGATATTTGACGTTGACTTTGCTTTTTTCTCTGGATGGATACTCTCTAGATGGACTATTAATGGTTCTTTTCATAGGTTTTACGCGTCTTCTAAAAGCGCTTACATCATCAGCTGACATTACCCTATTGTTAACAGTGGTATATCATCATGCATGCCAATAAGTGGCTGCTTTGTGCTGTGAATGTTTTATTGGTGCACAGGGAATATGTTGTTAGATCTATTTACATAATGGAAGGTCTTTTACGATGGGTCTTTTAGGGCGGAGGTTAACTGGCTCTCACCATAACATGTATGACAATAAAACAGGGTGGCGTTTGAAGTTATTACACATCTTCATATCATGGATCACCCAGTGTTTTATATATATCAAACAGGATACTGTGTGTTGGAGCTTTCCCGAGTTCTCTAGCTTACAGTATGCTGTGCAGTCACTGAATAATGAGTATCAGCTCTGGCTTTGACGATGCTCGCCACGGCGTCCCGTAAACAAGTCCAGGATCCCACAATGCTCTCCTCATTTGTTGTCTTCACCGCGGGGCGTCGGCTCTTTAAAGAGAATGAAATCTTTCTGCAAGATAAAGGGCACATGGAGCTCACTTAAGAGCACCCTGCCTTGTTCTTTTGCTTGTTTGCAGGCTTACAGTGCAGAAAAACCAGGACGGAGAGGAAAAAAAAAGAGCACTGCAAGATGGAAATTTTTAATGAGAGAATATTTCATGGCTGCACATGATTCTCAGTCGCTAACAGATAACCCAGAAAGGTAAAAAGTCAATTTCCTCAACAACTGGCCCCTTTGTAACATTATATGACCACTCAATTTACATATGTAAAGAGAAGAAAAGAGATTCTCCATCAGCTCTGTGTTTATCTTGATCAGCCCTGCTCTGAATCTGGGGCTTATTCCCTCCTCCTGGTTGGCTTGACTTCCCTTATCATTTCCTGTTTCTCCTCTTTATTATCCCAAAGCCAAAGTGCACATTGTAAGCGATGGCTGCTTTGACTGGGATTCAGAGGCGAAGTATTAGAAAGCGTAGAAAGAGAGAAGAGGCTCAGCGGGGAGAAGATTAAATTATCTCCTTTGAAGGTGTGCTGGCGCTTTTGTGAGACAGAGGCCATTATTAATATGCAGTGACACATGCATACATCCAAAATGATCCTGGACGCTTCGTCATGGATCATAAAATTCCCCAAGGTGCCTTTCGCTCATCGCATACTGAGAACTGCCACCACATCTCTGATGAATCATAGTGGTTCCGCCACGATATATGGAAAGAGGGCAGGAGGGACCGAAAAGAGGGAAAATGGCCCTTGTGTTTTATTAGATTGCCCAGACGAAAATCATATTAGTTTTGAGCAGTTTGACTCCACGGCGTGCCGCTGTGGGGCTGCATCCACGGGTGACGGGCGGGCCAATGAACAGATTGTGGGTTTTGCATGGTTTGCAAGGAGGTTAAATGGGTCATGTAAGCTGCTGTCAGTCTGAGCCACGGTGATCTCACCTTATGATTTGTTGTCGGCATTTAAAGTTGAACTTTTGTCTAAAGCACTGTGTACTAAAATGCATCGCGTGCAGTATATTGCTTCAGACAGGTATCTGACAATAAAGCGTGCTGTTCTCTAATTACTCTAATCAGCTAAAGGTAGCCAGGTTCAGGCAGCTATATGGGATAATGTGCCTGTCACAGTGTGGCAGCGACACAATGCCTGTCTCTGATCTCATCTTTTACCCTCCTAAGTGCTCTGTGGAGAAACCTGGATCTGCTTAACAATGCAAAACATTATTCTCCTCCTGACTTCTAAACTACATTCAAAAAGTTTTGCCCACAGCGTGCTCATTACGCATGTGGATGGAGGCGTCAACAACATCAGCCAGAGGTTACACATATCCATGCGATGAATGGTCATCAACTGTGTAATTGAAATTTCTACCCTTTTATTCCCTTACTCTGCCTTCCCCTGGTAGATAGCCCAAATGAGCTGTCATCCATGATTGATTTTCACATTTCAGGGATGCCTACTTTGACTAAGCATTCACTATTAGAGAAGCTCTGTCATGCCTGTGGCATGGAGTGGGCCGTTAAGTACAGAGCAGGAAACCGTTTGGCTTGGGCGCTCCCAAGCTTGATGTGTAATGTACATGCAAATAGGCATACATTTAGCTCAGTGCGTGGCAATAAAAGCCTTTATGATCTGCAAACTAAGCTGAATGTGAGACTCTCCCGCTGGAAAATCTCCTGTCAAGATGGCAGCTCTGAATGGCTTAAAGTGGCGAGTTTGAAATATCTTTACATGGTCGCCTTTTATGTGGCTGTATGTCACAGCGTGCTCCTGTATGTCACGGCCCACCGCAGTGTAAGAAACGATGTGCAATTTGCTGACGGCATAATTAGAAGCCTCTCATTGTGAGTTATTCCCATGGTTTTAATGTTGGAGCTGGTTTGCTTTAGTGCACATGAAATAAGCACAAACAGTGCTTGAAATGCAATTTTAAAGTCACATTAATCTGATTTAGTTTCACTTCAGTTTCATAATGATTTTGGCTGCATCCAGGAGCAATTATGAATTGTTCTGTTTGTTGCTTACTCGGTCCAGCATTTCAAGAACTTTATTATGCATGTGGCATTTTGGGCCACATGTTTAATTGGTAAAGCAGAGGTTGGGGGATATGCCTCATGAGATAATTAAGTAAGGTAAGATAATTTCCAGTGAATCCTGTTTGCAAGGGGATTAAATGTAACCTCTCACCACTTGTGCAAAGTTATTAATGCCTGTCATAGGAAGCTGTTTGTATAGAGTCATGGTTACAGTCGTTATGGTTCAGTCAAGTTTCCGTGGCTGCCTTTCGTCTTATTTCCTCCTCTGTGTGCCAATCCCAAACGACTCAATTTAACAGCAAGATGGTCGGAGCTAATCAGGAATTATATGATGATTCACTGATTAATTACTTAATTCTTGGGCATTTTCTTTCAGTAGACAAATTCAAAAACCGGGCTTGACCCATGGGTGGCGGATTATACAGCAACTTCATTCACACATTCAAAGATGGTTGGAGGATATTCAAGCACTTCAGTGGACATCTGATCATTTAAATATTGCGAATCTGGTTGAGTGAAAGCCATGATGTGATTATTATACATTGTCACTTCCTCAAATGCTTCATCTATCTAAAAAAAGTGAACTTAAGTGTTGAAGGCACATCTCTTAAAGTGGTCTGATGCTTCTGGTATCGACTAGGTGCTCAGCCTCGCCTTGAAATGATGAACTATGAAGAACACAGCACAGCAGACGTCCCCTTTGACCTTTTAGGCTCTCTGACTGGACAGTGATATACTCCCTCTGTGTTTTCTGGATGAATGATCAGGGCAATAGCACTTATCTCAATTACAGTGTGAAATGGAGTGAATCCAAAAATGTGATTCTCTTATGGCTGATACACTCACGCCTGCACATACTGCCCCTGCATGTGCACAGGTATGCACGGTGCAACACAGACGGAGCACCGAGGTGACATGGCACAATCAGACACAGTTTACTGTGCGTGAAATGAACAAAACGGACATATGCTCCTCCCCCACAGCCTGTGTGTGTTTAAGTATGCTCAAGCTTAACATGTGAAGGTCCTCTATATGCTGCATATAAGAAATTGTGTTCCTCTTTGATAGACCACACTTTTCCTCTGAATGAAAAGGGTATGTCTTTGGTATATTACAGGTGAAAAAGTAAAAAATGAAATAGCTGAAATAATATTGGTATCTTTAGGTTTTTCTTTGTAAAAAAAAAAGAAAAGAAAAAATCTCAACTTTTAGCATTAACATAAAAATTGGCTTTATTTTTTCAAAATTTTCTCAGAATCCTTTCTTTTATTTCTTGTAAATTGCTTTTTAGGTTGCAAGTTCACATATCTTTGTTTGGGGTCACTGGCCAAAAAGATTGGGAACTAGTGTGACAGACTGTCCTAAGTGGGATTTAATGTTATTTTTTCATAATTCTCACTTTCAAATAATTTTGAGAATGTAGTTTGCTGTTAAAAATTACAATAGAGAGAAATTGTCTTACCAGTTTCTTAATCATAGTGCATTACATGACTGTTATCTTTACTTCCATTACTCAATGTGGCTCAAAGAAAACGTCAAAGGTGCCTTTAAACATCTTTAACTTCTCTAAGGCTGAACACCACATCATGTGTATTTTATGTGTTTATGAATAGAAAACAAAACATGGTGGTGTAACAAACAGGCAACTCTCCTCTCCAGGAGAATTTACTGACTGTGGAGCAGACAACTAGTCCTCAACAACTGCACTCACATTAGTCCTTTTTTGGGTGAGGGCTAACTGACTCCCCCCTCCTCAGGCCCTGGAGCTCATTCCAGATCAGCCTGTCGCTCAACAAACTGGTATTATTCCATTTACTGATCTAACTCCTGATTAAATGCTGAACAAGCCAATACTAAGGTTTGAATTTAACATGACAATCACTGGGATTATTAACTGTAATCTAAATACTGAATTTTAAATTGTAATCCCTTGTACTATTTGTATGAAAAAAGAAATCCATTGAAATAATACATTAGAAATGCAATACTGCTGAACACTTATTTTTAACCTTTTTAACCTTTTTGGTGTTTTTATAATCTATGCTCTATGAGCAAAACATGATGGGATCCACATAGCCATGGTTTAATAGGTCACATACCTTAGAAATTAATCTCACCGACAGGGTTTTAACGAGGGGAATCCAGAGGTGTGCCTTCTTATCTGTATTTGCAGGCTAACTTACTATTTTTAAATCAATTACAGAGATGTTTTATGTCTCCTGTTGCAAAATTCCAAACAGAAAAATGGAGAGCACATATGTATTACCAAATAGTCTAAAAAAGCAAGAAACTAGCCTGCGATGGCCTTTTTTTCCAGAGAACTGTTTTTCCACAAACTTATAGTGAATCTCAGTGCTGTTTATCTATTAGTCATGGAGACACAGCGAGTACGAGCCAACATGTTGGTCAGCCAGAAGGTTTATTTTTCTCGTATTTTATCTGTTGACTGTGTCCAAACACATCTGCAGTGTGCCAGATAATGTTAGCCAACATTAGCCTGCCAAGTTGCATGATGATTCATGTCAGATGCTGACAGGACATTTTAAAAGGCTTCATGGTGGTTGATGAAGAAAGTTACAGCACAGGTTATCAGTAACGGTGTAGGATAGGAGAGCTAAGCTGCTGATGAGGTTTGCGTGTTTGATGAGCAGAGGTGAAGCTGCAGGGGAGGTGGAGGGGTGTGTGGAGACAGAAATGAGGGCTCCATAGATCTCTGTAGCTACATTAAGGCAAAGGTGTAGAATTACTTTAAGCCCATTTAAAGCATAAGGGATTTTTTTCCCATGTATTAATACTTCTAAATATTTAATTTTGATGAACAGAGATGAGCTTTTAAAGGTTTAATCAATGCCTGGAGAGGAACTTTAATAAAGGTTCAGCTTCCACTTCGTGCAGGAACCAGAAACCCTTTTAAACACACATATACAGGCATGCATTTACAGTACAAGCTGCGAATCCTACACGTCAGGTCCATATACTGTTTGTGTGGATATGTAGTGCCTGAAATTTATGACCTTAAACCTGCAGAAATGTCAAGCATTCATATCTTTCCTGCCCCTCGCTTCCTGGAGCCCTGTAGGTGCCTGTCATGCCCTCCAGGGCAGGGTCCGGCATTATAAATGCAAGAGAGGTCAGGGACAACAAATCAGAGGATGGTTTTGCCAGCAGGGACCCTGAGGGTCTGCTTTAATGATAGTCATGGTTGGAGGCCACAAGACAAGACAAGGTCCTGGTCATAAAAGGATGGGATAGTGCAGAGAGTCGTGGGCGAAAGAGGAGAAAATTTCACTGCGTGACAGAGACTAAAGACTTTTAAAGACAATACTGAACCGTGTTGAAAGGTGTTGTCAGTTGTATTATGAATAATTAAGTCGAAGAAGAAAGCACTTGATTTTTGCCAGCTTACAAAGAAATAACACTTTCAATTTTATTAACATAAATCAAGTCAGTCAGCAGCACCTCCTCGTGCTTATTTCAGTGAGCTAGATGGCCCATAAGTTCACTGCCAAAAATAAAATGTAATTGCTGAAGGATATGAATCATTTAATGGGTGTGATCTTATGTCCCTGCAAGGCCTACTGTCATTTGTAATACAGAAAGTTGCAGACTCGCCAGGTACATCGAGAGAACTCTTCCACACTTATCTCATTTGTCATCTGTAATACACTCCTGTGTCTCTCTGCCTCCCCCCTTGATATTGAGATGAAGGCGGAAAATAAAGAACAGAAAAAGTAATTTATATTGGAGTTAATTCAGAGCGACGGAAGCAGATACACAAGTGGAAAAGACATATTGTGGGAGATGTTTTTGTTCTGTAATTCTTTAAAAATGCTGGTCAGTATGGCTACCATCTTCACAAGGTTCAAACTGGATTCAGATTTATATAATGTAATCACAAACTGTGGATATTGTATAACAAATCTGATTTGACTTCAGCTGTGTTTGCTTTAGCTTTCAACAGCTGCAATCCATCTCTGGCTCAAATCACCGGTGAACAGCTTACACTTTCTGTCACAGCTGCCAGAAATAAAACAGCTGGATGAGTGATTACCAGGCTAGCTCCCTTTCTCTTCCTTTTGTTCCTGGACTGCCAAAGCTCCGCTTGGCTTTTGGCGGCTCCTCAGTCGAAGAACTGAGGGCCCTGTCCTGTGAGGAGACATTACAGGGTGCTCCAGTCTGACAGGTATCTATAGATGCCATTGACTTTAAATTAAAGCTGGGTGGGAGGTGATCAATCATAAGAGTGCACTCCGGACACAGCTGCAGCGTGATGCATGGGCTTCCCTCCCCGGGCCTCACGACTCTGCACTGAGATCAGAGCTAAATTACCCCAGCGACCTGCGCTCCTTCTCCTCTCCCCCTGCTGTCCTCCCTTTCTGCACACTGCCAAACCCTCCCATTTTACACTCCATGGAGCAACACTGTTTTTTATTACCTTCCTACACTCTTCACTAAAGCACTCCCAAAATGTTGCAGTTTTACCCTGCAGTATGTTTGAGCTAGAAGTGCACTATATGTCTGGGTGGAAGTTTATTACGCCGATCGGTGTTGGCTAAAACATTTCCCGTCACGTTCATATTGAAAGGGCTGTCAGTGTTTGAGACACAGGCCTCATTCAAGCCCGCTTTCTGTTGCTGTGCTTGTGCATGTAGCTTTTAGCTCGGTAGAGTGGAGGTTACGAGCTGTCTCTTCCAAGGCCGCTAAAGAGTGTGATTGAAGGACCGTAGGCTTTCTAATGGTCCGCACATTTATCACATCTAATCCCAAGTAACATAACTGCTACCATCTTTAACAAATAACAGACTGCTACAAGTTGTTAAATTGACTTTTTGCCCTTTCTGACAGTCACTTGTCTTTGTTCATTTTACTACTGTGCAGGAGCTGAACTTACTTGCCTGCAAGCAGATGCATCTCCTTCTTGTGATGGCAATGTAACATTATTGTTCCATAGTAAAGCAAGCAGGGACGACTCTGAAAAATACCCTTTTTTGTATTTTCAAGGACATTTGAGTTTTAAGAAACTGACAAATTCAGGTTACCTGCATTCTCACTTACTGTTTGTGCAAAGCTATTGTCCCCCCTTTTTTTCCTTTATCAGTATGTTGTTTTTGTACTAGGTGCTGTATAAATAATAAAGTTGAAATTGAAGTTGAAACAGTACTGATTAGATTGTTCTTTGCAGGTTTGATATGGAAGTATCAAAATAATTCACCTCTTAGTTAATACTCATATTCACTCTCCCGTATGTGTATATTAGGTTTCACTTTGCTGAGTGTAATATATTTTTTAAATTGGTTTGTCCTTGGCACAAGTTACTATGGTAACACATCTCCTACCTGCATGGAGACTTTCAGGAAGTGACCTGATACATGTTTACTGAACAGTACATCTAAAAAGATACTACTGTTTATTTACTCAAAAGTGTGTTATAGTAGTACACACACAGTTTTAGAATGCATAGTATGTGATTTCAGATTGCAGTGTATTGCTTGTAGAAATTTCTTTAAGTCTTTGCTAGTTGCCTGGAAACTGACAGCACTCCGAGAACACCAGCTGTTTCTTTCTGCTTTCAGTCTTTATGCTAAGTTAGTTAACAGTTAACACCTAGCTAGCTCTGTACTTGTTCTGTACACTTGGCATAAACATGAATGGAATCAATCCTCTCATTTAACTCAAAGCAAGAAAGCAAGTAAAGCACATTTTCTACATTGATAAAACTCCTTCATTGGTCAAAACTGAAATATAGTCAACTCCATTTTCAGTTCACTGATGAGAGTGCAATAGGGTTTTAAGTCACTGGTTGAGTCTAATCTGTGGAGAAAGGATGTGAATAATCACAGCTAAAGGTGCAGAAAAATTGCTGGAGGATGTATGTTTGAGGGGTGCTAAAAGAAAAAGTCCAGTTGTGTGTGTGTGTGTGTTGCAGGACACATTAGCTAAGGTCAAGGTCTTGACAGTTCATCATCATGACAACAGGAGTGTGAGACTGTCCTTCAAAGAAAAACAGAAACAAATGTTTGGACAAATGCCCCAAAACCATGCATGTAATGTTCATGTGACAGAGCCTTGAAGTGGCTGTAGGAACAAAACCTTGTGTGTGTTTTTAGTCATTTAATTTTAAGTTTTTGTTGAGAAAATACAACAACAAAAAAGTGTTTCTAGCTCTTACCTTCTTTGTCTTTATTTCTCTTTTGTCACCTTCAAAATTTAATACAGACAAGGTAACATTGCTCAATTTCATGGTCTAATGAGCCTGTCATCACGTTAGATATCACACAGGTTCAAAACATGTCAAGTTACTTATGGGAGAGAAAAAAAAAACTTTATTTCAATTAGTTTCTTGTACTAACCGATGTGGAAGATCACCCATTTGAGACAACTTCTAGAGAAAAAGACCTGTTCTGAAATCTGAACAGGTCAACAAAAACTAAACTTAGATGTCAAAACTGTGAAACCCATTTTAACAATCTGAGACAAGATGTCTGATCCCCAGCTGAAGATGCCAGACTTTACAGAGAAGAAATAAAAAAGAACAAAAGGAGCATCCACCTGTTCTCAGCAAACATCCTTACTCCTCAGGTGGTGTCGTCTCTACGTGTGCACACATATGCAAACTCTCACCTTCGGTATAAACACACACACACTCTTGTAGAAATGATAAAAGGATTCATAATCAGAACTGGTGAACTGAAGAAAAGGCTAATGAGCCCATGTACTGTTGTAATACACCAGCACCATCATCACCATTTTTCAGCACACGTTGCTGCAGGCAGAGCAGAGAGGAAGCCTTGAAGGATCATCAGCCGTATCCCCGCGCTGTGTGTAGACTACAGGCTAACATGCTTGCCTGCTTTCATTTACTGCTACTGCCCTTACTGCTGTCAAGGGTTGCTGGAAGAACTATGGGGTCCTTTGTGCCAGTTTGTGTCAGATGCGATGAACCGAGAGCATGAGGGCGTACCCACAACACTGCTCACTGTTGTCATTTCCTTTGCTGGAGCAGAGAGGTTTCTTATTTTGGATTTATCGCTGGTTTGTTAACAACTCACAAAGACATTACTGCCAGCTGCTTTGGGGTTTCAATCGCAGCGCCAATGGATTTTTTTTCTCTTTTAGGAAAACGAAATGTTCTGCATTTGCTTTTAAAGCACGATGAGGCTAAAAGAAGAAGCCACACATGAGAAGCCTGCTTCGGTTTACTTCTTAACGGGAACATATTTTTTTGAAGTAAAAGGTGATTATAATTCAGTCTGCCTGAATAGTTGGAGCCATGTGTCTAATGCAAAGTGTTCCAGGCTTGAACTGTTCACATGAAATGAAAAAAAAAATTTGTATTCTTTTATCTGTGAAAAAATTATATTGCTTCAATTGCCTATCGTACCCAGAAACTCTGTCTGGACGCCTACAGAGAAACTGACAAACCGTTCTATAAAGGCCTTCCTCTCTACCGCGCAATGTTTGACCTTTCCGCTAATTTAGCATGTCCTTGTGGACAGTGTGTTTTGCTCTGAGACAGAGACATACTTCGCCCGAGTAGACGATCGTGTGCTCTCCAACCCATTCATTCAACGAGAAGAAATTACATTTTCCAATTGTCTGCGGCAAGATGATGGAAGCACACTGGAGGAAAGAGAATGAGTGGAGAAACACAATCAGCACAGAGAAGAGCTCACAACTAAAGGGAATTTCATAAAAAAATAATATTTCAAAGCACAATCAGAGACTTTGGAGCTTTTTGCTTTGTTTTTTGTGGTTCAGCCACTTTTTTTGCGTGGAGCTTGATCCCGGCTGTTTGTTTGTCATATGCGTTAAGTTTCACATTTTCCTGCGAGCACAACATTTCTGCATTAATTATGGCTTTAATTGGTTTGATACACAAATATACCAAGCTAAAAATATCTAAATGTTCAACACATCTCTGCAGGGATAATGTGTCCTCCTAGGAACATCATGTTAAAAACAAAGGAAAAGGAACGTTTAGATTAAAAAAGATTATAATTTTCCCTTATTGACTGTATCTGGAAGGGCTAGAAGTCTAAGAGCGTGTTTGTTGATGTGCAACACTTACAACGAGTAAACGTCCTTCCTTTGGGGATCACTCACTCATGCTGTCGGGAATTACTTCATCGTTTTGTCATTCCATCGTTATCTGTTTGCCCATTTTATTCTATTTTTCATTGGTGCTCATGATACAAGTGTGCCATGATTAAACCTCAGTTAAACTGCAAATGACGACCCAATTTATTGGCTTAAAAGTGATTTGGGAGCCATCACCGAAAACTTAATTAAGCGCTCTCATTAAAAAAAAAAAAAAAAGAAACGAAAAAAGAAAAAAGAAAAAAAAACCTGGGGATGTATAATCAACAGAAAATCGGAAACAGCTGTCAGACGATCGCAATCCACCTGGGTTTATTGGCAAGTCCACCAAGGACAAAGAGAGTGAAGTGCAGCCTAATGCTGTGATAATTAGCTGAAGCAGTAAGACAAGGCATCCTGCCTATGAAAGCAAGAGAGGTGCTATTAATATAACATGGAATAAATGGCCTTGCAAGGCGTCATGTGGATCGGAAGCTGTCATCCACTCCGCTGCTCATAGAAGTCAGACTCATGCAACCTGTGTAATTACCACATATAATTGCCACATTTCAAGGTAGTAATTAAATTTCTATAGCAATAATTATACAATCCCACCTTTAGTGTGAACATTCAAATGTACCAGTGCGACGCTCACAGACAGTATATGCTCAAGCACTAACTTGCTTTTATCATACAGCATTTAGAGAACATGCACTGTTTGGCACCTGTGCATAACACATCATTGCACTGTCTCTGTTGATGCTCGTATAGAGTTGAACTGGAGCGTGCAAGCACTAGAGCATGTGAGTGGAGCGTGAGGTGAGTGTGGAGCATGAGTGGAAGGATTTTGGATGGAGCACAGAGCGGATATTCTAAAAAAGTTGGAATGTGGCCTCATCTTACGGTCCATCCTGCTCCAGTTTTAATCCGGTACCACTCACACCTCGAGTTTGAGGCATGTTGACCCAGAATTTATAATGCACACACATGCTTTTCTGTCAAAAATCGGCTGGACGATGCAGCTGTCTTGTGTCTCTCTCACGAGAGAGAAACAGAAGTCATTAGAAAGAGAAACAATGTATGCTTTTGACTTGTTAGTTTTGTTGTGTCTTTGTTTTGTTGGTTTGTTGGTTTGATAAAAAAACAAAAATTCATTTAATTACCAATCTTTTGTTTTTATTAGCCTAAGCTGACCCCACGCTAGAGGATAATCAGCTAGATTTTGGGTCTGATTCATCCCTTCCAACAACTGCAGGGCCTCCTGAATCAAGGCTGCACTGAACAGATTAATTGCCCAAATGATCCTTTAGTGTGAGCGGTTTACAGATGTGATCTTTATGTTGCCAACTGAATCGCAGCCTCCCTAATTTCGAATCGTAAATATCAAACATGCCCCAAGGTGGCTCCTATGTGTTTACCCAGCCTCTCAGGCCTGTCTAACATAAAGGGCCCCAGTTCCTCCTAGTAAATTGATGGGGCCCTTATTTTAAGAGCAGTAAACACTGCTTTAATTTGTACTAGAGTTAAAAAACCTAAAGAGAAGTTCCATGGTGTACAAGCAGATGGTATACAAACCCTGATTTACACTGATGTTTGATGTTCTAGCGTTAGTTGATACACTGTTGGCTCTTTAGCTTTTAGCTTCTTAACAGTGCAGAAGCTAACAGCTAACCAGCTGCATGATCACAAGGGCAGCTTACCTGACTTTTATGTCAGCCTGCTTGTTAATTGTGGCTTAATGTACTGTTGAAAGCCGCTGTTGACGTCAGAGCCTGTTGCAGTGAAGTGATTTCCTGTAGCTTGTCATGCTACAACGCTTGCAGCTCACCTCAGAAGTGAAACAATCTGCAGGATGAGAGATCAGTAACTCCCTGTGGATAAACCTGCCAATCTCTGAGGGAGCTGCTCATCGGGCCTCTGTGTCTTGCTCTCTTGCCGACTCACTAGCTTCAGTCGCTGCTTTGATTCGTCTGTTTCAGTGTTGCCTTCCCCTGATTATTGTCCCAGTCACTTCCTCTTGCTCCCAGCTCTCATTGTTCCCCCTTTGTCTGATCTCATCTCTCCCATCTTTTTTTCCCTATTTACTCATTCTTCACGCCTTCTCTCCGTCTCTCTCTCTTTATCTTAACCCCTCCATCTCCTTTCCCCTGCCCTGTTCTCATCACACACACGCAGAGAGTGATGCACAAACACCATCCCTCACATCTCCAATGAGTACCTTGTTATCATCTTGTCCCCACAGCGGCTTTCTGTCTGGCTCCGTCTCAGCTCAGATTCCGTCACTAATGGGACCGCATCATTTTCGACAGCTGCAATTCCTCAGCGCTGACAAACAGAGATGTGGTGCGGCTCTACGAACACAGCCAGAGGGATTGTAGACTAATGCCTCAGTCTGATTTACACATTTACAAAGGCCTTTTTAAAGCATCATTTCTCTTTGACACACACAGGCTGGCGTTGTACAGACACACCACATGGCCTGTAAAGAAAACTTACCCACTCGCCCATATTTTCCCTTTTAATTTCTACCCTGAATCTTTTCGTACGGCCTCATCTCACTGTCTTCTGAAATGTCTTTGAATAATGAAATATTTAAAGTAATGTCAGCCCCAATCTCCGTATCAGGGAACACAACCAATGAAATATGTATGAGATTTGAGAATGCAGTGACAACAGACAGTAACTTGTCAGCGTGCTATTCTAGGTTCAGACATCTTAGAAGTTTGTATGTGACTCCTCAGATCTGCAGAAGAAGAAACTGAGTGAAAACTTCATGAAAGCTTCAACAATAAAACATGTTAGAGTTTGGCTGCCTTCGATCTCTCAGCCTGCTAATCGTTTCTACTGGGTCCTGCAGGGCAACAAGAAAGATCTACGAATTTGTATGCCAATCTGTTACTTTCTTTTGATTGCGTCCTTAACTAAGTTTACTCATTTCTTTTTTTTTTTGTACGAGCACTGCTTTCATCTCCCTTAAAAAAGGGGCACATAACAGCTGACATGCTTGTGACCCAGGGCAGGCTTTGAAAGCAGATGCACACCACAGATTGCAAAATCAAAAGATCTGCACAAACAACTGTTTTTCTTTTTGTTTTTTTTGCTCTTTAATTTCCTGTTTTTTATTGGGTTATTTAATTATTTTAAGGCAGAAGCTACAGAATGTCATTTTTTTGGCTTGATATGCATTCTGTACGTATGTCATCAGCAATAGTCACATGTGGAGTCCCTGGATGATGTTAGCATTGCTTCTCTGCATACTGGCCATGATCAGATCCTTATCTAATAGACTTTTAATTAAAAAAGTGGGAATAAAACTCACAGCTCTTGTTCTGCACAAAAATGCATTCCACAGTGGTTTAAGTGAGTCTTCAGCAGCCTGAGGTAAACAAATAATCTGAGTGTTTTGCAGGCTTTTTTAGTGCCTAGTTCCTTATTTCAGTTTTCAAACAGTGTTTCTTTGCTGAGATGGTGCAAAAGTGATCGCAACAAAACAATGAAATTTCATACCAAAAGAGTGTGACTTTGCTTGTTTGTTTTCTTTTTATTTATGAGCTTTTTAGCAGAGTTAATAAATGTCTTAGTCGAGCATGCTCAGGGCTTAATTTGTGCTGGAGCACGCTGGAGAAGGCTCGAGGACCTCCCAGATTGGGACCTGCATCTATTGGATTGGATCTGGCACCTCATTGTGTTATCTGCTCTGTCACTTTTATTTTCTCCTACTGAAGTTACTTAAAAATTGTTTATTTGGCTGCTTTGTATGCAGTTTTAGTTTGATTTTAAAAGAGTGAGAGTGCAAGAGAGAGAGAGACATCAGGTGACAACAGAGGAGTATGAGGTTTGTACACATCACCTGAGCTATTTTAGCAGATATGATTAGTACCACAGGATACCTTACTGACCATCTGCAGCCAGGAGATAATTGGCACAATGTACAGTTGCTGTAAGCCTTAAAGCTAAGAAAGTGTGCATTTGTGCTGTGAAATGGTGAAATGAGCATGGATCAGTTAGTTGGTGCATAGGTGGGTGCGGCACTGTTCATGGTGCTGAAACTGAGCTAATGAGATCGATCAACAGAGACAGACGGGCAGAACATGTCACTTTGTTTCTGAGCCCGCTTGCTGTTTGTGGTTGTAAATAGAAATTTTGGCCCTAATTCAATTTTCCCTCCATTGTTGCAATCCACAGAGAGAAGGAAAGTAATGGGACAGTAAAGGAGAGTGAGTGAGAGAGAGAGAGAGGGAGAGAAGGAAGAGAGAGGGAGAGAGCTGCCTACAAACCTTTGACAGCTGTTTACACACCTTCCTCATGCAGATTTTGAATGAATATTGTAAATGATATTACTGATGCAAATAAACAGCCTAGGGCTTTGTTTTGATCACATTTTTGTGCAGTTTTGTTTACAGCAACAACAAGTACAAAAAGTGCCTGGGCGTTGCCAAAATATTGTAGATTGTATGATGTGTCCCATGACTACTTTGGGCACACCATAGAATGTTGCTCTAAAAGTTGGGTTACACAAAAACGTAATGAATTTGTGTCTGTATTGATGCATGTGTCAAGTGTTTATTAATTTATATATTTATCTCTATATTTTTGGCTTGGACCTTTTTTTATTTTTTAAGCTGTTTGAAATTGGGTTGTTTTCATTGAGCACAGGGCAAATATCTGTATCTGAATAAATACAAGGGGATTAAACTGGCCCATGCGACATCTTGAGCCTTATAAATGTAAAAAAAATATGATGTCATTATAGGTGCAGTGGGTTATATTGTAAGCTCTGCTTTATTAGCCTATATATGTATTATATTTGGCAGATTGGCACCGTGAAAGTGCACCAAATTAGCTAATGGCAGTTCCTGTTTAAAGTGCCCACAAACATGCAGACACCTATCATCAAACTCAGCAGCATGATGATTCTCAGGCAGTGTCAGGTGTTATAAGCAACACCTTTTCTAGCCTTAAGCCTAGCCTCAGTTTTATTTCAGAAAGCATTTTTGCACACAAAAAAAGACTGTGTGGATCTTTTCATCGGCAGTATTGAGGACAGGAATGTTTATACAAGTCTTATTTTAAATGGATTTTATTGCCAGGAAGGTCGAAAGCCTAACTTGCTCACAAAAACACTCTTAGACAGTCTCCAAGGCTGGACTGGCAGAGTCGGCAGCACCGCTCGGAGAGAACATTTTAATTTCCTATTGATGGGTATTAGGCAGCACATGCAGTGAACTGAGGAGAGCTGTGTGTTGAAGCTTATCGTGTTTGAAGAGAGGCAGGTACACTGATCTGTGTTAATAACGCAGTGGAAGCCGCTCAGCCAGCCAGCGGTTATGGCCTGCCAGCATATTACGAGTGACATCACAGATCAGACTGCATTTGGCTCCACTTGGCCTGCTCTCATTAGAGCAGACATCCTTCAGGAGACCCTGCTGGTCATATACAGGCTGCCCTTTAAAGTACGGTCAAAGAGCATCTCTAAGAGTCTCACTGACAATGCTTTTAAAGCACATTATCAAATAACTGCCGCTAATGCTAAACAGTATTTAATAGTAATATACTGAAGATCGGGCTTTTCTTTCATATTTTGTATTTTTATAGGCTCCAGCAAAAAACCAAAACCAAAGCCAAAGGAGAAACACTTGAAAACAATCAAAGGAAAGATAAAATATTCCATTCGATCTGTTTCAGTTTTTACGTCAGCCTCGTAGTTCAGAGAGATGGCTCTCGTTGGGCCTCGGACTCATTAAACATTCAGTGATTCCAGAGCCACAGTGGGATCCAGTGGTGGCCTGTTTGTACTTCAGTCATGGGCTCTCAGGCTCTCATTGGTTACATTATTTTGATCAGGATTTGCAGAAATACTTTAATTCATAGCCAGCCGGGACTCTCTCGCTGCTTCTTGGAGCGTGAACAGAGCCCCCAGCGTTAAATATTTCAATAAACAAGTAGATTTTAAATATTTCATGTGCGGAACGATTGATATGAACTGAAACTGCAATATGAAACATTAAAGGCCCTTTGTCCATCTGAACCGTACTGTTTCTCTGGCTTTCTCCATGCCCTTCCTGTGCCATGGCCCCTTTAGCTGCATTTAAGCCTGAACACTGGAGAAATACATGCAATGCTGTCATGATTGTTAGTGCACTCATACATCATGGGAGGAGGGAAAGTTGCTTAATAGGAATCTGTACTCTCTCTCAGGCGTTCTCCTCCCTTATCTCACCCTGACACTCCCCCGCCACTCCTTTCTCACCCAATGCTGCTCTCTCACTCTCTTGCTGGGGCGAAAAAAGAAGAACACTGCGTAGGATTTCAAAGAAAACAAAAAAAAAACAACAACACACCATTCAAGAGTGTGGGATGTAGCCGAGTGAAAAACTAATGTTTCTGCAGGGTTTGGGAGCAGTTGGAAAGGGGTTTATCTCCTCTTCTACCACATATCCGCGTTTTCAGAGAGGCAGCCCTGCAAAGTTCAGCATGCGGAAGATACTGCAGTATTGATTCACTCTGATAAAACACTGTACTCTTCACAAGCGTACAAATCCCAAACTTAATTACTATGAGCAGAAATGGAAATGAACTCAATTATAAAGATATTGCCTCATATTTGCCCTTCAGTCTTATTTGTATCTAATTAAATTCATCTCTTTGCCTTTTGAAAAACATTTTCCAACTTTGTTTAGTGACAGTAATATTGAGCAAAAGGAAATTGTGTCGTAATAAGAAATATAAAGCAGCTTCTAAAGGTTTTATTTGCAATAGGATTTAATGGTGTTTGTACGCATTTGTTCCTTATAAATGAAGAAAAATTGATTGATTTGTAAAGATCAGATTACACAGGATCTCCATTGATGCCGTCCATCTGAAATCTGCGATAAAAAAAATCAAATCAAGAGGAGCCTTAGAACCTAACTTTAATTTTTGTTTATTTCCCCCCCCCCCATTTTTTATAAATACTGTAAATGTCACATCAGATAAAGTGAATCTGCATTCCAGTTATTTATTTATTTATTTTTTGCAATTCTTTGAAGTACAGGGCCTATGGGGAGACCAAATCAAAGCAGCGGAGATGTCAGAGATGTCTTTCCATGTATTGTTGGTCCAAATTCCCAGAATGCAACTTTAAAGTGTATGCTGTCTGACGCTACCTGCCTCAAAAACATCCATGCCTATCAAACTTGATTGCCTCTGGTTATTTAAGTGCAAGTTAATAACCTTGTGACAAAATTGAAGGTGCTGCTAATGCAAACCATCCATTCTCTCCTGCTGCAGCTTCACATTAAAAGAATTTTAACTGACAAAACACGACTTGAAATTGTTTTCAAAGTAGATACAGGAAGTAGTTTTGCATTTACTGATGTTGTTTATCAAAAATCCTTTACAAAAACAAGACAGTGGTCATTTATTTAGCATTATTTGACAGGAGATGAGTTTGAAATGTTGCAGAAAGTGACAGAACAAGATGAATCAGCCACTTAACGCTGTGCGATGAGGAACTGCAGGTGACAGGGTGCAACCTCCAACTGCTAAGGAAACCAACTTCATATCCCTCATTAATATATCGAGTGTCCTGATAAATTGAGTTTAATCTGAAACAATGCCAAAGAGACACTTTTGTTTTTCCTTTGTTGTGGCAAATGAGAATTGATGTAGAGAATAAACAGAGAAGTTGAAGAAGAATAAGTTGGTTACGCCTTCAAACAGTTCAATTTAAATCATTCTGTCTGAGAAAGTGTGTGTGAGTTTGGTGACTGTTTATGACTGTCTGTTTATGTTTATCTGTTTATCTTAACAGGCTGCCACCCTGTCTGTAAGCCTTCCCTTGTTTTTCTCAACACTGAGGCTCTTTTACCAGAACTTTCTTTAGACATTAGTTTACTTCACTAATCCAAACCATCTCAAGACACAAGTTCACTTCACCAAATCCTGATACAAAGTACTCAACAACTGCCTTGTGGGTAAACTTTCCTTACTCATGTTACATGAGAAATAAAATGTAACTCTGGCTACTGTGTGCTGCGACTTTGCAAATATTTCTGTGTGTAGCAGACATTCGTCTATCATCTTGACTATGTAATCATTTATAAAAAGCAAAACAGTGGGGGTGTTGGGCAAGTGATGGAAACAGTGTAAACATAGCAGCAAGCCTTCCTCCAATTTGTCACAAATCTGTACGCTCTGAATAGTAAGGTGACATTTTCCTTTTAAATATAACTCTTACTATTTGAAATAGAACACAGAGTAGACAGAGTAGTTCTGTTAAATGACAAAATACCAAACTGGTTTATTATCACACTATCACATTATTGTACAATCTCAGAATCAAAACATGCAGGTGTGATTTTTTTTTATCCAATATAATTCCAGCACTTGTAAAGCTTATTGATCCTGTAGATGTCGATGTCAGACAGACTGTCTCTCTGGCCGATGGGAACAGCAGTGTCAGAGATGGGAGTTATTGTCTCGGATCCGTGCAGTCCAAAGGCAGTTCTACAGATTGGGACAAGAGCAATGAGACAAAGAATCATTCGGAAATTAGTTTCTGGAAAAAAATTAGACTCACCATTGACTTCCTCGGTGTAGTGTGACATTTTTGTTCTATCTTACCTTCCATAGTGCATTATAGAGGTGTAGTCATATGGAGTGTTGAGGTTATTTGTGTCCTTCTTTTTAAAGTTGAAGACAAAATCTGTTGACAGACAATTCAAATTAACAACCAAATAGATGAATAAATAACTGACAACTTTAGAAATATATCAATCTGAGTTCATCAGATAATGAACAACACAGTGAGATTCTTACACTGGTTGACGTTTTCCCAGTTGATCTTGACGTACTGGTCTCGGTCACTGCGGTTGTGCTCGTGGTAGAAGCCGAGCGCGTGCAGCAGTTCGTGCTGGATGATGCCGTGACGTATGCAGCCAAACCTCTGCAGTGACAACACCTGCTTGTCTCCAACACGACCCAGCAAAGAGGCACAGCTAACAGTGGAAGAACACAAACACACAACATGCAGGTTTACAAGTGATCAGTAAATCAATGGCATTTACAGTGTCAAACACCTTGTGTGTTTCAGCATTCTGAAGATGTCTGGGGAGTTTCTTTTTGTTGTTTGTAACGTTTTTGTTTTAACTTTTAGCTAACTGCCGACTTAACTACAGTTGCATTGTTAGAAAAGTTAAAAAAAAACAGTTGTTGTAAATCTAACAATCTAACTACCAGATTATTGTTCTGTTGTTTCACTTGTGCCTCTAATGCTCATATTCTGAGTCGATGGTCAACACTGATTGGTTTCTGTTTAAAGGTGGAAATGTCACAGGGAGGAGTGAAAAATGCTGGGCAGCACGTAACCAGTGTAGTGGAATCTGGCCATTGTGGAAGAATGTGGTTATGTGCCATGTACTGTCTATCTCTGGAAATATTTGGACAATCAATGTTCTGTGGAAGCTCTGGTTAGGATGTTATGACGCTTTTGATTAATATCCCTTTAAAGTTCAGGTCAGTGTCACAGAGTGAACTTACAATAGCAGCACCATGTAAGGGATATGAACTGATGTGTATTTGATGGGGACCGTGATAATTTAAAAAAAAAAAAATCATTTCATCATCATCATCAAATTCATCCAAGTGTGTGTCTCTCTCACGTCCACACAGAAACCCTTGTGTGTGTGTGTGTGTGTGTGTGTGTGTGTGTGTGTGTGTGTGTATGT
>JAQMCX010000023.1:7962226-8025361 GCA_029814765.1 Acanthurus leucopareius | reverse complement strand
TGTGTCGGTGTGTGTGTGTCGGTGTGTCCCTCACCTCGGGTGTGTGGAGACTTGCAAGCAGATGCCAAGTGTGTGTCTCTCTCACGTCCACACAGAAACCCTTGTGTGTGTGTGTGTGTGTGTGTGTGTGTGTGTGGGTGTGTGTGTATGTGTCAAAGGAGATAATAACATTATTAGGCAGGAATAGGTAAAGTTGCTGTTGAACCTCTGTATGTGCTGGATAAAGCCTCGTTTTGTCTGCCTCTGCCTCATCCCATCATCTGTATTTTTTCTCTCCACAACACCAGCAAAGTAGCACTTATTAACATCTTCGCTTTCCCAGACTCTTAATATGTAGTGATGACTGTGAAGGTTTTTTTTAATAAAAGGTATTAAGTGGTTTTTTTTTCTAAATTAAATTTGAAATCCAGTGAATGATTTCCAGTGAGAAACATGCTGTCTTCACTCAGACTATTTTCACAGAGGACTGAAAGCTACATTACATGGTGCAAAAATAATTACCTGAAGCTCAATTTCAGCAAACCAATAAGCTTGCATGAGACAGTGCTATAAATAAGACTGTTACTGCAAAGGAGCTATTAGTTCTAAAATGTTAGCGCATCACACACATCTTCACATCCCACCAACACACAGGATCTAAACAATCTGCAGGGTTTCAGGGTGGACTCTCAGTATTAAGGCTGATTAATGGTTGTGTGTACGGCTCTGTGCAGATTCTACGCTGTGTACCATGCTGTCCTGAGCATTTATACTCACTCGTCTGTTTGTGTTTGTCACCCTGCATTTACACCGCCAAAAAACTATTTGGCGGTGGCACTACTTGGGACATTTTTTCTCTCATAATTAGTGAATGAGTTCAGTTATCTTCATAATCATGTTTTGTGAGATTGCAGTGACCTTGACCTTTGCTCTTTGACCACCAGATCCAGTCAGTTCACTGAAAACAACATGGCTGCATTGCTGTGGTAACTTTTCATTTGTTTCTTTTTACTTGTTTTTGTCTTTTTGTGGTTGTTTTGTCTTTGTTTCTTTGTACTGATGCTCCAAAGTATATTGAGCACAAGAAAACACAGCAAAAATATTTTAAGAAACCAGCCAAAAAGCCCAAGATACAAAGCTGTTTCTCTTTCAAACTGATCTAAATAGCTTTACAAATATGCATTTGAATAAAAATGTGGCTAAGGTCTCAGTGTGCAGCTGAAATATGGAAGAATAAGGAAAAAAAACTCCAGGCAAAATTTTGATTGAATATGGTTTGCAAATACTCTGCAGTAAGAAACTCTGATCAGGATCAGGAGCAAACTACTTATGACTGAGTTTTGTTATTTTTTTAACTTTTCATTAAGATGTCACTTCAGGGGCCTCCTGACACCCTGAGCTCTGAGGCTTGTGTCTGGTGGGTGTGTTCAGGAATCCATTCACGCATGTGTGGAACCCCAGGTGGGTGTATCTGCACTGAGGCCTTTTTGAAACTTTCGTTGAGAAAGTTGCCTTCCTCAGGAGGATATCTTAACTTCAGAGCAATTTATGTTGCAGAAACCAAAACTTAGTATTTTGCAAGTGTGCAAAACCTGATCTACCTGGTACATAGAGGGATAAGTTAAGACCACTTATTGGTCATAGTACTTTGTCTCTCTCCGTGCTGGACTCACCCGTATCTTGGTTCGATGCTTAAATAAGCCCTCTGACGTGCGCGTGGAATAAAGCGAATGCAGGTTTTGGATTCCATATCCCTCAAGGCATGCAAGATAGCACTCTTCTCAGTGTCATCTGCAATTTCAGAAAAAGTGCACAGCAGTAATATCATCGATTCAGGATGTGAAAGAGACATAAATCCATTAATGTAGTACTTTAAAAAGTAAAAACCTACCATATTTTTGGCTCATAAGGAAAGGGACTTCCACATTCCCATTAGCAGACTTTTGCCACAGACAGGAATATGCTTTATTAAAGCACTTCATAGCATTTCTGGTTTTGGGAATCAACACATCTCCTTCAAGCAAAAAATCACTCGATCCTGTGAGGATTGAAGGAAATGAGGATTTCAAACTTACTGTCAGAGCATTATTGAAAGCAAAGCAAAAACATATTGGTGTCCTTTACATACTATACATGGTTTCTATCACTGAATAAAGAAAATCTGCACTAATCTTATTAGAGATTGATGTTGGGTTGTCTTCATAACATCATGACTCACCATTATTCATCCTCAGTATAGTTGTGGTGATGTCCTCCATGTCAGACTTATCCGCTAAGATCTCTGATCAATGGAAGCAAAGCAGAAGTCATACAACTGCATTTTCACAGTGACACTTAGTGTTTTATCTGATAGATGTAGTTTGTTAGACACGGCTGCAAATAGATGCACTTAGGTTTGGTCTCTCACTTACCATTATCAGCACCATGATCCTGTGGGGAGAAAAATGTGAAAAATAAAGAGCTTTACTCGATTTAAAACTTAAAAGCACAGTCTAATGCAATGATTAAGACAGAGATAGACACGGATGGTTTTCATCACATTCATCACATGCATTGAATACAAGCTGTTTTACATAATACACGAGGCGTTTTTTTTTTGTTTTTTTTTTTACATTGCCAGAGTGAGCGTTACAGAGGCCCAGAAGCAGCAGCAGCAGAAGGGAAATTGTTGTTCTGGGGTCCATTATTGTCAGAGGATGCTGATGCTGGAGATGTCGCTTCACTCCACTCGTCTCAGCGAGGACTGATGCTGGAGCCCAGCCGGGGCTGAGTTTATATGCAGGCTGTCAGGGTGCGTCTGTGTACAGAGATTAGCAGGAGGTGTTCAGTGGGCTCTGTCTTAGACACACAGCCGATGGGAACGCCCAGCCCACCCTGACCCACTGTTTCCACACAGAGATAATCTTATTCTAGAAGGGATTACAGTGACCACGGGCTGCTGTCGACTTGCTTAGTATCAGATTTCAGATGGCATTTTTAACCAGCGGGGGCTCCGCTCGTGAGATCTGAGCCTGTCCCAAAGTTTTATTCTTAAAATAACAGAAGGAGCATTAAAAACAACAACAACAAAAAAAAGCCATGTTCCTTTTAAAGATTTGCAGGCATTGAGGTGAAATCGTAAGGTATTTTTTTAATGTCCTTTCCTAAAAGATATAAAAATACCTTACGATTTTCAGGACTTTTCTTTGACTTTTCTCAGATGGTAGGGTAAGCAGAGGTATGTTCAACCGATTGCAGTCTGCATCTGCATGCTGGTCCTTTAGGTCAGTGTAGAAATAATTACCTGATTAGTTGATTGGCTATTTGGATAATTGATAAATAATTTCATTCTTTTTCCAAAAAAAGTTTTTTTCCAAAGTTTTCCAAAAAAGTAGAATAATTACATAAAAACACGCCAAATTTGACCAAAATATGGACTGAAAATCATATAACAATCCTTGATGGAATTTAAAAAAGTACTTATCATTATAATACTGATAACAAGAGGCTGCAGATAATCGTTTGGCCAGAGGGAAAGAAAGAGAGAGAAATTAATAAAAACAAGTAAACCCCTCACTGATTAAATCCTCCACAGTTGTTTTAATACTGTGCATTCATTATTATTTGTTGACTATCTGGCTTCTTTTTCACCCCTAAAATCTTGTTCATACCACATTTTAATATCAACATTTCTTGATTAATTAAAATTGTCGAAAAAGTCTGATTATTTTTTATTTTAAACTAAAAATCAAGACCATTATTTGGTTCCTGTGTGCTGAGGCAGCTGCTCCGCTGCTCTGAACATCCCTCTAGCCTGGTGCTGCCGTGCTGTCTCTCCTCATACTGCTGTGTTTTTCTCCTAGCTAGAATTTTTTTTTTTTTTCAACCAAAATGCAACTTCCTTAGCTGTTGGTATGAAAACAACCTTGCTTTTTGATCCAAACGTAGGCACTTAAAAGCTTAATTACTAACAACTGCAGCGCTACAGATACTATCAGTGCATCTCTTAACGAAAAACCTCATTTCCTATTAAACTAAACAGCCATTGTGGCCTTTACAACCCTGTAGATTCCACAAAGAGCTTTTCAGTTTACACTGCTTGTGACCTGCAGTGTTATTGTGCCGCTCCATTTAAAATGTGTTGTTTCAAATAATAATAATGGCTCAATTAGTGACTGGTTGTAAAGTCCTGGATTCATTATTAAAGCGCTGCTGCTGCTGCTGCCGCATCACTGACGATCTCAGCTGTAAAGAGAGAGTCTTGACCACCAGACTGTGATGTGCAAAAATCAGCCTTCTTAAAACTAAAAATCCAGGGATGGGATGTTAAGAGAGATGAGTATTTCAGATTTATTGGAAACCTCACTAATAAATCCTCAACATCCAGTGGATTGTTTACAAGAGGAGGGGGATGCTGTTTGGCTTCATGGCGCCATAAACAGTTTTAGGATCTGATTTTGCATGTCAAGGCCGGCGGCTTCGAACAGAGATTCCATCATGGCAACCTTTATATGATGTGGTCCTCCGCTATACATCACAATAATGTGGCATTTACTATCCTGGGACAAAAATTGCACTGCGTGTGTACGTGTGTGTGTGTTTGTGTCTTAAAGAGAGATGGACTGCAGACACTGCATGTGGGACTCCCTTTACTGCAAACCCAATAAAAAACATATAGATTTGTACAGGACGCAATGTTTGCATCATGCATTTTGCACATACACATCAATAAGCACCTATGTTTGTGTGTGTATATGTGTGCGTGTGGGTGTGTGGGTGTGTGTGTCTGTGTGTGTATCTCTGTATGTCTGTGCCAGTCCATTTCGGGTGATCTGCGTGGGCGCACAGGTAATCCAATTAGTGTTTTAGTGGCAGAGGCACAGCACGAGTAATGCTCAATGATGTATGACCCATCCATTCGGTTGAGCTTTATTCCTAATGCCTCTCCAACTGCAGGGGGAAGTAGATCTTATTCAATTGGATGTCAGTCTAGTGCTACTCACCAAGATTTCGTATTTCTCCCCAAACGTCGCTTTGTTAAGCAGAGGAGATGCAGAGTGTGTACTCTGCAGTTGATAGTAGAGGTTGTTCTGTACTTTTTTCTTTTTAATGGGTTACGTGAACCTAAAGCTCAACTGTGGTTGTGCACATCTTTTACAGTAGAAAGAGCAATTAGATTGTGCTTTATGTGTGCAATTCAATGTATTTTCTCATTGTGGGGTTTCACTTTTTATGGTGTTTTAACCAGAACAGACGTAAATGTAAAATAAATGTGTGTTTTATTAACAGTACATTATTCACTCATCTTTAGATATTACTGGTCTGGATTTCTAAAATGTCAGCATTTAACAGACTGCAGTCCTGTTGCCCTAATAAAAGCTTTTAATGGATTAACAGTTAAAAATGTTCGACGGCATAATGCTGCCACATATGAAACTGTCAGAGGCACAGTTTGCAGGTTTATAGGATGGGCATGACAAGGGGGAGGAGTTTAAAAAATAATAGGATTGGGTGAGTTCTGTCGTTAATCTGAAAACATTGTTCAGGAAATGTATTCATCTGGGGCATAACAAAACTATGAATAGACTTACATCGGGATATGTATTATTAAATCAGAGCTGAAGCTATTACTTGAGTGATCAGTTGGCAGGATGATTCATGGTTTGAGTCATGTTTCTAGCAAAAGTGCTGCTTCCCCAGTGTGATGATTTCCTGTTTTTCTTTGCCTCATATGTAAAAAAAAATTAAATCAACCTAAAATAATTGATTAATCATTAACTGAACAACTGTTTAAATAACAAATTAATCATTTCCGTCATTTCTTTGGTTTATAGAAACTGAATATTAAGGTTTTTTGGGCTACAAAGAACACCTTGAGAACATTTTCTTTACTTTCTTAATGACTAAGTGAGGATGAGAAATTAATACCTAGTTTCAAATATATTTCATGTTTCACTGTGACTTTAACACCGTTAGGAGGTGAATTTTGGTGGCAAGAGGAGGAGCAGCAGATGGGACGTTTTGGCACATTGTCCCTAAACACCAAACAGCAGTGATGCTGTATCCTTTTAGCCCTCCACCGTGTGAGAGTACCTCTCTTGTCTTTTTTCTCTGACACTACGTGGGCAGCCAAGGACGACAGTCAATGAGGAATATCAATTTACGTAATGGACTATTAAACAATGTGCTTAACATTTCGAATGGCTGCACTGCTGTTCAGTGGGAGTGTGTGCCAGGAAGTCTGCTGCCATGCTAACCACCCTGTGGAATGACACACATTAGCCTGCTCGGCTGCCTCTTACTCACTCCAGCTCCTTCTCCTCCTACAGGTCGTCCTCGACACAGATGCCATGTTTACTCCCCCTTCACTCGCCTCATGCTCTGCATATGACTGCATGTCAAAATAACAACTAACTATTTGCGCACTGCACATATTCACAGCTTCCCCTGTTATCCAACTCATTTATTTTTGCAAGGAAGTCTTAAAAAAGCAAGAAATAATATCCTGTTTTTACCCCATTAGCTGCCTAATTTCTCATCTATTTGAACGTCTGCGGCAGACATGTTGTTTTTTATAGCATAGTAACTCACAGTAATGAATTTATTTGTTTTTTCTCCAAAACATCTTTGAAGACTAAAAGTAGCTTCCTGTCTGTCTCTTTGTTGTCTATACTGGAGTCAATCTGAGAATGTAAACATCTCACTCAAACTAATTGACATTCAGACAACAGGAACAAACATATTGAATATGAATGCCGTCCTAATTGGTGTGAATTACCACACTTGTAAGAGCCACACGCATAGTAAATTAAATCAGGTGTATTGTTCTTGTAATGCAATTGATTAAGCCGCAATCCAGTTGCACAGTCCATTCGGGGAATAATTGTTTTGTGATGGATGAGGTGTCAAGAGCTTTATGAGGTGGGTTTGAAAATGATGCTATAAAAGGTCTTTGCGCAGAGAGAGGTGGCAATGGGGATAAAAATAGGAAGTAAACAAGAGAACTTCTTAAGTTAAAATTTTTTTCTTTGTCTATCAGGTTTTATTGCCTCTGACCAACAGGATTCAACCAAAAAAGGCGGAAATTGTAGTACATCTACAATTATTTCTATAAACTGCCATTATTTTATCTAATCAATAAATTCATATATTGGGGTATTATTGGGATTTTCAAACAAAATCTTACATTAAATTTGCATTATCAGACTTAAACATCCCACTGAGTCCAGTGTTTGCATTGGTTGCAAGTAACCTAATATATTTCTTGCTGCCGGGTACCTCGGAAATGATGTTAAAGGAGGGAAGAGAGTGACTCATCCTCTGTGTTCATCCATGTTTTCCCTCCTAGAGCTGATGATGTCAGAGAGAAAGGGTCTGCCCATTTTACCACCTCCAGGCTATAGCTACTGATATAAACTGGCCCTGTCTGCATTTCAGTGTAGGTTAAGTAATTATTTAAACTTGTAGAACCATTCTTAAATAATCCAACATTTTGAAAACATGATCCTTTTAACTCTGGTTTAAAGAAGCACATCTTCCACAGATGGAAAAGCTTTTTTAGCAGTAATTATTCTGTATGTCTTGAAGACATAAGCAATGAAACTTTACCTCTTTAATATCATGCTCAAAATATAAATTAACCAAATAAAGGAATGTTTTTGCGTTAACATCCTAAAACTGATTCATATATGTGGGGCAAACAGCAGAGTCTGTCCTTTTTGCAACCTTGAACCTTGAACAAAGTTGGAAGGTGTGTGTCCATCTGTAATTTTAAACCTGTATGTTTTACATTCTGCAATTCTGTCTGCAATTTGTATTGTGTTGGCCACTGCAAAGTTTGTGAACAAAAAAGAACTTCCTATTGGTATCATTTTTGGCATCAAATGGAGCTCAGTAAGTGTTTGACTTGAGTCCAAGTCATTAAACTCAAGTCCAACCCTCTGTACTTTAGTGATAATTTGTCCGATACTTTGTCAAATACTAAAGGCAGAAACGAAAGTAAGTCCCATCAGAGTCAGCTGCACTTTTTATATTGTGGTATTAGCAGATTTTAGCATAGTAGCACACTAAACTTAGATGGTGAACATTTTGCCTGCTAAACGATGGAATTGTCTGTGTGAACATTACAGCATACTGCTGTTAGCATTTAGCTTAAGGCACCACCAAAGCCTCTTGCATGGCTGCAGACTCCTGAGCTTTACATGAAGAGTAGAATAAAATGGCAATGCCATCTATTAGCCCTCTGTTTGTATGTGCAAAACTTTAAGTCTGTACTTGTTAAAACTGTTATTATATGAAGTGTTCTGCTGTTTGCATGGCTTACATGGCTTTTGTTTACATCAGTCACACCTTGGTTAATGCAGTCTAAGGTGAGACAGCTTATTGTATCAGATTACACAGTGCAGAGGTCTTCTTGAGAAGAATGCAGTTAAACACTCTCTGGCTTACTTTTTGACATCTTTTATTTTGTGGGTGGGTACTGGAAATGATGGAAAAACAAGTATTGTATAACAGTATTCTTTAAGTAATGGAGGCCTGTTCTTGTAATAACTTGTATGAACTTTAACAAAGTAGCTTTTGAGTTGTTATTTCCTATAGTGGAATCGAAATTATTCTGCAGCTAAAATAAAGCAAAATCAACCTGTTTTTCTCCTGATTAACTGATCTTTCAAAAATGACTGCTTTTGGTTTTTTTTTTAACATTTTTGTTTTAATTGAAATGTCTTAATTAGTGCAAGTGACAAGAAATGTGATGACAAACACCATCTCAATTTACTTTTCTATAACTACATAAAGTTTTTCTTATCATAAGACTTCATCCGTCTCTTAATCTTTTTCTCCCCCGCTATCTTATTTGCGTCCTTTTTGTATATTCCCCAGTCACTGTATATGAGCTAATGTACTTAAGTTTTTCACCCAAATGTAGAAAATCCCCTAATGAGGCTTTAGGCTCTGCTATTTTTCATCTTCATCATTTTACTGAGCTGTATTTAACATCAAATTGAATAAGCACCCTTCAGTTAACAAGACTCAGTGGAAAAATTCAAATTCATTAAATCTCAAAAACCCTCAGACCCCAATTAATTTGCACAAGACCGTTACAGTTTGTGTTTGGTGATATTACTGCACATGCTTAGTCAATCGGTTTTGATATTTGGTGGAGAGCTACAGTGTGGCTAACTCAAACTAAATAGGCATTTCCCAAGTCTGTGCAGCTGATACTGGGAGACCTGTGGCCCTCGTTTCCAAGAGCTCAGCTCAGCGAGAGATCTCTAAAACCCATTTCCTGCCTGGCTTAGAATAATGAGGTGTTAGAGCCTGCTGGCAGAGCTTAGCCCCACACCTCCCCAATGGAAAAGTTATGGATGGTATACAGTCACACACTCTCACTCACACTCTCACACACAAGACGTGGACATATGCCCCCTGGAGGTGTTATGGATAGCTGCATATTGCAAAGCCAGCCAGCAGGCAGCACTGTCAGCCAGCCTGCGCTGTGGGCATTGATAGGACAATCAGTTCACTCTGGAGTCACCACAACCAATCATCGGACAGTTTCTTGGCTGAAGCACCCAATCTTCAGAGGGTTGCCAGATACTCTATCCTCCATGAGCTGTTGCTGGCTTTCTACTAGCCAACCATAAAAAAATAAAAAGGCTCCTGCCTTGCGTCAGCCAATCGTGTGAGTGTTGGCCAGAGTTAGGCCTATCGACAGAGAACTGCTGCATGGTTGCGGCCAATCTGGGCTTTATCCTTCCCTACAGATGTCCGATTAGTGTTGTTTAGGGAAATCAAACTGCCACAATAGGCCCACAGTGCCAACGTGGCACTGTGAATGCAGAGACTGGTAGAATGGGATAGGAAAAACCTGCAAAGGCTTACTTAAACTGTAACTGTGATACTCTGACTGTTACACTGCGATACTCTCTGTGTTTGAATGTGCAGCAGTGGAGTTGGTGGGCAAACACCTCCAGCTTGATGACCTTTCTTATTAATACCAGGAGCTAGCAGGCACTGCTTAACAGTGGAGGTCTTTCTTTAATGAGATTCTGAATTTATCAGCATGTACTCGTAAAGGCCTACAAGTTTATTCCTCATAAACTTGCACCGGCATACAGGAGCCAAGGACGTGTTCAGTGTTCTCTGGTCATGTTGAGCTTAATGGGCCTAAAAAAAGCATTCTAGTACCTTAAGTTGACAAGGGCATTAAGTCAGATGATAGTACAGAGGCTTTTTTACTGCTCAGGCTTTCTGTTTCAAAATGAGAAATGCATGAGGCGATGTGTGTGGGAGCATTTATTTGCACCCTGATTTTACATGTTTTGTGTATTTCTACCAATTCATCCAACCCCTGTTCAACCCTACAGCAAAAAAGGCTACCAGCAACAGAAATATTTGCTCATTTCAAAAGAAAACAAAGAATTTATAATTAAACAGGCTTTACATTCCCTCCTCTTTCCTGTTTTTGCAACACATATCAAGGCAAATTCAGCAGATATTTTCTCTGTAGCTGTCGGCTACATCTTCTTTCTTGCACAGTATTTGATTATATTGTATTTAACGTGATTAAACACAGCTCTTAAAATCTTCTCCTTTCGGCTGCTCCCCAAAGTTATTAAAGGAGCAAAACAGAGTGGAGTTTGCTTGAAACTGAAACTATAATACTGAGAGTGCTGAGAATTCTCTGTTAGACAAAGGCGAGGTGTTGGAGAGAGTATATTGCTTTGGGCAGGAGAGATTTCTTTTTTCAGTCCTTTTAACAGATAATAGACGAAGATACTAATTGCCGATTGTTTCAGCACAACGTAGAATCCTGTTTTGCAGAGCAACTATATATAGTATTTGTGCTGGTGTTGCACACAGCTCAGAACAGTAGCAATGCAAGCTAATGTAAACTTTAACATGCAACTTTTCGTCGGAATGGAGGAGAGATGGAAACTGTACCAACATGGCCTAACATGAAGCAAGTGCAACAACACAAGATCCATAACTTAGTAAGCTAGCTGATATCACTTTCCAGGCAAACAGCAAAAAGGGAAAGGTGGTCATCCAGGAGCCTTTTATTTTGCAAAACGATTTGTGTCTGGCGTCTTGCTCAGTCACTCTTTCTTCTTCTCATCTTAGCCTCCTGTGATGCCTCCTCCGTCTCTTTGCCTCTGTCATAATGTTCATATAGGATGCTGAGCCCAGTTCCTTTGCACACTCGCCAGCCTCCGGTTCTGGTGCTCATTTCCGCTCTGATCCCTGCCAGTATTCTTCACTGAGTCCCTCTCCACACTCTACATTAAAACCACCTGTTATTGCAGTATGACACAAACACTTCCCAATCATCCAAGCAGAGTCGACTAGCTGCAGGGCTAACAGAGCTAACTAGCAGTTCCAGTTAGCAGCAGTTACAGGTTACTTAACTCCAAGTTAGTTATCTTTTCATGAGGAAACATAGTAGAGAGTAAACGCAGAGCAGCTGTAGGACATCTATTCAAAACAAGATAACATACTCTCCAAAAATATTGTATAGTTTCACCAAAATCAGTAATAGTCAGTTGTGTGTGAAATAGTGTTAAATGTAATGCATTGTAATCATACCCACTTATCCAAAATATATAATCCAGAAACAGCCAATTGGGCCACAAAGTGCACAGAGTGGCTGAGACAGAGATATCATTCACGCTTTCAAAAATCATTGACCCATTCAAATGATTTCAAAGCTGCTATATATATATAGGTTATGTAGTTACATAATGTCATTTAAATGCACTAACTTAAATGTAGGCATATGCATGTGCTGAGGTAGAACAAAACCTTCAGTGCTACATTAGGTAACTTCTGCCTTTGTGGTTCAGTTGGTTTGATGCTTACACTGTGTGTAGGCAGCAGGCAGGAGCTGTGTTTCTGCACTGGCTCTCCCTGCATGGCTAAAATATCAACTACTGCATGCTTCAGCAGCATGGAGGAAGAGAGCACCATCATAGCTCTGCTTTTAGCCAAACACCAGAGAGCATATCCAAGTGTTTACCCTCATATTTTGTTATCTTAACTTCACACCTTTGGTTTGGAGTGAAAAAAAACAACAAGTATCTACAAACCGGCTCTTAAGTAATACATCAGATGAAACCAGACTTATGTCGTTTTCTCAAGATGGCTCGCATAACATAAAGCTTGCATGAGCATAATGGATGCAGCTGTATGCAGTCAGGCTCCATAACCCCTGCTGTGCGGCACCGAAATAGGGAGCAAAGATGAATCTGTCCTCTAAATCTCCCCACCTTCACCCTCCACAGTCATCTCTCTCTTCTCTCCTTCCAACTCAGCAGGGCTTTGGCAGGTTCACACTGGCCTAATTTTAGAGTAACAAGATGTGTGTATGTCGACGTGTGTGCGTGTTTGCTCCATTGTATCTGTTTTCTATAAATAGCACCTCTGAGAGCAACATCTGCGCACAGTTTGTTTTGTGCTCTTGCGGTGTTTTCATGTCCGTCGACTGATTGGACAAACAAAGCCCTCTGCTGTGTTAATGAGCTGTCTCATCTCAAGCACCCAATTTATGACAATAATCTTCAGTTTGTCTCCTTATGGCACAAAAAGACCACCGGACACGTCTCTCTTGATCTTAACAACGACTGTCTGTCCTTTTCTGCTGAGCTGGACGAACATGTTGTTGTGTTTTCTGTGATGCTGCAGTCTCTGCACCGTGTGAATGTCTGTTTTTTTTTTCCAGCCCAGGGTACACACCGTGTGATAGATGATCTGTGCTGATAGTGCGGAGCCGGATCTATACGGAGTCTCATTTACAATAACCGTGTTGGCCGAGGACTGCATGCGAGTGCATTACAGTGTGTAATCAATACGCTCTGACAACCCCTGATGTAATAATATGCATGTGCTGCTGGCAAACCATTTCAAGGCCTTACACACATGGATGACCCCATGGATGAGTTGCTTCTCAATTATACTGCAGGGAGGGCCGGCCGTATTGTGAGCTTACACTTTCTAAAGTATAAGGCATGGGGGAAAGCAGAGACAAGAATAATATTCTTTGTATGACACCCTCGGTTATGGTCCATGTTTATCCATTCTCAAAGTTAAAATCCATTGAATTCAAGCTGATATTACTAATGCCACTGCTCTGCATCACCTGTGAAGACACAGCCAATACTGTTTTTACCAAACCCTGAATACAATTTAATGTACTTGACTGTGGAGTAAAACTTAGTTCTATAACACCATGTATGTGCTCACTATACATTTACTGTGAGATAACCATAACCTTGTTTCAGATTTTGGTTGGGTCATACATTTTGCTAATAAATTACCAAGATGCACTTATTTATAATTTTTTATTGACTCACTCTTAGTTGATGATCATGGTCAGATCAAGGGAGAGTTTTTATTATTTTGGTTTTGTGACCCACAACTTTACTGTTTTGTCTCTCTGCTCTTGTTAAACTTGTTTCAGGTAGCAGCAGCAGGCAGCTATTCTCATTAAAAAAATCAGCTCTAAAAAAATGCTGTCCTGTCAGCATCATATTAAAGACAGACAAGTGAGTGCTGATGTAATGTAATGTAAATAACGCAGTGTAGCTTTTTAACAGCTCAAAAGCCAGATTTACTCAGAAGCAGTTGGTGGAGACCAGAATAGAGCTTAAAACAAAAGTCTTAGCACTATTGACAAACCAATTTTTATGATGATAATGTAAATATAAATGTTGTTTTCAAAGCTTGTTCCTCTCTCCCCAAGTAGCAGAAAAATTGTTATTGCTGATTTAAACATATTTACCTGGTTTGGTTTTACCAGTCTTTAATTCTTGTCAGTGCTATGTAGCGTTAGCCAGGCTTAGATATGTTTTGCTGTGTAAATGGCATCACTAACTCAGTTTTAGGTTTTTTAATAACTTGTTATAGAAAGGGACAAAATCATTGTGAGTTAGAGAAAGGTCACTGTTATGCAGCAGCTACTTTGACAAAGACAACTTCATCACTTCTGGATCTATGGATGCGGCTCAGGTGATAAAGCTGCTCAGCAGTTCGATCCCTGGCTCCTCTGGTCTACATGTCAAAATGTCCTTGGGCAAGAAAGTGAACTCCAGATTGCTCCAGGTGACTGTTCATCACTGTGTGAGTGTGTGTGAGTGATTATCAGGTGGCACCTTACATGGTAGCCTCTGCCACCAGTGTATAAATGGTGTGTGTGAGTGGTCATTAACACCAGAAAGGCCCCATATAAATGCAGCCCGTTTATCCTTTATAGTTATTTATTTAAGCAGTGATGTGTATGAACTGTTTGTGCCTTGTTTAAACCTTTAGAGTGACTCCTTTAAATGCATGTTGTTAAATATGTGGTGATTATTACTCATCAGATGCAATGTTCTTATGTAAAAAAGATAATTATCCACAGCCGGAGGTGGGTGGTAACCTGTTTGACAAATATTTATTCAAAGACCATCCTTCTGGGATATGATTTTGTTGGACTTCTCCGACCAGCGTAATCATGCTGAACTTATATTTGTGTTATTACTAAGCTTTTCTGTTTGTTTGTGCATCATGCAGTTTTATCATATAGTAGAAATTGACTTTTTCCCCCACAGTCCCTTTACCAACCAGAAGTTTATTTTCTGTGTTCCTGGCACAGAATTCATAATAAGCTTGGTGTGATAACAAAAACTATTATTTTTAAATTGTTGCCCACTGCATATTGCATATGTTTTTTTTTCACTCTCTTTCTGTTTCTTGCTCTCTCCTGTTTCTCACTGCCTGGCTTTCCAATTCTGCGAAGGTGATTACAGGGCCAGAAAACTAGTAGGATGTGGTTAGTGGTCCTGAGGGGTTGATCTGAGGACATTAAGCCCACAGTGACAACGAGCCCCAGCTGTTGGAGGTTTTTTCACATTCATTTGTTTGTCAAATTTAGAGTCTCTGCTTTTGCCAAGAACCCCCTTTGCCACTCAGGCACTCCACAACCGTGGTGACAAGGCTGCTTTTAGCCAAATCCAATTTAATCTCCATTGGCGGTAGTGGATAAAGCTGTCTCCATCCCCCTCGACTGAGGCCAAGGAAGGCTGGGCACTCCACTGGGAGCTGCTCATTCAACACACAATGACATAATGCACACACAGACACAGCTTGACATACACACACATGCATGCACCGACTAGATAAGGGATGAAAGTAACAGTTTAGCATGCACATTTTTATGTGTGTAGTCAGTCTCTTGTTCCCCTCACCTTTACTACCTTTTCTCTCCTAACTGTTGTGGAAATTAAATAGAGAGTCACAACTGAGATTTCCCGTCCAGGCCTGCAGCACCTCTACTTCCTTTTTTTTCCTCTTTAGGTCTAGCAATAAGAGAGTTATGTGTGTGTGAGCTCCAGTCTGACTATGCATGTGTGTTTGCAGATGGTTGGGTGGGTGGGGAAGTACAGCCAAGTGACACTACAGCCTGAGATGCACATTTATGCAAATTTCATATCTTAACCCACAGGTTCACACGGCAACATTTGCTCAACATTTGCAACAAGGCCGTTTAATCACATGTGCTCGTAGAGCAAATGAACAAGTGGTTTCAGAGCAACTCTGCATTAGTTTGACTGCAAAGATCCACTCAATATTTAGCATTGATTTTTTTTTTCTCTGCACTGTTTTGCTCCTCTCACATCGGTGCGAGTGGCAGATGTGCTTCTTATGCCAATGCCAATTTCCCAACTGGCAGGGAAAAAACACGATCAGAAAAAAAAAGTATCTAATTAACATCCAAATGTGCCACCAGCAGAATTGCTTTTTTTCCGCTGATTGCTCCCTAATGACCTCTGCTCTTCTGCTCAACATGACACATGACCACTCAGTTATTTAACAACTTGTGCTTTTGCTCTGGAGGGATTGAAAAGTTGGTTATTGATTATTAGGGCGTTCATTTAACTTCTTAAAGTTCTTCCTTAGGCACATTTAAAGCTCCTCTATGATTATTACTTTTTGGAGACTTATTTACTCTTTATGTCTGGCACAAAGTTCTGGATCTATCAATCGCAGTCCTTATTCCCAATGCCAATGCTGCTTGTTTCAGGTTTACCATTGAAAGAACAGTGCACATCAAGATGGCTAGCTAAAGGAAACACTGGAGAAAATCAGCCATTGGCTATATGTTTAAGCCTTAAATGGACATTCAAATATAAAACCCTAGATGCATCTAAATTGTAAATGTTTATAGTATTTTTATTTATATATGTTGTTCGTTAGCATTGTTAGCTTGTAACTGGCTGTGGATGACATAGTGTTAGCAGTTGTGCTAATGGACACTCTCACTCTCTATACCGATAAGTCCGCTTTGCACTGGATGTTTTAGGTTTCTTTGCCTGTGATTGGCTTTTGAATTTGTGATGTACCTCACCTGACTTTGTTAATTAAAAAAAAATTAATTCAGTAAAGGCCTATTAGCGGTGGGAAGGAAAAAAAAACTGTATTTAACTGTATAACTGTGTTAGTATTTATTAACTGTACTGGAGAAAAGTCATTTTACTTAATGTTTGTATTTACATTTACATACAGCTGCTCCACTGCATTTATGTAACTGGTATAGTTACTTCACAGACCACTTTATTTACATGCAAAACATATGATACTATAAAGTAATCAAACTACTATATAAACTACTACTAAAGTAGTAGTAGTAGTAGTAGTAAAGTAGTATTAAAGTACGACATTCAAATGCTGCTTACACTTCAAAGTATTAGTCATAACAATCCAGTAGTATAATATACAGTTTGTTTTTACGCTCTGGATGGGGCCCTTTTATTTAGTGAGTGCTTCCACTGTGAATAGTTCAAGTACATTCAGTTGATGATATTTCTATTCTTTGCTTAAAGGCACTCTGTGGAATTTTGGACTATGGTGCAGTGTTTTGACTAATTGGTCCCCGCTTTGTTTAAAGTAAACATAATTATTAGTTTGTTTACAAGAAAACTCCTGAAGGTGCCCTTAAATATAATTACAATTGTAGGACTTTCACTTGTAGTAAAGCATTTTTATGTAGTAACTCTTTACTGAAAAATCAATTGACATCTCCATCACAACATTTCTAGTATGTGAGAGAATCCAACAGTACATTTCACGTAATGAAGTCGGGATGTAGTTAAGATGTTGAGGGCTTTAACCAGCTTTGTCTGGCCTGCTATGATGTATTCAAAGCTTTGTCTACCACTCACATCCTTACTACCAGGACATCTTTTATCTAAAACCTGTCAGCGCATTGACGTCTCACTTTATGCAACCCCAAGTCTCAGTGCATTAATGTCTCATTATCCAGTCTTTACGGACGTCTTTTGTGAAAATACTATGAGTAGTTACTATCAGTGGAAAATCAGACGGGTTTTCATGAAAACTAAACAAACAGTAAATTATGTTGTAATGGCATCGATTTAAGTTCATGCTTTAGGCCAAGAGATGTGAAGGAGCAGGTCTTGGCTTTACAAGGACATATGCAGCTGCGAGAACATCATGAGGCTCATTATGTACGCTTAAGAGAGGGTTATTTGCTTTTGTCGCTGTTAGCCTAGTGTTGACTGTGTTTCTGTGTATGTGTGTGCAGCCCGTGCAGTAGCAGCTATAGCACTTGAAGATCATTAATTACGGGTGTTTCCCTACTTTCCCCCCGGACTGATAGTATGCTGCAGAGATACTGGCTCATTGGTGTAAATGGCATTAGTACTTTGTTCGGCGAGTGCCCTGGGGTCTTGTTTCTAAGCCCTTTTTTTTTTTTTTTTTTTTTTGTTTCAAGCGGCAGCCTTGCGTGAAGCTCCCTTACACTGAGTCTATTTCTCAAGCCCTTATCCCCCCCTGTGGAATTCACCACCAGTGTATTCTACTCCAAATGGAGAGAGCAAGACATTGAAGAGTAAGAGCGAGAATAGTCCAACAAGGCATTATGAGTAGCCAGTTAGCATCAGCGCTCATCAATCTTCAGCGGGGCTTTAAGCTAACAAGCTGAAAGAGACAAACAGCACTGTTGGTGATGGGGAGGGACAAATGGTTAGCATGAGGCTAAGACTACACTCTGCCTGAGACTCCCAATGCAGCGTTAGGGAGGAGTGTCGCTGCGCTCATTAGCGTCGCAGCCTGGATAGAGGTAGACCCGAGTCTGCTGCCGGGGCTGAGTCTGCCGAGAGAGGCCCACACAGGAAGCTGCTCCTCCAACATGAAAGGCGCGCTACAGTCTGTAACTCCTTGTGATTTCTGCCTGATTTTTTTTTTTTCACCAATTTGTACTCCTCCTAATCATATCCTGTATCCGCTCTCTAAATCATCTCATCCCAAACCTCTTCACTAATCATGTAAGTTGGAGAGGAAGAAATGCTTAACAGATGCTAGTATTGTCAGGGGTCGGTTATATGCAACTGTGCTTTTACAGCTCAGTGGAAATGAGCATTTTTGGGTGGTTTACCTAAAAAGATTCACTCCCTTCTTTTTGATTAACCCACAACACTTGTTTCCCACTGTATATATGGGTTGAAATATCCCTAATGTCTGATAAGAGCCAGCTAGTGGTGGAGAGAAGCACCAGTGCATTGATAATGGCTGTGGAGTGACATTCTGCTCAGCAGCGGATAGAAAGAAGTGTGTAGTTTGAAGTTTTTGCTACCCTGAACTTGTTCAGCAGTGTGTCTGCGCTGAGATTTCTACCAATTTAAACAAACACGCTCACTCTCCATATGGTCTAATGACAGCTGAAAAAATTTAAGGTTAATTATTACATTTTTAGAAATTATATTAAATTTACGCAATGACAATTGCTCAGCAATAAATAACCATTATTCCTCTAAACTAAAGACAGGGTTTTCAAAATATTGATGACATACTTATTTTCTTATCCTCTGTTTAAAAATGCATATTTATGTCTAAGAGTTCTCAATGAAACCAGATGAACAGTGCAAAGGTGCATGCAATTATACTTAGTTCTGAATTATTCTGCCATTTTTTCTATAGAAGATAAGGAGGCTGAGGAGAGAGTTAGAGCAACTGCTTGTCACCATCGCTTGTTCACAGTTGGTCATCTACTTGACACTACATTTGAATTCTTGCTGTTTGCAACGGCTAATTTGGTTAGGATGCAAATTCAGTGTCAGTTTGAATCAAAGTGGAGTGATACTGATTGGTTACTGCTTCTGCCATAACTACTGAATCTATTTTCTACAAATTGTACTTTTGAGGATGGTGTGAAAGGGACTGAGGTGCACCAGGAAAGCTCTACAAGCACTGTAAAGTGTCAAAATCAAAAAAGATCAATCAAAAAAGAACAAAGTGTAGGCTTTGACACCTCTCTTTATGAGAATACTCTGAGGAGGCGTCATGCAACCTAAATGTGTCTCAGTTTTGGTATAATTGAGGCCAGATCTGCAGTTTTGATCACAGAAATCACACAAATTTGATGCATACTTAAATACTTAAAGGCAAAAGTCATGTATTTTTGATTATCATTAAAAATTGTGCCTTATTTACTCTTTTATTTATTAATGAGAGATGTCACCGTGTTAAAACAAAACTATCAATAAATAAGTGTGGAAGATTTACTTCATGTTCCTATGTTTATTGGATCACTGGTCATGTGTGGACCTTTTTGTTTAATTTGTGCATTGTGTCTTTAAGAGCCAATCAAAATGCTAGACTATGGTCAGGTTGCAAAGTGATGGAATGCACAGACGTTAATTTGTATTAGTATCATGTTTTTTTCAGCTTTTTCTGAGATTTAAACCTACTTGCATGTGCAGTTATGTACAAAATTTTCTAATGTTCTTCTTTGTTTATACTATCAGTTTTGAGAAGCTAAACTAAAGTAAATGCTTCAAAAGGAAAAAAAAACCTCAGTTCTTTTGTTCTTCTACAAACACCCTTGGTTTGTTGTGTTCTGTACGAACGTGATCGAAATGCTAGTTTTCAGAAAGACAACCTCTTAATCAATACACCATCTGTTGTGCTAAACTACTCATTCCTTCAGAAATGACCAGATTGCTTTGTTCGTTTTTTTTTTCTTCTCTGCAGCCCCTCCAACCGTTCGCATTATACACTCAGGGCATGCCTGTAATGTTGAGGAGGAGAGGCACACGGAGAGAGTCTACACCATCAGAGAGGGAGAGACTCTGGAGCTCACCTGTCTGGTGATGGGGCACCCTCGACCACAGGTAAGGAACTTAACCCCCCTCTGTCTGCCCTTAAATGTACAATATTTAACAATTCTGCATTAAAATATCTAAAACAACAACAGTGGTATATATTTTGTTGAGTTATGTTCTTGCATGATCCAAAAAGTGAACAATGTATTTGAAGAATGCTTACACTCAGAGAAAATTGCAATTTTATTCAAGATAAGGTGTTTTTAATCCATGAACATGATTTGCTTGAGTGACAACATTTTTTTTTTTATCAGCATTAGTCTAACAATCAACTACAATTCCACTGATCTCACACTACTTCATGAGGTCAACAGACTATGTCATTTGATATCGTTGTTTTCATATAGACACCCTTAGCCGAAGGAATTACATGTGTGAGCATGTGGCCAAACTGTTTGAAAACCTTTAATTATAAACTTACATTATCAAAAGAATGTAAAGAAATAAGTCAAAAGTCTAACATTATGGACTGTGTTGCCAAAATATCTACTAGTTAGCCCAATATGCTAGCTATCTACTAAAGTTAGCATGCTCACCAGCTAGCCCCTCCTCATCTTTGCCTTGTTAGCTCATAAGCTAACAAGTAGATACTATTTAATCCAAGAAGAGCTACAACAAGATAAAATCAACAATAGTTGGGGGTTATTAAGGTGATGCGCTGCCCATTTTTACACATTTTACTTTTAACTGACAGAATGACTGGAATTAACCGCACAAGGGAATCATCGGATAAGATGCTAATTTGTAGCCCCTTTCTCCTCTCCTCACTCTCCTTCAGCAGCTTTTCTTTTAATTCTGTATAAGCATCATTGAGTGGCACACCACGTACGTCTGCACTAAACCAGCTTAAAAAGTTTAATCCTTTAATTATTGATGGTTTAGGTTGCGTTGTGCACCTGCATGTCGGTAATGAAAACTTCTGCATCTAATGAGAAGGCAGAAACAAAACAGCCGTAAACATCTGCCACAACAGACCTGTAATGAGTGAGAAGCAGGCCGTAGTCAGAAGACTGTGGGTCATGTAGATGCACATGGGTCCTCTGCATCAGAAGAAGAGTTTTTGCTCTCTTTTATTTAGAGTTGTGTTTTGAACTAATTAAAAAAAAAACCTTCCACCTTTTCCTGATTAAAAGGCTTTTAATTTCATCCAGTTTTGCCTTCTGTGTGTTGCTTTTCTCATCAACGGAAATAATGTTGATAAAACAAAGTTAGAAAGAGAAAGAAACAAGATCCCGTCTGTTTGCTTCAACAAAATACCAGCTGAGTTGATCCACGCAGGTATAAATGTCAGCTCTGCCACAAACCCCCTCACCATCACATTTTGTTCTCTTATTAATCCAGGCAGTGTTTGCACACGCTAACCTTTTGAACATTTATTGAATGTTGTTTCCAATTTGCTTGATGTAACAAATTGCACAGAATTCTGCACAATCTCCGTACAGGGCTGAGCTCATTCACAATAATTAATATAATTCCCCTTTTGATCGATAGACGGGGCCATTCGTTTGTACACTTCCCCTCTGGATGCAATAGCAAAAGAGCATATTGATTTTTATATTTCAATTGAAAAGGTGAGGCCTCTTAAATTAGCGAGAGGTTCAGACACACTGTTCATCTCCTCCTGTCGTCAGGGGGGATAACTTCACACTCATCATCTCTGTCTTTCCTCTTAATTAGAATTTCTGAAAAACAGAGCAGGGAGAGGGGAGGGGAGGGGGTGGGGTGAGGGGGGGGAGAGTGGGAGATCAAAAGCCCTGCACGGCTGTGGCAGAAGAGGCAGGATCTCCTTTGAAACAGAGTCATTATGAGACTCGCGCAGATCCCCTGGCACAGGGTCTCGGCTGTGTCTCCCCGGACTTTGGGATGTGTCAGCTTTGTCCCCCTCTGGTAGCGGCATGGGACCCGGGAGCGAGTGCACACTCATTCTGAGTGGTTTCAGAAACCGAGGAGGTTATCTGGGGTGGCAGCAGACCTCGGGCTGGTTTTGTGATGATGGTGGAAAAACACAGGGGTATGCTACATCATCGGATCACACTCGCAAATTTAACACTGCAGTAACAGCCCATCTTTTTAGCATCAAATATTAATACTCAGAACATATACGGAGCCTTTCTTCACCCCCAAAGTTTCACATTTTAATTGACTTCAGTTTCTTTCAAGAGCATACGTGAGGTGAAAAGTACTTAGTACTGTTTTCAAAGATTGTAGTTCACTTGTAGCGTCCCCTGTCCTGATACTTGTATGATACATTGGTAGGGACATTTGTTTCACATGTATGTGCACATAGCCTGTATTTGCACACAGACGTTCTGTACTTTAGCAAACAGACCAGGACACTGCAAAATGTTTGGTATGTGTATTTGCTTTTATAAGTACCAAAACCAGGAGTTATTCCTACATTACAGCTTTTTGTCTTGTTTTTTGAAATGAATCTGGTGCAATTGATAGATTTTCATAATAGCAGTGTTACAAGAAGAGTTGATTATAAAAATAACCTGTAGCTAATGATGCTATTCTGTATTAACAGGGAGATAACCACAAATTAATGTTTAGCTTCATGTATTTAAATATACATCTGGTAATTTTAACGACCTCAAAGTTGTCTGAAGTTGATAAAATGGAGAATTCACAGAATTAGTCAAACACAAAACCAATCATTATATTGTGACATCCAGACTCATTTGAGAGCCTGCACTTGACCTGCATATATACTGATACCAGATATATTTCTTCCGTTGAACTGCTATAATATATAATGTGTTTAAAAAGTAATCAGTTCAGCAGGCTCTGACTTAGCTTTCATATGAACGATGTCCATGTTTTCATGACCCATTCATCAATAACTCAACCCCTGATCCACTTGTGAAAAAAGGAAGTGCGAAATAATAAAGCTGCCAACTGTAATACTACTGTGAAGCTACCAATTTCACTGAACCAGCTTTTACAACACAAGTCTTTGTAAACTTAGTTGCTATGTCTTGTGTTTACTTGCTTCATTTTAGTGGCTGAACTTTCAGGTTATAAAAGCTTTCCACAGGAAACTCTTCAGTCTGGTGCTCCAGGGGCTGAGCAAATAGACTACACAGGGAGGGGCTCTGCTCTCTGTTCTAATAGACCACATCGTTCAACACACATTGATCTCAATGCAGCTGTGATCTGCTCTGAGTACAAAAAAGCCAGATATAATAAAAAAGTAAAAGATCTGGAGATGTACAGACAACATCTTTTGAGCCTTTTAAACTCACACCTGTGTTTCTTATGATCTACATCTAAGATTAATGAGAAAAAGTCGTTTCTCTCATCATTGAGATCATTCTGGATTTTACTTCCTTGAACAACCTTCATAGTAGCAATAACTTAAACCACATTCTCCATCTGCACCATAATATCACAGGGGGCCAAGTCATACTCCTCAGTCACTGTAAATGGCTTCAATTAGTTCTGCATTAGCAAATCACAAAATTGCTTTTTTCACCAGTAGTGTCCAGATTTCAGCCTCTTCCCCTGACTTTGAGATACCACGAGCTCCCATGATAATACATAGACAGGGGGGTGTTGTGCCAAGTACAACATCAGCACCACAAAGGGCCAATAACAGAGCAAATGGGGCCACGGTCGGCAATTTCGCCACTGTTTAATTCTTCGCGTGTCTATCAATATGCACACTTCTTAAATTACACAGACGCCCCTCAGGCCTTCCCACTGATGGAGTCTCTGGATTGCGTCCAACCATGCAGCAGCCTCCTCACAGTGGGCCTCTCTGTCAGCCCCATGCACATCCGCCCACCCACCTCAGAGAAAAACTAGGCTTTCTAATAATAAAACCATACATGCAATACATCCAGCCACACACACACATACACACACATACACACACACACACGCACATGTGGCTGCAGCAACACTTGTCTGCCTTCCTATTTAATTGTCAAACAAATACATGTTCCTGTCAGTCACCAGCACACGGCATAATAATGCTTTTTCTCCGTGCCTCCTGGGTTTGGCATTTCAAGGTGTTACTATAGGCTGTGTAAGAAGACTGGGATTGTTGGCATCTGGCAGACTCGGGGGGGCAATGAAGTAAAACTCCCTTAGATATAATTTACTAGAGGTCACTTGGATCTATGAGGAAAAGAAATGACAGGAAGTCTTAGTTGAGGCCAGTACTTTTCCCTCACTTTCTGTGTTAAACACAAGCATTTCCATTTCTGTGCTCTGGTTCATCTTAAATTTATTGCTGAAAAAGGGGGATTAATTGGCAACCGTTTTAATCATCAATAATCTCAATGTCATCTTATCAAGGCGAAGAGTCTGCAGCCCTGCCGCCTCTGTGAGACTCTCAGTAAGACTCCACGGCACTTCGAGCTAAAAGCTCAAGTCAACATGCTGATATGATCTCTTACAATTCTAATTGTAAAGTTTGCTGTGTTCCTCATTGTAGTTTAGCATGTTAGCATGCTAACATTTGCTAAATAGCACTAAATATAAAGCACAGTTAAGGTTGATGAGGATGTCTTTTGTTTTTTTGGGTTTGTGGTCAATAACCAGAGGAGAAATTTTAAAAAATGCATTCTCACTTGATAATGATGATAATCAATGACTTGATGATATTGACTTGATAATGACACCAAGAATGTTTAACTAGGATTGTCACAATGGATGATAACACAAAATACATTTTTCTATAACACTGCCAGCAGCATTAAGGTGCATTGCTAACACTGACTATGACAGAGCAAGATGGCAGAGAAACTGAGATAATTTAAGAGGCATTTACTATCTACAGAATGGTTTTGTGTGTGCATTATTAACACTATTAACATTTTATATTTTAAATGTCACTTGTTCATTCATACCAGTTATTGTCCACACCCCTCATCTCAACCAGATCAAGCGGCTTAAAAGTGACTCTTTAGGCTCTGATACCTTGTTATTAACAGTCTTCATTTTTCTCTGCATGAGTTTATGAAGACTAACATATCCGTTCTCTCCCTCCCTCTCTCTCTCATATGTGTCTTTCCAGCTCTGAAATCATCACTTCATTAATCAACTAGTCTATGAACACGAAGTCAATCTGCTACAACTCTGATAACTGAGTCATTTTTCAAGCGAACTAGCCAATCTTTAACTGATTACACCCACTTAAATGTGAAGATTTCCTCTTTTTACTCTGTTTTAAATCAATGGAAGATGAATATCAATGTAAATGTTTCTGCAAACTTAGGATGGGCTTTTTCCCCTACTTTCCTGACATTTTATGGATGAAAGGATTAAACAGTTAACTGGAAAATTAATGACTAATTGGCACTGAAAAAAGATGCCTTTCTCCATTCAATATAAAAACCCATAGACCATTTCCCCCTGGAGTTATCACTGTTCCAGTATCTCTTTGTCTCTGTATCACACACCATATACATACATGTACAGCTTTATCTCCTCATACTTTCATGGTCACTGTTCTCCAGCTTCGTTCACTGTCTTTGATGCCGTGAATAGACATCAAAGAGTCCCTGATGATGAAGCCATCTGCCCCTGTCTCCCCTGCCCTGGCCTCCATCCATTATGTCCACACTACTTTGTTTGAGTACCAGGCTCCAATAGCCAGCAACACCACACTGCAAACACCTTTTTTTTTTTTTGTTTCAATTATTGGCTGGCCAGATCCAACTCGCAGCACCATGGGTCAGCGAGTACAAATAAGCTGACCTCAGGCCCTTGGACATTTCGCTTTATACAGACCAATTGGAGTATGTGATCTGTTTTGGATGCTCCCATGACAGTTAGCCTCCAGTGCTGGTGTCTTTAACAGATGGTGCTTTTTGAACATGATTTAGCCTTTCTACTTTGTTTTTTTTGGTTGTTTTTTTTTTTACTGTTTGCCATACAGACTGTAGTATCAGAAGGGGCACCATCCAAGAGTCTCCCCTTAAACTACAGTGTGTACAATGGACTGGCAGTCAGTTTACACTCAGTTCTCTTAAAAGTGACTTTGACTGCAGCTCTCAAACACACATGTAGTCCAACACCAGGGCAAATCAAAGCAGATGAATGTAATCTTTGTGCTTGCGCATGTGCATATCCTGTGTGATTCAGATGTCTGAACTTCACTGCGACGTGCTTCGTACTGTCATCCAGTTTTTACGAGGGTCAGTGTGTTCTAATATAGACCTGTAGAGTCTGTGCACTCACAATTTGTGGTCTGAGCCCCCCGTTGCTTCTTCTGATCGCTTGATTGTCATGCTCAGCCACACTTGGCTGCACCACTGAGCGGCACAGACCTACCATCAGTGCCTAAAAGAAAAGATGGCAAGCAATTAGAAACCAGTCTGTAGTTAGAGAGAGCGAAACGTCACAGCAGGCATTGTGGGAGATTCACCAAAGATGCATGCCCCAGCATATGATCCCTGCATAAGAACAGACACTGGGCGCATTTTAATTAGCTCTTGCCGTGACATCGCAGTATGTGTGGTCTCAAACACGGCTGGGGCTTTCAGTCGGATACTAATCTAGACGAGCTGCTTCTTTCCTCATGAGCAAATGTTGATCTTCATATCAGGATGTCAGAGTGTTTAATGGTGTTATTGTGTTGAATTTTCTTTTCCCAGTGGAACTAAGTGGTGTCATGTTTTTTGATGCTTCTTTTAAAAATAGATTATGCAGAGCAAAATGTGAATGCACGACTCCTTTTTCTTTAAACTAAATGAGATGAAACGTGAACACCAGACCCCCATCTACATTTTCGTGGTAATAATATTTGCACATAATTGCGAGGGGCAGACAGGAATAGTAAATTTCTGCCATTAAACAGCAGCTGGGTGGTACATCTTGGGCAGTTTGCCTTATTCCCCAGTGTATACTTGCCCGCACCTTATGGCTTTCAGCTGAGGAAAGAAGCAGCAAAAATAGCCATAAAACTCAGCCAGGCTGTCAGTGGGCTAGAAGGAGCAATTATCATATTGCTCAAATCCGCCAGCTCCTCTCAGATCAAGAGTATTTGCATTGCGCTAAGGAGAGTGAAGAGGGTCAAACTGTTCTCACCAGGCGCACTTCAGGACTCCCCCTGTGGGTAGAGGTGCTCAGATGTAAAAAGTCAAAGGAGCAGAGGAATGAAAATAGCTTGAGGGTACAGGAAGAGTTGAGAGCTCACCAGTAATGTGGTCTGCTGCCCCCAAGAAACAAACAGTAGCACTATCTTTTTGAAAATATGAAGAGTTATTTGAATACCCGGTTCTTAGTGTCACTCTAACAATGAACTTATTGATACTGCGCTTTCCTAAAACTCAAAGCTCTTTACACAAAAGGCAAAGGAAATGACTGGGGGTATAAGCTGGGAGAATATTGAATTCTGCTGAGGTCGTCAGAAACCAGCTTTCTTTCTTTTTGCATGAGGGGATCCAAAGCGCTGTGGGAGAGCGACACAGAATTCAAAAACTTTGCTCCATCTAAATATTATCGTAACTTATTGAACTTTATGGCTTGTTTTGCTGAACTCACAATATCCCCAACTGTTATAATAAGGCCCCAGATTTTCTAACAGTCGGGCTTTTGCATTGATCAGTCACTAAGTTCGGATTTTTAATGGAGTGCTTTCTCTCAGTGTCTCTTGATGCATTTGAAACAGACCAAGTGAAGCCTTTTCTGTGCAGTGTATTCATTTACAGACATTTTTTTTAGTGGCAGTAATATTAAGTTAAAGGCTGTAAAAAAGGGATGGAAGAGAAGCACAGTCTTTCTTTTTTCAACGAAAGAGGTAGCGGAAGTGAGAAATACAGCACACACAGTCTGTGAGTTTGAGCGTAGCTAATATCTCTCTGCCAGTCTGAACTGTAACACCCAAAGCAAGACAGAGAATCTGAAAATATTCTGATAAACTTTTGCTGTATGTGAATTCTCATTCCTGTCGTCCTCCAGCCTGGAGCTCCGAAAAAAAAGAAGGAAAAAAATCCTCTGAAATTATTAACCATTATCAGGTTTTGGGCCACCCACTCTTTCATCTCCCATCTGTTTGGAAAAATGACCAAACTTCAAGCCGTCAAAACCTCAGGTTGGGGTTGTCATGGGTAAAAACCCCAGAGCTACAGCACAGCAGCAGCAGCAGCAATCTCCCAAGAAAGCACCCAATCCCCCATCCCTCCCTGCAATGATATCCCCATTCCATCTGATGCTATCTCTGTAAAATGAGATGTTATCAGTATCCAAGATGATGCCACATCATACAGTGTGGAGATATTGGATTCTAATTCATAGCCTCCCCCTGCCTTGTGCCTAGACATAGATATGTGAGGCTCTGCAGGCAAAGCCAGTTCATCTGTGGCTTACTTAGGATGAGGGATTGAATGGAACTTTATGCTCCGTAGTTCTGGCTGTGTGGCCCCCAGGCCAGAGTTGTCACAGTACCTGTTCATGCTGTATGCTTTAATGAGGACAGGAGAGGGAGATGATGGAGAGTCAATTACAACCTCATGTTGGAGAGTAACACTATTTCACCTTTCATTACACCTCAATGCCATGGGCTAACCGGGTCTCATCAGTTAGTGAAACGTACTCATGCTGAGAGGGCCACGCAGGGGTCAGTCTTGTGTGGAGCAGAGGAAGGAAGGAAATTATAGGAGGAGTTTTAGCACTCAAGTCCTCCTTTGTGCTGTGACACTTCACAAAAGAACAGGATGTTCTTCATCAGACATCCACAAGTTTCATTTGAAGAGATTTTGTCACTAAACAAAGACAGTATGGGAGACAAGCAAACAATTGTTTAATTTTAGTCCGTCTACTTCTAATGGCCTTAATTTACCTCAACTGCAGAGAGGAACAGACCATCATTTGAGAGAGAATCATATTTAGGAATAGGCTTATTTAGGATTTTATCCATATTAGTACTGCTTATCAATTGTTATACTGATAATTTTGTTGATGCTTCTCTTTATAGTTTTGATTTAAAAAAGAAATGTTGCAGCAATACATATGGAAAAATTATACATTTATTTTATTTAGTTCTTCACCCTGCAGTTGAAATCTCCTGTTGTTAAAACAGCTTACACCAAGCTCAAACTCACAGGACCAATCAATTAGCAATTAACGCTGTGCTTTCTACCTAAACCTCTCTGGACTCTGCTGTAGTGAAGAGCTATTAAGTCTGTTTTTAGCTATACTTTATATTTTTTTGTAAAAATAAGCTATACCTTGGCTATTCTTTGAACACTGCCTTTACTTCACTTCATCATGAATTCACTTCATCATCCTGACTTGTGCTGTTTATGTAATTCCTCCCTGAAGCTTTGTTTGACACGTCAATCTGCTACATACAAACTAGAACAGTAGATTAATGCTAAAAAAAAGGTCTGCAGGTAAAGTCATTTCTGTCCTTTGTTCTTCCCAGATCCGATGGACTAAGACAGCCGGCAGTGTGTCAGACCGCTTCCAGGACTCCAGCGTGTTCAACGAGACGTTGCACATTGCAAAGATCCAGAGGACCCAGGGAGGTCGCTACTACTGCAAGGCTGAGAACGGCCTTGGATCCCCTGCCATCAAATCCATCAGGGTGGATGTCTACTGTAAGTTTGCATGGCACCAAAATGGACGTGATGCACTGTTTTTTATTCGGATAGCAGTTAAATGTTATAGCTGTTTTGTTTCTTTACGTGGTCTTTCTTTGGTCTTTGTGTTGAGTTTGATTTTTTTCATTCGTTTTTTTTTTTTTTTTGAGATAGAAAATGTTGAATTGCCCAAAGGTGCGATTATCAGAGTTGGTATCTGTGTTACTATGCGAAACGTGGTGTCTCTTTGTCTTCAGCCTAATTCTCTTCTAGGTCACATTCCAGACAGCTGTGACCCTGAAAAGGTTTAAAGTCATAGTTTTGATTATGCAACCCAGTCAGTCTCTGTCAGCCTTGTAGTAAAACATACTAAGTTGCAGCTAGCAGCCCATTTAGGTTTTTAATTGCATCAAGTCCTTTAAAATATTATTTTGTTAATTTTACCCCAAATTATCTAAATTTCTCAAATACAGACAATTCACAGAGAGCCACAGTACAGACGATTAGTGCTGATCAGTGTGAAGCCAGATGAGACGGTACAGCACAATATAGTAATGTTCTATATTTCTGGTGTAGATAAATGTAGTTATTTGAAAGTAGAGCATCTGAAGAGACCCCTGCTCTCTCCCGAGAATGTTAATTAAGTTAAGATGCTTTTTATGCATATGATCTTCACATGCATCAACTCTAAGTGCAACTCCTCTGTATTTTAAGAACCAGTTCAACAAACGGTGAAGGTACATGAGCATTCATCAAAGAAAACAGTGTTTTAGTGTTATTGTTTTTATTGATCCTGCATCAATTGTCCTGTTTCTCCTCGAGTGTGGCGGAACAGTCCCGGGCGGGGAGAGTCGCTGAGATGAGTTTAAAATCACATTTTTGGTGCTTTTCAAAGATCTCCGAGCTGCCTACTGAATTTTTTACTTCAGTTTCCACTCCCTTGGTAGCACTCCACTCTTGTTTTCTTTTTCACGCTCAGCTGCAAAGAAGAAGAAAAAAAAAGCTACTTCTTTGAAAATTCATAACCTATCTGCTCTTAATTTGTTGCCAAACATTCAATTTACAGTCACAGAGGAAAGATGGAAGTACTGAAGCAGAAAATTTTTGTGCTAAATAAGATGCTCTTGAGCCCTCTCCAGTCCATGACACCTTTCCAGTAAAACATAATTCACTTGATGCATTTGTGAGTGGTAACACCGGCCCCTCTCTGCGGTTGTGTGAGTAACACTCAGGCAGTCATGGGCCTCTTTGTTCTGTTCTCCCCTGCCCATATTTTCTTTCTTGTCTCTAGCTTATTCTGCCCCTCCGTGTGTGAGCCACATCCTTGTATCTGTTTATTTGGACTGACACAGGCAGGGGTCGTTGAATTGAACCTTGTTTAGAAAGCTTGTAGAAGGCCTTCGTGGAGCAGCAGAGCAGAGGCTGAATGCGTCTGAGCAGCTGACAGTCCGAGCCTTGTTCTCTCTTTGCACCATTTCACCTTGGCTGCACTAAAGAGCTGTAGGAGCGCACATGAAGATGAAGCTAGATAACACACAGCAGAGGGACCTGAGAGTAATCAAAGAGTGTGTGACTCCTCTATTAGCTCCATCATCTGGCATTTTGTGGACATCACTTCGAGTCGTCATGCTGTCATGGGCAGGCACATAATTAGTATTTTGCGAATGACGAAGTTTCAATTAATGTTAGCAGTCTTCCTAAATTGTAAACTTAAGCTTAATGAGTTATCATAAAAAAATAGAACAAAAATGATGTATTAATCCCAATTGTAAATAATGAAGAAGATGAGTTTTGAATTGAAAAAACTAATAAAAATTAAATTGAATTTTAGGGTAGAGTTTGTGAGATTAAGGGTGATCTCATAATTCGGAATAAAGCTGTTATCAGTGTTTAATCAGGTGAAAATAAGATTTGATGTGATTTTATTACTCCCTTAAGAGGGAGCGGGTCCTTTTTCAGACAGTGTGCTATGTTGCACAATTTCTACAGTAGCCCAGTAGGGCTTTTGTAAGGTTTTGGCAGGGGGTTGGCAATCAGTCACCACAGGTGGTCTCACATACTTCCAAGTGGAGGACAAGTTGGTTGCAGCATGAATGGATGCCACTAAATCAAACACACTAGACCTTTAAAACTGATGTTGACAAAGTTGGGAAAAAAAAGCAAATGCTATTCATACATTTCAGCCCCTTAAAATATATACAGTAAAGTTTTGTAGATGTCTGTGCAAAAGAAATCCAGAAATCTGAACTTGAACATCTCCAACAGCCACAATGTTTGGAATATATAGTGTATGCATCTTACTGCACTACACTGTAGTCTCACTCACAGTACTGCACACAGTACTGTTTAATTGGTTACATGTCACAAGTAATCGCCTTTCAGATCTGAAGGCTGCAGTGTCACAGAACATATGCACAGATTGGAGCTGCTGTGCTGAGCCAATGAAGCTGTTTCCAAGGTGATCATCTGATCTATCAAAAGTTCATTTCTAATTCAAATGTCAGTGATATGAATGTAGCCTCAAAACATCAAGATATTTAGGACACCCCAATACTTAAACCTATTTGCACCTATTTATATATTGTTCTAACTCGTACATAATAATTCGTACATAATTATATATGTGCAGTATATGTATTATATACATTATAAATAAGCAATAGAATATTGTTGAATATATGTTAAAAGGAACACCTTGATAAAGCATTTTATATACACAGTTAGAACAGTAGAGTAGCAACAGATTGTGTAAGGGATAATGTTCAACTAAGTGTCTACTATCAGGTATTAATGGATGATATCAAGGTCAGAACCGTCCAATATGCAGCTTGTTTTATTATATACTATTTATTTTCATATATCTATGGTCATGTAAGCTGCCATCAGGCTTTCTTTCTTTCCATTCAAATGCATCAGAAAAAGGAGAGCAGCAAAATCATGTAGAAAAAAAACCCACTTAAAATTGAGAATGAGACTAGGCAGATATTTTTTTTGTAGAATTCCAGGTTGTTATTGTGCCATTGTTCTTGCATCTGGCCTTGTAGAACAATACGTGTGTTCTTCATTAGTTTGCATTCTGCTATGTTGCACACCGTGCAAAAGCACACGATTCCTCCTGAGCAATGTTACAGCCGTCCCCTGTGGCTGAATTTAATTGATGGGCCTCTGCAGTACGGGCTATTTTTAGTGGTTTGCAGCTACGTTTTTTAATTAGTATTTAAATCGGTGTTTTGCAGCTGGACCTCCCAACAACAACACCTTCAGTTATATTTGGCGTGTACCTTGGATGTATCCTGCGTGTGAGTCTCATGTCACTCTGCTTACATAAGAAAAGAAGAAGAAATAAGATTAACAGTGCTGCAAAGAGAAGATACTTAAAACTAGATGCAGGGCACCAGCATGTTTAACATTAGTCTCAATGGTCATTCTACAGTCTCTTTCTTGGTTTTTCTTCTTAGACTCTTTATTTGCTTCTGCTGCCTGGAATCAAGGGCCTTGTTTTCAATTTTCAAAATAAACACTAGAGATCTTATTCGTATGTGCACCTTTATTAGATCAAAGTGTCCTTGCAGAGTTTTGCCCCCCTTATTCATAAAAGCTGCTGCAGCCTGCTTGACTCAGTTTCAAGGAAATCAAATGAAGGCAATAAAAGAGGGCTGGATGTAGACAGACAGACAGACAGACAGAAAAGTTTTCTGTAGAGTTCTCTATGAGCAGCAGAGGAAAATAGAAAGGGATAATTAATGGTAATAACTGACCGCTGAAGCCCAAAGGAGCTGATATTAGCTATATAGCCAGCTCAAAGCTAACGTATTTACAAAGCTCAGAAGTCTATCTAAGCACATTTTATACCTGCTGACACTTCAGTTGTGTTTGTGGGCAGTTAGGTCTGTGGGGAAGGTCCTCTGCAAAGTTAATATAGAACCTTGCCCAACTCCTTTCACTGATCGATTTTAAGCTTAAGATGCTCTCTTCTTTTTTCCTACAGGGGAGTCTTTTTCATTTAATTTCAGCTGCATTAATTTTGGTGCAGCACCTAATGTTTCTTTGAGTGACTGATCGAGGAAGGCTTAAGAGTTCTACAGGGGCAGCTTATTGCAGGCTCAGGGTTCGCTGACCATCGCCAGCACAATATATCTGAACGAGGCTTGGCGAGGAGGCAGAGCCGGCCCCCATAGTGCGCATTAGGCGAACTAAGCTGCTGCCTTGGGCCCTGATGGCCACCAGGGGGACCCCAAGAACAGCAGTAAAACTACCTTTTATACAGGTAGACTGCATCATTTGCATATTTCATGTCGTTTTCCCGCTTTAAACAATCTCTTATATCGACTTTTCAATAAACTCGTAGACACTAAACTTGATATCACGGTAAATATTTAAAAAGTACTCATGGTCAAATTATCAGTTCCAAGGTATCATTCACCAAATAAATAGCAAGACAGTAACATAAAAAACTTAGTTTATGGGCTTACTTCTATGTGACATTACTAAATTAGATTAAATAGGGATTCATTGGCAATTTGCTGTTCAGAAATGATGAATTTTGGTTGCGATAATTATGGACATGTGTACTACTTTGAAACAAAATTCACACAGGGGAGTTATGTGGCAAACAATTTGTCGACTCAGCAGGTAACTGAGAAATGTGCATGGGATACAAACACAAAGGCTGGTTTAGAAGTGCAAAATAAAAGGAGCAGTGGAAAAAGGAAAAGCAAAGCTTCCAGAAAGAGGCAGGAAGAAGAAACAGCAAATGCTGAGCAAAAGCCGATCAAAACAATGAAAAAATCCACTTCCTGCTGATAAACAATACAAACTTAGAGTCAGTTAATTATTCCCTCTATACAGGTTGTCAAATTAAGCCTGAGAGAGTGAAACAGAATGTTTCAGCTGATAGAAAAATGGAAAACAAATTGCTGTGCCTTAAACCTGCTCAATCCAGGTCAGCATATACTCCACTGTGATAAAATACCACTTTAAAACTCACTTTAAAACGGTCTGAACAAGCTTGGCAAAACTGAATAAATTGAGAACACAGAAGTGCAGCGCATAAAAGAAAAAAAAAACTCATGCAGCGTAGTTTGTCAGAGTTCACAGGGAAGAAAAAACATTTTGTTCTGTTTGTCCATATGCTAATTTGGGGCGGAAGATATTAATATTGTCTTGCCCAGTCAGCCAGTGCCAGGTTGTCCATAGCTGTGAAATAGTAAGATTCAGGTGGTGCATGAATTGTGAGAAACAAGCCACTGGACTGTAGATATCATCTTTCTGAAGCTTTCACACGCATCTTCACTCTTCCCTGATATTTCTCACTACATTCCTTCAAAAGCAGGATTAGAATAAGACAAAAGTCTGCTTCCTCTGTGTTATCTCTGGAAGGACTTACACAGCCCTTACTCCACACTGCTGGTGCAGGAGCCAAAGAATTTTAATGAGGATATCGTGTGTTTGTGTGTGTGCGTGTGTGTGTCTGTTTGTCTGCACATGGGCAAGAGTCTGAGCCTGAATCATTTTTTTGGCAACGGCAGCGTTCATCTAGATTCAAGATGTGTGAGTGTGCGTGTTCATTTCTTTGTGTGCTCAAGCGTGCAGGAGGAAACAAAAATAGAGGCTGTCCATTGGGTTCAAGCACATGCTTATGCATGAACACACTCTCTACCGGTGAGGTCCTGACTCACACACACATGTCAAAGGCTTAACTTTTCTTGGCATATGCCTCCTCAGCTGTGCAGCAGCATGTGGTGTAAGGCGGACTTGGGGAAGTGTGTCTGCTTTGTGTTTGCCTTCCATTGATGGAGTTCATGAAGGAGCTCAGAGACCAAACAGCAGCTGATGGTGTTTGTTTTAGCAGCCACGCTGGCTTTTGCTCTATCCAGTCGGTCAGTATAACTCACGCTTCCTATCTCATCAGGTGTCCAATTCATGTCACCGTGCTGCAAGGTGCCTTAGTAAATGTGTGAGCAGAGCAGGAGAAGGCAGGGGGCTTTGGAGAAAACACACAGACTCACACAGGCACACAACATGATAGTAAAAATCAAGTTTTGAGTGAGGCTTGTGCATTTTCTAATAACTCCTGCATCCCCTCATTACTGGTAGATGCACTTTACCATGGAGCGCCTCGTTTAAAGTAATATATATGGGTATGCAGAGGGATGTATGTGGGATGGTGATCTCAGGGGATTTGATTGATTAGGGGGGTTCATTTGGATGAAGCATGTGCTGAAGGCAGGTTCAATAGTTTGAGTTATGACTCAGATTGAAGAAAGACATACTTGTTAACTTGTACACTATTTATTTATTTTTTTATCATACAGATATTTTATTTGGTAGTTTCATGAAAAAAAATAGATGCTCCATCCATAGCTCCACTCTCTATACCTGATTATCCTGTTTAGGATCAGGGGGATTGAATCCTATCCCAGCATGCACTGGGTTTCAGCCAGGTACACTCAGAGTGACACTCATATTCGCATGCACAATTAGAGACACTAATTTGCTTACCAACGCCTGCCATCCTGTTACTGTCTCTGCTTATGGCAAGCTTTCAGATATCACACAGTCTATATGTTAATGGTGGCAGATTTACAACTCAAATTGCTTTTGCCTTATTTAAACTGAGGATTTAAATACAACAAATGTAGCCTAAGCTTGCTAGCTGTGTGAGCTTGAGTTGGCTTCATGAGGAGTTGAAAATGTCAGCTTATAAACAGCATGTGAGTCAGTCAGCATCTTCACAGTCTAATGAATTATGGAGAGAACATGAGAAAGCAATATTGTTCTAATATTGTTGCTGTATAGAGATAATTACTCATTGTATTATTTATAATGAGGAAAAGAACGACCACTTCTATTTTTTACAGTTTAAATGTTTGAAGGGAAAATGTTTTTAGGAAGAGGGACTAACTGATGTGTAAATCTAACGCTGTCTTATCAAAACTTATGATATACATTAGCATTATGTGTAAACATAATGCTAAAGTTAATAAAGCTTCACGCTAGTAAAATATTACAATGTAGATGTGATGCTTTTGAATGATTCTTTATCAAATTCACTTATAACTTAACGCCCTAATATAGTTATTTAATGATAAGCTCCTTTGCCTTGAAAGTAATGCGGAATTGCTATGTAAGCTTAGGCAGTAAGCTACTTAGCTGGACTGGCTATTGTTTTCAGCTTATGTTTTCTGGTCTCCCCGCACTTTTTCCCTTATGTTTTTGGGTCTGGAAAGACTGAAAAAATAAATTTCACTCTAAACTCCTTTGGGTTTTGCTCTCACCACAGCCCCATACATATCACTATGACATGGAGAAATCCAAAGCTCGATAGAGCTGCCATCCATTGTTACTGTTCCAAAGTTATGATTGGATCATAACAGTTGAAGGGTGGGGTTTAGAAAATAGTTATTAGTTAATAGTTATTTACCATTAGAATAATAAAGGAATAAAATAAAATGAGAGCAAAACATGTAATTAATCATATACCATCCATTTGAAGTTCATGTCATGCACTTTAAAATTTGATTCAAGCAACACCAAACCTCACATGCCATCTTCATCATCAGTTTTAGGACTAAAAATGGAGTCCTGTGCCAAGAAGGCTGAGGGGAATGCCATTTTGGTATCTCAGAATGATGTGATCCCGTATTACGAGATGATGTATTATACAATCTTCTGAAGAGATCCCATAATGTATGTAGACAAAGATGTATGTGCGGCGGCTCTTAAGTGCTTTTGGATGTAAATGACCTGGTGTGATGAATGGTGTGATACAGCCACAGTGAGTTATCTGAGCCTTGTTTGAATCAGGACAGAATGAATCAGCACATTATGTGTACATTATGTAAATGTTTGCTGGTTTGCTTAATGGAGGTAAAGCCAGTTCACGACTGCCCATTACTCTTTCAAGGACTTGCTATGTGGAAGGGGCTCTTAATCAGAGTAGAGGAGTCAACCTCCTCTCTTGCTTTTGTTTTTCTCCCCCATCAGGGGCTTAAAACATGCTACACTGGGTTTGTATCGTGTATGCTAATGTGATTATCTTTTTGTGTTTTAGCATTTTCTATTTGCGCAAGCAGAGGTAGGTATTTATCTTTTTTTTTTCACTCGTTTTTTTGAATATGGGCAACCACATCCCAAATACGCACTCTGACAATGCAGTATGAATCATGTAGAATAATGATGATATTGATCTCGAGTACTTCTCATTTATGAAAACAGAAACTTTATCAAGCGAAAGAGTGTTTACTGATATGAGGTTGTTTGAAGAAGGCTCATGAGGATAGATGTTTTGAAGCAGTCTGAGGCAAAAAATTAGTTGAAAATATTGTTCAAACAAATATCATGCAGAGCTTTGATTTGTGTGGTGGTACTAAAGAAAATCACGAGACAAGACATGAATGTTTATGGTTTTTTGAAGGTTCATATGCAGTGATAAACACAATAAAGAGAATCTGTAATGATTGTATGAAATGTAACATCATACAGAACACTGAAGGTACACATCAAAGACTGTAAAATCTACCTATAATTCCCTTTAGATTATGTAATTTCTGATGAAACTGTATGTTGGCTGGACATAATACAGTTAGAGATAGTTCTTGAGTGTAATTTAGTCAAATATAAACTAATGTTTAATATAATGTTCAGAAGAGCAGAGCAATTTGTAAATATATGATGTCTTTTTCTGTAGATGTGATGTCCACACCTGCTGGTATAGTATGAGGTCACTGTCGGAGATTCGCTGTTCCACGATGTTTCCATGCCAATTTTATGGTGTCTCTAAAGAAAAGCAGTGTGTGCTTGTGCATCAGACTTAACATCTGTGGTCAAACAAGCATCAGCCACCTGCAAGCCAGCTAGCTGTCACGAACAAGGCAGCTTTATGATGAAGGAAGTCTTGTTAGTTTTATAAGTTACAGGAGCACAACAGGTGGAATCACCGCCTATATCCAAAACATCACTCATAACTCTTTAGGATCGACTCATTACTTTATTAATACTACATACAGATATTGCTAATACTGGTATTATAGGTGTTAACTTAATAAATCAGTCTGTGGTGATACAAATGCTTTTAAATCATCATTAAGGACAGATCTTCTAACCTCAGCTGCTCTTTGTCCAGGCCAAACAAAGGAAACAGTCATTAGGCTGAAACCAGAAAGGGACTCCATCATGTCACTGGTGCTTTGCCTCCAACTCTAATGGTGGCTTTCTAGGCGTTGTTGTTAGATCAGTGCTCTGTGGCCTGTTTGTTTTCTAGGGAGATGAATTAGAGAGGAGATGGGCTGAGGCAGACGCCACTGTCTATGGGAGAGGATGAAGAGGAGATTCATTACTCCTCATCCACTAACACACACACACACACACACACACAAACACAAACACAAACACAAACACAAACACAAACACACACACACACACGCACTCACACACAAACACCCACACACAGGCACACACACACACAGCCATATTGGGCCTCATTATTTCCTCATCTCCATCACTGTGAGGAAGTGAGGGGTTGCAGGCTCTGCTGTTAGGCTGCTGACGTCTGCCCCTCCATTTATCACGCATTGTCCATGTGCACAGACACACACACACACACACACACACACACACACACACACATTCGTAAACACACCTCCAAACACCCATTGTTCCTCCAAAGACAGCATAATTGGAAAAGCACTGTCGCTGAGGAAGATGGAGGTGCAGCAGTTCTAAGTGGGCTGCAGCTTCCAAAACGCGGCTCCAGCTCTAAAGCAACAGTTTAGACAGCACAGCTAAAGTGCAACATGACTTCATCTTGCTAGAGGGAAACATCACCCACTCTCTGAGCTTAAATATCATCTATTTGCATAGTTTTGACTTCAAGGAACAGGAGCAATCAAAAGTCTATATTTAAGCGCTCGAGGTTTGTTTATAGCAAAAATAAAATGCTTTTTTAGATCCATACTGCAAAATCAGTCTTGTGTTTTTTGCACATTAGTAGTCGGTGGCTTGAGGGGATGAGCCCACCTTAGTATAATTAGGATCATTCTAGCAATGCTAACAAGACCATTCTCCTCTATTTTCATTTAGGCTACGCTTCACCAACAGTGTAGCATGCTGTATTGTTCGCTACCACTCCATTGACTCCACTGTGAATTGGTGCTTTAATTGGCAGTGATTACGCTTAACCAGACCTGATGACTGTGGCCTCGGAGAGGGAGTTAGTTACCATTACCTTAATGCTCAGTGCATGTCCTGTGATGGCTTAAGCAAGAGAGGGAGAGAGAGTGAAAGAGATAAGTGTGTGTGGGTGTTTGTGTGCGTGTAAGGGCGTGCAGAAGTCAAGTAAAGAAGATTTTATAGAGAAAGAGAGAGGAAAGGAACATTCTCCAGCCCCCCAGAAGAAATTTAAGTTCAAGTTAATGCAAGAATGTGGAAATGCGTAATGAATAATTCAGGACTTGTTACACGCTACTCCAGAGGCATGCCAAACAGCAGCCATGGCAGGGGTGGTGTGTTGCCCTTTACAAACCTTAACCCAACTTGTCCAAACTCCCCCTTGCTGTGTTTCAGGCAGAGACAAAGGAGTAGCCTTTAGAAAAACCCTGGTCTCAAAGGTCTGCCCCTTTAGAAGTGTAATAAAACTGTTATTTTCAACCCAACTGGCTGACTGACTGATTAAATTTCAATTCCAGACTTCAAATATTAAATCCTGGATGGGGAGTTATAAGTTGTAATGAACTGCTCTCTAGACACAACCACACATTCACACACACACACACAAAGCCGCCTAGGCTAATAAACTAACAATGTTTTATTAATGTGACATAGGGCATTGGATAGTCATTATTGTTCTATTGATGAGACCACAACAAAAACACTGATTCATTTGTTACTGTTTGCCTTTTTTTTTTAAGAAGAAATGCTAAATGTCAGTGACAAGTTCATTACACAAGTGGCTAATTAAGTGTATTCCAAAAAACAGGGGGACGGTGTTTGCATATTCTCTTGTCTTTATTTCTTTTAACTTTTTGCACTTCATTTTTAATCACTTTTATAAAAGGGCATTTTTATATGTACATATACATCTGTGTATGTATGAATATTGAATAGTTGGAGGTAGATTTGGCATAAAAAGATACAATGATGAAGCAATATGTCTTTTGTAAAACTCAATATAAAATGAAGCTTGTTAGACTAAAATAGATTTAAAATGTGGAATGATACCCATAGATATGTGAGATATAATAAAAAGCAGGATAAACTGTGCATAGCACCTACATCTGATGATCCACCATACAGCATAAATGTTATTGAATGATTTTTGATCAACATAATGGGATAGTCAAAACCACACCATCTTTATGGTGCAGCTTGTTAGCTTGTTAGCTTGGCTTAGCACGAAGACTGAAAACAGGGGAAACAGTTCACCACAAGCAGTCTGGTGGTAACAAAATCAATTCTCAAGCCACCCAACACATTATATTTCATTTGTGGATTTCAGGTTAAATACAGACAGAAAAAAAAGTTGTGTGGCTATTAGCAACGACTTCATAGAGGAGCAAGTTCACTGTAGAGTTCAAGGTAAACATCAGCAACTCCAGGAACTTCCTGCTTTGGGCCAAATCAACTCAGTATGTACATTGCTGCTTTAATTATGAGGCAAGACTTTGCTCTCCTGTTATATGATATGAACAGTCACTGTTTTTTCTTTTTTCAACATAAAGATGTGCGTTACGCCAACACATTCAGATATTGCACACTGGCTAAATGAGCCTGTCACTGGTTTCTCTTTTCTTCCCCCCTTTTTATCCCCCGGACAGCACATGAGGCTGCTCGCACTCGTATCTCATGTCCCGGAGAATAATATTCAGTTTACTGAGATATCTCTGTTACACAGGCGCCTTCGTCAGAGTGGACTTATTGCAGAAATAGATACATCAGGCCCTCGCCTACCCTCCAAACACATCCATCCGCCAGCACGATCACACTTTAGTGTGAAGCAACAGCTGATACCAAATAAATGCATCTAGCAGCAGCTAGTTATTTTGTGGAGTGTAGCCATGAGATAGAGGTCACTGTTGCCAGGGGGTTGAGAGATGGAGGGAACGGAAATGTTCTGACAGTAAATTACATGCTAGATTCACATATTCCATCAGAGGCCTCCGCATGAGATGGATGTCATATATCACCAGTATGGCTTATTAACCTACATAAATAAAATGCATCAAAGCCCACCATCCAGCATTAAATCATGTTTTATTCTCGCTGTCGTATTAGATGTAGTGTGTTTACACATAGTACGATGATGCGGCATATTGTATTGCAATTTTTGGTCCTTTTACTGTACATTAATCCCACGCATTACACTCCACTATGAAATAACAGTACAAGTACCTCTGACACAGGATCTCTGGTTTAATGCTAATTGCCCATTATCCTAATGTTTGTATTTATCTCAGGCTTTTGGCTATGATATTTTTTTTTAAAATGTACAAACTCTGTTATTCACATGAGCAGATGCTTCTGATGGACATTCAGTCTGGTTGGAGAATGTCTAAAGAGGCAGAAAATAAATTCACCTGCTGCTGCTACCTATTTGTGTGGAGGTGGCTCTACCTTTTTTCACGATTTGCTTTTAAACTCCAGCTTTTCCAAAAAAAGGCTTGAAGGTGAGGTCTTTCAAGGGGCAGGCTACCAAGTAATAACTGCTCTAATCGGGATGCCTCATGCCCATATTTCTACCAAAAAAAAACTACAAAAGAAAGCAAGTCACCCGCATGAGGCAGCTGCCTTCATCTCATTAGACCTGCATGTGGACAGCAGCAAATTAGAAGTTTTAACATGTTCTTGACCCTCTCTGTCCTCCTCTTGTCTCTGTTTCTCTCCGACCACGGCCCCGTCTCTCCCCCCCGCTGTCCCTCACTATCCCTTGGCACAAAATAAAGGCAAATTGCTTATCTTTGACATAACAGGGCTGTTTTTACTCATGAAAGACGCTGCGCAAATGTCATTCAGGTCAGCGGCTCCCACAGGTAATCAAGCTGGGACGGTGATTAGGTGAAATTAATCGCGGGCCTCTGTCGCTCATGGCTGACAGCCTGGGAGCCTGATAGGGGTTCTCTTCCCAGGTGACTTCAACAGATCAGGCAGACAGAGTGAAAGACATCAAAGCCAAGAAAAAAAGTGGAGGGGAAAAAAAAAAACTTGCATTAGATTAACACCCGAGAGACAGCCCAAAAAAGGTGTGCGAGAGTCTCTGCAAGGATGTCGGTGTGTGCGAGCGTGTGGGTGTGGGTGTGGGTAGGTGGAGTAAGGTAATGTGTGTAAGTTTTTCGTGCAGGTGTCTGATTTTTTTGAGTGGGTGGGGGTGGAGGATGGGGGACATGAAAGGAAGGAGCTGAGGTTTGATGTGATAATGAAGCACCTTCTTTAATCTTCATCGTCTCTTTTATCCAAACCACTCACTTGTGCCTATTTGTCCAACAAATGTTTTGGTAGGCCTATAAAACAGAAATGTGTCTTCTGACATCCAAACGGGAATATCATCATCTTCAGGTTTTGTTTGAGTTGTTCTCACTTGAGAAGGGGGGGATAAAAACGACCGCAGACGACCTGAATGCTATACCCTTTTTGTTTCCTGCTTGTCTAGCAAGACCCCCTTTGACTCACACACATACACACACACACACATTCATGTGTCATGCTGCCCCACCCTAGTGTCTTAATATCACACAAACCCAGAGCGCTTAGATTGTCATGGTGGGAGAGAATGAGCAGGAGTGATGGTAAGGTTAGCTCGCCGGAGTGTTTAGCTGTACACGGGCAGATTTACCGGCCTGTGAACCCATAAACCTGCAATTACAAACCCTAACAACTCTGATGCAGGCGGCCTGTACACCGCAGTTTTCCTCTGGGCTAGGGGATTTAAGCTTCACAATCAGTCAAGCGTGACTTCAGAAGCTAATTGCACAAGAGTGACACGCACGTACACACACACACACACACACACACACACACACACACACACACACACATACACACACACAACATCCTTACGGGAGAAAGACTGATGGTGGAGGTGGAATTTTGTTTGAAATTCATCAAATTTTAATCCAGTGCGTACATTTCCATATTTCCATATTTATCTCTTTGCGCTCCTAGCATACACTTCCTCTCTGCATATCATTTTGGCCCTATTAATAGCTCAGACTGCTCCTTACCTAATGCACAAACATACAGATACGCACCCTCGCACTCTTGTCACCACAAGGGCGAAAAAAAGGAGACAACCTCCTATCGGGCCTGACGTTCAAAGACACGTGTTATCCCAAGGCAGATAGGGCTGTCAATGAATCACTCCATTTCTGCCACAGTTGGTAAATTGACTGTTTGAAGCAGGAAACAGATGAGGGAGAGGCTGGGTCGAGTCAGAGATAAGATGTAGGATTCATACTCTCCCCCTCCTCTCCATAATGAATCAGTGTATTTACTTAAAGCAATCTGCTCCTCTAAAATGGCACCGCAATCGCTCTGTCTTCTCCGGAGCCTTGTCACCCCCTCCCCTGTTTTTCCCCAAACCCCCCCACCCCAAAGGTAATTGCTCTTACCTGAGACACTGTAATGGATCCTGGATGAAGTATTGACCGCTGCTAGATTTTGATTAAGGGGCTGTAGGGCAGAACACGTCTTTAATGAAACTGAGGAATCAGCATTCTCTGGCTGGTGCGTCGAGGCTGGATGCTGTGCGATGTGGCCCGCAGGCACCTTGATTAGGACCTGATCCTCAGCAAATCCAGGGCTGGGCCACCACCACTGAATTAAAAGCGATGAATTCATCCATTAATAACACCTCAGGCATGTGAAGTATTTCTCCGGAGGCTTATGATGGTTAAAGATTTGGGTATTAATGTACTGTAAGTTGCCTGCACTCTCACTTACGTATACACACCGCTGCTCATCAGTCACTCCATCATCTACCTTGTTGCCTACTCACTGATACACTCACTCGCTCATTAATACACTCAATCACTTCCCCCTTCATGTGCAAAAGGTCAGCCTCTATCAGTTAGTATTTTAGCAAGTCGGATAACTTGCAGTAGCTTCTCTCATCATCTCCCTTAAATTGCCTTTTTGCTCGTGTTAAAAACTGATTGCATCTCGGACGGAGATGAAAGGGAAACAGCTAGCTCCCCACGTTCTTTGAGTGTGCAAATGGACGTAATCTAAAAGGCGAGTATTAGCATGCTAAAAGACACCACAGCTATGATGAACGCCATTTGCCAGGGCTTAATGCGATAGCCGGGTAAGATGATTAACTTTGAATCCATTTAATCAACCACAAGCGCTTTCTCAAATAACCAACTGTCTGGCGTTGGGGTAAAACTTCCCTCAGATCTGCTGGGAAATGGGGTAGAGTAACATATGTGTCAAATCACAGAGAGCCTAAATCGGAGCGGAGGCCGGCCAAACATTGTTCTTTGAAGTGATGGACATCAAACATCATTTTGTGCGTGGTATTTGTCATCCTCGCTTGTGTTTGAAGCCCTCAATGGAGTGTGACTTGGAACACATAGCAGCTCGCCCATTGACTGGGAAGTCAATGTGCCCTTGGGCTGCATCCTATTGACTTAAGTAGTTCAAGCAGAGGGCTCCTCACCTCCTTTCACACATCGACCTTATGTGCATGCTGATTGCTGGCTCTTCTAATGCAATGAGAGTTCTGACCCTTTCAGTCGACTTTTTCGACCACAATAAAGACGCAAGGACTGCTGGGGACACTTTTACGTTTACTGCTCTGTTTGTGCCACCAAAGCCAGGCGAATATATACATTTATATGTGAAATGTCATCTGTGTTGATTGCCTGATCAAAACAGTCTTCGACTCACCTGTCAATAGAACAACTCATGCATAAGTGTTTATTGATAGCTTCGTCCTCCCTGTTTGTGCCCCCCTTAAACAGACCTTGATGACCCGGTGGTGACGGTGCACCAGAGTATAGGAGAAGCTAAGGAGCAGTTCTACTATGAGAGGACTGTGTTTCTGCGCTGTGTGGCCAACTCCAACCCGCCGGTCCGCTACAGCTGGCACCGTGGGAGAGAGGTCCTGACACAGGGTTCGGACAAGGGAGTGGAGATCTATGAGCCGTTTTTCACTCAGGTAAGACAGAGGCAACACGATGCATGAAAATATCATATCTGACTGAATAGCAGATGGGAAAAAAAGTATATTATTTTGATAAGGGTAAAGGCTTAAAGCTTTTACCAGTCAAATATGAAACCTGAGGTCTGTTTTTTAATAGTTCTTTATGTAGGCTGTCATGACTACATGCACCCTCTGCCCTCTCTCCCACTGCAAGGTAAGGATAAATAGACTGGTAGATGATAAAGAATGTGAAAAAAATCATAATATGCTTTTGAAGGCGCCTCCAAAGACAGGTTCATTGGGAGCTTAAGTTGCTGAAGCTATTTCCTTCATGTTAAGAGAAGCTCTCAAGACCTGTGTCAACCGTAGCATTCTTCGATGTGCAGCAAAAGAAGACAAAGACAAAACAAGTTTGCAGAGCAGGTTTTGTTAGCATTATCACATTCAAAAGATATAATACTGTCTCACCATGAGTGGGTGTTGGTATTACAATGTTTGATTGTAACTCTGATTGCTAATTCTGTGTTAAAAAAAACTTTTGGTTAGTTAATGTTAAAATGGAGCAAAGTGTTTTTGCAGAAACAAAAGACAGTGATTACTAGTAATCAAAATTCTAATCCATTGTAATGTTTTATATTGAGGGTCATGTTCTACATTTACTTTAGGGCCTTAAACAGACTCTTCAAGTATGTAAATGACAAATTGTAATCAACTTCTTCTGACTATGAGTAAGAAGCACGACAACATAACAACACCAGACACCCTCTTCCTGCATTTTCACAGCGCGGATGAGTAAGACACAGTGGAATAAATCAACACATCTTTTCTAAGACATGTGACATATTGCAGCATGAAATATTGTAATAACAGTGGCGCATTTTTATTTCCTTTATGTATTGAAGGAGTAGACAGGATATGGACCGTGTGTTTGTTTGTTTGTTTGTTTCAAAACCCCAATCTGAATCCTGACACCTCTCCTTGTGCTGCTGGACAGTAAAAGTCGTCTTTAACTCTGTGAATAGCAATATGAAATTGTCTAACCCAGATTCACACAGTTACTGGCAAAATGAGAAGCTGCGGACACAGAATGATCTGTTTCTGTGCACTAATCATTTGGATTTTCTTTTTAAATTTGAAAAATGAGAATCTTTTCGACTGGAAAAAAAAAAGGATCTTGTGCAGGCAACAAAGACTTGAATGAGATGTCCTGTCACCACTAAGGCAATTGTAGTTTTTGAATTGATAGAGCTGAATGCGATTTGGGTTTTGAATTGGGAATGGAAATCTATGTGAAAGAGAAAAAGACAGACGAGAGAGGAAAAGAGGCTTAAGAAACAGAGAGGGGAAAAAAGGAAGTGAAATTGATGTTTGGCCAAATGAAGAAAGATGGCTGGGAAATAATGGAGTGGGCGAAGGAGGCTGAAGACGCTGCACAACTGGGCCTCGTCAGGCAATCCTCCCTTCGCTGCCCTGCTCTTCATACCTCTTTTTTTCTTCCCTCACTTGTTCATCCTGCCCTCTATTAAAGTTTTAATTGGGTCTTGAAATTTGAGCACAACCCAAACCCAGAGATTAGCTTTTGTGTGAGTCCAACCCCAAATAAATCCTGACTAAACTCCTTCTAATTTGCTCATATAAAAGGCTAATAACCTTATTTTTCAACAATATGTCTGAACTTGCCTGAAACACACCCAGACAATTGAGTTACGAATTCATAACTGACCGAAATCGAGCCCTAAGGCTTAGGTTGAGTCCAATAGAGTGCAACAAGGCCAAGACTTTGGCCATGCAGTTTCGCGAATTAAGTTCATCTCTTCACCTTCCTCCCTCCATTACTCTTCATTTTAGCTTCATTACCTAGCACCTTTTTCACTCCACCAAAGGTATTTTATATTCCCTCTGATACTGTAGAAATGCGGCAGTGGCATTTTTAACTCTGTGCGGAGAACAGGTTGGTAATTAAGTGAGGCCCAGAGCTGTGCATTTATTGTAGAAATTCCTGTCCTTTCCGCTGTCTGTTACTTTCTCCTCCACCTTTCTCTCCATATTTTTTTCCACAAAGTGCCAGCAAATAGCCCAAATTTCAAACAGTAATGAAGCCATTTCTTATTTCTCATCAGATTTACTTCAGTCGATATGTTTTGAAGTTTATTGTGTTCTTGCAGTGTGAGCATGTGTCTTGATCTTGAGAAGGTAACCCAGTTAGCAACATATTAGTCATCACCCTGCTGGATCATGTATCACATTTATGTCAGTAATGACATTTTGCTGTAGCTCTGCTCTTTTGTTGCACTCTCATTTTCTCGGCCCCCATGTTGTCAACATGTTTTCTCACTACTACTGTGAAAAATGTCTTCCTATTCATCTTAAGCACCATGAATTTTTAAGTTCATCAGGCTGGTTTTTACTCTGTGTTTCCAAAAATGATAAAATAACCCCTGAAATGCAGTAAGACATAAAAAAACAACAAATAAGCAAAAGAAAAGGAGGAGGAGGAAGAGGAGGAAGAATACTGTTCTCAGCTTGACAGTAACAGTGCTCTACTCCAGAATTTCTTTGCCCTTTACCAACGGCCGTCAGTCCCATTCCTGAAGCTTCCGTGTACTCTAGCTTTCAATCTTTCCATCAATATGGCCATCAATCCCCCAGTGCAATTTGTTTTAATGTGTTTGTCCTTTCCATTCCTTTCTGTGCCCCTTGAATTTTCTAAATAGATTTTCCTTCCAATCTGCCAGCCCCTGCTGAGAGTAGAGCTCGCACTCTGAATACCGCTGACCTCATCTTCTGATATCTGCTCCGAAGCAGAAGATGTTACAGAGAGAGAGAAAGAAAAGTGGAGTGTGGGGTCCGTGGCTAATGTAATACAATTAAGTTATCCATGAGCGTCTTCAGATATGAAAGGGGTTTGATAGACATGAGGGATTGTCATGTTGTGTGGACTGCCGCAGCGTGTGGCTGACTCATGTTTTAATCTGCCGCCGCCCCCCCTACCTCCAACCCCAACAGCCTCACATCCGAGTCAGGCAGATCAAAGGTTCACATCCTCATCGAAGCCCTCTGGGCGGGGCTCGCGGTCGATGAAGCAGGCTGGAATCAAACACTCATTCTCAGTGAGATAGCCTTTTCTGTGGAGGGATCTCCTACTGAGCCCATCCATATTCCTGTTGCCGAGTGGTGAAAATACTGCAGGGCCATTTACTGGAGAGTAATCCACTCGTCGGTATCGAGCAAGTTGACACATTAATTTCCTTGAAAAATACCAGCATTATTTTCATTGTGATTCTACAGTAATATTTTCCAGCTCTGCCACCCTCTCTATTCCTTTTTGGCTTCATTAAAACTGTATACATATTCATCTTTTTGACCTTTCTTTGGAGCTGTTTGGCCTTTGTCCTTCCCAGTGCCTTGTTTCCTGCTTTTCTTTTGCTTGATTATGATGATGTTTTTGCACACATTTGCATACCAGTGTTGGTTTGGTCTGAGCTGCAGGGGGAAACGAAGATTTTGAAGCTGAAGAACCTGCGTCCTCAGGACTACGCCAACTACAGCTGCATCGCCTCTGTCAGAAACGTGTGTGGGATCCCTGACCGCAGTGTTATCTTCAGACTCACCAATAAGACAGGTACCCTTAAGACTATTGACTTTGTGTGATTAGTTTCTAAGCAGAAAATACAAAAAAATAAATTCAGTGATCCATAAAGGTGTAAAATGGGCAGATGCTGTAACTGTCATAGCAATCTTTCTAATACTCCACACTCTCTTGCTCCGCAGCGTCCCCATCCATCAAGCTGCTGGTTGAGGATCCAATCGTGGTGAATCCTGGCCAGACAGTATCCCTGGTGTGCATCACCACAGGTGGAGAGCCGCCACCGACTCTCACCTGGGTCAGCAGTAACGACAGCCTGCCACAGAGGAGCGTGGTGAAGGGAGGCACGCTCACCCTTCCAGCCATCACCTCGGATGAGGCGGGGGTGTACAGCTGCGTGGCCAGCAACAACGTGGGAAACCCGGCCAAGAAGTCCACCACCATTGTGGTGCGAGGTGAGAAAGCATGACTGCATGATCAGATATATGGAGCCCCGGTTGTTTATTATCAAAAAAAAATGTATTTGGTAAAAAAAATTTATCAATAAACAGAGCAAAATTTTAGTGTATGGCCACTCAGCACACTGTTCTGAAATGTTATTCAAAATATAGAGAGATTAGAGTCATTTAAATTTCATCATGTTTTTTTGTTTTTTTTCAAAATGACACATTTTATCACATAATGTCACTTGGGACATCAGATTTTTCATCGGTTTGTGCCACTTCACTTTACTGCTGTTGACTAGCTTGCCAACCCTTCGCTGCTCAGCTGGAGAGGATGACTCCTCACAGAGTTATGTGTCTGTCACTGACTTAAGATTTATAAAATCAAAATGCGAGTGTGCAAACTCAAAATTCAACCATCTATCTGCTGCTGATGTTACTGACTCTTCACTCTGATGTTGAGTGATAGTCTAAGCTTACAAGCCATCAAAGTCGGTTAGCTGCTAGTTTTGTAGCATGTATAGGCTGTGTTAAGTTAAATAAAAGCACAGGTTGGTTGCTTTATATGTGCACTGTGTTTATGCACAGAAGCAGGCTTGAGTGAGCAAATTCAAAATTGCTTTTGAAATTTGCTTGCTTTTTGACACCGTTGCTGCCATAGTAAACAGGTGTCAGCTGGCTAATAGTTTTTGGTTGGTCAACAGTTTTTGTTCTTGCCAGAAGATGCTAAGGGTTTGTTATGACAAGAGCCATCACTGTCTGTTTGACCAGTTATCTGAGAAATTATTTTTCCCAGCTACTCTTTGCCTGAATAGCACAGGAGGCAGAGGAGCATCTGACCTTGCCGTAGCTCGTTACAGAAATAACTCGCAACCAAGTGCAACTTGTTAGCATACATTAATTTTTTACAGTTCTCAATCAGTGTGGACACACAATACTTGAAGTGCACTTATCACCAGACATGTGAATTTTCCATGAAAATGCTGAAAAAAATGCTTTGATGATTAACACTCAAAACAGGCTGTTTTGTTATAAGACCTGCACAGATGCAACATGATGCGCGAGGAAAACGACTTTTATATTCTTAAATCGAACGCTATTACTCAGCTGAAGGATTAAGTGTGATGTGTGACTGGGCTTTCATAAGCAACATAACAAAGGATCTTAACACCCTGAATCTAAAGAAACCTCTTCCACGTGAATGAAAAAGATGCAATAATTAGCGTAAGAATAACAAACAGAACTGCGTTCATGGGATGATCCGAATGTGAAGTTTAACTTCCCAGGGTAACATCACACACACAAAAATGGGACACATTTGAATCAGAATTTAACAGATTGGCTCAGAAAGTTTCTCACAGAGTTGCCTCCTTTCATCTTAGAGATTATGCCACAGCTCCATCATCAGGTCGCCTCTGTGCTCAGACTGTTTTTTTTTGTGCAGCCATGTACTCCATGGGATGAAAATCAAATCATCAACAAATCATCTCTGATGGCCCCCCTGACAGATCAACCCCTTCTCTATATATTGAAAGTGCCCATATCGTTGAGGACTTACGAAACAGAAGGCTTACATCAAAGCGAAGGTGTCAGGCGTCCCATGGCAGCAAATAAGTCAGAGCACATTCAGTGTGGCCCAATCGCTGCAATAAATATCAAGCTCTCATTGACGTGTCGTACGTCTGGAGCTGACAATGGCTCTCAGAAGGGGTCTTGGTAAAATATCATAAAAAATGAAATCACGACACTCCATAGATATGAATGGTGTTTGAATACATAAACAGAGATGTGTCACATTCAGGCTGCAGAGCACTGTGTGCACTTGTTAAGAGATAAACAGGACAGATATCAAAGCCCAAGACAACACAGTGGTTCCTTAACAATGATCTAATCATAGAACTGTTAACTCTTTGAAAAATCAAATGTGTAGGGATATAACTGTTGGAGAAGTTTCTGCGTATTTCATCATATCTTTCTTGCAGAAATTTACAGGCTGATAATGATCATGTTGAAGACCTATTGTAGCGAAATACACACTGACCAGAAGAGTTGAATGTGTCTACATGCACACTAGTTTGGTGGTTTTGATGTTCAGTGCATGTAAACAGCTTATCCTGGTTCCAGAAACCAATATAAGACCTCATCATGACTTTCAGAAAACCCAGCTGTACTACCTGGAATCCTCTACTAGAAGCTGGGATTCCTTTGGCATGAAAACATGTTATTAAAATTTCCAAATAATCTTGTAAAAAACAAGATGAAGAGAAATCAAAACTCAACTGTAGGTAGACGATCAGGATCCTGGATACCATAATTATAATGTTCAAAGGAATATGAATAAACAGGTTCTTCGTGTTCTATATTAACACCTGATACTGCATATGATCAAAAGTAAGGTAAGGCTTAATATCATGATGTTAATGCACATGCAAATATGTTCTGGGTTTGTACTAAAGCCTAAAAGCCATAACTGAGGGCTCTGCATATAATAACTCACAGTAGATGTGTAAAGAAAAGGGAATCAGACAGGGTAAGGGGCTGAGTAAACTAAGTTACAGGCAATTCTGTCCCGAGTAAATGATGTAACACATTTTAAGGTGTAAATGTCAGGTGAAATCAATTAAAAAACAATCTAAACTCGAGACATCCAGGTGCTCGGAAACATAATATGGAGATGCTGAAATTACATAATTAATCAATAGTTGACCGAGCAAACCAGGGATCAATAAAATCAGAAGATAAACAAGGAACATACTCATGGGATTGATGAACTTTCACTCTTGTCAGTGCATTTGTGGGATCAACAGCTGAAAAAAAGTGTAAGGAGGTATAAATGACATCTAATCAACCAAAAATCTCACTTAGTCCGTCAGAGCAAATTTTAGATCAAAGTGCTCAAATGACTTGCCAGTTTTTCTCTGGACATTGACAGGTCTTGATTAGCCAAGTAAATCCAATTACAAAGAAAGACAAACTTTAATGACATCACAGTTTGATGGGAAAGCCTCTGAAGTCCAAAAAAACATCACTGGTGTCAAAATGAATTTAGACCTAGCGCTATAGATACAGTGTTTGCTATAAAAGCCAAAAGCATCACAGGTTGTCTTAAACTTAATTTTGTGACAGACTTCTTCGGCTCGTTATCACGCGTCTCAGCACAGCGTCACGATTGCTCTCTGAATGAGTTCCACTGACACAAATGCAGTTTATGGATCAGTATGAAGCAGATGATGAGATAGGAGGTAGAAATGTACTTTAGTCGACTGCATTGTTTAGAGAAATTTACCATGTTTCTCAGTACCTCGGTGCATATTAAGCAGTGCTGCAGCTATAAAAGGCAGAGGGATGTGATGGAGACACACAGTGCCACATGCACAACAGAATCACAGACATGGACTCGTTCACAGGTTGATATAAACTGTCTACATATTAAATGTATTCTGCCCAGCAACCAGCTTTTGAAACTTAAACCTCTTTGCAGCTGTTACCTTTTCTGAAAAATATTCTGCATTGTTTGCTTGTGCTTTTTCAAATGATCCCTCTTTACAAGTGTTACAGTGTCACATAACATGAAAACAAGCTTGAGACATCTTTCCATATTAAGAGTGGGTGGGATGTGATGGGATGGGGATGTGCTGAATTTGTGCTGTTAGCAGGAGGTCGTCATCACCATAAATGCCGGTAGATGTTTGTATTCAGAAACAAAGTGATGCTTTTTCCTCCCATATTCTGTTATTTCCATCTAAACCCAACCTGTAAGGAGAGTGTAAAGAAAGCAGAGAGACTTATGAGGCGTGACCAAACTAATATTTGGAAAGCTGCATGACAGAATTGAATTTAATATTTACGCCTGCTGTATTCTTCATCACTCGGGCTTCTGTTTATGGGAAGTGAATCTAGAAAACAAACACATTTAAAAGATACCTTTAAAAAATTCATTACCAAAATTAATTTTGAGTGAGACATTTTACAGTTAGGAAATTACCTTTCTTTTTTTAATTCACAGATGATGTCCCTCAAACATTTCTATGGCTTTTCTTTTACTAAATTACTAATTTACACTTATTGGCAGATATAAATAGTCAGCAGGTGATTTGGGGAGGGATGGGAAGTCAAAATACATCTTCTATGATAGCTGTCATTCCCCCTCTCCATCCCCCTAGTAGCAGAGTGCAAGGGCTGGGGGATTGTTTAGTTAAATATGTTAATCTAGTCTGCCTGACTTATTGATCCTGAATCTGACTGAGCTTTGTGCGAATCAGGATCTGTTGCCCTGAACATGGCTCAGACATATCAGCAGCCTAACTGTGCTGTGTATCAGTAAATCCATGGCGCTGTCCGTGGTGCTGAAGTAGCAGATTGATTTTTATTTATGTCTTTTTCTCTCAATCCTTCTGTCAGTTTCATCCTTAAACTACAATATATACTATAAATACTCATGTGCCTGTAGACTCTTTATAACAGTGTCATCTTCATGATCAAAGTGACATGTAGTCAAGGTAGAGTGAGAAGATCATAGAGATGCACTGCTGAACGTAACATTCCTCTAATATATGTTTGTTTTTATGATTGTTTAGTTGTGTCTGTGCTGCTGAAAACACACCCTCAGACCAAGACACCTCTCTAACAAATGTTTTAGTGGAGACATGACCACAGATATGCATTCTGTTATGGGGTTAAGGTTCAGATTAGGGCCGTTTCTTCTCGCTTAAAGTGAACAAATCACCTTCTTGTACGGTCACAGTGATTGATCTGTGATATACTCATTTTAGCCAATACGTTGGTAAGGGTTATTATGAGAATTGACTTTGGTGTGTCAATCAATGCAGACATGCTGTCTGAGTTTACACACTGTTTCATAGTCCTCTTCCACTAATAATTAACTGGTTTGAAATGGCTCTTAAAATGAAAAAAACTCTCTAAATGGAGGCACAAATGGAGGCTGAGTGGGCAGAACGATGTTGTTGTGTTCAGAACAGATAAGAATCTGTCTTCTGTACGTTTTATTGAAATCAAACATTAAACTCTTTGAAATAACAACCATGACTTCATTGTATGTAATGCACTGTGCACAGTAAGGCCACAGTGCTTAAATGGAATGTGCTGTATCTCTTCCTTTACGCTGTTCCACTGTGAATGAATTATAGCTCAACCATGAGGGAATTAAGATAAGACATCATGCTTTGTTCCCATGTAAATCTCACATGTTGCCGCTTCACTAGATTTTAAATGAAAACTATTGTTATATTCAAACTTGAAAAAGTTGTATTTCTTTTAATTGTGTTTAAAAAAATATCCAGTACAGAAGCTCCACTGGCAACTTTTTACTGACGTTCTGCTTTGAAGTGGGGAGAAAATGAAACTGAAAGAAGATAAGCGAGGCTCGAGGCTAGAGCGCAGGCAGACCTTTAGTTGCTCTTCATTTGTGTGCGTGTGTGTTTGTGTGTGTGTGTGTGTGTGTGTGTGCATTGGAATGAAAGAATTTTTCTGTCTTTGCACACAAATAAATTTTCACTTATATTCTTATGCCTGTTGATTGAATTTTTTAAAATACCTCAGCAGTAGGCAAAAAAAAAAAAAATCAGTCCTTAAATTGTTCAGAATCACTAATACAAAAATTCTCTACCAGTTACTAATTTGTATATTTATGTGCAGCCATGAAGAACTGTGGCTGAGATGTTTGGATGTATGAGCTCTTAGATAGAAATGTCAGTCATCTGTCTGTGCATGTGTGCTCACAGTATGTGCTGACATTCATGTGCAAACACTGCACGTGTGCAGTAAACACCAATTGATGCACGCCATGTTAATTTAGCATGTTCTCACCCCGTGGCCTCATCGGTGTCTGTCTCAGCTCGTTCACCCTCGTCCGCCCTCGTCCCCAGTCCTTGAGAAGCCCTCTCAAACTGCTGTTGCCAAAGGGGGCCGTGTGTGTGAAAACACACATCTCTCCCCAGCAGATGGTAGTTTCTCTAGCCATACTGTCCCACCAGCCAGACTGCCTTCCAGGCCTTGGCCATCTCCGCAGCCTGCCCGGCAGGGTACTGGCATCGCATCACCCTGCTGACAAGATCCTTTTTGTGGATTAAGGGTCCGCGACATGTCTTCAAATGCAGGTCAATACCCTGCTTTTCCCTGAACGCCTCAGTCCATCCTCTCCTCTTTAAACACAGTAGTTTGTGATATATCTGCTGTGACAATGCACAGATCCTCTGCACTGGTTGTGTCTTCTTTTCAGCAGTTGGTATCAAATATCAGTCGGCAGCTCTCAAATGGAGAGTTGGTGAATTTAGACGGGACTGTCTGTAGGTGCTTTTGAAATGGGCAGCTGGCCTGGCATTTTGTTCTTACGTCTGCTTGCACACAGACAAGCCGACTCAAACGCATGTGCTGCCCGTCTCTTTCACTTAGGCAGTGTGTTTTCCCTCAGTGTGATGTAGAGAAATGAGCATTGCAATAGCTATCACAAGATTCAAAATCAAGCGCTGCCGTGTTGTTGTCGGATTTTCTCAACCGTGCCTCCAGGAGTTCCTGACAAATTCAAGGTGTGGAGCTTTTACACTCAAGACATCCATCACTCCGACCTGCCAACGTAGACACAGCTAACTCGGCACACCCACACGGGTGAACACATTCAAGCGTAAACACAAAGTCAAAAATGCTAGCTACCATCCACACTTTATCCCTCTGATTGGGGGCTTGCTGTTATTTACAGAGCAGAAAAAATGCAATCCTTTTCAGTGTGAGCTCCCTGCTGTTTATATTTAGACTGTTTGATGGATAGAAAACAACTGTGTTGCTGCTTGTAAAAACCTGGCTGTCAACATGTGAATCAACATGTGAATGACCCTTATCAAATTTGCTTTGGAATAAATTCTGGTCAAAAGCTGAATATATTTCCATTCATGAATGCCAGATTTAATGGCTGGATGGCCAGAACTGGCACAAGCAGGCCAGTCTCTTGGGCCGCGGCCCCAAAGACTGTCTGTGTGTGTGTGTGTGTGTGTGTGTGTATCTGTATGTGTAGGGTGGCTGTACATGTGCACGTGCCTGTTTTGTTAGTGCATTGAGCGCCTGTGTATGTGAATGCTTTTTAACATAAATTAAAACTGGAGGTCAGCCTGAAGGTTGAGAGCAACATTGTCCACTCATTTCCCAGCGAGGAATGGATATGTGCTAGCGGCTGTCATATTGTAAAGGTGCTGATTCATGGGCGAGGAGGGGGGATGATAGGAAAATGAAAGGTGTTTGTATGAATGCCTTGTATTTTAAACCACGCTAATACCCGTTGCCTTTTTTTTTTTTTTTTTTTTTGTGTTTAACCTTGAGCTGAGCCGATGAGGCAAAGGAGAGTGGCAGTTAGTGAGACATCCATCTGGCTCTGAGAGATGAATTCGGCATCACATGCTGATATTCTCTGCGAGAAAGAATGGATAGCACTGTGCGACGCCTGCTGAGAGACAGACATACAGGTCTGACTGAAAAATGAGATGGACTGCTGGGTAAGACAGGAGGATAATGACTCAGAGTGAGAGCGAAGTAAGACTCGTCTTTCTTCTCTGCCAGACAAAAGCAGGGAGATCACACTGGAGAGAATGGGGGGGGGGGGCATTCAACCATTTTTCTTCTTGCGGTGTTGTTGCATTTTTGTGCACCCATAAGTGGTGCCATTGTGCCTTTGTCATTACGAGCCCACGTACGTGCATGTCGCAGTCAGAACGTGAGGGCTGTGTGTACTCTTGCCCTGCTAAGAGGCTCCCCAGAGGTGGTATTGTAATCCCGTCGTGTGACATGAGCTCTCTGTAGAAGAAGGCCTCAACCACGGCTTTTCTCTTTGTGTGATTATCTGCGCTTTTCATGTACAGACCACCCATTGTTCCCACAGGCTAATAAAAGCTATGGAGAATCATACAGGCGTGCTGCCGGCAATAGCACCGTAGTTTGTGGTTAAAAAAAGGAATATAGGAACACTGTAATATGCAGGTAATGATCCGAAAGAATGCCTTGAATATCCATTGGATTGCAACCAAACTGCACGCAAACTCTCAGACAAAATAGAATACAGGCAATATTTGTTGCAAATGTAAGCCCAAGCAGAACATATGCTGCATTTCTTTCCTTGATGTTACCATTAAGAAACTAGCTTCTGTAAGTGTCCCTGCAGTGGATGTTTTTACTTGTTGTGCATGTTGCCACAGTCAAGGTTCAATGACAGGAAGCTATGATGGTGATAAAAGGAAACTAGCTTCCAAAATCCATCAATAATTCATGCAGAATTTGTTTGTGCGTATGTCGACTTGTGTTTTATGCCCCAGCGCCTGTGATACTGGCAATGTTTTTTAAAATAACACTGTATTTTGGGTGCATGGGTGCCTGAGATTTGTGTTTTTATTTTTACTTATTGTACTGATGATTCCTTACCTTATTTGGCATCAAATGGGCGAAACTCAGCGTTGTATTTCATAAAGGTTTGCATCAAAGTTCGATTTTGACCTTTTTCCAAAGTGCTTATGTATCTCACATGCGTGAGGAGTGTGAAAGCAGCCTTTGTCCTGTTAGCTCACCATGTTTCCCAGTGACACACCTGCTCTAAGCTATGCACAAACTCCCAACTCTAAAAGAAACGTCAGTTTTCAGTGTGTATCATTCAATACTGACTGAAGTCTTTCTGATGTACACTTTGCAAAATACAGCTGCTTCATAAAATCTGGTGGCAGCACTACAAACTCTCCTACAGATGTAAGAGGGTGACTGACAGTAAAGTTAAGGAGGGGAGCAGCTAACACATGGTGAGTAAAGCTTTTGCTAGCAGTCGGGCTAACCTCTAAACGGATTTTGAGTTAAATCTCACTTTGAAATGCTGCCCCTTTTTTTTAACTACTTAATTTTTTTCCCAGAGCAGAGTCTTATATAATTATCAAAACATGAATGATGTAACATTTTAACATTAAAATGTCCAAAAACTACTTTGTTTTAATCTTTGTTATATATTTTGTTGGATTTAGTACTTACATCAACAAAAACATCTAGCAGCAGAAATTAAATCACTTAAAATGGAAATAGGGAAAATGGGGTGGCAACAGGGCTGAGCAACTTCTTTCATTAGCTGCTCCAGAGCTCCTGAATGTTTGCAAAGAACCATCTCAGAACCAGATTCGCTTCACCTCTCGTGCTGCAATTCTGCATGAGCACCGCTGCAGCTAACTGCACAGGAAGAGAGAGAAGCTTTGTGTTGTGTTGGGTTATCCTTGCTTTTCTATTGGATCCAAACTAATGTGCCATAGCACTAAAGTTTCATAATAACACTAACTAACAGATCATTTTCAGTAGACCAGCACCTCCTGTGTTCAGCGAGGTAAAAATACATGCTTTTGGCGAAGAACTCTGGTGGCTTTGAGCAGAGCTGCTTTTTCAGGTTGAACAAAAAGGATCTTACTCTTTCACAAAAAAGGTCTTTCTTTGTGGGAGTCCTTTCCATAATATTTGAGATACTTAGAATAACAGTATGAATCCGTCAGTGGCAAAAGTATGCATTTTTAGGGGACATATTTTGACAAGTACATTTGCTCATATGAATTACATCACAGCCCTTCATGGCTGCAGACTGAGGCGATGTGCTGGACCACAGCTTTTGTACCTGTCAGTCATTCAGACCCCAACATGTGTAAACACAGGGCCCAGGTTTAAAAACACCAGAATTACCCTCTAAGTTTGTCCATCTATATTAATGTTGCATACTTAAGTACTATAAGACTCCAACTGTATGCACACACACTCTTGTAAGATATTAATGATGTTGTGGAAATTGTGCAACAGTAGTCAGACACACAGTTTCCCTCCAGAGTAAATGGGAGAGTTCTGTTTGCAAGCGGAGTCCTCTTTAAAGATTCATGTGACTTTTGCCTTGAATTGGTTATCAGAAATAGGGAAGGAAAAGTGACAGCGCACCGTCACCCCATAAAGACTCCCAACTCTGCACGTCTCACCTCACACACTCACCGCTGTCTCTTTGAGAACACCTCCGGTTTTAGATTCTCTCCCATGCATAAGGGAACAGGCCCCATTTTAGTCACTGCAGCTGTCCAGCAAAATTTACTACACCGAGGCAAAGTAATGCCCACTTATCTCTCTTGTACACCAATGTAGTCGATTTACAGGAATGCCTACTTGCTATTCAATATTTATGGTCAGATAAAACTGCAGGAAAGGAGGTTTGAATGTGGAGGAGGTGGGCAGGGAACCAATTATGAAATATGCATGAGTGCACATATGCAGCACTGTCTGTTTTGACGTGCACTGCGGCTCCGTGCGGAAATGAGGGGAGGCTGAGTCACCCCGAGTTTGGGGGAAAGTAAGGAACGAAAAAGTGACCATCAAGATTTAATCAGAAATTTCTCCTCCCAGTTCAACTTATAGTTAAGATCTTTGGTTGCTGAATCTCCTTCTTAAATCTAAATCTGCGTGCGAGTGACGGGAGCGGTTGATTTTCTACATCACAACATTAAGCAGAAAGAGAGAAAGAGGTGGGTGGAGATATTCAGACACTGTGATGTTTTTTAATGAAAATAAAATTGATGTTAGCTCTGATGCTTGGTGGTGGCATGTTTTGATCAGTATGATAATATAGCAAGTCTCCTTGGTGTGCTGATATTATCATAGATATTAAAAAGTGGAGCACGAGCAGCCAGGTCAGCGTGGACTGTAATCTCTTCTTCCCTTATGTCAGTAATCTATCTGAAACTTGTTAATCATAAATATGCAAGTAGAGAGGGGATTCTTTCCTTCTATGAGATGATACAGATGATCAGTTTCTGTTCAGCTTTATATGTTTTAGTTTTATGAAATGAACAGCATGGTGACCTTAAAATATTAGATATTTCTTTGGGTTGGAAATTATTGGAAACATTTTGTATAATGCAAGTAGAAAACTCGACGAGACATAAAAAGCAAAAAAGGTCTAGTTGCAGACATTTAAACTGGTTTTGCCTTTGTGTAATTCACAGTAATTCATAAGTGGAGGCAAAGGCTCACTGTATGGTTTAAAAAAGTTAATTAACACCAGCTGTTGTTTGAAGCGAGACCTCGACAGCCAATAACTGTGCCCTGCTTTCACCTCTTCCACTGAAGTAACATGGCCTCTCAATAATAAGTAAAATTTAGATGACTAAAGTGGATTTCAAACAGTAGGAAAGAGAAAAATAAAAAGGCATACTAAAGCTGTCCAGTTTCTTCCATCACGTGCTGTCATAATGTCCCTCGCCATCCATCCCCACGTGCTCGTGGTCCACATTGTATTGTGATGGGATCATCGGGGCCACGGGGCACTTCAGGCTTCAATTCATCACATGCTGTTGTCAGTGAAGTGTATCTTCACAGGACCAGGATTTCATTTGGCCGGAAAGGTTCCAGTTTTTGTTCAGCAGCCCATCTTTGTGTTTTCTGCTGATAAAAATCGGTGTGTTTTTACATGAATTGCAAGTTAACATTTGCCTGTGAAGCAAGTTTAAAATTCATACCTACCTGGAGCAGCAACATCCTTAATGAGGGAAATATGTTATATTTACCTCTGGCATAAGCAGTGTAGTTTAGAAGGCGGTTGAGATTTATCAGTCTTGGCAGTGAGTGGATTTGCTGATAAAGGGGCTTACACAGGAAGTTTTTTGACACTAAATGGGCAAAGGAAGGGGGAATATGTTACACTCAATGCAAAAGAGGAAAATTCTGCTGCTGAGATTTTAAAAAAATGGCATTTTGATGCATGAGCTGTTTGTAAATTTGATTTAGGCAAATAAAGAGCAGCCGTGATTCTTTTTCTCTGTTTATCTGACTTGAGACTCTTGTGTTAAGTACCTGGAAGTTAGTTAAAGCTGCTGTCCAGTCTTACTTTTAAAATATACCAACCAGTTAACTATATGCAAAGTATACATGAAACTAGGGATGTCAGGACACACTGGTGGTAACGATAACAGTGTTATTAAAAATTAAAATAGAATAATACATATGATATAATCATGTAAACAGTTCAGATCCTAATGAATCAGTTCTTTTTCTTTCCGTTCTTCCTCAGTGGTAATAGACCTTAATGCTGGTTGGCAGTCACTATGACACTCAAAAATATATAAAGTTTATATTTTTTTTGTTGGCATTTATGTTCACAATCTCCTCATTGTGCCGCACTTGTATCTGAGTGTATTTCATTTGCCAAAGAGACAAAACACGTTTTTAACAAAGTTGTTGTGGTGATTTTTCAATCATTTTTCTAATTGTGAATTCCTTAAGTTACCATAATTGTGTAAGGAAGAGAGAACACATACAGCACCTACTGTCAAGAAGTTCTCTGGAAAACTCTTTATTCAGACTGAAGTGATCCAACATTTTTTTGCCAGAGCACTGACAGTAATATGTTCAGGCCAAGCAGTGACCTCCGGGGCTGAAAATGAAGCCAAACACAAAGCGCCAGAAACTGCATTTGCTTGAATGGCCACTTAAGGCTCACTCCAAGAAGAGAGTCAATCCTCATGGAGCCCCATAAACAAAACCAACAAATTTATAGCAGAAATAAACATGTTTACAGACTGAAACTAAAACTTTTTTGGTCCCCATAGCAGAAAGTGGCAAATTTTTCTATAACTGACTCATCTGTATTAAATAAAGGATTAAAGTTGTGCATAATTTATGCATAATTAAGGGCTTGACTGCCTCTAGCTGTCTGCAATTTGTCATACAGTCACTGATAGGAATGTGTGTGGAAAAAAAAAAAAGAGTGTCAATCCATAGCTTCACTGTCTCGTTCATGTTTGGTGACCTCTGGCTCAAAAAATCAAGATGGCAACAGCCGTAATGCCAGAATCAGGGCCTAAAACAATAAACCACAAACCAGTGTGTGACCTCTTGGTGACTCTGTTTACTCTTTAATTTGCTATCTGTAGTTAAGCTTGTTTACTTTCCCTGTGTGGCTTTTCACAGCATTTTCCGCAGATGGAAATAACTACAAGCACCGAGGAGAATGACTTGTGTTAGCTCGTCTGACAGGCAGCTTCATGAGCAGAGATTAATCCTGACCTTAGCAGTAAAGCACAGCTGGGTCAGGGATTGTTACTATGAGTGTCTGGTTGCGTTAGAGTTTCTTAAGTTTGAGGAAGAATATACTTGAGCTGGAGGGATGTAAAGAGTGGAAGAGGCAGTTAATCCAAATGTTTATCCGCTGTCACCTGTGACAGCACAATGACTCACCCAGATGTGTGGAAATACGTGTGTGTGTGTGTGTGTGTGTGTGTGTGTGTGTGTGTGTGTGTGTGTGTGTGTGTGTGTGTGTGTGTGTGTG
>JAQMCX010000023.1:7904265-7962126 GCA_029814765.1 Acanthurus leucopareius | reverse complement strand
GCCCCCGGCCCCCGGCGGGCGCGCGTCTGCTTCTGTGTGTGTGTGTGTGTGTGTGTGTGTGTGTGTGTGTGTGTGTGTGTGTGTGTGTGTGTGTGTGTGTTGGAGCGATAATGCTTTCTTAAGAAGCGGCTACCAACTCTGCAGAGGATGTCGGCGAGACACAAAAGCCTTTTCAAACTGTCAAGATAGAAGTGAAAGTCTGTCTGCGGGTGTTTTCACTGTCTGACATGTATGATTGAAGGACACCTGTGTTCCCTTATAGATATGCTCACTTAATGACTTCCACCATTGACTGTGTATTGTTTCATTAACCTTATACTGTGTGTGTTGACTAAAAAGAGATTCAATCATGCTGTGTGTGTAGTAGATGTACACCGTGAGCCCAAATGGGAAATGAACGTGGGCTGCAGGTAATGCTTTGTATTATCTTCACATCCGTAAAGGTCACGGATATACTGTGCTGCTCGCAATATTATGCTAAGTGCCTCGCAGAATAAGAATATATGGCGTACGCAAGTGAATGCAAATGGACAGCGATGTTTATGAGAATTTGTGAGCATCGACATGATTGTAATATTTGTATCTGACACCCGTCAGAAATGGGATTGTCTGCTTGCCGACACTGATTTCAAACGCGGGGAGGAAGATCATGTCAAGCAGGCGTGTGTCACTCGTCTCTCCCCCCTTGGTGTGCAGCTCGGCAGGCATCACAGTGTTTTACACATTCAATTTCCTGTGTTTAAATCTGACACGCAGGTTTTGTTTTCGTTTTCCCTTTACCAAACTGAATATGATAATGTCACTTGGGAATTGCTAGATGAAAAGATTTCCATGGTGCCGTCAGCTTTTTTTTGCTGAGGAGATGAATTGAACAGTAGGCGCAGGGTTTGGAACCAATACAGCATGCATTATAATGAAATCATCTTCTTTTTTCCGTTCAGAGAAGCTGCGCTTTGAAAATGGAGTTTGCAAACCAAATTGGATTAGAAATGGTGGATATTTCGTTAGGTATCTCTCCAATTTCACAGTGTGTGTGTGTTTGTGTGTGGGTTTTGTGTGAGTGTGTGTGTGTGTGTATGAGAACCTGCTTGAATGCTGTAGGATTCTTCAGTCTGTAGCTATCAATATTAATGTTGGTTCAAAGCTTTCGTCTTCAAAACAAACATATGATTCTGCTTCATCTGTTCTCTGTTTGACCCTTCTGCCGCATCAAAAGCAAAACTTTCACTTGTTATTTCAGAAGAACTGTTACAGTTTGTATGTTTCGCGTGTCTCCTTGTATAAAAGCACTTTTATGATTTTACGACCCCGGTACTAAAGTGAAACAACAAGATGAGCAAGAAATATATTTTGCTCACAATGCTGCGCTCTCATCAGCTGCATTAGCTGGCTGTGATACGAACAACTTCTTTCTGTTTCTATGCATTTGAACAGTGTGTGAAGTGTGCAAAATATAAGCAGAGACCAAGTAAAATAAAGTGGAGACGCATAACAGAGATTTACAGTTCTGAAAGGTGGAAATTGATAAAAGTTAAAACACTGAAAAATCTATTTTAGAAATCCATAAAATCCCATCTTTGGGATTACATCTCTGCAAGGGCATTGATATGACAAGCAGAGCCACAACCTGCAGCTCGTCACACACCTGCAGGAGTGACTGCTGTGTACAGATGTAACTCTGGTTCTCATCAAATGGGTTTTTCCTTCACAGCTTTGAAAAAGGGGCGATTCTGGATCACTCCTGACCCCTACCACAATGATGACAACATCCAGATTGGGCGTGAAGTCAAGATATCCTGTCAGGTAGAGCAAACACACACACACACACACACACACACACACACACACACACACGGACACATGTTTGCATAAAAATACATTACAGTTACCGATCAGTGCAGCTCTATTAACACCTCTTGATGTGTCCTAGGTGGAGGCAACCCCGCCAGAGGAGCTGACTTTCAGCTGGCTGAAGAATGGCCGTGCCCTGAGGAGCTCCGAGCGGATGGTCATCACCCAGACGGACCCCGACATCTCCCCAGGGACCACCAACCTGGACATCATCGACCTCAAGTTCACCGATTTCGGCACATACACCTGCGTGGCGGCGCTGAAGGGCGGAGGCATCCCTGAGATCAGCATTGACGTCAACATCTCGTCCACAACTGGTGAGCCTCACACCCCTTTGTGTCAGTGACGCATCTATACACCTCCCCCAGCACATTACACACAGACACACACACATGCAACTTATAGCCACTTTAGACACTCACACACGCTTCAAAAAATCATGAGAGAAAAAAAAATGCCTGCTGATGTAGCTAAGACAAAAACCATTGCAGTGTTTCTTGGGCTAAAAGGCTTTGGATTTCAATCTCTAAAAGGAAAATTTACTGTAATTGTGTCCAGTCAGGTTATCCAAACCATTTATTTGGAAGTAAAAACTGAGGACAATATTATTGTATTAATTAGATACAATCATCTATTGCAAAGTAGAACTCCACGGTGCAGTAGGTCAAATTATTAATGGGCTCTTACCACTACAAGAGTAAAAATAATTTTATTTTTCACCTTGGTATTTTTCTCTCAGTGAGAGATTTATAAAGTATAATTAACCTTGCTGTTAAATATAGTTTTTCCCAAATTTCAGCATTTAAATTGCTATGTTTCAGACAGGGTTGGTACCAAAAATATGAAATAAGACCTTGTCGTAAGAAAAGTAAGTTTTCCTATGAATTATTAGTCAAAACAAATCTAAGAAACACTTGTTTTCCTACCTGCCTGTTGTGGTTTATAGCAATTCAGATACTGTTGGTTTAATCTGCTTAAGGTTTTTCTACAACTGCCGCTGAAAATTTTGCACCCCAACATAATAGAGGTGAAGAGAGTTTTGTCGATAGTGTTTATCCAAAAAAAAAGTAGTTACAGTAATTTGTGGTTTTTCCGATGTAATTTTTCAAACTCTTTGGTAGTACAAACAAAACTCTCTGCCATTGTTCAGGGGGCAGCTTAAGTCTCCAAGGTCTCACTCACAAAATAATAGCTAAAGCTGATAAAAGCAAAACAATCTGGCAGATTTTTTGTCTGTTTTTTTTTTTTTTAAAAACTGACCCTTTAAGGCCTCTTTCTGAACTCCACAGGATCTTCATTACACTGTTGTTCACTGCCTGACTACACTCCGTAACACTCCAATAATCTGTCCCAAGCTGAAAAATGTTCAAGAACCACTGTCTCCCACTTTAATTTCTGGCTACTGCAGACGATTGTTTTGCACCAACACCCACTGTATTGCAATGACTGTTCAATTGGATTCCTGTGAACCAAAGCTGACTCCATCAGTCCAACTAATCAGAGACTAAACATCCATCATCCTCCCATCTAATTGGCTGCCTCCACCTCTTTTCCAACTAACGTTTGTATACATGTGTGCAGCATGATAATAACACAACATACCAGTTCACCTTGTCTACCAAGCTGCATCATTGTAGTTTCAATCATAGCATGTCGAGCAGTCTCCTAGAAACAGAGCAGCGTTACAGCAGCCGTTCATTGTGTCTTTCAAATACTCGGCTGCTCTATTGTACATCAGTCATTTCAAAAGGAGGCGAGACGCTGCTTGGATAATAAAATCACTGTTCAATCTTTAAAAGACCAAACTGCTGTCAAACATGTATTTTTCTGTCTATTGTTTTACATTTTAATATCAATCAGTCTTCTCCCTGTCAGATGTTACAAGAAAGAAGCCTGGAACAGCTTCACAGGCAACAAAAGAGAGCCTGCCTTTAAGAAGATTGCTAGATAGCAAATTTAATACAGTTAACAATACATTTTGTACTTACTCCCTGCAGCTTCTGCAATAATGGTGAAATGCAGTGTCTAGAGAGACAAAGCGATAACGCTCGTCTCTATCCGTAATCTCCACTGTTAGGTCAGTAATTGAGGAGTGAATGTGTGGTGATGCTTCAGTGTCACCACACATTACTTCAGTCCTGTCAACCTGACTCATACAAAGAACCATGTCGACGGTCTGGAGTCCAGAGTCTCACTCATCCCAGATTTCCAGATCTTTCATGTGGAGGATTCCCATGAGTTGGTGTTGCCACTGGCTCAGGAGATATCTCTTTTTTTTTTTTTTTTTTTTGCATTGGACTCACTGATATCTGTGTATTACTGAAAAGTGACTCTTGAGTTGTGTGATATTTTCTGACTCGTCGTTGGGTTCACAGCGAGTTTTATTTCCCCTTTTTGACGCATATGCACACATGCACACACACAGCCAGGCACATTTATGCACTTGAGCACCCTTACCTCCTCCCACGGTCTTGTTTTTTTTCCCCATTGCACACACACCTCGCTGCCACTCACAGCGCGAACATGAAAGCAGTGTGTCGACATTGGGTGCATAATTATTGTTAGATAATCCTTTGATAATCCCTGCGCTATAAAACAGTGGGATCAATCGCACCTGCCAAGATTGTTTCCTCATTATCTTATAAGTAGTACAGTCTCTTCTTTTGGAGTGCCTGGGCGATGCCAATGCATTAACACAGACCCTTTAATGTGGGGAAAAAAAAAAAAAATCCTGCCGTCTGACTGTGGAAATAACCGAGGAAATGACTGACTCTATTGTGATCATATGAAATGAAAGGTTTCCCAAGGCTTAGATATGATTGCTTCTTAAGTTCCATTGTTCCAGTCAGATCTATGGGTATGAAATATTATGAAAGTGTTGCATTGTCATCGAGCTGTTCCTGTCATAGGAAATAATATATTGGGTTTCTGCTTCTGACAGTAACAATCCCTGTTTCTTTACCTGGATGTGACTGAGCTGTTTTGCTGGAGAACGCCTGTTATGTGTGGTGTTTCTTTCAGTCAGGCTTATGCCATGTGAGTGTCTCCACTGTAGCTATAGCTGCTGTGTACTGAAGTGCTTTGTGCCTCTGCCTTGCCATACGCCTGCAGCCTGTTTTGGGGTAAATATGCCCTCTTTTTGTTCCTCTGCCTGTTCTCCTGAAGGGAGAGAGCCCGAGCTGCAATTAGAAGTCTTAATAAAAGCGTTTCAAGGAGATTACGCTGCAGGTCTGCCAGGGTTTCGTGCTGGGGAAGTGTTTGGAAAGCGATTGAGCCCAAAGTGTCTCTAGTCAGAACAGTTTGGTGCATGCAGTCTGATCCAGCTTTGACTCCAGTTCCAGTTTCTAAACCGCATCTTAGCCCCAGCCTGCAGTATGTCTTTATAAAAGAGAATATTTATTATCTTCCATTCTTTCAACTTTTGATGAACACTGATTTCAGCAGCCTTCATGATTTCTCCCTTTTGCAAAACAGCACTAATATTTACTACCATGACACACTCATTAAAAAAACAACTCCTTTTCTCGTCGGGGCTCCCAGAGATTGAGGGGCTAATGCTTATTTATGAGCCTGGTCAGGAAACGAGGACACAGACCTCCCCTTTGGATACTGTTGGGATAAAGAACGATGAGAGACCGGGACAGCTGAAAAGAGTTACGAGCATTAGTGTAAAACATAAAACACCCCATAAACTTCTAACAGGAACTAGCTGATTAATCATCTCATTAATCTGTGTGTTAAATGTGTGTGTGCTTTAGAGGATTATCATTCGATATAAATATTTGGGGTCAGATTGGAACTACCCATTGGGGGACCGAAGAATTGTCTGAATCTGGGAGCAAAGGAGCCATACTTTTGTATTGTGCAGAGGTCTGGGTCTAAACTATGCAACTACAGAAACCACAGAAACTGACGCAGGCCTATGTTGTGCAAGTAAGGTCCAGTGTGTAGGATTTTTGGGGAACCATCGCTAGAAAATGGCAGAAATAGAATATATCATTCATGAGTGTGTTTTCATTCTTGTTAAACCGCCTAAAATAAGAACCATAATGGTTTCATTACCTTAGAATGAGCCATTTATATTTACAGAGGAAGCTGGGCCTCTTTTACGATGTCCGCCATGTTTCACTGCCATATTTCTACAGTGGCCTTGAAAGGACAAACAAAACACTGGATCTAGAGAGGGCCTTTCAAAAATTTCACATTTCGGCTCTCCAACAAGCTTGGAAGGGAAGGTTGAGTGCAGGGACATGCAGGCTGGTGCAGTCTGCAACCTTACTGCTGGATGCCATTAAATCCTTCACACTGATTTATGGTATTTTGAAATATTATTATCATTATTTTTTATAAAAATGTTTCCACTACACTATCAATGCTTCTGTTGACTTTTTATGAATGCAAATAACCACAAAACCTACCTAACAGCAAATCAACATCAATCAAGCCCTTAAAATTACCATTGTTCCATTATTAAGTAAAAATACAAGTTAGATGTAGCATTATTATAAATGTTTTCTTGACATTTAAAGCCAGGTTTCAACACAAGGTTGATACTGGCTTTATTGCATTTACTCTGTTGTAATGCTACAAACAGTAGTTTCTTCCTTCAAGAAAACAACATCAGTCTTTATAGAACTGTGGTGAGAATCATCTCTGTTGATACATCTGAGCATCAGCACACGTCAGAAGCTCATTCTCACTCTGACTGATGATCACAAAGTAAGAATTAGGCTTGAAAGTCACCTCTCTCTACTTGTGAGGTAGATAAATCCTTCGAGATGAGTCCCTCAATTAGCATCCCACTCACACCTAAAACTCTGGCACCACCCAGTGTTTCTGTCAATCTCACGAATCACAGCAGTTAATGAATTAAGCAAATCAATTAAGTGCTCAGTTGATTAAAAAATGAGCGTGTTTAATAAACACAAGGTACAAGTCCTTTCTTTTTCCAAAACAAATTTGACTCATCTGATGCTAGCTGCAGGCCTGCTCGTCTCTGTCTGTCCTCAACCGGCCTGTTGTCTGTTTGACTCTGATTCGTCATGAACTGCCATCACCCGAGTGACCGTGCTACATCTGACTCTTAATAGGGATGGCATGACCGCTGGCTGTTGCCCGGGTGGATGTGCTTGTTTCAGCAGCGAATTCACTGACCTCGATAAAGAGAAACCTGGTCTGCATCCTGACTTACCTACAGGGTGCAAAGGTTCAACCGCTGTTTGGTCACTCTGTCGGTAGCTGCTTTTTTCCTTCATGTTTGGACATGCAGAGTCCTCACAGAATGAAGTTCTTTAGCACGTCTATTCTTTTTTTAGGATTGTTTTTGTAAAGCAGAAAACCTCAGCAACTTTCAGTTTATCTTGTTTGTTTCTTGGTTAGCAAGTTTAGCTACATTTTAGGGAGTTTAAACTTTCCCTTATCTAAGAGCTGCTAACATTAGCCTAAACTGTGATTGCACTCATTGTTAGCTTCCATACAGTGCGGACGTACTACAAAGTGAATGTGCTAATATCAGTTGTGAATGGGAGTTTTTGTTCTTTGATGTAACCCATAAACCCATGAGTAAACAGAGCTAGTTGTGCTCTTGGGAAGGCATGAACGGTTAGTACTTTAGGCTAATAAGTAGTGCATGCTAACTAGAACACAGCTTTAAACCAGTCAAACTCTATTGCTTACGCTATTTCTCATACAGTAGATTACGTCCAAGTCTGTGGTTTAAAAATAAAAAATGTCTCCCTCCAAACTCTTAAAGCGCAATGTGAAGCTCTTAGCCCCAAGTGCACTGCCTCAACATGAGGTTAAATTCAAAGTTTGACAGGCCCAATGTTTCTGGTTGTGACTCCAAGATATGATTGGAGGATAGCTGATCAGTGTAGCAAAAGTGGAAAATGGGTTTATTATAAAATTTAAACAAGATAAATAAGACATGACTCAAATATCTCTCTAGATTATGAAAATGGCCCAGTTCATTCATTGAAAAAACAATGGCAAAAGATAATGTGATTCTTGCAGTTAGACTTAAAAAACATGAAATTAAATATCTCTGGTTACTATTAATAACTAAATTAATTTAGGAACTGCAAAGTGGGCTAAAGCAAAAACATATGAGAGCAGCAAATTACAACAGTAGATAAACAAGCCAAAAGAGGTGCAAAGACAGACCCGGTGAGCTGTGAACTGGGATGAAGGGGCCCAACAGCTGTCCTGAGGCTGAGATGCTGTCCTGGGAAATGTGCCATATGACAACAGTAGATGCCACGGTCATGCCACTTCTAGAGCGGTAGGAATATAACCACCTGGCAGCATATGTCAGCACAACACCTGTGATGTTTCCAGGGAAGACTGTAGCTGCTGAAACTGTCAAACTGCAGTCTGCAACACAAGCTTGTATCGGGGTTGGAAAGGTGGGAAACAAAATCATAGTTTTAGTTTCAGTCATGAGTATGCTATGACCAGTTTATACTTTGTGCTAAGTTCATAAAATATGTGAATAAGACTATGAAACTCAGCACATTATGCCCTGCAAATAGCCTCAACTGCACCGCCTGAAGTCTTGCTTTATGGAGGTAGCCAGCTGGGAAATCACCCCCCTGTCCAGCTGGGGAAATCTGGGAGGGAAACATGAATACGATACACTCTTCCCTCCCTCATTAACTACTCTTGAGACTCCTTTAGCAATGTACATAAACTTTGGTCCTTCCAGGGGAGTTGCTTAGCATTTGGGAGCAAAAAAAAGTGGTAGTGCTGGAGGTGTGTCTTTGTAGATTTCTCATCCAGACAGTGGGCATTCTTTTTAGTCTACCTGCTTGGGTAAATGTTCAAAATAATGGCTGCCTTACGGAGAGCAGTGTGAACAAGTCTAACTGCATCCCATAAGAGCTTTGGTACTGAAAGCCACATGAATTCATGAGGGTGTTTGTGTGACTGATAGCAGGATAAGATGCAAAGTCTCAGGGGAATGGCACAGAGCTTAGAAAACACACACAAATCATAAGTCTGTGTGGTCAGCCATGTGTCATTTCACTCTATTGATGCACTAAGCCAATTTTTCACACATCTGTAGATATTTATCACACTTCAGCAACTTGGGGTATGGATGCAGTTCTCTCACACACACAAACACACACAGATTCACAAAAATGTGTGCACTGGACCTATGGGACTCTTCTCTCTGTCCCTAGAGGTGCCAGACTCACAGGAGCAGAAAGTCCTGTCACATTGTGACCGACTCATTGGCCTCAAGCCATCTAAACACACACTCTCAGTCAGGCTGTACTTTAGGCTGCATTCGGACCAAATCAGGCGTTGCAGCGATTAGCACAGGTTTGTGCAGTGGAGTGGGAGTGTCATTAAATGGCCCATTTGCAAATGCAAATTAACGTCTTTTTAGTCCCTCATGGCAGGCCTGTCCAGCTCTGCTCTCTCTGATCGACTGATCGGCTGATTGGTTACCGCAGCGTGACATCGGATTGACTCTGTTTCAACATTCCACCACAGGGCCACTGCGTTGTTTTCCTCTGCATCCCCTGCAGTCCGCATCGCCACAGGCTAAACACACTACCCACATTAAAATGAATGCAGGAACTTGCGTTTTTCCACAGTGCTTGATTTTATTCTTAATACAACTTCCCCAACACACACTCTGCATGAGTTGCAGCACTAGAGAGGGCGCTATGTTGCCATGGTGACAGCAAGTGATGTCACAGCACTTACCTGAAAAGGGGGCAGCAGGATGTTGTTTATTCTCAAAATTGCCCGTTGTTGTAAGAAAACTCAAAGTGCCACCTATTTCCATTTTTTTTTTGCAGCCAGCTCACATTGAAGCAAAAGGCTCAAGCAATCAGCCTTTACACTTGGAGGATCATTCCAGCTGAGGCTCCAGAGACATGCAGCTCTGCTAAGGCCCAACAAGGAGGGCTAGTACCTAATTTAGGCCTACAAAGTATATAGGCACACACACACACACACACACACACACACAGAGTCTTAGATGCAGTGTTTTCAGTCAACAACAGCAGCAATGAGAAGCATCCCCTTGAGGAACTGAGGCAGGATCACAGCATGGTGTCACCCGTGGGCGAGAAGAGAAACAGTCAGCGACACACACACACACACACACACATGCGCATGCAGAGACATAAAACCACGTAGGCGCACACTATACAAGCATACGCACGCAGCGGGCATGCCCTGCAGGCATCACTGGCATTTGGATGGCTTTGGCACAATGAGAGCACAGTTAAGACCAGTCGCAGGCTCTCTGCCACGCTGAGCGTCTCTGTGGTCAGTCTCACACACAGAGGCAGGGTGTTTGCTTGAAAGGAGAGAGCAGGAGGGAGAATGAGATACGGAGCAAGGAAGTGTCCGTGTGCATGTATGCCTGTTTGCGTTTTCATGATGCTGCAGTGAGAGAGACAATGCTAGCTGATAGCCAGTATTTGTGCTGCCAAATCCAATAGTCAGACAACTGTAATTGCCTGCTTAATCCGAGCTGTGGAGAGGCCAGGTGTATTGATGACAACTCACTGAATACACTTCTCCACCATCGCTAATGGATGCTTGCTGCTTCCTCCTATACCGCTGCTGTCAATTCACCATTTTACTGTTTGGACCCAAGGAAACGTTGGAAAAAGTGGAGGAAATATGCTGTGGAAAGAAACATGTCAGCTCTTGACACCTGGCTGCCTCGGCTGAGACAGTGTGTGAATACCAATCAGCAAATGTATGAGAGTGAAATGAGTGTCCGCTGTCATTGTCTCTGCAGAGATCATTTTTACTGCTCCTTTGGCGCCAGACATCACTGCCAAGACTCGTCCAGGAAAGACCAGCCTTTATTATTCCATGCAAATGATTCTGAAATGTGTGTGCATTACTCTTATGAAAAGTTACAGATGAATTTTAAAAGAGCTGATTGTCAGGTTTATTTGTGGGTTGCAGTGGTCGAATTTTCCATCTCTTATGAGACAATTATTAATTCGTTTTCTGTCATGCAGTTGAATTGATTTAAAACTGTAATGTACAATATATTTAAATCAACATTGGAACAAATGACTGTGTGTGTGAAAGGATGTCCCTGTTAAGGATAAATCACAAGTAATTATAATGGAGCATCTTGGTGACTTTCGGCTCATTATTCTGGTTTTGCAGCTCACATCTTAACCATTTCACTGTCACTGCTCTCATCTGGGTTGTTAAAAAAAACAGCAGGATGCTGAAAAGGCTGCGATAAACCCACTCTGCCCTGCCTGCCTGCCCAGCACTGAATGACTGACAGGCAAAGTTAGCAACTAGTTGGTGACTTCTCTAGCTGCTCGAGGCATTTCCTGCTGGAGTTGGTGAAGACCAAAAACAAGAGCTGAAAGCATAAGTAATAAAGGAGAATAAATATTGGACTTAATTACCAGAAACAAAACTGCTGTGTCTCTTCTGGATGTGTAAATACATCATTAACAAGCTTGACGTACCAGTGTAATAGTTCTTGGTTTTTGTTGTGTTTACAGCTTGTTTCCAGTTTCTCAAGTAGTCAAGATTATTATTAAAGGCTAAAAATGCCTTGGATTGCTCTGAGAAAAAGATCCCTCACTGTTTGGGTTGGGTTCACATCGCTTTCCTTTTTTTAGGTCCACTCTTTCTTCTTCCTAAACATTATTGTTCATAATAACCTGGGGTCAACAAGTAGATGCCTTTACAGTTGGTGTACAGCTGGCATTATTTCATTTTGATTCAGAATTTGGGTTTGGCAGAACATGAGAATCAGGATTGCCTGTTGAGTTTTCCTTGTTTTTACCAGTTTGATTCCTCTTTCATTCACATCCTGTTTTACATCCTGTACTTCAAGCATTCTGAATAAGTCAGTACCTTTTGACCAAACTTAAAAGAATAGCCAACAGCTGCAGAACTGAGACGACAGTGGGATTGTTGCTTCTCACCCAGAAAAAAAAAAAGGGGTTAAAAGAAAAATAGCTGGACTCTGTTTCGTTTTGTGCAGATTACCAGTGATTTCATCACCATGAAACTTCAATGTGGCTTGACTTCATTCCAGCAGCAGCATTGTTTGGGCAGATTGACTGATCTGAAAATCGTCAGGAAAGCATGACGTGGTTTCATCGTTGCTGTGAAGACTTTCAATCCTCTGCTTACTGGCTGTAAACTATTTTTGGTAGCAGGGCTACAAAATAGTCTTGGAGTCTGCCGGCGGTTTTGGACTCGCTCATGAACACACAGATACACACACATAGCACTCTAGGAGCCGGTGCAGTTTGCCAGGTTTACTAATTAAACAAATTCACTTGGCCAGCATGCTTGATTAGGAACCAGAGTGCCTGATCCAACCTGCTAGTTTTCCTGCTTTCCAAACATAGAACACATACATACACCCTTCTGCACTCACACACACACACACAGAAACAGACACACACGCAGACACACTCAAGGAAATTTGCAAATGTGTCCAGCATTTGGCACTTTGCACTTTTCAATTATTCATCGCTCACTCTCAGCCAGGCTTTAAAATGTCCATTAAACAAAGGCAATATATTTATTGGGACATATTTTGTTACATGGCCAGCAATAATGCTATATCATCTTTGGGAGGGTTTCTGTTGTAAATGGTCTGAATTATGTGACTGCGCTGAGACTGAGAAGCTGCACAAGGGGGAGTGCAGAGACGCAATAAGCTGTGGAGAGTGATGGTAATGATGCAAGTGATGGTGCCAAGAATTATGTCCGTTGTAATGTCGGGCGGTGAAAGTCATCCTGAGGAACAACGCTGTGATGAGAGCGAGCAAATGAGGAAGCGATGAGACTGTGATGTGATGATGAACATTGTGATGCAAATGTGACAACAGTGATGATAATGCTATAATACTGGAGATTGTAATGGCGATGCTGACTATAATGACAGTATCTTAGAAGGGTAATGCTATACAGTTGCATGGAATTATGCAGATTAGATTGACTGTTTAAAGTAAGGTTCTATAACCTCTGTATTTAGTGACTTATAGACCATTTTCAGTGCAAGAACTTTTAAAATGACCCTATCGAGACAGAGTTTACCGTGCTGAACATTGCTGCTTTGTCAAGCATAAAACTAATGGCTCCTACATCTGTAAAGCTTTATTCGCAATGTAAGCTAGTACAGGGTGTGAGAGTCAAATTTATGATTTATGGACGTTAAAATCAAGGCTAGGGTTGCCAAGGTTGCGGCTGGTCTTATACAAGTAAGATAAAGAAAGAGTGTGTGTGCAAACATGAGAGGAAGGGATGGAGGAGCAGCTGTAGCTTAACGTACAGCCTGGAAGCAGTGGCTCTGCAAGGCTCTGTGTGAAAAAATGTAAAAACTAAATGAATTAACATTTTTTGTACATTATTTTCAGACTAGTTTTTTGTGTAATCCTCACAGTGTCGCAGATGCAGTACAGTAGCACAGAGTGATGCATTAAGGGGAGTTGTAGTTCTGCTGTAGGTCTGAGCAGGACCTTAGTACCTGGAAACCTTTGGTCAAAAAGAGCTGTTGTTCATTTTCTCGGGCTGTTTTGGTCATAAAGTACATTTGCCTGTCAGCTCTTCATCGCATTTCTCATTGTTTGCCATCGCTTGATTACATTTAACTGCCTCACCGCTGCCCTCCATGATGGTTTTTAATTGGACTTACATGCTCAGATCTGTCGGTCCCAGCTGTTGGTCATTGCTGCTGCTAATATCTGCATGGTCCTTCCATACCAGCTGTCTGTGTGACTGAGACTCAGCTTCATTGCCATTGCAACTTGAATGCTCATTCGCTTCCCGCCGCATACCCACCACGCCACTTCTCCCCCCAGTCGACCATTTCCTCTTACCCCGCCTGCTGACTTTCTAGAGCCCCATATCAGTCCCTCCTCTGTTTTTCTCTTTCTTAGTTCCCCCCAACCTGACAGTCCCCCGGGGCAAGTCCCCCCTGGTGGCCCGCGAGGGTGACACAGTGGAGCTGGAGTGCCTTGTTTCAGGGAAGCCCAAGCCCATCATCCTGTGGTCACGAGCAGATAAAGAGGCGCCCATGCCGGACGGCAGCATGCAGATGGAGAGCTACGACGGCGTGCTGCGTATTGTTAATGTGTCCAGGGAGATGACAGGCTCGTACCGCTGCCAGACCAGCCAGTATAATGGCTTCAACGTGAAGCCCCGGGAGGCCGTGGTGGAGCTGATCGTACAATGTGAGTGGAAAGACTGTGGATTTTTTTTTTCTATATGTATTTATATGTATGTATGCATGTTGTGGTTTTCTGGTATAACTTGTAAAAGTGATACAGCAAGAGTGTATCTATGCGCATTATTGTCCCTGTGATGTACTTTCCATGTGCGAGGTAATTAATCTTTATGTGTTCTAGCCTGGTGTGACCAAAATTGCACATTCTCTCATTCCCTTCCTTCCACGCCCAACCAATTTCTTTCTGAAGGCTGTAGAATTAGTCCAGTCCCCCGGTGCCCTCAGTCAGGTCTTAGAGGAAACTGCTCTGACTCCACCTCTTACACCAAGGGGAGGACTTTATCTGCTGAGTGTGAACTGAGCAGAACTAATACAAACAGAGGCACAAAGCTCTAGATACTGATGTCCACATTTATTAGGGTCTGTCTTTGTCTTTGTATGTGTGTTAGTGTGTGTGTTTGTGTGTTTGTGTGTTTGTGTGTATGTCTTTTGTGTTTGTGTCGGAGAACAACTGAAAGACTGGGAGCATATCTGGCCTCAGACCCCCCCTCTGAGCCACTGCCGCTCACTGAGAAACCCCTTCCACTCCTTAAGATGTGACATTCAAAGATGGCTTAAGAGCTAATTAGCGAGCGGCTAATTTATTCCCACTAGTATTCATTTTGTATTCATTTATGGAAATTTGACTGGAAAATTTCGAATGAACGTCAGGGATTCAAAGCATTGTCGCTCATTCATGGGCTGGGGACGTTTCCCTCCGCCAAAAGAAAGAACGGAAGATGGATAGGAAGGCAATGAAAGGGATCCATGCAGGGGGCTTCCACTCGCAGGCAAGCGATTACAGGAAATAGAATAACTGAGACTTATAGCCGCAGTCTCATTGTTTTCCTCATGGCCTACTTAGTTAATCCATACATTCTTCCATCTCAATTTACTCTAATCTAGAAAGAACCTGTGCCTCAGTATGTCACTCTTAAACTACTGTGACACTGTGGTGACAATGAGCACGCTCCTCCATCCTGGCTGCCATGTTGTAAGCGCCCTCCTCATTGGACTTACCATACAAAAGACTGCGGAAATATATCAGACAACTTTCAAAGCAAGAACAATAAAAATGAATTATGGCCGCAGCTCAACCAGGGTTTTTGATTCAAGATGAACTCGACACACCCACTACCAATATTTTGATTAAAGAGGAGCATGAGCAGCCCTCGTTCTGTTTTTTGTCGACAAGGATTAGTGCATAACTCTGCTCTCTCTTTTTTTTTTTTTTCCAAGAGTTTCATTGTGCTTTTTGCTATGGCGTTCACGTTTCAGCTTAGCTGTTACCCACTGTGCTGTGTTAAGGGAATTAATGAAGTTTTGATGTGCTTTGAAGACGCTTGTGTTAAAATTTTGGCTGAATTGATTATGATTATGCAGTGATGACAGCCCCATATCAAAGGTTAGTGGCTTTGCTACGCACCAGTGCTGACACTAAAAAGTAAACAAAGGATTTGGACTCTAAGATGCCCTTCATTAATTAGCAACACCCGGTGCATTGGCTGCCTCTCGCAAAGAGGCTGTGGTGTGATAGAGGCAAATTGTCTTAGCTACATTAAAATATCTACCCCATGCACGCATGTCCACATGAGTTATTAACACACATCTACAACAACCCCCCCCCCCCCCCCTTATTTTTTTAAAAAGAGTTAAAGGATGAATGACACAGCCTCCCCCTTCTCAGCAGAGAGCAGTTTGCTTCTGCAAGCAGCGGTAGGTCACAGTGATCTTGCGTACCATTTGGAAAGCAGCAGGGGCCACATGCTGTAGTCTGTGTAACATTTTATTCAGAGCAGCACATTAGAGTTGGGGTAAAAGCAAATAACTGTCCAGAAGCTTTTTGGTCAGCAGCTACAATTATGAAATAATTTTAAACATGTCTTCCTTTCTTCATCCTGACTGCATTTTGCTGCAACATCTTGTGCTGCGGCTTCATTTGCAAATCAGTAATAAATAAATAAATAAATAAATAAATGAATAAGGTGACACATTTAAACTGAATCTACTCAGAATAAAAAGCTTTTTCGGGATCAGTTGATAGTTGTTCTTAAAAAAGATTTAGAGCATTAAAATGTCCTTACACCTTCATAAAAAGTCTTTTTTACATAATTCACTTTAGATATATCTCAGATTATATGAACTACTCAAGAAAAAACATGTATGAGCAATTTGGAATATGTAACAACTCTGAGATCTTGAACATGAATGCTAAAATGAATGAATGAACATGAATGGTAAAAACAATAAAAAGTGGATTGTTTGTGTTTATATTACAGTTTGTGTCCTGGCACCAGCAGGACTGCTGGAGATCACGTACTTCTGTTCTAGCCTGTGGGCAAATATCCACCATGCATGTAAACAGTGTCTCACTTACTAACATATTCCTCTGCATTGTGTTCTGTCTTTAGGCCAGATCTTCATCTGAATCCATTTTTTTCTACAAAAGCTCACATCTGTGTAAAATGCTTTGAGTGTATAGAGAAAAGATTATTTTCATTGAAGGTTGACATATCATCGGTATTTAATATTTCATTATTCCAGTTTTGCCTTTTAGCCGTGAGTTATTGATCTGTGTTCATCTACATGCACCTCTAACATCTACATATTCACTGTATAAAAAGAAAAATACTTCATTCTCTCCACACTATCTGGTTGCAATAGCTGTATTATGATACTGCTTATTAATTTATTACATATATTAATCATATATTACTTACGCATCATTATCATGTCTGTTTTATTCAAACAGTATCATTATTACATTTTGGGATATCAATATTATTTTCAGCAACCCTGTTATTAACATTATTAACATTCTTCAGAAATGATTATTAGCTGATTTTCAGTCTTATTTATCAACATGAAACACATCATTCTCCACCTATGTAATAGAATATATCTGATTGATTATAAATTTTGAAAATGAGCTCCTTGCACTAAAACATTGAAATGTCATGGAAAACTAAACTGAGCAATGCTGTAACCTACCAAATGAATCTCCCCTTTGTATAAGATTAACGCACATTTTAAACAGCCTCGCTCAGACAACCTCTGTCACATGCATGATTTTTATAGTTATAGTTACACATTAAAACACAATACAAACAGTCTGACCGTGACCCTTATAACAGTAACATGACCGAGTGGGTGAGAACTGAGCTAATTAGCACATCTACTGTATGTAAGCAGAGGTTGGCTTTTGTCAGACTGCAGCAAAAGAAAGTCCCTCATTTTCTTTAAGCTCTTATGAGTTTCCATAAAATGTACATAGATGTATGGTGATGGAGAGCAGGAGATGTTATTGTTCTGTGCAAAACATGACACGTTCCCACCTCCTATACAGAAAGGAAGTAAGAAAAAAAGGCAAGTTGGAGGACTTACTTGTTAATGAAAAGCATGTGTCCTTCAACAAATGTGCATTCATTATAAAATACAGTTAAAAAAATATGCTGCATTCAAGTGCAGAAATCATAGCCAGTGAAGTATGGCCACAAATGTTCCACACTGATGATTAAAGAGCTGAAAACATGTATCCAGTGCATACAAGAAAAACAAGAACAGGTAAAATATAATAGTGTTCAGTATATTAATGAGAAACTGTCCTCACTGTCAGGGGAAGATGATCTCAAAGAAGGAAAAGGACCTTCAGACTATAAATTCAGGTTTTCTTTTGTATGAAGTGAATGTACAATAAATACTAACAATCCAATACCAAATCCAATACCATAATATTTATCACATACTTGTGTTGCCTCAGTTCAATCCAGTTAAACTGAAAAACAATTCTTTGACTAGATTTTCAAGTAACAAACACATAACTTTCATAAAGGCCTTTGAATGACACTTATGTAAGAGTGGAGGCCAAAACCACAAGCAAGATTTGTCTCCACTGACAGCCAACCAACAAAAGTCATCTTCCATCACACAGTGCTGCTGATGACAGCAGGCAGAGGTCACTTACAGTTAATGATTGTTGTTAGTGACACTCAGATGTGAAGACATGCCACCTACTGGGTTATTAACATGCATCCTGGGTGATCTGATCAAAACAGACAGCTGTATGTACGTGTGTTCACATCTGGCATTACAATGCGCACCCACGAGCACATGGAATGACGATTTGTGATCAGATCCCTCTTTCCTGCTCCGTAAGCAAATAAAAAGAGATCAGTTTGATAAATTTGCGAGAAGATCCAACTATTGAAGGATTTTTTTGTAGACAGAATTTCACAAAGTCTATAAAGGTTCTTCTCATGCAACAACTCAGAATTGCAAGATTTTCTAAGGGAGTCTGGTGGAAATAAACAGAATTGCCTGAATTGGTTACCGTTTAATATATTTATGAAATATGTATTAAATGTTATCCTCTTCCATGTATTTAGTTAAGGTGGTAAAATCAGTTAAAACAGTGGGTTCAAACAGCTGATAAAGATAGATGCTGAAGGTAGATGGGTCGCATAGCCTGACTTCTCCCTGCACAGCACCATATAATGTAACTGACAGCCAGAAGTAGCAACAAACGGGTAAATGTATTGCATTAAATGCCAAATTTACAAGAAGGCACAAATAATTGAAATTTCACTAGAGCCTTGTTGCAATTTTTTTTTTTAAGTTTCTCCATCTTAATCAATTCCAAAAAATGTGCTCCTACAAAGAGAGTATTGGGGATGTCAGTGTAATAGGTTGAAATAGACAAATCATTAAAACATCAGATAGCATGTCTCTTGTTTCTTGACTGTGGGTTGTCCTTTAATGTCATTGACCACTAAAAAAACTCAACCACAGGCATTCCAGATCACCTTCGAGTGTTGTCTCTGAATCACACCTCAAGATGCTTTGAGGATTCATTGGGTGCTTACAAACCTGCACCTAAAGCTGTCCACTTGTGATCCGATCACCCAGGATGTATGTTGATACCAGGTGCACAGCCTCTGAGACTCCAAGTCCTCAGGTGTAAGACACATGCCATTAAATTCATTCCTTTTCTCAGATAGATTTGCTTTGGCATGCCGTTGCATCATAGGATGAGACATGCGGTTCAAGACTCCCAGTGAAGCACGCCGCTTCACTCCTGATAAATCACTTCCTTTCAACGCAAGTATTCTGAGAATGCAATTATTTCTCATTATGTAGTATTATTTTAATAAGCACTTCCCTTGCACTACAGTTCATGATGTCGTACATCACTTTCCTCTGTTCTCAATCTTCAAAGCAGAACACATAATGAAGAGGGCTTTGGTGTTGATAAATCAATCATTCTGCCATGTTCTCACTTCAGAGCCAGTTCTGCTTTTCGTCAGACTCTGGTTACTTATTAATAGTTGGCATCAAAGCCCAAGTTTAAAAAGCACAAACAATCCGCACTTGAGTTGTTAGGTTGCTTAGACACAATTTGAGTGCATTGGGGAAATATGTCCACCATGTGCACACATCAATGCACACTGTTGACTTTGTTGCGTTTGCCAAATACACAGACCTTTGCTCGTCTTTCTCAGCTTGAAAATTTACTTTATTACCACAATCCAAACCTGCTTTTGTTGTTTGCTCAGTACGGCTGTCGGTATGCCCCCTCCCCTCTTTCTCTTGGCTTGTCTCATGGTGTATAAGCACAAGCCAATCCCTCGGAGATGCTTTTCTCGCCTGCATTTCCAGGTCCCAGCGTGAGCCACCCGCCTTTGGTGGTGAGCCATGTGCAAAGCCGCGTTTAGTAACTTGATCAAGGGACCGAGGTACAGTCCTCTGAAGCAAAGAGCATTAGAGGCGTGAAGGAACGACTCTGGCAAGTCAACAGCTTTGATATGTAAAAACCTGCATCTGTTGGCTGGCAGAGGCAACGCCAGGAGGAGAGGTAGAGGGAATGGAAGACGTCTGCCTTTAGAGTCGTCGCTCTAATAGAATTGCAAACGCCAAATCCCAAGCTGTGACACCCTAATGTTCTTAGTCAAACTGACTTGGCATGATCCAGGGGCTTGAGAGAGGGAGTGAAGAAACAGAGAGAAATAGAGGCAAGAAGGAGGTATAGAGTGGTCTCCTGTCCTAGATTCCACTGCCTGTCAGAGTGAGAGTTATCAAGCTTTACTTGAGCCCAGATGCACAGGAATCTTTTATCCAGGCTTCCCTTCTGTTCCCCCTCACATCGTCCATGACACATGCCTGATGCAACCGTGCGATTGTCCCCCTGAGCAAGCAACTCGCTATCTGACATACATCAAAAAGACACACCAGGATAAAGAGCCACCGTCTGGGCAAAAGTAATGTGCAGAATTACATAATTATTGTTTTTAATTAATTTTCCTTTCTGCATCAAGAAGGCCTGCAATGTTGGCCCCTGAGGCCCACTCTAATGTAAATCATATTAGAGCAGTGCACATTAGCCTAACGCCGGCAAATTAATCTCTCACATTACAGCAGGGATCACACACCACATTTGGGGATGAAATTTTAATAACCATTTTTTTATGGAACAATATTGAATTGATCAGTCGTATTAAGTCCACACCAGCAAAGGTCAGGGAATTCACTGTGTAGGTTGTAAACAGAAGCCTGCACATGGCTAAGACAGAGTAATTCATAACTTGGTCAGTGACTGAGCTAAACCCATTAGAGGATCATCGGGCCACTCCTGGCACTAAACAGTCTTCATTGATTATTATTAATTATATATTTAAGTTCATAAATTATCCCTAAGTTTTAATAACAATATGGTAATGCAGATGGTGCTTAAGTTCATTGTTTGATTGCAGCGGTTGCAGAGTGAGGGAAGGAGGGCGCGTTGATGCGGAGCAGCGTTTCACTACATTATTCAACACAGGGACTCATTATAAATCAGTTGAATCAGGGTTATCATTTCATATTCTCTGTATATCTGTTTGAGCGCCTAATGAATGTTATTTCCACTATCAAGACTTGATATTGAAGCATGTTATGCTACAAAGGCTAGCGTCCCACAAGAATGCTTTTTTGCTTCTGTCTCAAAAACAAGGCCTTTCTCTCTTTTATACTCCCACGTGCAGCTGCTGAAGGCTGTTGTGTGAGAAACGTGACATATTTCTGAATGGAGAGCTGGTATGCCACATGTGGATCCAACATGTGTCGACAGGCAATAAATAAATGGATGTGTCAACATGGAGCACCAGTGTCACATCAGTTGTCCAGCGATGCTGGAAAGTACAAAAGTGCTTCTACTGAAGGACTGTACTTGTGTACAATTCAAAGATATTTGTATTATAATTAAGAATAGATTAATATTAATGTACATTATGTTTCTTTGCTCTTACACTGCACTACATTTAATTCAAAGAGAATTAATGTGTTTTACTCCACAAACATGTTAAAGAATGTACTATACTATAAATATTAATTTCCATGTCTCCTGTGACTCCTAAATCTATGACTGTTCACAAAGCAGTTTTTAGGTTAGACAGCTTTTTATATTTTTGTTGTTATAAGAATTTCAGTAGATAGCCATTTCCCTGTGAATTACTCAGATGATTTAATTTAAATAAGTATATGAGGCACAGAGGCTAAAGTATGTGATATTCCAATCAAACCAAAGAGAAATAGAACTGAAAATAAATTTGAAGTCAGAAACTTTTTTTTTCCCTTTTTAATTAATTATCTCATGACCCCCCAGTTTTTATCTTATGACCAGTTAGAGATGGTAAAACACCTTGGTAGGGGACCAGTGGACTAAGCTATCCAACAGTCTATAAGATACTTAAAGATACATTAGCCTTAAAGCAATGTAATGGAATAATTGGTATTTTGCGCAATTCAGCACCCCCACTGCTCTGAGTGCAGCACTGCTGTGGTAAACACAAATCCCAGGGCATTTTAATAATATTGTCAGTTGTCATGAGCATTTAACAGAAAAATAGCACATAACAATCTAATATCCCGAAAACACATTTTGCGGTAAACCTTCATGTTTAAGTAGTTTTTTACTATGCAGCAGTCAAAATTTGCACAAGTGTTGAATATGACTGAGACCAGCAACATGCCAAGTCAATGTGACCTGAACCAGGACTGCATGCTGGTAACACCTGTCTATTAACCTAACTTATGATCTAAATTAAGTCAGTCACAACTTTGCTAAACCTAGCCAAACATCTAGCAAGTGCAACATAACAACATAACATAACACGAGACATAATTGACAAAGCCACCTGCTATTATTTACCATTCAACAGCAAGAATTCCACCTCAGCATCTGTCTTGTGATGCCATTGTGAATAACGAGTAAAAGAAAGGTTACTCTTGTCTTGTCTTGCTTCTTCTTCAGTCACTCTCTCTTCTCCATTAACATAGTCTTCTGTCTCTTCTTTTGTCTCAGATATGAAAACCTCTTCATTCCAACAGTCCAAAGCTCCTGTGTTAGTAATGTAAACACCAACACTCTGCTCAGCAGCAGTGTCTTTGGGCAGAGTCAGCTTGCATAAAGCTAACAGAGCTAGCTAGCAACTAAATATTATTTTAGAAACAAGTAAATTTCATTAGGCAAATCACAAAGAGTTGAGGCAGATGAAGGACATTAGAGGCGAAACTCAATAACACTGACTTCAGAAAATATTGTCCTGTTTTACCATATTCTCTGATAACTCACTGATCCCTGACTGTCTATCATGAATGAAACTTATTGTGTCCTCCACAAAATTGTTGCTTCACAACAGCTGAACTGGGAACATAATCAAGCCAAACGTGTTGTCACTCTGGTTTGAGCTGTAAAGGAAGTCGGTATCTTGGAACATTGCTCTTGGTTGGTAGACATGTAACCTCATAAAAAAATCCATATAAAACCTTTGAACCTTATTTTGAGGCAAAATCACCAAACGTTTAAAGCAGAGTTTATTAGAATTGAATGGTGATTTTTTTACATGCAGTTTTTATGTCCCAGTGGCCAGTGAAAGCAAAGTTATAGCTCTCTCTCTTTGGCTCCTTACCCACAAGGATTTTGCCTTTTATTTGAGGACATATGCAAATAATTAATCGGAACAGTTACTCTTATGTGCATTGAGTACTTTTATTTTTGATACTTTGAGTACATTTAACTGATAATAATTCTCCAGTTTTATTTAATTCAGATTTTTAATAGAGGATTTTTTTTTAAATTGTATGTTGTTGCTTTTACTTGAGTAAAATGTCTGAGGTCCTTCTGTCTCCACTGCCATTGAGCCAGTGAGTCATGATGGAAAACATTTTGTTGCTTTAGGGTGAAAAAGGATGAAAGAGAAACCAGATGAACATCCAACCATATGAGGATTGCGGTCACTATATATACACACTTTATGTACACATGCACAGACTGTACAGCACAATCTACTGTTGCTGGCTCGCCCACTGGAGTTGTATGTTTGTCCCTTTAAGCGCTCACCATATGCAAGACAAATGAAACCCATTTTGACTAAAGCTGAAGTTTATTATAAGCCAGTCTAGCAGTATTTTAGAGTCGCAGGTGCATGCATGAGCATAAATTCACCTTCGCTTTCCACATACATTCAAAAGCACACATGCGTATTTCCCTCATGTATACCCATGTCTTTGTTCTGTCCACCTCCCTGTAGATGGCGGTTCGTATGGACCGCTGGGAAAAGGCCTCTGTGCTCCTAAATGTTGTTTTTCACCATATTACTGTCAAGGTATCCACCGGTGACTGATGATGAATTACATCTCAGCCGGTGCACTGGGTTTTCCCTCAGCCTGTGACTTACAGCAACTCTGAGCCCTTGCCGCCCTCGCTGCTACACTAACCATGGAGAGCACAGCTCAGGGAATATCACACAGGACCTTTTAGCTCCATTCTCCTCGTGTTCGCTGGGCAGCTGTTTCACAGAAGATGCACAGGGGGGAGATGAGGCATGTGCCCTTGTTTAAAGGATGTTTTGGTTATATAAGAATTTTTTTTTTCCCTTTTTTCATTGGCTGTAGACCCAAAACCCCTGTCTTCATTTGTCTTTCTGTGTCAATGAAAATGCACTTACTGCAATTTGGTCTAGTGCCACTCAGGAAGGCTGTGGAGCTGGGCTGTGATTCACCGCCGCACACAAACCTACAATTTTAATGTGATAAGTAGAGTTTCAGACCCTTCTTTTGGAGTCAGAGATAAGACATCAAGTTTGGGTAAAAGCCCAGGAAAGGCTTATTTAAAGGAGGGAGTGGATTGCTGTTTCATTTAACGGGGATTAAATCCACTTTGCTCTCCACCTTTTTGAAGAGCATCAGGTGAAGGTGGCAGTCTTTGTTTTTTTTCTCCTTTCAGTTCAGACTTCTTGTGAGACATGCATTTACTTTTTCCTCCTCTCATGTGTTCTGGTTTATTATTTTCTTCATTTCAGCCATCCATTATCCGATCTAATGGTGTGTCATTAATTATACCAGCTGCTGTGTGAGTTCCAGGTTTGTGGTGTGATAATTAGCATAGAAGGCAAGTAGGAAAAAATTACCTAAGATTGTTATATGCCAGTGTATAATTTTGCATACAGTATTGTGTTTACTGCCTACGTTTCCCAGTGGGCCTCAGTAGCCTTGAGGACCTGCCCCTCTCTACAGGCTCAACTGAGGTTAAATCAGCCCTGTGCAACAGAAAAACAACACTAAAAGTTAGCTAGTCTAAAAAGGATTAAACATATTCTGCTAAACAGGCGCGTTTTCATTCATTTCCTTTAAGAGATGCAGCTTTTCTGTTTTGCACCCACTGCATCTTTTAAAAAAACATCTGATTAAGGTTGTAGATCATGACATTAATTGTGTTATTAAATAATATGCTGTAAATTTTAATAAACAGTTCATTTAATTGCATATCCTATCAAGTTTGGCAGGCTCAGTAATTAGATTATATTACCGTGTGTGAATAATGTAGAAGATTATGTTGCAGATTACAGTTTCAATCAGGTAATCAGTGATCTGTAACGTATTACATTTTGAACAGTAACATCCCCAGCTTCAGCTCAAGCTACCAGCTTCTCCTTTACTCTGTCAGGAATTATGCAAATTTGAGGCAATTAAGGGGCTCTGTGTCATTCTGTCTCTTCTCCTCAGCATTCACTGTTGTTTTTCAAGCCCCACCAGTGACTTTTGTCAAGCATCCGTTTGAACATGTCAGGAGCAGAGATGATTAAGATTGGAGTATTATTCACAACCTTTGCAGTGCTCGCAAATATCTACACTTACATTTAGAACTGTGCACATAATCTAGATGTAATACACATATGACATAGGCTTTAATAGAAAATCCCACGTATAATGCGTCGCGGAGGGGGGGTCCGTGTTGCGCCGAGGTCATATTCAGCTCCTCATTTCGCTTTCAGATGACTTGGCTAAATAATTCAGAGCCAGGTTGTCTATGTGGGAAGAGATGAAGCCTGTCAGACACTCAGATAAGTTATTAATTTTCCATTTTCAAAAACTTGAGGTGCACTTCATCATGCTGTTACCCATTTTCAGAAAAGTGTGTGACATTGTTCTAGTTTTCCTGCTGATCTCTCTGCACCAGTTGCCTGCTGTCCCCACACTTATTTTCCCTCCATGTGTTTCATTTACTGCTGAGGTGTATTGACTCTACAGCAACTTACAATATGCTAAATGCTCTTTTTCTATCTGCTCACTGCTCCCATTAATGTTACAGTGTTAGACTGTCCTTTGACATTTTCTCCTTCTTTCAGTGTGTGTACATGATTAGAATATCCGCCTGTTGTCATTCAAGAAGCTGATATTTTCTTTCCGCTTATGTCCCTCTCAGGTCTCGAGTGAGGTTTGTTTTATTGCTCAGAGCTATTTTCCTTCTTTTTCGCACTTTCATAACTTATCCTTGTCTACATGTTTGAATGCATTTATTTACTCATCTTATACATTTCTCCTTTAGACTCACCTTTCTGGCTGTCCAGTTCATTTCAAGATATTTGTTCTCTGGAGGTCAGAGACAACCAAGTCTGAACACAATGATGCTCATCTGAGTAGTGTCTGTCCTGTATGGCTGTTTATGCACCTTCTGCCTACTAATTCTTTTTTTCCTGGCCCTTGTTTTCTGAGCCTGTTTTCTCATATTTCTATCCTAGCTGGACAGTCTTCCTGTCCCTGTCAAATGTCAGTTAAACTCATCCCTTTCGTCTCTCTCTCTCAGACCCTCCGACCGTGGAGCCGGTTTACATGGAGATGCGTCAGGGCCTGGGGAGGCCTGTGGTGATGACCTGCAGGGTGCTGCGAGCCCACCCTTCCCGGGTTCTGCGATTCGAGTGGCTTTTATCAAACCGGCTGCTTCACGCTGGAGCCTTTGACGCCCAAAGAGATGAGACGGAGTACACCATTCGCAGCTTGAATCGAGACGGCTGGGGGGAGTACACCTGTAATGTCATTAACGAGGCCGGAGCAGGCAAATGCACCTTCCAGGTTACAGGTAAAGAACACTTGAACATTAAAAGAACACTGAACAAGAACAATTCTGAATATTCCCCTTGATTCCACACAAAGGAAGACAAAGCAGATTCACATTTATAGTTGACGACTACTGACAATTTTATCATCTGTATCTGTAGTTTATTAAGCTAACATTTGCTTCATGAGTTCATTTAAAGTACTGTTTTTAGCTGACTGTTTTTCTAACAGGAATCCTGTAAAAAGGTGTCATGCTAATTTGGGCTGCTTAATTATGCCAAAAATAATGATCATGTTAATTTTGATTAGTGTTGAGCTCAGGATTATCTTAAACTTACTGACTCTTTCCACTTGTGTCTGGTGTTGATCCTCATAGAGCCTTAGTGCAAACTCCTCTGAATAGCAAATCTTATATCATATTTGCGGTTTTGTTACTCACTTAACTTTGCATTTCCAAACACCTAAGTTGGTTTACCCTTTGGTGTACCCTCCCTCTGTCTGTTATCCTAGCTGCAGCTTGAGCTGAGCGTTTCACAGCCTGGCAAACAGTGAGTCTGGGCTTTTGGGGAGGAGCAGAGACACACAGCTGTAAAATAAAAAGGCTGAACTGGATTTATTACACAAGACAAAACAAGAGAATCACTGCCAGATGGACTTAGGCACAATAACAGCTTTTTATCTTGTTTCTATAATTTTCCAAAGCAAAAATCATAATTTAAAATAAAATTCAGTAATCACCAAGCACTAATAGACTGAGGCCAAAGCTGTATATCCCTTTCAAAAAGTCCTCACTTGTTGATTGTCAACATAGAGGACATGGAAATAGAGAAAAATCACTGTCATCACTACAGTATATCACACTGCAGTTGTCTGACAAGGACAAATATAAGATTAGACTCTTATTACAATCAAACCTAACCCTGTTTAGCTCCCTAGCTCACACACTTAAACAAGCAGGGCAGGTTGAAGTTTTATCTGTCATGTTACTGAAGTCTCTTTAATTTTTAATATTACAGTGAGAAGGCTTTCAGGGTGAGAAGTAACTGATGTGTTTGGTGAAAGCAACGTCTCAGATAATGAGTTCTGATGAGGATTCTGGAGTGTAGGCATTTTCAAATCTAATAAAGATCACAACGGAGCTGCTAACATTAGCCCAAACTCTAACAGTGGCGTCCAGGCAGCTTCTACACAGCAGATGTGCTGCCATGAACTGTGCTTTGTTAAAAGTAAAAGCAGAGCCCACAAAAATGTGTAGTGAGTGCTTCTTAGCTTTGGAGAAACACTGGGTTAGGTTTTTATGTAGATAAAAAGCTGAATATGCTAACACATGCAGTTCATATGAGATCGGATAAACACAGAGCTTAGTCTTTTATTTGATCTTTATGTTTTAACTTTTAAAGGCCTAAAAAGAGACACTAGAGACACTTCTGTCTAAACTCTTGAAAAACAAAGCTTGCTGCATCTCTGTCTGCACCACTTAAAGTTTTGCAGTCCTATTCTGTCCAAAAGCACCAACTAAGCTATGATTAGACAGCTGCTGATCAATAATTTACAGTTCAATACCATAGGCATTCCATGTTCCCTGCTCACCCACATATTACTGCCACCAAATGGACTGTCAGTGCGTTTCATCCACTTAAGAGCTGCATGGGATGGCAGCCATTTTGCTGCCACACATCTGTGTGTCTCCAACAACTTCTTCAGTGCGCACTCGAGTTTGTAATTAGAGTCTTAAGTGAGAATTTTCTGGACAGCTAAAATTGCCCCCTCAGACATAGACCAGTCTCTGTCACACTGTGTTTTAGGCGCCTGGATGTCTCTGATGATAGACAATTAATTTAAAAGTAGAGTAAAAAGAAAAATGCATAGATCGCCAATCTGAATGGGATGCGTCAATCATGTCCACTTTTTCTCTATCTCACGAAGTAAACCTGTTCTTTCAGATAATACGCACTTAGCGCCTTCCTGCAATCCTTTTTTTTTTTTTTTTAAGAGAGATTGCCTCTTTTTTCATCAAGAGCTGCAAGTGTTCATCTCCTAGTTGATTGTTATGACAGGACCAAATTAGTTTGGCTGCGCTGAGTGACCGCAGGAACTCTGGCCAAGGTTTCAATCTCCCAGACCTCCTATTAGAGACAGGAGCTGCAGGGTCACAGGAGGAGCATTTGTCACTTTGATCCTCTGCTACTTAGGTTGCTCTCCCCTTTTGATACTGTCTCTTTCTAGCCATCTATTGCTTTCTTCTCTCTCACCTTTCTGCACACTATTTTTCTTCTCCCCTCTTGCTCTTTTTTTCCCTCTTTGACCATATTTTCTTCCCCACATTCTTCTTCTTCCTCACTACCATCTACCCTCCCTTTCTCTGGTTTGCCTGGAGAGAAGAGATGCCCCCTCCCTGGTGGAACAGGTAGAGCAAAGAGACAGAAGCGCTCAGTCCCCTCCAGCCATTTGTTTTTCTCAATAGGGCTGGGGTTTTGCCTGCTATTGCTCCCTCTTCCTACCTCCTCTCCCCTCCCTTCTCTTTCATCCTCCATCCCTCCTTCCCTCTCTCTCTCTCCCGCCATCGCTCCGCTCCTCCCGCCCAGTGCTCCAGATTCCCACCATCTGGACTCAGTGGTTGCCAAAGGTATGGAGGCTCTTTTAGTAACCCCCTGAGTGCAAGAGCATGGTGCAGAAAATCCACTTTGGTTCCTCCAATCATCCATGAAATCTGGTGTGCCTCATTCCCTTAACTCCAGCTCTTATTCTTTTTTAAAAAATTTCAGTTATTTTATTCAGAAACTCGATAACCATAATATGAGATCAGGAGTATTCTGTAGTGTAGTCTAAATAAATAATCTACTAGAGAGAAAGTAGATATCAGCTTCTCTGTTAGACTTGTGAGGCCACTTCAAGATGAAGCTCATGAAATATTTGTCATGGCGTACGCAGGAAGGTAGTACCTTGGTTTGCTCACTTTGCAGACTGAAGACAGGTAGACATCTGATATTCCCTCCTCGCTCTCTCACCGACTTCCTTCCACACAAACTCATAAACCAGAGTGGCTCGATCAAACCTACAGATCCAGGCAACCCGCCTTGTTACACATACATGTAACCATGCCTACAGACGCATTCAAAATCTAGTCGTGCATCACTTCATTCTGCGGCTTATATAAATGCTGTCGTATCAAAAAGTGCATTATGCCAGGGGAGAGTGTGTGTGCATGTGCATGTGCATGTGCATGGATGCCCATGTGCCAAGCCATTGGGACATCTGTGGAAACAGTGAGTTGGCTGTAATGGCCAAGTTGGCCATTAAACTGTGCCAGGGGACGGACCCCTCAGAGGGATGTAATGTGTACCGCTGAACCTTGGCTCTGTCACGGGAACCTTTATTTTTTAGAAAGCGCTGAAATCATGCTCCTTTGAAGGACTGGCAGGCTTAGAGTAAAGAAACATTTTCACTGCCTTTAAATGTTCATCTTCCTTTTCTTCTTTTATGTCATTCCGGTCTGATGCAGTCAGTTATTAATGCACAAGTCTGCATTTACTGTACGTCCTGTCCTCAGGCTGCAAATGTGCACCGACGAAGAAGTTATAGGGTGAAACGCAGGTCATAGAATACACAGACATGACATTTAAACATTTATCCCATCAATTTAGTCTTTTACTTGGTGATGTTTGGAGGGCTTTATGGGGCTGCACCTCTAAAACTCAGGGTCCTACGTATCCCATAATTCAGCTCAACAGCCTCTTTCATAGTCTTGTCAAAGCAGAAACCACAGGCCCCAGAAAGACTTTGAAAGACTGATCATTTTAAGCCAAACAACAATCTTTCCATTACCAGAACCAAAGTGATGTTTTTCGCTAAACCTGCACAGATCTTAGCCACAGCACTGTCACATTAAAAACTGATTAGTTTGTACAGTGTGCAAATTGGAGAAAAGATAGGTACAAATATAGTTTCACAAATTTATGGTTGCCATCAAGCACTTGCAGAAATTCCCTCAACATTTTCCGTCTCTCTTATAAATCTCTGTTTTTTTAAAGCAAGCTCTCTACGAAATGTTCAAACCTAAGCAAGACAACCCCAGTGACATCATCAGAGTATTTTTTTAACCCCACCCCTACAGAATCACTGAAGACATTATATAATAAACTAAACTTTCTGTGTAACAGCAGTGGAGCGCCCCTTGAAGGCATTATTGTGTCTAATCACTTCCAAACTGAGATGTATTATGAAACAACTGTGTCTGCAGATCTGGTACACACTTCTCCCTCCTCCTCTACAGTGACTCGTCTCCCAGAAAAATACCAAAAATCCAAAATTCACAAAGAAAGTGCAAACAATGTTCCTCATTTCTCCTGCAACTAATTCCTCTTTTTGGCAGTCTGTCATGAGTTACAAGAAGAAGAAAATTCCCTGGGACAATGTTCAGATAGTCATTGTCTGCGTTTTGCAAGTTTGCTCACAAAAAGAGTTCAGATTCTGCAAAATAATGTGCTCGTATGGTTCCAGTTTCTCTTCTTATTGTAGCCATTGTTCCTAATGATGCAGTGTTCACATTGCAGTTCAGGATTCCTAAAGTCGGCTGCAATGAGATATCTGCATATGGTTTATGAGGAAAATGTACTCGTCTTAGAGTGACACACACACTCACTCACACTCACTCCCACGGTCTCCTATGTTTTCTCTTATCTGCGTTCAGTCTTTTTTGACAGAATTTTATTTAATCCAAAAACTATTTGAGTTTGTTTTGTAGTCTTGATGTTTTTTGGTTTTGTTCTTTTGCACATTTCTTCGGCTCTTTGAGGTGTATATTAAAAAGGGCCGCTTGGGCCTTTTTTGAGCTAGAGTAGTGCAGTCCAGTGGGGTTTCTGTGTGTGTGTGTCTGCGTAATTTTTTCATTAGCATTTTTCATATCCTCAAGTAAAAGACATTAAAAATAAGATTTTACCCTCAAACCTGTGCATGTACCCACCTCAGGGGTTTTCAAACCTCAACATTCGTGCCTCGGCTTCAAGTTGCAGACGTAGTTTTTTTAGTCAGTCAGCCATGTGACTTTCTAGCCCAGATCACTTGGGTTAAACTTCACCCCCGCAGTAAGTGGTGGATGTTGTTGAATACTTTCCGCAGCTCAAAGAGACAAACTGACATTGATGGATCCTGTAGGTGCTAATGACTGACGTTACATTGTCAGAGTAAAAAAGGCAGCATATGAATAATGTTGTCTGTGATCAGACTAAGAGACTGTCAGGTTTGAAGGACAGACACAATCCATTCTCCTGTTTTTCTCTTTCTTTTCTGACCTACTTTTTTTGTGGTTCTGCTTCTTTTATATCAATACAATAACACAAGATTAGTCGCTCCAGAGCAGCCTCCCATTTACACTGGCCGAGAGGGATAAAATCAGAAGTCACATTGGGTCAAGCAGACAAAATTCAATCGCGGTTATTATGATTGATGATTAGAAGTTTTGCTTTTTTGTTTTTTGTTTGTTTTAAAAGAATTAGACAAGGAGGGAATATAAGACAGAATGACCTGAACTGTATGAGTTGAATTGACTCATTATAAGTTCAGTGCTGTGGCCCTTTAAGGAAAAAAGCCACAGAGATATTTCATTCTCTGTCCCAGAAGGGCACAACAAGGCAATTACCACAGAGTCTGCTAAAGTTTTTAATGTCTCTCCCCTACAGTCCCTAAGCTATCCGTGCGGTGATGTTGGGTTTGTCTCAGCCAGCTGTGCATCCATATGTAAGCGTCATTTCTGCCACAAAGCCTACATCACACATCAGCACGGCACCATATAGCCAGGCTTACCATATGGTGGGACAAAGTGTTTTCCTGAACGAGAAAACGTGCTCACAAGCCCTTAAAAAATGAAAAGGAAGTCTGCAAACAAGGTCAACCTCTTGCCTGAAGGGTTTCAGTGAGCTGTGATTAGTCATCGCATTGGTTCTGCTGTTATAAACAGGATTTGAAAAAAAAAAAAAATCAATTAAGCCGTCTGTACTTCATGTTTGATGTCTCCCACCCAGGGTTATCTGTTTCAAGCAGTGCAGGTGGGTTAGCTAATGTGCTCCACTACGCAGAACAAATTATTAGCAGTGAGAGTTATTGTGCTTCATTACTTTCAATTAAAGGACAAGAAATTTACTTTTATAAACCATTCCTTAAAAAAACATAAATGATGTTTTAGATAAGTATAAAACACTTAAGCTCAATGAATGGGGTGGGTTTTTGACTTATAAAAATGCAATGTGCACTTGCATGAAAAATACAGTCCTCTTTATCGTGTGTTCCTACAGCAGAGTTTGTGTGGGGTTCCTGTGAAAACATACAATGGTATGAGTCAGTTTAATTATACGTTTCTGCCTTTGTTCTGCTGCAAATTACAGCCTCTTCGTCTCTGAACCAGCCCCACTGTACAGTTTAAAATGCATAAACAATGCTGGCAGTATCTGTCAGGCCGGCTTAAGTAACGTTTACTGTACAGTGAGCTGTAAACACAGCTGGCTCTATATGGAGAAACGCTGTTAAAGTGAAGTGCAGTAGTATTTGCCCTTGCTCGTTTGTTTTGTGTGTGTGTGTGTGTTTTTTTTTCTTTGTTTTTTTGCATTAGCATCTCAAACAGCCATAGAGGAACATTTCGTGATAGCATCTTCAGTTATAAAAGGTTCACTTTGCAGTACACTGCTGAAGCTTTCAGCATCTTGACCTTGTGAGGTGCATATCTTACCTCAACATAAAAAGACAAAACATTTAAAAATAAATGATATCCTTGAATTATTAACAGTATTTTTCTTGCTTTGCTTGTTTTTCTGCCTCTTTTCTTTTTACCCTGCTGATGAATGAGCGGTCAGACCACAATATTGTATTTTAAATAGCTTTATCCATGTAAAGGCCAAGTGATCTGCAGTCGGCTGCCCAAAGCATCATTAGCCTGATTTATTGTCCAAAGTGCAGAACTTAAAGCCCTCAGTGTTGATTTTGACTTATTTTCGTGGAGGATTATGAGAATTGATCAGTTCAGTAAAAGGCCCAAAGAAACTGCTAATTGTGTTTATTTTCCACACAAAAAGGCAACCCACTAAATATAAATTATGTGTTTACAGCTCAACTTGTACAAAGCAATCAAAAAAATTATGACAATTGCCCGCATGTTATGGATTGTGTTTTCTCTTGTCTATTAGACAGTGTTTGCCCCATTTTGCTGTCCTTGTTGAGGTATAGATTCCATCCTACAGCAGTGTGAAGATTTGTCATCTTACATCAGTTGCAGCAAATGTTGCAGTCAGTCAGATTTCTCTGCCACAGATTTTCTTCCTCTAACTTTATATGAAATGTCTTTAAAGGATGAGACTGGTATAATTCTATGTTTGCCTTATTGTCAACAAAACCCATGGAAACCAAAGCCAAAAATGCTTTTGTTGACATCTCAACACTTTTAAAGCTTCGGTGCCCAGCCTGTGGCACTCAGCCTCAAGCTCATTCATTACTACTGAAGACACAGATCCTTATTCTCCTAAAACAACTAACACTGAAGTATTTTGTTAGTTAACAGGAGTAAATTGAGGACATCTATTCAGATAGGGATTAATGCACTTTTGGTGTGTTAGTGAGTATTAATGTCAGCAGAGTTGTTTGTGAGGGATCGACTGAAAACAAACTAGAATATCCATGTTCAGTAGAATAAGGAAACAATGTTTGGGGGGTTTTAATAGTTTTTGGACAACAATGGAGGTCTTTGATATGGAAGACTAGGCTGTCAGATAGAGAAGGTCAAATTAAAAAGAATTTTGCAAATACAGCTTCAAGCCATGATGACAAATGCTCCTATATTTTCTATTTTCCAGTTTAAGTTCCCGCAAATTTAAGCTCTGCAGCACAACACAACATATCAATTTGCTATTGGTCAACAGCGATAATAAACTGGACACAAAGAACGATTTTACTTCATGAGCATAAGCAATAACAGCAATTCCATTTAAATAAACTGATTTCACCTCAAAGTTTCAGTTTTAAATGCTAGTTTGAAAAGTCCTGTGTTTGTTTCTTTTCACTTTAACAATGAAAGAAAGAAAATATTAGTTTTTACAACATTCAGATCAAGATTAAGAGTCACTGGCCTACTGTATTACTGTAAACTGGGAATTAAAAACAGGCATATAACCCTGTGAACTTATGACCCTCACAAACTCCCAGTTTATTTCCCCCCCTGAGTGTCATACCTAGAATCAATTGAAAGGAAACAAAATGGGTCCATGATCTGCTCACACCAAGGACTCCTCAGAAAGAGACCCAGGGGGCCACGAAAACTGTTTTGGAAAATTACACCATTATAACCAATCAATAACATTAACGAACTTGTCAGGTTAATCACGGTGCCCGACATACATCAGCTACTTGCTGCAACTCCACACTGGTTCATCAAATCCCAGTGCTGCTTTTGTTTTAACCAACAATCCTCTGACTGCTCTGCTCTCCTTTCTTTGGCTATTAAAAGTCATTTGCCTTGGGTATTGTCATCCTCCAATAAGCAAGCCAGAATAACAGAGGGGCAGAGGGTGAGTTTGCTATTCTCTGCCTGGAAGGTCGTCCTGTAAGCTTGTTTCTAGATCTTGATTAAAATACAATGTTCCTGTCAGCTCCTGCTTCAGCTGTCAGAAATCAGCTTTCAGACTGTGACTGGAGAGCTGCAAACTTGAAAGATTCATTCGGTTCATGCCACATTCACTGTAGAAAAATAAATCCTCGCAGATTCCAACAAAGCAGACAGTGTTATTGAAAGAAAAAGGTTTGAGAGGATCTCCGTGGTAGTCCAGATCCAGCTGTATGAAATTATTTGAGTGTACGCTCGGGGTGGATCTGCTGTTGCACGGGATGAACACACACAAATCTAGTTACAATCATGAGACACGCTACAATCTAGTAAAGGCTTTGATTCAATGCTATGAAAGCGCTTCATGTCACGTAACATAAGATGAAACTTTAATGATCCTTGAGGAGAAATTCGCTCCTAGTAGAAACATTGAATATCATACAGAGTGGATTAAAATAGAACAAGAAGAGTATAGCAAAGATGAAAGATACTGTACATCTTTGTCATGCTAATGCAGCATTCTGTTGTCTGTTGTGGCCTTTTAAAGTCTCTCATGTTAACATATGAAAAATGTACATATTCAAGTATAAAAGAATATGTGAAAAAGAAAGCACTGCCACAGAACAGAGCTTGCACAAAGATTCAGGGAAATAGTAGTGATCTCAAATAATAATTATTATAACCAAGCAACTTTCAGGAATTAATTATAATTCACATCAATGCACTTAATACGAATGCAGCCCTAATTACACTGACCTTTACAAAAATGAAGCAGATGTACTGCCTTTTGCTATTTGTGTACCAATTACATTCCCACTGTTTTACTGTAAAATCATGCAAATGCTTTAAGATCAGTGTATCAGTGTGTTTCATTAGGCAAACAGCTGTGCACCTGGAACACTGTTCAGGATTTGGAGCTGTGGATGCTGTTGTATGTTCATTAAGCAGAAAAAAGTACAGGAGGCTCTGCTCCAGCACAAGTACTGTGAGACACTAACTCTGCTGTCAGGGGGCTGTCAGTCTTCAAGCGGCACCGTCTTGTGTTTGTTTGGGTTGTTATCTCGAGTCCTCAACCTGAAAAAGATCCCAGTCACTGGAACAACCTGGTGTGTTGTGTACGTCGTATCTGACATGTTTTTCTGATTGTGTTCAAGATAGTGCTGCTTTCTGAAGGTAACTATTGAGGTTAAATGTGATGTCAGATGAGACGTGTAGGCATTATGAGCTGTAGTCTGAACTACACCATTTTAAAGCATCTGATGTTATTTATTAAGAATGTGGTGGATAAGTTTACTGTTAGTTTTACTGGTGTTTTTAGTTTTGTTCTACTTTGTACTTACTCTTTACTTTTTATATGGAATATTTTGTCTTTTAACTTGTTGAAAAGCAAGCATTATGATGATGGTGTTAATGTTGCTAAACATTTTGATTGACTGAGTTTGATTGACTAGTTTGTTGTTGTTTCTTGTAACAAAAAAAACCCACAAGTCCAGTCTGGGATCATTTTGTGTAAAAGTGGCAAACTTGAGGGATTCTGGGAAGTTGATTTCCATTTGATTATTCCTGTCCAGTCCCTGTGGATCTCATCCAATGAAAACCAGGATTCAGATTCAAGCCTAATCTCACATTCAGGTGTGATTTGCAAGACCTGATGGCTTTTGACTCTATTTCTAGGTTTAATAGCTGAAATAGCCCTTTAATACAGTCACCCAGGCACCTTAAAATTCCACTTTATGGTTCTGAAACTTTGTGTTTTCTTTTAAAAATGAACATTAAAATATAAAGTATATATATCTGCTCTCTCCTCAGGCAAGGCCTACCCTCCAGAGTTCTACTACGACACCTACAGCCCTCTGTGGCAGAACAGGCCCAGAGTCTACGGCTTTAAGCTACAGTGGACCCAGATGAACCCCAATGCTGTGGACCGAATTGTTGCCTACAGACTAGGCATCAGACAGGTAGGATGACTAAGAGCTGTCTATCCGAGCGCTCGCCCCCCTGCCTGCTGATTTGTTCTCTGTTTCTCTTTTTAAGCAGTGGGTACATCATTCAAATGCTCGTTGCACTGAAAACACTTATTCAGTCCCACAGCACTCTACTTCTCTATTCTCAAGGAGCTTTTGTTAAAGCCAGAACACTAGTCTTTCAAAATCTGAAATGTCGGCTACTTGTACAGTTAATGGTTGAGTCATTGGTATTGGTCAGCCTCTTTTTGACCCATCTAAGATGAATTAGCGTTGTTTTGTGCCACAAGGCAAATAAAAAACCTCTCTTATTGCCAATTTAAGCATGTGATGGAGGTGTTTGAGCAGCTCGCGCTTGCTTGTGGTACTCCATCCGACAGCGCCAAAGCTTCCGCCTTCGATTCATTGTCTGTCTTATTCGACAGTTTTTTTAAGATGTGAATGAGCCTCTGCGGGCCAGACTGGATGACTAAGAACCTGTCAGGGGCAGTCGTTTCAATGAGTTCTGTGGTTTCGACGAATTGCTTGTTTTCGCTCTCCATCAGAAGCTCAGTCAGAGGAGTGGAAGGGAACCCCGCAGAGAGAAAGAGCAAGCATAGCTCCTGTTTTCCCTGCTTCTCAAGTAAACTCCACAGATGACAGGCTTGCCGCATTGATGGATGGCATGGTTACATTTTCTCTCTTTGGCAATCAATGCGTACCTTCCTCTCTTTCTCTCTCTCTCTCTCTGTCTCTCTCTCTTTTCCTCCCTGTGGTGGTGTGAAACATATTTGGTCTTTAGAGTTTTTTTGTTTGCAGCAGCAGCAGCAGGTGTGGCACCACCTTCAGTTTACTCAGAGTTTGCAGTAATGAAGAGGCTCCTTTTACACCACAGATATTCAGGTTAACATCGCCTCTGCACTGCAGAGCTGAACTTGCCATCCGGGGGGGGGTGAGAAAAAACAGCATATGTCAAAAATAAAAAATATTAAAAAGCACATGCTGCAAAGCTAAATCCATCTCAGTTCTGCTCAGAATTAGCAAGCATGCCCTGACAGTTGTGTTTGCAATGAATAATATAATTTCATGTTTGTTTCACACTGCACCCTCGAGGAATTGAGGCTTGAAACACGTTTTAAACTGGTTATGTTTGTGTAGTGCAAAGATTTTCCTGTCAACTATCTCAGTTGGTCTATTTTGTAATAAATGATGTTGCGCTCGCAGAGCTCGCGTTCACGTTTGCCAGCCGTTTGTCTGAAAACTTGCCAAGAATATACATTAGCTGTTTCCTTTTCTTTTTTCAGCTGGTCCAGTGCACAGTTTTAAAACAGATTATTAAGTCTGCATCCGTGCAAGAGCAAACACACAGTATTTCAGAAGTTTCAATAATATTTCAACATTTTTCTGCATTTGTTTATTAAAAGGAGAACATCACTTTTCCAGTTGATGTTTGCAGACAGCCGTTGTTTGGGCAAATTAATTTCTTTCCACCTTCTTGCCTTGATATCTCAAGAGAATACATTTTGTGACCATTATTTCCTTTCCGTTAGGCATAACAACCTATCCTCCACTGTCTTAGATGAAAGAGATTCTTTGCCGTGAGGAATTCACATACTTCTTCATGGCAATTGCTATACAGTGGACCCTCTGTGATTGATTGAGTCTCAGCTTTGTGTATTGATTTAGACTGATGATAAGAATTTTTCAAATGTCTTCTGGTAAGGGAGAGTTCGAACCGGAAAGAGGCACAAAAAGTCAAGGTGGAGAGCAGGAAAAAAGAGAGAGAGGAGAAGATAAATGAGTAGGAGGGGAGGCTCCTTTTGTAAATAAATGAATTCAGATATACCCCCGGACTGACTGTGGAAAAGTGGTGCAGCAAAGAAAGCTTTGGCATGTGGACTACACCTCTTCGATCTATTTATAGATCCAGCAGCAGCTCCCCTCCCAGTCCTTTGGAATTATCATTTTCTCTCGCTACTTTTGAATTAATGCTCCGAGCCGGCAGACCTTATGCCTCTGTAATGGATTGCTCTGTGTTATCGTCCAGTGCCCTCGTGAGAGACAGTCTGACCGGAGGGACTGGAGTTTTAGCTGAAAGACATGCGTGGCTAAGAAATCCAAAATACAAATCTCAGCGCCTGTCAGGGTTGCAGCGAGAAGGTGTGAAACATGCCTTTGTTTTGATTGTGTGGTCTGCTAATTCAAGATCTTCTATGCTGTCCAAAGGCTTGATTGCATCTCTAAAGCCTGTAGGACAACTTCGTCAATCTAGCCATCTTGGAATTGCTTATCCTTCTCCTTCACCCTTCTTCCGCCTCTTCCTTCTCCTCCCGTTTTTCAATTGATCTGTCAGGGTATGCAAGCAGATCAATATACTCGTACTATATCATAATCATCTCTGTAATTACATGCAGGCAATCTACAGTATATCAGCACTCGTCTTACATTCCACTATCACTTTGATTATTCTTGTGTTTCTTTTGGCTCCTGCTATCGCTTTGATCAATCCTGTTTTTTTGGGGGGTTTTTTCAAAGTTGCTGTAAAAAAAGAAAAAGCCATGAACTGCTGCCGCAATCAAATGAAATTAAATCAATATGGCACTCTGCCTCTGTGGGGAAAATGTGGAGAATGAAAGGTAATGGGATGTAAACAGAAACCTTAATTGAGCGCAGACGCCGTGATTCAGCGAACATTAATGGGAATCAAAACAAAGGTGCAAAATCCATAAGCCGATAAGTATGTGTATGATTTAAAACGTCTGGTTTGAAAAGTTAAATGTTTGTCTCAATCAACATTTAAGGTTTGACTTTGTTTACACATTTAAGCACAAACCCTTTTTGATATGAAAAAAGATTTCAAAAACTATTTACCTCCACTTATTTTCAAAGCAATACTTGTATATATAAATCTTATGCCTAAAGTTTTAATGAATAACATTCTGAATGATGTTTTTTTAGGCCCTTAAGGAAAAAAAAGTTTTTAATTGCTCCACTGCGGGACAAGTGGCTTTGTCCATTAAATCAGAAAATACCTTCTCACAGCATAACACAACCTCAACATTAGAGCCAAAAGCAGTTTGTTATTGCAACCTATGAACAATAATATTTTAGGGATACAAACTCCAAGACATTTTCATTCTTGCAGTAAATTGACGGGGTGCCACTATTATAGTCTGGCATTAAATCCATTGTTAAGGATTTTTTTCAAGTGCCTGTGCAGAGTTTTATATTACATTGAAGTAAAAAGAAAATTATATTATTTTAAACACATAACAGTCAAATGAAAAAAATGGTCCCACAGAGTGCTCGTTTCATTGGAGCATAATTGGACCTCAAATATTTGATCCACATCTTATTGAGGACTCATACTAATATATTAGCTGAAGGTTTTAACATTATGAGTTCATAAATCATTCAAAAATCTGCCATTTTATACAATAAAAAACTGACAACTAATGGCCAGTTTCGGTTACAGACTCTTAGATGAATGAGATCGTAGAATTGACCGTTTATAGAAAATGGCCATACAGTTAAATTTAGTGGACAGGAGTCTGCTCTTTTAGGGAGACTCCACTTCAAACAAGAATCTGCTGTGTGATTACCCCCTTGTGAACAAGAACTTCAGTTAAATCAACATAACCCAAAATTTTTGCACATTAAAAGGACTTTTTGGTGGTGGAGGGAGTCTAAGCAGGCTTATAGTAAAACGTGTGGGTCACCATGTACACCTGCATGAACACGACTGGAATTTACAGATGCAGATTATGCTCGAACAGATGATTTTAAAGCTAAATAGTGTAGCTGATGATGAACAGCTAATGCAAGTGATGCCACAGAGCTCTGCTGGAAGTTACACCATGTTCCATTAACAGGATTTAGAGGTCTGGTGTGTAGGTTTTAATGGCATGTGGCAGTAAAGTTGCAGATCAGCCTACTCTTCCAAGTGTACACTTACCTAAAACCAAACCTACAGTGGCTGTGCAACTTGTGAAAAATACAAAAGGCCCCTTTCTTCAGCCAGTGTTTAGTTTGTTCGGTCAGAAAACATGGGGGTGCATCATGCAGACCCCGTGGAAGATGTCCCGCCCCCTATGTAGATACAAAAGGCTCCTTCTAAGCAATTAAACACATCAATTCTTATTCATACCCTTATGACAACATACTTACTTACTTTCTTATTCTACAAATAGATTCTTTTAAATCCTACATGCCTTTTCTTTAACCGAATTTTATAATGTCAAAGGGGTTCAAATTTAGAAAGAAATCAAAATAAAGCAAACATACTGCAATACAAAAGCAAGGAAGTGCATGTGGGTGAGATTTCATGTTCTCCTGCTGCTGACACAGAAAAGTTGCAGTTCTAATTTGCATCAGCAGCCTCTCACCACCAATCCACAGCCAGTACCCCGAACTGCCAAATATAAACAAAACAGGAGGTGTCATTTTGAATACACCACTGTGTCTCTAGTTGGAAACAACAGGTGTCCTCTTTTGTCCGTTTGCACGGCAAAGTTGTTTTCATTCTCCTTTGAAAATATCAAATATGCTCCAAATGACACATCCTCTTTTTTAGAGTGTTCAAACACACACACACATGTACTCACAGACCAATGCTGTATAATTTATGGCAATTAACCGCAATGCCTTTTGTGCTTTAGAAGATAGCAAAAATTTTCACAGGATAGGAAGGGACAAGTGCTCCATCTGCAATTACCAGTGGCAGACAAAACACTCTATTTACCTGAAAACTAATGGTGATGAAAACTTGCACTCCATAATTGTGGATCATCCAGGCTCTAAGTAATTACTTAATTGGTATTGTTCTCACATACACACACTCAGACACTGATTCTGCTTCACTGCTATCACACCTTCATTCACTCCATCTCCGTCTCTCCTGCTAGTAACACACTTCCTCTTTTCCTTTGACTGAGAAGGGCATGTAAAGTCACTAATTGTGATGCAGAAGCTGTAACTTGTCTTTGTGCAGCTCTTCCCCCTTAAACTGATTCTCAAGGATAAAATCTACCCTACTTCTCTTCCCTTTGCCCCCAGCAAATGCAGTAACAAGCCCTCCTTTTGTTTCTTTGAATTTCCGAGGGGCTGTACTATATCAGAAGACATGAAAAGCATGAGCTAATTTTTTTTGTGATACCTGAGCTTAGTCACCTAAAGACGGGTTTTCTCGTGTGCAGAGATGAGATATAAAATGCCTGTCGTTTTAAAGTGCCTGGAGAAAAAAAACCTGCATCATAGAGCTTGATTAAAGAAAAACTTTTGAGACAATTCAGGCACAGAGCGCAGAGGTTCTGTCCTCACTGTACTCACAAACGGCTTGTACCGCGAGTACAGTAATGCAAACGGAGGCATATCTTTAAAAGAGAGAGAATGAATATAGGGATATCTCTGCTGCTTGCTAATGGCACTCTTTGAATTCAGAGGCTGGAGGCTGCTTTGAAAAAAAAATGTGGCTAATGAGCAGCTAGCTGTCAAGAGCTTACAGAGAAAAAATGTTTTTGTTGTGTAGCGTTCGAAGTTGGCAAATCATACGAACCCTGATGAAAAAAGTTATCTGGCAGATCAGATGGACCATTTTACACTGATGGTGAAAGGAAAACATGTTTACTGTGGTCATAAATGCCATATGTTCCAGGAGCAAACTCGACTGAAATATGTTCTTTCCTTTATTGTGCATGTTCAGATACTGAAGCATATACAGAAACTGTAGGGCTTTGTATAGTGTGTGTTTTATGAATGTAAAAGAGATTAAATGGAATCTTAACAACTTTAATTATTAAGATTAACTGTTAGAAGAATGTAAGTTGACTCGTTAGCTGTTTGCTTGCTTTCAAAAATCAGTGTTCTCCATTTCTAATTAAGTACATAAATATTCTGTTAATGTGTTACACTTTATTCTCAAGATCAAGACTCTTTTGGTATGGTAAAAAAATGATATATAACAGCAAGGCTGCATGTTTTCTTGTAACTAGATGAAATCCCGGATACAAGACTTGTGGCCATTTGACAGATTTTTAAGTCAAGTATATGCTCTCTTTTTGGCTCTTTTTTTGGTCTTCAACTGAGCAAAATATCTGGCTCTCTTGCAGCTACTAAATGCTCCAATGTGTTCAGGTAGTCACCAGCTTTGTCTGTCTACCTGCTGTTTGGTGCTGGGCAGGTAATATGCAGTTGCTTTTTAGAGAAAAGGCATTGAATAGAATGTGAGCCCAAACCTGGACGTTAAAACATAACAAGGAGCTAAAAATTCTTTAACAAGCTTTTTAAGAGCTAAGAGAAACGGCAGATTTTGGTAATACTCCTCAGTGGGTTGGTCACTACAAACAACCCCTTTTCACAGTCGTGGCTGTGTGATTTAATCCACCTGAGCTGTTGGAAGTGCTGTTTGCTAACATGTGTCTAATCCCCTTAAAAATCTGACTAATTGTGCCAAGAGATTTGTATTCAGTTTGAGATGTTTTTCCTGGACCTTTAAAACCATGATAGAGTGACTAATCAAAACAACTCACGACATGAGAATTACAGTGTCAGACTGTCTTTATCTATTAAATTAGTATTTCTAGCAAAAATCTTGCCGTTTCTTCTCTCATAGAGGGTTTGGCAGAAAAAAAGACACTTTAGAGAAAAATACTGGTTGAGCATAGCTAACTTTGCTGGAATTTTATTCAAAAAAATTTGTCAGGCTAATGGCTGTAAGTTAATTCTAGATTTTGACTTTTATTTTTTTCAAGTCCATCCAAAAAGCCATTCACATCCATAGAAAACAGTAAGGGGGCAGTTTCTCATAGCATTCTTCCTGTTATAGGCTGACTTATAGGTTTTAGGATAATTCTGAACACCATTTTCTTAGAGCTGTTGCATAAAAAGTGAATCAGATCATTTCAATAATGATTGCTGCAAACCCACTGCTGACCTATTCCCTTTTTTTTTGCTATCAGCAAAATTACTTATTGTGCAATTAAATAACAGACTGTGGTCAATCATTAAAAAAAATTTGAATGAAGCATAAAATGTCTCCATGTTTATGTATGTAAGTACAGAAACAGAACTTGTGTCTTTTGTTCTTTTTATTAATCCAAAGCTCTCGTGGTTCCTCTTCCCTTTCAGATGGGGTTGCAGCGCTGGTGGGAGCAGGAGATCCCCGTGGACGGAACAATCAACAAAGGAGAGCTCATGACACACAACCTGACTGAGCTGATAAAACCTGAATCCTACGAGGTGCGCCTGACCCCCATCACACGTTTCGGAGAGGGTGACTCCACCATCCGTATCGTCACTTACAGCGGTGAGTCCTGCACACTAACTCAGACTCCGGTGGCGTCTTTCTGAAGGACAGCTATCACACTTCTCATCCTACAGTATTTTGGTGTTTCCTAATCTTGAAAATATGGAGAAAACTCAGATAAGGGAAACACAGGAGAGCTGGCTTCACTTTAGTCTCCCTCTTCCACATGTGGTTGCACAGGTGGAGGAATTACAGCTACAGCTGGTAATGTTATCCTTCAGCTACCTCAGAAATACTCTTAAGTGAAGTGCAGGTAGAGTTTGTTCCGCTGCATCATGACACTTGTTCATCAACGCTGATGGATATCAAAAGTTCACTCTGGTATCGCAAATCGTTACCGTCATCACTCTGCTGATGTATTATGCATGATATGTATGAGGAAGGACCAGCAAAAAGTGAACTCATTAAAATAATTAGAATTGCATCTTAACACATTCAGTCATTAGAAGACAGCTTGATATCAGCGCGCTTTGCCTTCTTGCCAGTTTAAATGAATGCTGATGATCTGACTAATCATCTCCTCCTCATAACTTTTCATTGCCGGAGTCAGGTCCGTCCTGGATTTGGGCAAAAGCTGACTTGTTTGTTTTGTGCAGAAGAGGTCATCATGACATCAGAGCCTCAGATGACTAAAACACATGTAGTTTTGGGTCACAAGACCAAAGCAGGCTGGTTAAAGTTGAGTCATGTGCTGCTTTACTCGCTTTCCCTCAAAACAATGTATTTTCTGCTGTGATTCCTTCTCTTTTTTTTTTTTTTGCCAGAGGATGTTATTTGTCTCCTGGGATGTTTTTCATGTAACAAATAGCTTTTTCGATTTTTATATTACAAATATTTTGAAAGGTCCGTGGCCTTGCCAAGCCCCACACGGCCCCTCTAACAGAATAAAAGCTCGCTGCATCTTACCCTCAAACCAGAGAGGACAATAACATGTTTGCTGTTGTCACATATTTTAATTTGGTTGTAGCTTTTAAATCAGGACTTTAGTAATAGAAAAGCAACCAAGGACATCACGAGGATAATGTGAACTGTACTGTATGTCACGGCAGCGTGATCAAGGTAGTGAGGAAACATCAGAACACGACATATTTCTCTACAGAATGAAGCAGCAGCTTGCAAATGGAGGTACATTCCTCAGCCTGTGGGACAACAGACTGGCTGAAAAACAAAAGCTACATTAGTATCCACTGTGGACCCAACAGTGCCAGTGAACAGATGCACAGGTACTTGAGATGTGCATTTTCAGAAACAAACTGCCTGACTGTTTCTGTCTATCACATACTGCTGAGGTCTTCCTGAGTGGAGCTGCTGCAGTTGTGAATTATTCAGTTTCACTGCAGCTCATCATGGCGGCTGAAAAGAGAATTGGGAAAGAGAGAAAGAAAGAGACAGTAAAACTTTGTCTGCAGTTAGTTTTGTGGAAGTTTGTGATATTGTGTGGTTTCTGCTAAACCTTGAATTGAATTCTGCTGTATTGAATCAAATTGGAACCAATCAAAGTGAAGAAAATTGAGGATAATTAAGACAGAGAGAGGCACATAAGGAGGAGGTGGAGGCAGCCAAGTTGGGACCGAAGAAAAAAGAGATGATACAGAGGAACAGAATGAAAAATAGAAAAAGGGAAGAGGGGAGCCAATGCTGATGTGTGAATCGGCTGCCCAACAAGAGACTGGACTAATTATCACTCTAGGGCTGATCCGTTCTCCCACGCACAACACAGAGTCACGGTAGCAGAATCCTCTGTGCTCGGAGAACGTGTCCTGTAAGACGTCCTGACTGACATGTGGAATACAGCCCATAATAATCTCTTCCCTTTTACTCTCACCGGGGAACAAGGATCTTTTGGGCATCAGGATACAAGTAATAACACATTCATTTTTACAAATTTATGTTGAGGTGAAATTAATGTGTGATTTTTTAAAATGATAGTATATGTGGTTCAAACTAATTAGATTAGCCTAATGAACCTCTAGTTATGAGAACATAATGTAATTTTTCCTTGAAAGGAAAAGAAAGCTGTTTTTTTTTTTGTACTTGAAGCAAAGCAGATATACTTACCTTGTTTTGATTTTTTTTTTTTTTTTTTTCACAAAGCCACCTACACGCAGCGCTTTCATTTGAGTCACAGACAATCACGTCAAAGAACCCACGATTTAAACCAAACGGTTATACGGCTAAATTTAGCGGAAAACGCTCTGCTGTTTTAGGGAGCTTTCAAACAATCTGCAGCTGGTGAATGAGCAAATGATTGTGAAGCACGACTGAAGCAGCTGATGCCAGTCAGCTCATGCAAGCGCTACTTAAGTGTGCTGTCTGAACCAATGCAAAGCTCAATTTATTTACTTATGCCCAAAATCGGTAATACATACAAATTGTCAGCTGATTTGGATGTTAAATGTATTTACTCGTAGACTGTGGAGGAGAAAAGACTGTCAAACTCAAAACAGTATTGAGGCAACTTAACTCTGATTTTTGAGTGTGTTGATGTAAAGAATATTATGCAAAAGAAACGGAGGAGCTGCTCATCGCTGGACAGCATGACAAGTTTTGTCAACTTTATTCCGTCTATTTGTGAAGTTTATTTAGTGATATTTGATTATATTGCATGACAACTGCATGTTTTTCTGGTTAATATGAAGTAGTTGTATTCTCTTTTTATACTAAAAGGAAGAAATGTCTCCTGCTTGACTAGGTTATCTCTGACTTGATACTCGTCAGTCAAGCTGAAGGCACACTGTGCAGATTGTAGGCAGTTATCAGAAACCTGGACAAGCTGTAAATATTCCACAGTATCTCAGTTTCTTTTGAGGTTACCGAGCTGGCAATTTAACATTTTCACTGGGAAGAGAACTCGTTTGAGCATTTTGCTCTGCACATTTGCAAGCTGATCTTCAAGTGTGTGCAATTTTTTTATTGTATAGTTTGCCTTAAAACTGGGATATACAGTATGTTCATTATTCTAATTTGATGGAAAATTCTCAACCGACCTACAAACCAGAATATGGAATAATGGAGATATATTCAATTTAATCGATAAAATATATATATATATATATATATATATGTATATATATATATATATATATATATATATATAGAAAAAGACATAAAAAGTGGATGCATGTCCCTTACTAGTTAATAATTATTTTATTCACGGAACTTTGTACGCAGTTATAAAGTAAAATCTGAAAGAAAGATACAATACAATTGCTGTACTAAGTTCTATTCAGGCAAGGCAATGTTTTAAGTTAACATGCTCACACTGATGTTTACCGTATTGACCATTTATGTTTAGCATCTTAGCAATGCTAGTATTTGCTAGCAAGTACTAAAAAAGTCAACGGAGGTTGAGGGGCCTGTTATTATTTTCAATTAGTTCCTAAAAACATGTTATTCAAACTAACAAACTAGTAACATGTTATTGCTACTATTTAGTCCTAAGAGAAAAAATATTCAAAAATAGGCCTACATTAAAAAATGCCAAAAAAGGAAAAAAATATTTTCATCATACTTATTGCCTTTCTCTAGTGCAATCCTCAAACTTGCTGCTGCTGTTACCTTTTTTGCCTGTAAATGGCATTTGTGAGTGATGTGTAAATAAATTGTTTGAACTCTTTAATGAAGCTTGTACAAAATCTTGCAGTCTGCCTACAGCATGGATGTTTTATGTGTATACATATATTTACACAGACAAATACACACTAAGAGATGCTGCAAGCATGGACGCATCCTGTCTCGAGCTATTTTGTACAATTTTATTGACAGTGACAGTTACTATTACCAACTATGGTTTGACTCTTTCACACTGACTCATTCGTCTCTAGATTGCAGAGGGGATGGCCTACATTGAGCAAAGGAACTACATTCACAGAGACTTGAGAGCTGCCAACATCCTGGTCAACAAGGCTTTAGTGTGCAAAATTGCTGACTTTGGCCTCGCTCGTATCATTGAAGATAACGAGTACACAGCCAGAGAAGGTATGACACAATACTCACTGTCATATATTGTGTAGCCAGATGTCAGAAGCTCAAGTCCCTGGGACACTGGGGGACTGATTCCTCAGAACTGATGAAATGGGAGCACTCGCTGTTTCATCAGTTGACGAAACAGCGAGTGCTCCCATTTCATCACTTAAGGGGAAGTTAATGAAATTAGTGAAATGCTGGATTACAACATGAGTGACAAAAATAAAATGAAATAAGACAAGAGTGTCTTTTTGTACGGCTTACTAAATGAGCAAAAGATGTAAGAGTCTGAGAGGATGTGTAACCAGCAGGAAACTCCTCAGCTGTGAGATCCAGCAAATGTCTCAATTACAATGTTAATATTTGCTCAAAATTTGACTGGTTTTATTTTTTCACAATAACCAGGAGCCAAATTCCCCATCAAATGGACAGCCCCTGAGGCCATCAACTATGGTTCTTTTACCATCAAATCTGATGTCTGGTCCTTTGGCATCTTGTTAACTGAGATTATCAGCTATGGACGCACACCATATCCAGGTAACCAATTTGATCTTCGATACAGCACTCATATTTTAAGCACTGACCTTGCATTTAAGCTGATATACCAATGTTAATCCAACTCTGCCCATCAATTCTTGTCATTCAATAACACATTATTAAAATGTTTTACATCATATAATTTTGTCATATAAACTTTTCTCAGGCCAGTCCTTGATGCTAAATGCAGTGAAAACAAGGTTACAGCTATTCCAGTAACTTCGTATAATGTATATATTAACATGCTTTCAATATTAGTTCTAACTTAAGAGGTAGGAAGAAACAAAGTACAAATGCTTCAATTCTGTGCTTTAGAGGAGGTTTCAGGTATCTGTACTTCACATAAGTATTTTTTCTGACCACTTCATACTTTTACTCGCTGTATTTTAACACAAATATCTGTATTGTCCAGTACTTAATTATTTTGATTATATCATTTATATCATATTTTATGCTTTAACAACATTAAGGCTGATTTGAACCAATACTGATGGGAAAATAACACAGAAAAAAGACATTTCCTAGGTGTTTTCATCAGTGCATATCTCACAGTTACAGTGACAGTTAAAACATGACAAAACAACATAAAGATGCATCAACACTGAACAGACAAGTGAGGGGGACTTGACCCCAAAAAGTGGTGTCTAGGGAATATGATGTTTGTCAGGAAGAACTAGTAGCAACAACATGGCTGAAAGAAAACCGATGAGCTTTGCTAACGACTAAAGAGAATTATGTTTCACTTCATTAATTCTGTAACTGACACTGAAAACTGATTTTCACTTTGTAGCAGAGTTGATGTTAATTATTTTCAAGATTCTTTTTTTTATTAAATTTGAAGTTGCAACGGTTTAAGTTTTACAGCCCTGGAACGTTATTAATATGGCATGAAGAATCTCATTCAGAGGGCAACTTTTAACTTTTATACTTTTATACTTTACATTTTAAAATCTAATCTTTTAGTTTTACTAAAATAAAAAAAAGTTGAATGAGTACTTCAACTTTACAAAAGTTTTCGTTTGTTTGTTTGTTTGTTTTGTAAAGTATGTTTACCACTACTTTGGTCAAGACTGTGTTCACTTTTGCCACTTCTGTCAAACTTCAAACATCTTAATTTAGCGTACCTTATTTTATTTAGCAAAACAAATCACCTTTGTTTTGTTTTCTGAACAAAGTTTCGTGGCTGTCTGTCCAGTAGTCATTAAGATTTTTCAGTTTGCCAACCAGTATTGCCATCATAAAGCCAGGAAGCCAGTGTATCAACCAAAATCATCTAATGCAAGCCCAGGCTCATGCGATATTTCTCATTCATTTTGTTGCTCTTCAGCATCTCTTAACCCACCCTTGTTCTCTTGTTTTCAGGGATGACCAACCCAGAAGTGATCCGTTCCTTAGAGAAGGGCTACCGAATGCAACGCCTTGACAGCTGTCCCACCGAACTCTATGAAATCATGCTGGAGTGCTGGAAGAACAAGCCTGAGGACCGCCCTACCTTTGATTATCTGCAGAGTGTCCTGGAAGATTTCTACACAGCCACAGAGAGCCAGTATCAGCAGCAGCCATGAGACCTTTTCATCACATCTTTTGCATTTATACTTCTCTGCAAGTTCAGTTTTTACATTTAGCAGTGCATCTCATTCACACTCTATACCACTATCTCTCTATCTGTCATTTTCTCAATCTACACACAAAATATATATACATATATTATAAAATGGATAGCACAAATCATACAATCTGATTGGTTGCAAGCTGTGGTAAAATAACTTTACACAATTCTGTATTAAGCGTGTAAGTAGCTCTGGCTTGCTTCATGTATGTGGGACACAGTGAATCATTTACAGTTGTAGATACAATTCCCAATTTTGACTATTAAATTGCTAAAAGATGAAAAATATTTTTTAAAATAAACCTTTAACCTTTACGGTGGCCTATAACTATGAGGGAGTGGATTGAGCAGTGTATATTTTAGAGAAAATAAGACTTTTTAGTCGCCTTCTGGCTGTTAAGGTCTTCTCTGTCGTCCAGTTAAGCAGCCTGACAGCTTTAGTCACAACACCACTGTGATCTGTCCCAAATGCGACAAATAAACTTGAATGGATCAATAACACAGGATGTGGGCTGAACTGGCTGACTAGGTGAGGTTAAGCTAACAGGACAGCAGCAGAACATGTTAATAAAATGGTTTAAGTCTATAACTAACATATTTCTAGACTTGGTAACCAGTTTATAGAAGTAATAACTCGCTCTAGATATGTTGTGATTACATGATGACCAAGTGTGTTGTCCAGAAATCTGTTAATTGTTGGACCAAACAACACCTCTTGGCTTTGATATTATCAAAACATATCACAGTCTGGAGTTAGCTATTGCTTAAGTAACAAGGGACTGTACAAAAATTTTTGGGGAGGGTTAAAACTTGGAATAACTTAAAATGGTATATGTAACCACAATATAGAGAGTGAGTAAAGCAAAATGTGAAAACAAAACATAATAGATTTTATTATTACTATAATCAAGACTATGACAACACAATCCTACCTCATATTTGTTCTGAGGGCATATTTATACAGTAGGCTACCATGACTATAACTGCATCTGCTGTACTGGATATTTATCTTCACATAACTGACTATAAATGATCTAGTTGCACACTAGCAGCTGTCTTTTAAATTACATACACAGTGGGTGCGGTATGTGTAGACAAATACATGGTATGTGTAGACAATTATGTGTGTTGTTTTAATCTGCAGCCTCTTCTGTGAAAACTGATGCTCAAAAAATGCCTCACATAATTTGTTTTACTTTTATTTTAGTAATTTTGTTTTATTACAGATTGCACATATTAGGTATGTCAATGTAATGGAGGATAAATCTCAACATCATTATGCACAGAAAACATTTGATCTGATGTTTTATACATATATGTATCCAGATATAATTGCTGGTAACATTACTGAGTTTTAAAGTTAAGGGGTGCATAGCAAAACGTGACCCATAAAGGACCCCTCTTGAGACAGCAAGACTAGGTACTTCTGTCAAAATTTGCAAGAAAAGATGAAAATAAAGAAAAACAGGTTTGTTGTTGCTTAAAATATAGCTTATTACTTTTTTTCTCATCAGAAAAGATAAGTAACCCTCACACTCTACTACTTTCATCCCCTTATAATTTTTGTACGGTCCCAAACCTAAAATTTAAACACCTTGAAGCTACAGTATATGCATGATTTAAGGAGTGGTTGTATCACACACACAAATTATTATACAAAGATCTGTGGCCATACTCTAGTCAAAACAAATAATGCGAGGCTACCTGACAGTAGCCTCTTAAAAAGGCTGGATTCATTTGTTATGCTCTTATACACATTGTGCATTCATCAAAGGAAGATATAACCTTAACACAGATGTTCACAGAGAAATGTTTGCAGGGTTCAGCTCATATAGGTACCGTGCACTTTACAGTGTGAGATGTATGGCTGAATATGCTTGAATTCTTTATTTATATTGGTGAGATATCTTCCATAATACTGTTATTTCTCCTTAACTGTGCCTTTTACAGAGGTAATTTCTTTTCTCATATAATTTTTAATTTTAAAATATTTTCCATATGCTTTGTATTTATAAACTAATGTACACAAATAAAATACAGTTATTTAGTAGTCTCTAATGTGAAGCCACAATAACATATTACTGCTTGTTAATCTTGCTTGTACATTTAACTTTTGGTCTGTATTTGGGAACTAAATGAAAGCAGTAGGCAAAGATTTTCATATCTTTTGGTTTTCTTTTTTATGTGCAAAAAAAAATTAATGTTATCAAAATTACTGCTCTCTCTGTATCTTGAATGGAATGATCTTTTTCAAAGGAAAAGCTTTTTCTAGCATTTTGTTTTAGTAAAGCACTCACATTTCTGCTATTTTTTTAACACTTTCTGGATAAAGTGTAATAGTAATATGGACCAAAATCCTGAAATTTTAACAAGAATGTTGTGAAGTTTTAATATCAAGTTTTATATGCAATGCTTAGAGAGGTCATATTTGACACTGCTGAATCAAGGCCCAGCACTGTAGATACATTCATAGAGTTATGCATGTATTTGTTGTTTTATCTCATCACTTTAAATCCTCTGCCTACTCTATTATGTTAGATGCTTGGTTCAACGGGACTGTAGTATAAATTTTCAAATAAATTCTATTAGATAAAATAAATGATCTATCTAAATGTGTTTTTGTAAAACAGCAAATAATGTTACGATATTATAACACAGTGCGCAGTTTTGCCTAGTATTGATCAAAGCACAGGCATTTTCCAGTGCTTCAGGAAAAGTAAACTAGATCTCCCCGGAGGTGTGGAGGTGGTGGTGAAGAGGTGGATGAGGGACAGCATAAACAAAATCGTGGCTAACTCCCTCCATCCTCAGTTATGAGATGCTGTTGAGACGGCAAGCACTTTCAGTCGGACGCATTTTCCCAAGGATCAGAACTGCGCTTTTCAAACGCTCTCTTGGGCCGGTAGCCATAAAACTCTAAAATAGAATAGACAATGACCCCCACCATCACACACTCATACAAGCAGAAATCACGGACTTGTTCCTCCCCAGGCTAGACATTTTAGTGCGCATGTAGAGCGCTTAATTAAGAAATCTAAAGTGCTCAAGGTTCTTAACGCATAAACAACTGGTTGAAACTGAAACAAGTCTGCGAACGCTCACTGTATAGTTAGAAATCCCAGATCATGTGCAAACATATGTGCACACCTTGTGCGTACATGGTCTTTCGTCTGTATACTTACGCCTGTCTGCATCTTTGCTCGAAACCGCGAATTTTATTGCATATATTGATCTTACTGTATGTTTCTAATGGTTACACTCTTTACTCTGTAATTCCTGTCTGAAATTTGGAAGCCTATCCACGAACAGTGGTTGCAAATTAGAAATAGCTAGAAACCAGCATGTACTTAGCATATTTTTTATGAAGTAAAATTTTCATGCATTTGTCCCTGACTAATAAACAAGTAATTAATGAAAAGGTAAAGGATGATACCGGTATATCTCCGTTTTACCTTTCTATTTATTATTATTCTACTAGTGTATGGGGTACCCTTTTATCCGTTTTGAATACTGTTTGCACTATTTGTATTGTATGTCTTATTTCCATTTGCTGTGACATCGTAAATTTCTCTCTTGAGAGATTAATAAACTCTCATCTTGTTATTATTTCAAATTATGATGAGAAAACATTATCTGAAACAAATAACTACTCATTTATATTGACAGTTAGTCGTTTCACTCAGCACAGTGTAGGCCATAAATTACTCAGATGCTAAGTTGCGCTACTTTTAGGGATGTCTCAAATAAAAATAAAATAAATTTACTGATTTACTGGTACTTCCGCAACGTCACTAATGACACGTATTCAAAATGGCGGCCGCGGCTATGGTAAGTGAAAAAGCGAACTCTTCAAACTAAATATCGCTCTTATTATCTTTCCAAATTAATCCAGTCAACATGGCATAATTACGGCAGAGTAGAGCTCCACTCTTGGGGATAAACAACATTTTAACGTTTACTCAGTACAGATTTAGTGGTGTTGGCTGCAGTTGGCATGCCGATATGACGATTTTGCTAACTGCTTGCTGTAGTTAGCTAGCATTCGTTACCTAGCTTGACCGTCAGCGAGCACTAGCTTAAATATTCATTCAATCGGATCTGTTTTTCTTGTATATCAAACGGTGCTAAAAGAGTATAAAAAGTTGCCTTCTTGGTTGTTTGACTGTCATTTGCTGTAACGTTACAGCTGAGAGAAATCAGGTATTCGAACTTTGGTTTAACGGTAGCTTTTAGCAGCGCAGTCAGGCAGCGTCAGCTTGAAATGTTGTCTATATAGTTTAAACCGTCAAAATATGTCAAGATGACAGCAGCAGCAGATCAGCTAAATTGTTAGGGTCAAAAATATTGTAAGCTAAAACTTTCTATGCTATTTAACTGGACGGTATTGTCAGTTAACTCAATTGTCAGAAGCCAGGATTGCTAACTTCCTTAACAACCATATCATAACTTACAATGCCTACAAAATGCGTGTGCTCGCCTTGGAATTGTTTTTTCTTGTCTCCTAGTATTAATCTTATAATTGTAGTAGGCTTTCTGACATCGCTTTAGACAATGATTTTCAAGACAAATAAAACTTATGTGAAGTTGATTTTTTTTAAAAAATTGACATTTGTAAATCAACGAGTAGCCTACTCCATCCCCACTTCAAGTTAGAATATAGAAGAAGCACTTTTGATGGAGCAGCATAGACTCTTTTGGGAAAGGCTGGTTCATACCAGCTATGTAAATCAGGACACTGTCTCTTTGATTTATCCACTGAAATCATGGAACTCCTTTTAAAAGAAAATACACTGCCTTTGTATAAGCCTGAATTACCTGTGGTTATTGCAGACATAATAAAATACAAGCATTGCTGAACGCTGCTGAAGGGTTGTATGACTGTTTGAAGCCAAAATTTTAATTCAAATTAAAATATAATTGATTGCCCTGTCCTATTGTGCCTCTAATGCACCTCAATATTTTGTTTGAAAGTTAGACACACAGAATAAAGGGCCATTACTATTAAGCTTCCGAGCTGCAAGAGAGGTAGTATCATGGCAAATTGACATCTGTGGGTACATGCCATTGCTCTTATTCTTGCGCTTATACTTCCTCAGTCCTCAACCCACACTTTAATTGTATGGGGTTCTGAGCCACTATGTCACTGGCCATGCCAGGACATTTATTTTGGATCTGGGAGCAAGAATCAAGGAGCAAAAAAGAGCTCTGAGGAGCTATGACCAAGGTTACATGTGATCAGCCTTCAGCCCTTTTAATAGGCAACATGCACCTCTTTTGCAAATCTTTTATTGATTTTTTGCATGTCAGGTATTGGATGAACGCTCTAGCTGACCAGACTTACCTGATACACATACAAACACAGACAGTGAGATAGAGAGACAGTGATCTGTGGAATGCACAGGTTTTAACAGTGTCCTGTACAGTTTTGTCCTGTAGAACAGCCCTTTGTAATTTCCAGTGTAATAACAGTTTACCTTTACATGCTTACCAGATTTTATGGACTGTCCATGAATCTTAAGTTGTGGCCACAGACAGTTTTTCAACACTGTCCACAGAGCATTCAACCCATTTGCATTAGTTTCTTCAGTTTTGCATGTTTCATCTTGATGGGACATTAAAGTATGTTTTAGCAATCGTCTTTGAGATCAGAGCCATTGTTTGTTTTGCTGGGTATTCATCAAACTTACTTCGTCTAATACTGATCAGTGAACAGGACCCCCTCCCCCTGCTGGGTGCTTTGGTCTCCATGGCTGTGCAAAGTTGTAGTTTTCTTGTAATATGCTAGCTTCACCTGGCAGAGTTTGCACTACAGTTCACTTCATTTTCATTCTGTTTTCTGAAGTAGTTCTGCACAGAATATTTAGACGGCTGTGGTGGTCTCTGCATATTCCGGTTGTAAATTGGAGCCCAGCTGACCACAAGGCACTTTACCAAATGCTAAATATCCACTTACTCTTGGAAAAAGATGTGCTGTCACGATACACCAGTACCTGGTAATGATGTGATGCCGTAAAGTATTGCATCATTACCTGCCGCTGCTAAAAAACAAGTAAGAATATATTTTTTAAGACACAGTGACTGTTGTGTATAGCAATTTAGCACAATGACTTAAAAAACTTTCAGTCATGTGGGCCTTTAGGAATAAACTTGGCTAATGTTTAAATAAACTGCACCCAACTGAGCAGAGAAGAACAAAGTTACTTAGCTTGCTGCCTACACTTAAGCAGTGTGGTGTTTATTTTTCATCTTCAAACTGTAACACGATGCAACTCCTGTTTTTATTGGACACTGAATAAAATAACAGAAACAAGTTGTGTGACTTTTATGTTCATATTAATCATGTCAGCACATTTTACACATCCGCTCTACTTTGCACATAGCTGGTAAGTTTAATGTGGCCAAGAACAAGACTCACGTTGATATGAAACACTAGTAAAGAAAATATGTTATAATGTTGCAGAGGAATATCACCAGATAAAGAACATAGCATTATCCAACATTAAACCTTTCTGGTCCAATTAATCTTGGTTCCATCCGTTCAAAGAATCTTGTTGAAATGGGCAGGCTTTTCAAATGTTTTCTGGCAAAGTTTAATATGGTTTTCCTGTTCTGTAATGTCACTAGTGGTTTGCATCGTGTCGTAAACTCTCTGAATTTGGATTCACAAAGGAGTGTCTTGATTGTAGACTTTGGCAGTGACACCAGCCTCCTCCAGAGTATTCTTGACCTGGGGAAGGGGTTCTTCTATACCAAGCAAAGAATTCTGTGATTATCCACTAGATGTCTCCTGTGGTCTTTCAGGCCTGTTGTTGTTGGTGAACTCACTAGGGAATTCCTTCTTTTTAAGAATGAAATACAGAATTTTTTGACGTGGCCAATCCTAAAGTTTCTGTTATATGTCTAATAGGTTTAATTTGTTTTCTCAGCCTGATCATGGCGTCCTTCACTCGCATTGACACCTTTTTGGAATGTACTCCAGGGACCAGCCACCAAATGCAAATTCAACATGTAGGGCATCATAGGAAGTTAGATTACATAGGTTACTGCATGACCATAGCCTATGCATCTGGTTTTACTACAAAACCAGACACAGAGGCTATGACAGGGATGTAACTGTTTTAAGATCAGTAAAGTAATTTTTTAATGTGAGCGTAGTTGTCCTCAGTATTTTTCTCCACCTGTCAGCACAGAGATTGGCCCATTATGAAAACAGCAGAGAGCAAATAAGTCTTAGTATGCATTGCTTTACTGAGCAGAGGTGTGCATGAATATCCAGCATCACAAACCAACTTTTATCTGTTTCTGCCTCTTTAATTTTTTTCTTTTTTTTTTGTAAAAAACTTTTGTTGTTGTTGGGCCGCCGTTTAGCTCAATCGGGAGTGCGGGCGGCCCATGTACAGCAGGCTCAGTCCTCCACGCAGCGGTCGCGAGTTCGACTCCGGCTCCGACCATTTGCTGCATGTCTCTCCCCTCTCT
>JAQMCX010000023.1:7849522-7904165 GCA_029814765.1 Acanthurus leucopareius | reverse complement strand
AAAACTAAACAGACCATAAAAACATTATTTAGAATAATAGATATATAATCAATATAATATATAAAATATATATATATATATATATATATATATATATATATATATATATATGTTTTTTTCGTATCTTTTATATTTTTTCTGCTTCTTATCTTTACTTTTTATTTTTTGCTAACTATCACTTTTTGATTCCAACACATGAGAAGTTTACCCCAAAAAGGAACAAACTGTAGTGAATTTCTAGCTCCTGGTAGTTTTGATTTGATGTGAACTTGAATTCACCTCTAGCCTTGGTTCCTTCAGTGTGGAGTCAGTACATTGACCTCATGTTGGCTTTGTGGTTTCCTCCAACAATCAAAACACATACAGGTTAGGAGTCTCCAAATAAACCCCAGGTGTGAATGTATTTGTCTTTCTGTGTTTGCTCATCTATTTGTGTTTGTGTGCTCACAGTGCAATGGCGAATATGGTGCTTCCTCCTTTTTCACCACCCCATGACCCTGTAAAGGAATGTGTGTGTGTGTGTGTGTGTAGAGAAACAAACAGAAAAACCAAAGAAATAAGCCATTAGCCTGTTTGTTAGCTGTTAGGATAAACACTGCTGTTCTGATGCACATAAAGTCGATGGCAGCAGCTTTTCTGTGGGTTGGCAAGAAAACACAAAAGCAGTTATAGTGTCCCCAGCTGTAGGATGAAGGATGGCTGTGTCACCGAGCTCCAAAGACACTCTTTTAAATTTTGCTGCAGTGACAAACTCAGCATCTGTTTGATGTTTCTCATAATGCATCTCTCTCTCTCTCTGCTTTCCTCCAAGACGATGGATTTAATGTTTAAACCTCCTGTCAGCCCTCACGGTGGCACGATAAAACACTGCTGCTGTTTCTTAATTTTCCATTTTTATGCAGCTCATAGTGACATAAACAGTGTGATGCAGTCTGTCCTAAAGTCAAACCCCACTAAATCTTACATTAAATACAGCTTTCTGCGTCTGATGGTTTTTGCTCTCCTGTTATAACTGAGGTGTGTTATCATTCGACCAGTGGTGGTTCAGTGTAATCCCTGTCTGAGCTTTTGTTCTGTCTTGGTTTCAACTCTGTGTTCACATGAAAACTCAGTGACACACAGCCTTTTAAACTATTATATTTGTTATTTTTGCATTTTCTAATTCTTGGGCCACAAGCTTGCGATATAGGGTGGGGAATATTTTCTTATTATGTGTATTTTCTACATCTTAATATTCATTAAAAAATATCAGAAAATACTAGAAAATATTAGGTTGTTGCATCATAAATATTGAATCATGTTTAAAGGTGTTGTAGTTTGCAAAGATTTTGTAACCGCTGTGTTATCACGGCACCTTTGTGTAAATGCTCATCAGTTTATTTCCATTTAAGAATATTTTCATTTAAAGGAAAAGTTTAACTCTTTTGGAAATGCACTTACTTACTATGCATTAAAATATCAACACCACTCTTAGTTTTTTTTGGTAAATATGAGGCTAAATCCTGCTTTCAGTTAGCGTAGCTTAGCTTAGAACAAAAAAAGAGGAAGCTAGCCTGGGAGTAGGAACTTCCTGCAGCCTCTGGTTGCCTTGAAACAATCACTGTTTAAAAAAAACTAAAAACTAAAAGAGATATAACATGTTAATTAGTGAACTGAATGGGTGCTGGTGCATTGTAAAACTAGCTGTCTTTGTATGCTCTTTCAAGCTAAGCTAACCAGCTGCTGGTTCCAGCTTTATAAGTATTTAATGGATCGCCATAACAGTAGTATTGATCTTTTAATGTCACTCTCCCTTATTAAGAAAGCACTTTGCTGTCCCCCCCCCTCATTTTTACCAGTCCCCTGGTTACTCTTTAAACCACAGCGAAGCTAATCCATGTGGAAGTCCATTAAGGAATCACTTGCATCAATGTGTCAAATGCACTCTGATGCAAGAGCAGGGTTGCTCATGGGAAATTATTTGAGATGGGCTGGCTGCGTCCATGGCTCTGTATGTGTTACATCCACTGTTAGGGAGCAACGATTTGATTGAAGGACACAGTAGTGTGATGCTGCTTGTGTTATTTTTGTCTGGGAGATGTGAGGAGAAGGTTGCTGAATTACATTCACCCACGCTGTTATTATTCCAACTGATGGTTGCAGCCGTGAAGCCGTGACAGGGCTTTCTCAGAGCGTCATGGCACCCACCCAGACCCCCTAAACATGATGGATGGGAATCTTGGAGAGCATTGGATTACATGAGGTCAGTAAGAGAAAAAGCCAGGCTGCTGTTGTCTATGAGGACACTTGGCTGCAGCCATGAAATTGTCTGCTGCTCCATAATACTGCCGCAAGGCAGTTTGGTAGGGAATCCTGCCAAGATGAAGTCAGTGTTTGTATCTGGAACGGCCTCTACGGACTGCTGTCCTTTGGCGGTCAATGAGCTCACTTTGTGTTTCGATCAAAATTAGGTAATGTGGATGGAAGGCACTCATGCATGAAGCAGCAGTTTATTTTGTCCTCTGAGTTGGAAAAGCAGAAATCTGGAGTCAGACATGAACCTAATACTGCGGGTTAAGGACACGACCTGTCATAACAGAAGTTTTTAAGAGCTGCACTGAAAACTCAGTTAACTTCACAGCATTAACCGGGACTGTTTATCTTGAGAACTATCAAAATTACATTTCATTCTCCATCATTATACGAGGCTCTTTTAGCTGAAGGGGAAGGCAGAGTGCTGCAGCATTAAGACAGAAATGAAAGGTGTTTTTTAAAGCTTGCTTGAGGGCTTTTCACACCTATGCTTTAACAACAACATGCATTTTGAGGAGAGTTTGAGTGCAGCAGCTCCTGAAAACTCAGATGTTAAGGAAAAAAAAAGTACTCAAAGATGAAGCTGTTAAAATGCTAAAAAGAGTACCTCATTTTAAATGGTTGGCGTCAACAATAGATCTCAGATTTTATTTTATGTCTTTGTTTGTTTGCTCATACCTAAAATAGTCATCTATATTGGAAGTTAAATTATCTGTTAGTGTGTGTGAGTGTGTGCGCGCATGTTTTAGATTGTGTGCACAGCAGTAGTGAAGTAGCCTGTGGGCTTGCTCTGCGCTCAGCTTGATTTCCTCAGTGGGGGGAGAGACATTGCTCATCAGCCGGGGGAAGCTGAAGGTGGGAAAAAAAAAAAACCTGACAACGAAACATATTTTCATAGCCATAGTCTTGGAAGAAAGACGAAGGGGAGGAGGGGGCAGCAGAAAAGGATTGGGGAGGGTGTGAGGAGAGTTGCAGGGGATGTGAGGCTGAGGAGGAAAGAGCCGGAGAGCAGGAGATGGACTGAAAGAATACAGTTTTGTCAGAAAGCTCAGCATCCATTTCACAGGCCTGAGGCTGCAAGATGTCATTTAAAACATTTTCTCTGCAACAGCCCCGGATGATTTCCTCCCTCTCTGCACAGTCTTTCTTTGCTGCAGCGCCGCTCTGTGCAGGCTGGTCTAGGTTCAGCATGAAACGTCGAGTGTTTGGATGCAGGTATTTTCACAATCGGCACCATAAAAGATTACGAAAGCTTTGGTATGCAGTGGGTGTACAGCCTGTTCTTTCCACACTCGTGCCCCTCTCATGGTGAGGCTTCAGCTGGAGCGTTGCAGCTCAATGAATGTTTTATATGATTTAATTGGATATGCAATGGTTTGTTCTCTCTGTCTTCCTGCACTGTTTGTGTGTGTGTCTCTGTGCTTATTCGTCTCCACACTGCAAGTGAGTAAGTGGACATGCATTTCTATCAACCACACGGCAATAAACAGAGATCACCATTTACATTTCTGCTTTTAAAAAGAGAAATTGCACCATCCTTGCAGTACTTCAACACTTATAAGTACATGTTTTTCTTTTGAATGAATGATTTGTTATTACTCACTATAATTGGCTGGATTAAAATCAATTCCCACCATGAGCAGCAAGGTTTCATAAATCACTCAGCAACATAGTTTTGTGGTAAAGCTGATGTATCGCATCTATCCAGCTGGTCAGCAATCGATCATGAAAATGCCCATGAATCTTCCTGACAGGTTAAATGGTATTTACTCTGCAAAAAGTGAAGTGCAGACTAACTGGCTCGTTGCAACTCTGTGTGATACCCTTGACCTTTCTGTGTTTGCTGTGGCAGTAGCATCTTAAATTATCAATGAGGGGAGCATTGAACCAAGGTTGGGTGGACAGAATGCAAAAGAAGCCTTGCATGTGTTTCACTTAACTGCGGTCGTTGGTGTGTGATATAAATGTTTTCATAATGGTGATGTTGAAAACAAAACAAAACAAAAAAAAATCAAGGATGTTACAGAAGAGTAATTAGCAGACAACCACTTGTGATTATTACTCATGTTTATGATTTATTGGCTTCTAAATGGACGTATAAAACAGGCTCAGTGCTCTAAATGGAAGTCACCTTGAACAGGAACATCAGCATTGCCGGCAAATGGCAGTAATGATAAGCAGTTTCGCTGTAAGCTTATTAATGTGGTCAGGCTGGTCTTCCTAATCCCTCTGTCTTTTACATTTGATAACAGGCAGGGAACGACTACTGTCACCTTTTCCACTTTAAATCCCACGCATCTCTCTCTCTCTGTCCACTCAGTAATCATTGAATTGCCAGTGGATCGCTTCATCTTTCGCTATGTTTACTTTGTGTTTGTACACTGTGAAAGCTTGAGGAAGATGGAGTGTGTGCATTTTAATATGCTTCCAGTATTTTAATATCACAGGACGATATTTCCAGCCTTCCCATGGGCCTCTTTCATTTCGCTTTATGATGGCAGAACACTGAGCAAAGTGTGCAAGTTTTATATATGTAGACTTTTATTAGCTCTGTGCTTAAGCAGCCAATGACAGCTTTGTACAGAGTTGTACTCTTTGTAACCTGTAGAGTAAAAAAAACATTACATCATCCAAACCTTTTTCTCCAAGTACAACAGTTTGATGGCTTGTGCAGCTGTGTGCGACTCTGCACGAATGTCCCTTTTAATAAGTGTTTCATGTATTGACAGATAGCTGAGATATTCAGTACTAATGACTGTCTCTGGTCTCTCTCTTTCACAGCTCCCATCAACCCTCACCTGAGTAAGTAACGCGCACCTCACTTAGCATGTCTCACCAGAGAGCGAGCTCATTCTGTCGTAACACAGTCAGAACAGTGGGGAGACTCAAAGTGGCTGCACATCCTGTCGAGATCTGGCTCTCAACATGTCACACTGCGCTGGAAGATGCTGCTAAGTGTTCTTAAGTAGCACCAAATGAAGGATGATATCTAGGACTTTGCCTCAGAAATTCTGAGTAAACCTGCATCAGGCTAATTGACATGTTGAGGCTAAAATCTCTGCAGGACGTGATGGATGGAGTGCATTTGCATGTTGTTGTTGTTGTGTGTATTTGTGTGTGTGTGTGTGTGTGTGTGTAGGTGTCTTTTTAAACAGCTTTAATATTTAGTCCCATTTATGACACATTTCATTGTTGAAACTAAACAAATCCACATTATGCACGTCTTGAGAATCCTCACTTAATCATTGTTTGCTGTGCTGCAGTGTTCTGTTGTGGATTGTGGTTTATTTATTTATATAAGTATATATTTTGGTGGGTGTTCACACAAACATTGCCAACATAATAACAAACATCCTAATCACCAACATCATTATCCAAATCCCTGAAGAAAACTGTCTTACCTGCACACCTCGTCTTCCTCCCCCACTTCCGCTGCCTCCTCTCTAAATCCTCCTATCTCTCCCGGGCGCAGAAGGCAAAAACATTTAGTTTAGCTCACAGTGGATGGGGGCGTTAGTGTCTAGCGCCGGGAGCTAGACCTCCATTTAAATCTCCATGCCTATGAGGAGAAGAGTCAAGAGTGCCCGCAACCCAGCCCCTTCCTCCTCTCTCCCTCTCCCTCTCCCTCTCGACCACTTCTTTCTCTCCTACTCTCACTTTCTATCTTTCTCACAGCATCACTGCCCTCTTCCTCCCATCGGCCCATCCGCCCACACTCTACCTCAGTCTATGTTACCTCCATTACCTGAGTTAAAGCTGCGGATTCTGCTCCTCTCAAGGTCACCACTCCAAACTGCTCCCAGCTACGTTTTAATAAATCAATGAATATTTATCAGAACACATGCCTGCATCCTGAATCTAAGTGTTCCTTTTTTTTGCTATCTCTTTGAGGACACTTCTCAGCAGCACCATGTCCTCTGGTTACTTGTTTTTGTTTGTTTGTTACATGGATTAAACGGAGGTTTTGACACTGCCGGTCCTGACACCACCCCTTCATTAGACTGAGTGGGTTACTTTGCCACACACATAATTTCCAGCTATTCATTAGTATATTTAATGTAAGACACATTGCCCCACATGTGACTCATCATAACCTCTTGCTAGAGTTGCAATTACCTGTATTTACTTGACAGGTGACAAAAAAAAGCTACAATTTCATTCCATCCCTGCACACTCCACTGGTTCAAGAATTGCAGTCGAAGGGGCGTGGAGAGCAACAGAGGAGGAGGGAGGGTAAAAAAGGGGGAGAGGGGAGAGCAGGGAGCACCTAATACCTCTACCTGCACACCCACTCTCCAAAAGATAGAGAGTGATAGAGGAGGAGAGAGGTGGTGTTCATTGTGAAACTGATTACTCAGAGTCCTACTGCTATGACACTAAAAAAGCATCCAAGGACAATCAACTCAACTCAACTTCGCTCACAAAAAAGAGAGTTATTAAAAACCATTTTGCTTGATATCAGACAGAATTGTCCACACAGCTTTCAGTCTTCAGTCTGACATTGCTTCCATTTGAAGGCTTTATTTGGACTAAATCAAGTTATGCAGCGATAAAAAAAACATACATTCTTTCTCTTTTTTTTCGGAGGGAGGGGGTAGTTAGGCTTTGGTGTTGCGGGCCCACTGGGGGTTCAGAAAAACAAAAATACGCACCATATGACCCAGCGGCAAAATATGTCACGCTGTGGTGGCCAATCAGCTGATGGGTGGATCAGAGTGAGCAGAGCCCTGTGCCCCAATGATGAGTGCAATGACTTCATTTTAATTTGCAAATGGGTCGACACCCACCCAAAGCCATTTCCGGGGGGGGAAAGGAATTCAACATTTCCAAACCAATCACCAGAGACTAATGTGTCTGGATGCACCAGACTAATGAGAGCCCCACCAAGTGAGTGACGTTCTTCGAGTTGGGAGGCGTTTGCTTTTCATCATTCATTTTCAACATGGCAGATGGGTCGTAAACTTTAAATATGTTTCTGAAAACATTGGAAGCAAGAAATAGGACATTAAGTAACAGCATCTCAAATAATATTTCATCAGCATGGCCTGGTTTGACACTTTTCCTCTTGGCTGTGACATGCAGTGTGACAACCAGTCGACAACAGCGTGATAAGACAGTTAGTCCCGCCCACAGTACTGATTGTACTCGCTGTTACTTCCCCGTTGCACTCATTGAACCAACTTCATTTTTGGACTGAAAACCACTTTAATGTCAGGACACCAGACTGTCATCTGACCTTAGCGGGCAGATTCAACAGTCTGATTCCAGCCAAAAAGTTTTTAACAGCTCAGCAGATTTACTTTTTGCATGTGTGCAATGTCAAACAACAACTAGAAAACCATTTATAACTTTAAAAATAACAGATTTAGTGTTTCTGCTCTCTCTCTCATGAGATTTGTATTTTAATATTATTTACTAAGGCAGTGTATGTGGGTGTGTGTTCATTGAGTGCAATTCACCATGCCTCAGTAGTGGGCTGTCATGGAACAGCTTCTAATAACCACTTCTGATACACAGAGACACACACACACTGCCATAGGGTGTTTTCAGGGTGCAGCGCTCTCTCTGCAGAAACTTCCTCTCTGAACTGAACCAAACTGCATGTCGTTGTGGTGGAAAAACTGAACACACTCACTGACGTCTTCACAGCAGTCATGGAGAGGTCAAATCTTAATTTAGAAATCCTATTTACGAGATCATATGGTGTAATTAGGACTGTTGTGTTATCCCCTTGAGACAGAAACACACAGACAAACACACACGCACACTCCAGGAAATCTTAGCTATACAGTAGGTGTCACACTGCACACATATGTTTTGTAATAATTCAAATGTAAGGGCCTGGTTTTGCTCTTTCGCTCACCAGGAGAGTTCCACTGCAGCTTTGAGGAGGAGCCCATCTGCATGTTCACCCAGGACAAAAACGATGATTTTGATTGGACGCGACACAGTGCTGCCACCCGCGACACCAAGTACACACCCAACACCGGACCCAGTGGTGACCGCAGTGGTTCCAAGCAGGGTAAGTTACACAAAATGTCTCATCATAACCCCCCCAAATAGTATTTGTCCAGTCATAGCTTGGCTGTAGTCAAAGTAATACTTGGTTTTCTTGACATTAAAGCTGCCATGATGACTGTCAGAGGCACAGACAGCAACAGAAGGAGAGAGAGTGTTTATCTGCTCTCTTTTTCTTTTAAACAACACCTGCTAAAATGGCTTCAGCTCCACAGACAAAGAATATGTTTGTCTAAAGGAACAGACATATAAAGATAGATACATGTAATAGAAAGACTGATAAACAAGGAAATTACATACAAATGATGAACATTCTCAACAGGCAAGAGACTGACAGAGCAGGATATTCAGCTGAATTTCTCTGCTGGGGATTTAAGTACATAGCTGAGTGATCATATTGCAAAATTTATGCACCAATAGGTGGTGTAAGTGATTATTTTTGCCAGCTGTGAGTGTGGCTGTGAAAAAAAAAACTGCATCTGCTCATCGAATTGGAAAAAAAAGTGTGTTGAATGTACACATTCAAATGGACACCACTCTGTTATTTCTTATGTAATCCATGCATGAATACACAAATCACCACAGAGCACAGGCAAACAGTGTGATTATCGCTTCATCGCTAAATTACCCGAGAAAAACGTAAAAATAGGAACATTGAAACATGAACTTTGTGTACCTTTTTTACACCAAAACTGCAAACACCCCACTGAAAGTTGCACTGCTTTGAAATGTTGAGCTAAGTTAGTGATGATTTCAGCTGTTCTCATTGTGTCACCAACGGCCTGATGCAGCACAATCTAACAAACGAACAGCCTTCATCATCTGTTTCCAACATGATCTTGTACCTGAGTCTCTTCCACAGGAACCAGAGAAATCAGCACAGCATTTGGTATTCAGTATGTTAGTTACATGTGCAGGTATTCCATATTCAAGAGTCTAATAAATAAAGAATTAGCAAAATTGGATTTGTAGGAACCCATCAGAGGAAGTTATCTGTGGTGGAATAAAGTGCCCATTATGGTGCAGTGGCACCAGCAGCAGCTGAAGCAGTAAATAATGCATTGGCTTTAATCACCTAATGGTTTCAGAACGTCCAGCATTTCATTACCAGCCCCATTCCTCTTTGCTTGTAATTATCTGATATGAGATTCAACAGAGGGAGATATTTCATTTGATTTGGGCTGGAAGGGCTCACCAGCTACCTTCTCTGCGCCTGTGGCAGGGATTGGCTTCAGATTATGTGGCTCAGACACAATCAGTGGGCTGTTTGACTCACTGCTGTCACCGCTGCTGTCCATGACTGAGGGAGCATAAATGTAACCCCATTGTTATCGTCTTGATTTGCCCCCGGTTATAGCCATCAGTAAAAAGAAGAACTGTCCTTAGTAGCATGCCCTGCTGCTTATCTCTGATATGGAAGGTTTCATTTCCAACATGCTATCATAGACTGACCAAAAAAAAAAGCCGCTGAGCAAGAGAGAGGAAGCCTGTGCTTTTGCACTCTTTACACTGACGAATAATTTGTTGGTGTATCAGCAGGCAGTCAGAGAGTAGTTGTGGGATCCTAAACACTGTCTGACAGAAGCTCTCATATTTTTTCAAAGGGTACATCCACTGTGTGTGTGTGTGTGTGTGTGTGTGTGCAGTTTCCCAGTGAGGCACAATGATCTCAATAAGACATATTAGAATATATTGTACACTCTGCCCTACATGCCCAAGTATTACAGTTGATACATTTGTTGGTTGATTAGCATCAAAGATAAGTCTTGTTTATTGGTGCTTTGCCTTTGTTTTCATAGGTTTGAACTACTATTTGTGCTATAGGTTATGATAACATTGTACTGACCAGGTTAATGCAGAGATCTGGGAATGTGGTTGCATGGTTAGATACAGTGAGACTTTACTGGTCTCACATCAGGTAAATTTCCTAGTTGCAGCAGCTCAGCAGTAGAACAAAAGATGATTCATGTTCCTGTGTTTGAGATGCATGGGCCGGACATGGCCATCGAACAGGCTGCAGAGGTCTGGCACCATCTAGTTTCTAAACAACCTCTTTTTTTCCTTCTTTATATGGGATGGAAATAAAGCAACACTGATTTGGCACGTTAATTAAAGGTACCAAGGTGTTAAAAAGGGAGACTTCCATGTGAGGGTGTTAGGCTCCTCCTCCTAATTGTCAGGCTTTGGGATGATCTCAGTATTCAGGGTGTTCTCATTATTGCCATGAGACTTCTTGAAAAACTCTAAATAAAATAAAATGAAAAAAAATTAACAGTTGGATGATCAGACATTATCCCGACAAACCCCCGTGTTAGTCAGAGTTAATTGGAAGAGAAAGCAAAGGCAAACTGTCTATTTAACATATCTCTAAACTGACTGCAAACTAATGTGCAATGGGGGATTATGACAGACTCAGGCTGCAGTCACCATCAGTTTCAACCCCTAATAAAGAGCTTTAGACAATCTGGTTAAAGTGTCTCCAGCCTGCATCATCATCTGACTGCTTGTTCCCTTAACTTGGTGAGCACAATGGTGACAAAACTGTTAGAAATAATGAGGAAAACTAAAAGAAAAATAAAGCTGAAGTACAAACTATGCAGAATAATCCTTGAAATATTACTTTTCTTTAAGAGGTGCATGATGGCTTCATGTAAGGAAAAGGAAAATGCAGCTTCCAGAATCTGATTCTTAAATTAAGATGATTTTGCCTACTGGGATCTTTTTTGCAGTAGTCTTTTTTATTTTATATATATATATATATATATATATATATATATATATATACATCTGAACTGTATGTCTTAATGTGTCCATTTCCAAAGGTTTCTACATGTACATTGAGACATCCAGACCACGAAAGGAGGGGGACCAGGCTCGGCTTGTGAGTCCGTTTTTCAACGTAGCACCTAAAAACCCTTACGGCATCACCAACCCACCTGCCTACTGCTTCGGCTTCTTCTACCACATGTATGGAAAACACATAGGTAAGACACATTCCTCATGTGCTGCATTTTTCCCCCAGTCTGTATTACAAACATCCGTGCTGCTCTTTGATTTAATTTTCTGAAAAGATCAACTTAATTTTCAGCATAATTATTGCTCAATAGTGGATGGAAATTGATGAAGAAAAAGAACAATTACCCCCGTTCTTCCAAGAATCTGTTGCTGTTTGTGTGTTCGGTTGCTTAAGCAGGAGATGCAACTTCAAGTGGAACTCAAATTACTTTGGCAATTCACTGCTGAATGGAGGGGTTGCTTTTTTTTTATCTGTGTGTAACTGAATAACAGTCATTGAGGAAACACCACAACAAATTTTCAGGTATCATAAAGGTCGATCATCAGGCATCTGCGGGACATCACACTGGCTTTGAAACAAAAATTGAGTGATGAGTTTCTCAAAATTGCCGTCCGCCACCTACGTGTGAAACACAGGAGCCACGCTGAGACAAAAAGAACGGCAAATAGAACAGCAACGGCTTTTTCTGTAAGCAACAGAATTTCAGTCACTTCAAGAGGGCTTGTTCTCTTGGTGAGTGCAGCGGGGGGGCTTTATGCTTTTATGCTAAAATTTGGTAAGTGCAGCTGTCAGATGTTTCAGGCAAAAGAAATCCTGATTTTTTGCAACAAACCCCTTCAAAGGTGTGTGCACAAATCCCAGCAATAGCTCTCACATTCCTCTCTGAATGTAGATAACAACCTTGTATGGCCCATTTGAAGATGACGCAGCCACTGAAGGAGCACTCGGTGGCTCACATTGAACTCTTAGGCTTCTTTCACCAGGGAACCAATCAGCCAACCGCCAGCACTCCTCCTCTGAGTGCATGCTGTTTGTGTGTTTGTGAGTTTGGGAGTGTGAGGCGAGATCGGATCTCAGGCACAAAAACAGCAGGCTTATACATAGTTGAAGGCCTCTAGTGGCGACTTGTCAGTCTCAGCTTCACCCGGTATCATTAGCTACTGCACTCGTTCATGAGGCAGGTGAGGGGCACCTCTGGGTGGGGTTGAGAGGTTATATTGGTATCATTAGGGCTGGATGCTATTCAGGCATGAGGGCAGTTTGTTAGACTGCAAGCTGAAGTTTTGCACTCTCATTTAAAATAAAGTAGTAAAAAAAAGTAGTAAAAAAATTGTCATTTGTATACTTGAGGCAGCTACAAGTAGATCATAAATATTCTGCAGTTATTAAAACTGAGTTAATAAATTTCTTGTCAAAAAAAGTCAATATCTCTCATAAATCTTTCACAACTGTAAGCATTTCAGGCCACCTAAAGGTTTAGAAACTCTGTATCTTCTATAATCGGATATTGATGGACCCAATTACAGCAGTTTGAATGCTGAATCCTAAAGCGAGACAGCTCCCTGACGAGCCTCTCCACTAGTAATCATGCATGATGGTCCCTGTGTTGGTGCGTTTGGAACCACAAAGCCTTTTTTTTTGTTATTAGCCATCAGATGTCTCCCATTTTTACCCAGCATGGGCACCTCTGCTAGCAGATAAAGAAGTATTGTGTTATGCAACATCACCTGTTACATTTTCGCCTTCAAAAAAGCCCAGTGACTCAACAGTTTTGGCAATTATAATCTGACATCCACAAGCATGACTTGTTCAAAGTCTGTTAGATCACACTTAGAGCCCACTCTCTGTGATCCGTTGCATCATGCACAGCAAAGTGCGGACATAGATAATAAGCACAGCAGCCTTGAAGAACTCTGTGTGTGTTTGAGGCTGCATGCACAGTGATGAGCATACATTGCCATCTGCCAGTGGGACTTTTCGTATTTAACCACCACAACAGGCCATAGTCTTTTAAATGTTAAAATCTTAAATTGTGAAATACTACGCAAATGGTCCTTAAACCTCCTAAAAAAAATTGTGTATAAAGCTTCAATTTCTCTCAAGAACATTAAATATTTATGGCTAATTGAGCAGCATTAAAGCTTATATTTTATTTATTTGGTTAAAACTAAAAATTTCCACTAATCTGCTTGATCAGGACTGAGCTGGTGTGGTTTGATCAGATGTGACTGACAGCAACTAAAACAAGCCAGTGACTTTCATGAGATTCTGGTTAAAATTTTGCTAAATCCTGTTTGGTGCATTAATCTAAGTGACACCCACCTTCTTGAATGTGTGTCCACTTCAAACCAATGAGAAAAACACAGAAAAAAAGTAAAAAAAATACAGAAATATCTTATATGAAACAAACAACTCACATTATGGCATATTTTTTATGTTCATGTGGAAACTGAAAGAAGTTGACGGTTTCAGGGTCTTTAAAGAAGGACTTCACAGCCACATCTGAGAAAAAGAAAGTTCACCACAAAAATATGCAGCTGACTAACTAAACTACTGCTTCATTAAACACATATTTTAATCGACATAAAAAAAAAAAAATAATAGAATAGAATAAAAAAGTTGAATAACAAAGTGAATATAGCAAAAGTGACTGAACCCAAAGCGAAGTTGTGGTTTTGTGCTCATTAAACTTGAACTTGACATTCAGTAAACTTTGAATCACTACAGGCTGGAAACTGCACTCGTCTTTCTTTTTGATTTGATGTTTGCAGCGAGCATTTGGCAGCATTTACTTCAGTATTCTGCTGAGACATCGGCGGTATCAGCACCATCTCCACCCTCCACCTGCTCCGCTCTGAGCTGCTGCTGGACCTGCTGCTGCAGCTCAAACCCACTCGGCTCCTCTCTCCTCGTCTTTCTCGCTGTTTCAACATGCAATCGTTTATATATTTTATGAGATACTCTTTCTGCTTTCTGAATCTTACATCCTTCCAACTATTTTTTATTTTCCCTTGAAATTTTAATGTGACTGTTAACTGCAATAATAACATGATGCTTTAGTTAAAGGTAAACTGTCTAAATAACTGTTTCGACATTTGGATAATTTTCAAGCCTTTTTATGCAGCATCAGATTTTTTTTTGGACAAATTTGACCACTGACCTCCACCTGCTGACTTCTGCTGGTTATTCAGTATAATCCACACATGTTGCTAAATGCTTTCAGTGAGTAACCAGGGTATTATTTCTGGAAAATTTTAATTATAATTATTACTTTTACTGCTGTGGGCACTGAATCCAACTACATTTACCTTCATTAGCAATTCAAAGGAAAAAAAATAACTCAAAACCTCCAAATCAGACTGTGTTCAGCCTGACATTACAAACTGGTAAAATATTTTAAATATCATATTTTTATATTCTGGATAGACTGACCCTTCGAGTGTAACACTGAGCTGACAACAACACTCTACAAGGTCTGCATTTCAGCCTGGCTACTTCTCAGCTGTCCTTATTGGAAAGGCCAGGCGGAAGTGTCCAGGTGGGGGGGCCGTACCAAACATCTGGAGAGGTGGAGGCGAGGGAGGTGGGGAGAATATAAGGATAGAGGTGTCGGAGGGCGACTCAGCGGGGAGATGAGAGCTCCTCCGGCTCCCTGCCGAGGTTGAGTAGGCCGTGACATTTCCAATTTGCTCAAATTGATCGCCAGCCAGACCCTCTCTTCTCTGCCCTCCCCGTCTGTGGTGAAGCCCATGCCCAGACTGTGGCGTGCTATGATGAATGGGCTAAATGTCAAGGACTTGAAACCCAGCTCAGATCCTCCATAGCTACGCTCCATTTAGTATTCAGCCTCTCTGGCCGTGTGAGAAATTCACCCCTGAAGCTGAGGAATGTTGGTGTGTTTTATTTTCAAAAAACCCAGAGAAGTCCAAATAACGTGTGCTCATTTTTACTGTAAATTTCCCCTCATCTTTGTTGTTTTATTTAGCTGAAGGTTTTTTGCGTATTAAGAGCTGTGAGTCACAAAGCCGTCAGACGTGGCACAGCTCCGTCTCCCGAAATCCGAGCAGTTTTGATGCTCTTTGGGACTGTGCTGCTGAGGTGAGTCACAGTGGAGTTGTGGCACGGCGGCGCTGAAGGCCAGAATCAGTCGATAGGGAGTTTCGCCTACACACTGATGGTAACGGTGGCACAGGCTCAAAGAAACTCCTCCGTAGTTCGCTAGCGGGGGGATACCTGAGACAAGGTCACACTTAATTACTGAAGCGCACATCAAAGTTTGTCTTTGGAGCCCGTGTCGCATTTGTTTATGGGATTAAGTCTCCAGCAAAGCACACCAAGCAAGTCTGTTTTAAGCCTGACCTTCTGAGAAGCAATGGAGTCATCCTTTCATTAGCAAGGAGGGTGGTACTGCACCTCGATGCCCCCTCTCTCTGGTCCTCACTACATAATTGAAAAATTTCCGGGAGCTATTTCTCACTTTTCACCAGACTCACATCCTCCTCTCCTTAGATCTTTTTTAAATTTCACAAGTGTCTGCCACAGGTATCCCTTTTAACAACTCCACGGAATATACAGCATATGCCTGTGCTCAAGATGTGATGACACTGACATAACCACCTACATCGCGATGAGTTCAAAGGAAATGTAAGCCCGCCAGCTCAGCAAGAATCCTCCTATATCCTAAACACTTCAACGGGAGATGAAACTGCGGGTCATGCTCCGTACAAGAGCTCATCTCTTACCGGAGATTGTGCTGTCGTTGGGGTAAGTGCAAAGCCCCGCTGATGAGAGAATATGAACATGGACGTACAGTGTTTCTTTCCCCTCATTCCCTCACTGGGCTGTACAGTAATGAGGCCCCTCGCTGAGGCAAAGAGGCTTCAAAAAGCGAGGTTGCAGTCTGTTGTTTTCCTCGCCGGGTGTGTCGACACAAAGGTGCTGCTTTCCATACGTGGGAAATTCACTTGACTTCAGAGTGGTGGTCCTGCTGGGCTTTGCTATGACCACGCTAACCTAATTTGGGGCTTTGGGCTGAAGAATAATGCCTCCTCTCCCTCTTTCTCACTCTCTTTCTCTCTCTGTCTTCCTGCATGGTGAAGAAAAACACAAGCACAATCGGTGTGTTTGGAGAGGAGGGTAAAGTGGTTGCACTCGGTGTCATCATCTGACAGTTTTATATCAAAGCCCAGGGCCAAGCAAGAGGTCCCACTGAAGAGAGTCTTCAATTCAGACCTGGTGTATAGTCTATTCTGTCTCAATAAGAGCCGGCATCGCTATGTTACTGTAATGTTAGGTATGAATTCAGTTGAAATGAATCCGTCATATTGCATTTCCAAATGTACACTCACCTTATTCCGTGACATCCTGTCGTTTCGTGCGGAAATCCAGATCAAAGAGAAAGCTGAACTGAGCAGAAACAGTTTGAAACTAATGATAAATTAGGAGGAACTGTTCTTCACAGAAAAAGTATTTACACTCACCAGAAATTCTCAGCACACATCGCCCATTAGTGATAATTAATTTTGATTAATATGAGCCAGAGAATAATTTATAATCGCTTGAAGAATTCCAGCTTAATAAATGTATCAATTCATATGACCTGAGTTTAACCTTTGCTACCGCGCTGCCCGGCTTCAAATGCAGAGGAATACATAAATTTGAAATGTGAGAGACAGAGATGAATAATAAGCTTAAAAGTCTAGATCTAATTTCAATGCAGATCCCTTGTATGACTGCAGTATTTCAAATACAGGAGGAGAATTGCTTTAAAAAAGGACATACGCAGAGTTGCAGGTTCAAGCTTTTTGTTTTACAGAACTTTAAAAAAACTTCAGACGGAGAATTTTTAATGAAAACCAAATGTGACTTTTGATCTTTGACAGAGATTTTTTAAGGATTTTTTCCCAAATTTTTTATAGTGAATGTCTTGCATTCATATGAGATTTGAATGATAAGTTCATAGCCTAGGGTAGGAAGATTTTTATACGGCTCTTAACTCTTTGATTGATTATGCAGAAAGTTTGAAATTACTAACTCTTTTGGTAAAAATGGTCATGAGCTTTGGTTTGCTACTCTCAGACTACCACCATTTCCCCATATTAAAGAAGGAGCTCAATGGCTGCCATCTTGACAGAAGCTTTAACATCATTGCAGCTGTGGAGCACTTCCAGGAAAGAAGGGATCCATGTGCTCCACAACCCCTGAACTTAGTGAATAAGACGTAGTAACTGGCTCTGTCAAAGTCCTTGATTTTGATGATTTGAGCTGCAGTTTTCTGCTTCATTACACAAGACTTTTAAAGAAATACATTTTGTATCTCCAAATAGTGAAGCTACTGAAACTCATTTTTTAACTGTGGGTCTGTGTTTGAAATATTGACATTTCTTCTTTCTGTCATAATTGCTTTTCAAACTTCTGTTTCACTGTGTTCTTTTCCTATTATTTTATACTGATAACGTGTCTATTTACTTTTCAAACAACACAAATTAACCTTGATATGAGCGACCTTCGACAGTGAGAAAGGAAAGTTCAGAAGAGAGGCTGTGGACAGGCATAAAAACAAAAGCAAAAATAATATCTTTGGTTATGTTTACATTATGAGTCAGAATATATATCTCATATTTATCTGTGAGTACTGGTATTTTTGTTTGATTTGAGACTGACACAACTGTGCAACCGAGTCACTGTTTGGTGCTGTGTGCTCTGTAACCATTAACTTCACTTAATAAATAAATAAATTGCAGACAGACCTCTCAGGTGGTGTTCTCGCACAGATTTCATGCACTGCTGAATGCTTGAAGGTGTTGATGACAGTCTGGTTAGCTTGAGCACTGATGACCTACTTTAAGTTAAATATCAGGATATTGTTGCTGAGGGAAAATGCAGGACAGACAAACGAGGCAATTACCCCAAAAATAGCCTTTACGATAGCAGCATGTACAATTTTCAAATCATTATTTAACTTTTCTGCCAATTTAAATTGTTTTTAAATGGCTTATTAGCATATATGACTCCACTGCCTAGTTAAAGACCACAGATGGAACAGTTTGTGAGATTTTTGTACATGTATTGCATCCATATATATGTGTGTGTGTGTGTGTGCACTGACCTCTATGTGTGTCTGCTCTCTCCCTCATGCAGGGACACTAAACGCCTTCCTAAAGCAGAAGGGCCAAACGACCTCAGAAGGCCCCGTGTGGTCACTAAGTGGTAACCAAGGTGAGCGCTGGAAGCAGGCCAAAGTCAGCATCCATCCCACAGCATCGTTCCAGGTGAGACCAAAAAACTTAATCAATCCAATACGCAGCAGCACTCCCCTTGTTGCCCTCTATTTTCTCCTCTTACTGTGTTTGTATGGTGAAGTATTGGTTTTCTTGGGGGGGGGGGGGCTGCATATTGATGTCACACGCCTCAATATTAAGCAGTGGACAGGATCCATAGACAGTGTTTGCTGTTCAGAAAGCAATATCACTCATGCTTTGCCAGCAGGAAGCCTAATCTGTGTGAGTAGCAAATATAGAGCTGCAATATTCTCCATCATTTTTATGGCTGCAGCTGTGGAAAGTAATTATAGTTTCACCTGCATTTCTGTTTTTTTTTTTTTTTTTTGCTTTTTGTTTTTTTTTGTTTCAGCTCTCATTTCTTACTATTCACACACTGTAAGCGTTCTCAGTTTTTTTTCAAATTTTGTGACATTAAAAAGTGAAACAAACACTCGGCACCTGCGGTTATTTTTTATAAGTGGCAATTTGGTAAAATTACACTGTGTGTTTACTTTTAGATGTTTTCTTACAGCACTGCTCATTTTCCTGTTTGTGTGCTGCATCAGTGCTGAAAATGTAATAAGAAAAACTTGTTTTCTTCTCTGTAGGTGGTACTTGAAGGCATCCGGGGACCAGGCATTGAGGGAGACATTGCCATCGATGATGTCACGCTGGAGGAAGGGGAGTGTCGAGACCCACCGCCCAGTGAGTAGCCCCTCCACCCCCCCCTCCTTGTCCCTCTAATCTGAGCTGCGGGTTAGCTCTCTTTGCCACACTGGACAATGTTGAGATATCTGAGGGGGGGATCTAATCTTAGACAGTTGCCAGCGCTGAACTGCCATCTCATGGGGAAAACATGGTTGCCGTGGCAACAGTGTTGTAATCACATGACTGATAGCCACGCTGGATGAGTGGAGCACTGTAATTGTGCTGCAGGAACAAACAGAACAAAAGAAAACAGGACACAGACAGTGGCCTGCAGTTGACGAGGTGACATTGGTAGGCAGACAAACGCTGAACCTCTGCGGCACCTTTGATATAATCCCTGTTTTTTATGGCTGGAGGAACATTTATTTCTGCCAGCTTCTCAGACTCAGACATCCATTTTAGGGTAATCTGTTTCCATTCTCCCGTCACTGGTGGGAAACAACAAAGCATCTAAAATGAGATTCAGAGTCAGTGATTTTTGATTGTAAGATATATTCTATTAATAAATATAACATTTTTAGACATATTGATACAACATGAATCAAAGTGACAACATTAATTGATTTTAATGATAAAGCTGTGGTCACCCAGGCTGAGGTCAGAGTGATGTTGAGAATTCTGCAATGCAGTTTCACAGGATAACAATTTTATTAGGTATAAGAGTGAAAAATTAATAATCAAATAGTTCGACCTTTTGGAAATACACTTTCTTATGAGAAGATCAATGCCCACTTTTAAGTCTCTCTGTACAGCATGAGGCTACAAGGCAGTTAGCTTAGCTCAGCTTAGCTTAAAGACTGAAAGCAGGGGGAAACAGAAATCCTGTTTTAGTCAGAACGTAGCAAAATCTGCCTGACAGCACCCTTAAATCTCACTAATTAACTCATCATTTCTTGTTTGTTCTATGTGCACATATATTAAAACCCAATATGTGTAATGAGGGAACTGTCAATCTAGAAAACAGTAACTTCTAGAAACGTGTCATCATCATAAGGTTGACAGACAACCAGCTGAAACTCAAACTGTAAAATCCCAATTTATTGTTGTTACTCTTCAGTTTTATTAGTTAATACAGCAAGGCTGGCTGTTTGCCCTGTTTTCAATTTTATGCTAAGCTACGCTAACTAGCTATGGCTTCTTATTTATCATACATACATGAGATTGTTATCTATCCTCTTGTTTAATCTTAACAAGAAAACTGATTAAGTGTATTTTCCAAAATGGTGAGCTTATTCCTGTAAACATCCTCATTATATTTCCATGTGTTCTCTTTTATGTATCTTGAGGTATGTTTGTGTTTTATTCATTGGAGTAGGTCAGATGAAAAGCTAGCAATATTTTCTACTTCTTTTCATGTCTTCTTTTCCTGTGTAGATCTCAGCGCCAAGGCTCCGTCCACATCCTCCCATATATGGCTGCTATGCGTCACCTTGGTGATGACCCTCCTGGAAGGTCAGAGGTGACCCTTCTCACCTTCATCTCAGAGGCGAATATTCAGACCCACCGTCTGTGAACTTTACCCTCGGCATCCAATCACCAAAGATTCATGCATCCTGAAAGCAGCAGGGGACCCCTGACAGACCGCGAAGGGACCGAAATTCAAGAAAGAGAGAAAAATAGAGATTAAAAAAAAGTTACACAAAAAGTAATAAAGAAGATGCGCTAATTTTTTTAAAGAGACCTCTTTTACAGAAAACACCCCTCGGTGCAGGGCTCGGGACATCTTTACGAGCACAAAGACAAGTGGGCGACGAATAAGCCTGGACTTTGGCGAAAAGAGCTCACAGGCGTCGAGGGAGGACAGTTTGTAAAGCACAAGAACAATTTTATGAAGTTATGAAAATATCTTTGAAAGGCAGCGGAATATAGACACTCCTGACTTTTTGAAGAAGAAGTAACATTTCCCTGCTTACAAATACATGGAATCAGACCTTTCTCTGTGTATCTTTATCTTCATCTTCTGCACCAGATGCCAATCATGAACACTTGTTTTTCACTCCGGCCCAGCCTCACGTCACACCTTGACATTTCTTTATCTGCTTGGTGCTGTACTGTAGAAAAACAAGGACTCCGGCAACATTTAGTTCTGTCTGCTTACTCCCCCCTGTAGCTGCCTATGTATCTTTTTAACACTGTGCTCACGAGTCCAAGTGGCCAACCGTCGGTATGGTGGCAGAACAAAAAAAAAAAAAAAAAAAGGAGAGGAATCAGGAGAGCTGTCAGCAGCTGGAATGGAGGGCAGACAGAGGTTCAAGCTGAGGAGCTGAGAGAGAGGGAGAGGCGGGAGGAGAGGGAGCAGAGGGGAAGGAAGGTCTACAGGAGGAAGAGTGGGGAGAGAGGAGGAACAGGCAGAGAGTGGAGAAAGGTCCGATTAGTGAGGCCTGACTCGGATATTCAGTCAGCGGTCCGCCTGTGGGACAGAAGCCACTTTACTTTCTGCCATGAAACAAAGTGCCTTCAGATTACAAACCGAATCGTGAGCCTGGCTGTTAATCAACACTGGACACATCTCTCTTCATGTTTCCTCTGATGGGCTATTTTCTACATGTTTCTTTTGCCCCACAAGTGCTGATGGGAGGGCATGCGTGGTCAGAGGGAGTATGGGAGGTTGTGCTACACCCGGATTGAACTCCTGATGGGACGTGTGTGTGTGTGTGTGTTTGTGTGTTTGTATGTCTGAGTGCGTGTATGTGTGAGTATGTGCGAGTGTGTGTGTCTGAGTGTGTGCATGCGCCTAAGCCTATGCCTATGCCTACGCATAGTTCAATGTGCGGCAGTGCTGGCAGACCAGGTTTGGAAACAATCTGGCGAACACTGCGGCAACAGTGAAAGTGAGGCTCTGGATCTTTGTGTTTTTTGCAGAAAGACAGTTTAAGATCATACAGGAGGATAAAGACACTTTGTTGAATGAATAGCCCACTCTCTCTTCCCATAATTCTCCTTCCCTGCGGGCGAACATTTTTTAACAAAAGAAAAGAACAACTGCTGAATAAAACATTGCGTTGTACAGGGAGGAGAGTAGAAACTTTGGGACTGCAGGCTCTTCATTATGGTGATACACCTCGCCCCTATCCTCCACCATTTATATGGAACAATATGAGAATAAAAGATAATAATGACCATAATAATAGTCATGATATTTTATTACTCTAGCGAGAATGTTTCTCTGCTTTTACACAAACTGTGAAGATTGACTGTGGAAGATCTACCTGAGACCATAACCTTAACCAGCGGGGTTTTTAAAAAATGTATTGTATAAAAGAGAAAATAAGAAAATGAAAAATTCCGTTCATTGTTGGTTATGACAAATGTTTTGAGGACTTGTGTCTTGTTTCTTATTTTTTCCGTTGAAAATGACTTAACTTCCTTTCTCTCTTCTTGTTGTCTCCCTTTGCATTGCTTAAGTATCAAAGCTGACGGAAGCATAAGAAGTAAACCAATTTGGTAACTGTATAACTTGTAAATGTTAAAGAAGCTCTATTCAAAGGTTTATGATAAATGTTTTATGTTGGAGTACAGGAAGCACAACATACAGTTTAAGGTCTCAACATATAAAAATCCATTTTATATTTCTCTGCACATACGTGACCTTCTCCCACTGGCTTTTCAACACTCTAAACAAGTCCACGTTTAACAGCAAACTGATCATTTTTTACTTGTGACATTCATATTTATAGTGCAACCAGAACACTAAAGAACACAAAGGGAGCCCAGTCAGGAGTACAAATAATATCCTCATGAACGGGACTGGGTTTATGTTCAGTTTGGTGTTGTGGTTGTTCAGCATATGTAGCCTCTTCAGTGGAGCCTGGGTTCGTCTGAGTGGGTCATGTACATGTGTGAACATAAAGGTGTGTACAATAGGTGTGATAAGAAACTGATACATGTAAAGAAGATAAATATGCTAAGCAAAACAGAGCAGAATGATAAGCATTTCAGGGCATCCTTATAATATCGTTATGGTCTGTATGATGTTGCTACAGAGACATAATCACAGCTTTTATCTGCTACCCATTTCATTTTCTTTTCTTTCCTTTTTTTTCTTTTTGTTTTTCTTTTCATAAGGCCCAGATTACAATGAATGTAAATGGAGTTCTGGGGGGGAGTTCTTTTCTTACAAGTCTTACTAGATGTAATGTATTACTAAAACATTTGGGGGTTTTTTGTGTGTGTGTGTGCTTTTGATGATGAGAACTTTCAGACTTTCATAAGTTGTTTTGGACACATCAAGAACATAAAGTTCGTCTGACTTTGACACAAACTTTGACACAATTTCCAAAAATACAAGCTTAGACAAAATACCCATTAGCTATAGTCGCTATATCCACCTGTGGTATATAGTAGGTAATGAAAAGTGCCAAAGTGCCCCATGCAGTCGTCACTGTTACCAAGTATGGATATGAGTTCCTCAAGATGATTTGGTAATTGTTCCTTTTACACCCTGAGCACCTGGTATATCCAGAGTAAAACTACAAACCTTCATGTTACTGTACCTTGTAGTACATGAATAATCAGAAATAACAGCAGGATTTGAATGAAAGAACACATTTGGTATCACTTTGGTGTCGAGGTCTAAAGTTTTAAAGTAATAATTCAACATTTTGGGCTGTATGAAAATCAACTAGCAAAGCTTAGCTTAGCCTGGCTTATTTCTGAAAGGGGCAAACAGTCTTGTGTATGCAAAATCTGCTTAACAGCATCTCTAAACTTAACTTATGGTCACTCTATGTTTTACTCATTGAGCTCATACAAAACCCACAGTATAAAAACGACAAGTTTAACGGGCGGTTGTCACCACAAGCTAGCAGAAAATTCAAAAATTCACTGCTAAGAAAAGTCACAAAACCCTTCTCATAATAATTTTTTTTCTTTTTTTGCTGTTCGGTTCCTGTAAGGATAAAAAGAATCTTATCTGTTCATTAGAGAGCTTTACAGGTGCTGGTTGGGGGATTTTGTTATCTTTGTTCAGAGCAAGACAAGCTGTTTCCCTTTTTATACTAAGCTAAGCTAACTGGCTGCTGATGTTTTTTGTTTTTTTGTATAATGCACAGATGTGTGAGTGGTATCAATCTTTTCAACTAACTCCCGACACAAAAGCAAAGCGAAATGTGAAAAAATTTCAAGTTTTAAAACTAATTTTTCCTTTAAGTTGCCAAATTGAGAAATTTGTTTTGGTTATGTTGGTATTATATCAATATGAGCCTTTCAAAAACTATGGCAGACCTAGTTTTTATCCTACTTCTGTGGTGTATATTACTGAATTCTGGGTACAAGCACACGTCTGCAAAACTGAAGGAAATATTGTCTAACTTTCCCAAAGCCGGAGGATGAAATTGGACAGAAAAATGGATCATTGTTTGTTTCCATGGTATTACAGCTCTCACCATATCCTTGATTTCCATTTCTGTGCAATTCACACACCCTGTGTCAGCCTCTGTCCTGTGTGTATACGAGGGATGTGAGCCTGGCGAGTGGCTTATACACTCAGCTCAGCTCTATTTATTGATAAAAGTCCTCTAAGCTACTTCAAAGTACAATTGGAGGGGATTAACAGTTTTTGAATATGTAAACAGTGTTGTGTGACAGGTTTCTTTCCCACAGTATTTGCTGACTCTATTTTGATGATTGGAGGCTTCTGTAGATGTGGAAGGTGTGAAGTGTTCATAAACTAACAAGGGGAAATGGGTTTGAGGTGTTTGTAGCGTCTGATTAGTTTGGGGTTTGGAGCTGAATGTTTCTGTGTGTGCCAAGTGGTTTGTTTTCACATCACTGTGCCTGGGCCCAAGACATTTGTTTTTTCCTGCCAGCATACACAGTATCAGATGTTCCTCACAGCAGCCACTTTAGTTTGACGCTCAGGAGTTTGCACTGGTGGTGATAGTGCCATAAATTTTAATAGAGAGTTACAAAAATGAAATGACAGCATGTTTTTTTTTTCCTCTCCTTTCTCCTTTGTACTCCTTTCTTAGAGTCGATTAAGCTCAGTCCTTGAAAACACTTCCATGATTGCATAAAATTTAAAGGTCTCTTTTTCTTTTATTTTTTTATTGTGTCTGCAGGAACTGTGCCGCATCAAATGCAACTTTCTAGTAATGAATACTAGATTCTCGCATAAAAGAAAGCATGAGTGCAGAAGTCACACTTGGCATCAGCTGTTTTGTTCACGCTTCACTATCTCTGGCTTAATCACTTGCTGTGTGGCTGTCAGCTGACAAGCAACATCCAATCATATTCATGCAAGTGTACAGCGTGGCCTTTGTAGCCTCACATTTCTCACTATCACTCAAAGCTTATGTTGTTTGCTGCCACAGCTCCTTCCTCCACCCGGAGCCCCTCGTTATGTGCTTCAGGTTTTCTGTTGTGCATTTAACAAAGTCTTAACATGCATGTATGGTATTATTAAGGCGGGGGTTTGCTCTCCAGGCTGATTCCTTGTTGCTGCTCAGGTTGTTTCAGGGCTCCCCAGAACAGCAGTGTTTTTTGCACCAAATCCACACTTTACATCCATTCTTTTGTTGCTGACTTTATTTCAGAAAGGTGTTGGTTTGTTGGGCTGTACTTTGTAATGCTGTACTCGATTATATTATATTATGTTTTTAGCCCTCCATGCAGTATATTCAAGATGGACTTTCAATGTGATGCAATTGAATAAAACCTCTTGAAAGTAAAGGCTGAAAAAGCCCCACAGAGTCTGTCAACACTAAAGAACTAAAGCTTGTAGCTTTGACAAATACTACACATTGAATAGAAGGTGCTGGGGTTCTATGGCATTGTATAACATTATACTGGTCATAGTATACACTAAAACTGCCTTTTTCCTTTGTAAAACTGCCGAAAACAAATAACATAATTCAATCTTTAATGCATAGAAAGGCACGAGGTGTTTGGTTGGTGGTAGGAAGGAAGCAGACTGCAGTACTGTCTCCTTTTAGAGTGAAGTTTCACCTTCTTTACCGAGAAAATAATACATTTGACTTACTGTCTAGTTATTTAAATGGTACATGCTGGTCTGAATTGAACTGACACCTGCACACTAGAGATACATTATTACAGCATGCAGAATTTACATTGACTATAACAGTGAATAATGGTATGTACATAACATGGTAAATGCACATTTACACATGTACGTGCCATAATGCACAGTCATTGTCAATGTGCATCCTGCCTAAGAACATAATCCATTAAGACATGTATGCATGCACATACTGTACTTAAATAATCCAGCCCATGTCCTACAACATGTTTCATTCAACAGTTATCTCTTTGCACTTTCGCTAACCATCCTTTCTTTTCCATTCTTCGCCTTTATTTGTTCAGCTTTGTATTGTCCTTATTCTTAGCTGTATATCACTTCGTTTCCAAGTACATTGAGTGCAAAGAAAAACTGGAGTCAGTATCCTGTATGTGCCTACATACATGGCCAACAAAGGCAGTTGTGTAATATTACTGTTCTGTACAAAAAAAGAAAACATTTGTCTTATATGACAAGGTCCTGGAGTACCATGGAAACAAACAAGGACTTGTTTACAGTGCAGTTTTAACCCTTAAATCTTTAGAAATTCTGCTATTTCTTTTGTGCATTGATGGACACGCAAATGAATTGTGCAGTTGTGCATGAATGTACCCAGTGCTCACATTAATACCATTAAAATGGAGGTACTGTAGCATTAAAGGACGGGGTCTGTCAGAGTTTGTGCTGGCTGCAGATTGAACATAATTGCTGCAACATGCAGTATGTTGAAACAATTTCCCAGGTTCTTTGTTAAATTTGATTGAACCTATCCATGTGAGTAGAACCATGACCAGTTGCTATGAGAGGAAATGTAATTTAAAAACAAAGTATTGCCTTAATTCCTAGAAAGTGCTTTCCTTGAAATATTTTCATCTACAAGTAGAAAAGATCCTGCTGCTGATCCCACCCAGCAATGCAGCTGAACTTAGGTGATTTCTAACTGTGATTTAGTTTCTTGTATGATTTTTAAGTAATTTAGGTGTAATTTTCCCATTTACCTACTGGGTCACAAATTTAATTTAACATTCTTACCGAGCTTAATACCATGTGCTTTGAGGGTGTCCAAAAGGAACAGTCCCAACATTTATTTTTTCGCGTGGAAATGTTCTCATTTTCTGTTCAACCTAAGAAGGGCTTTGTCACATTGTGCCATTCATTGTGCTATTTTAGCTTCTCTAATAACCATTTAGTTTCAGTAGCATGAGCTGGAAGCCCTATTGTCACGATACACACCCTGCTTTCTTGGTATTGATTCAGCCAAGAAAATTGTTGCCAAAAGGTGGGGGTGGACTGGTGGGGGTTGCACGGCCAGCATCAACAGATTTGCAGTCTATGTGAATTTGGCAGTGAGAAAAGGGTTCATATGAAGCTCTGAAACAGGAACATGTCTGTCATATTAAAGCCGAGCCATTGCCTCTGTGTTTTTCATGACTAACATTGCCATCTTAATGCAGCGCGTTTCTTTCACTTTCACACAGTGGCTTGGCAGAGTGACTTCTCGACAGGAGGCTGACTGCAGCCTCACCAGATAACTGAAAGAGGTAGACACATTTCAGAGATCTCATTTTACTCTGTCAGGGAAGAAGCAGTGTGTCGTTATTTGATGGCGCGGCTGCTCAGTGTGACAACTTCACCAGTGGGGAAAACTGCCCTCTCTCGGTACTTCACTGTCTCTGGTGTCGGAGTGAATCTCGCCGCTCGGCTCTTCGACGGTTTTCCTCTTCTCTCTGTCCTCTTTCTCTTTTCCACCAGCTCTGATCGGGAGTCACAGGCCAGAAAGGAGCAACACGAATGCTCACACGGCCTCCACTTTTCACTCGTCCTGGTTACTTTACCATCAGTGCAGCTGACGTCTTGCAGAATGGCAAGATGAAGATGTTGACCACTGTCCAGAAACGCCAACCCCCCCCCCCCCACTCTTGAACAAAGACCCCTGGAAAGAACGAGATTTGATGCTGTGATATCAAGGTTGCTGAGAAAGCTGTGTTTCAGTGATGTTATTTATCTTGTTCTGTGCCAACACCCTGTAATGATGACCTGTCACTCTTCTCTGTTATGTGCTCTATATTTATATATGATCAGGCTTCTTTTTCACTGTATTTCTTTGGATTTATCATCCATTTTTGTGCCATACCTGCAACTATTGAAAAAATAAAGAAAAGGAATATTTTATGCTCTGTGTCTAATAGATTTTCTACATGTAAGTAAGAGACTAAAATATAAAGATGTAGAACGAAATAGCATTGAATAGAACACAATGCCCTGTATGATATTTTAGTGCTTAAACACAAAGCCTCATGTTTTTATGGCTTGCCTGCACTTGAAACCTTTGTCCTCATAGTTTTTCAAAAGGAAAGCCAAGTTATTCCCACAGTGACCACCTGTCCTCCACTCAAAGGACTGAAAACAAAAGCTTTTGTGTTGTGCAAATTGTTCTTTTGACAGCACTCCCCAGTTTGTGGTTTTTCTGAGGAGCTAGCATGCTTTCTCTCCTCTTAGAGTTGAGAGCATGTGAGTGATTGTGTCTAGAAAAGGACATCTGAGGGAAAGACAGAGGAATAACAATGGTCTGCGGGGGGACTTGAAAGTCATCCAAAGGTTAGCCAGCCGGGGCCTCCTGACTGAGAAAAGCTTATAGAGTAGCAACCTGAGCAGAAGCTACTGTACACAGCCTGAAATGACTTTCCTTCTTTCCTCCCTGTGCAATCTGCTCTTTGATGTGCTAAACATACAGGAAACCCAACAAACTTCTGTTTTTTAGCCTCTTTTTTTTTTCAAAAAACCATAAGCCCAGAAAAGTGGTAGATGTGGATTTGTGTGTACAATAACATATGGAATTTAAGGGTTTTCTTCAGAATTTTTTACCCCTAGTACCACTATGAGTTAATGCATTTTCCCTATTAGTTGTGTTTTTTAAAGTTTCCACATCATGGTTGAGCTCTTGCCCCATGCACAACCACCAGTCTGCAAGACCTGTCAGAGATTTTCCTCCGGTCCATACCTTGGTACCTGTCTGACATAGCTGAGCCTATCCATGTAGTGCCATGAAATTTCAGAGAAACAAGCTTCCCTACAACAACAAGGTAAGCAGCATAAAGGGAAGGTCCCAGTGGAAGCACATTGTAAAAGCTTTTTCTCCCATCAGGGATGTAAAGGATTTGGTAAGGTTATAAAGGTTATGAAGCAATAGTTTTAATAGTGAATCCCAGTTTGTTTTTTGTACACACGCAAAAGGATGCAATGCATGTGTATGTGCATTAAGGCTTTATATCAGTTTACAATACCTTTAACAGTTATTGATTGAAATATCCCAATGACAAGTAGTATTAAAACTTCACCATTTGTATGACACCTTTATTTAATCCTTTCTGTCCCCAGATCCAGAATAAAATGCCTTTCTTTAATTGTGCAGACAGTCAATTGTCACAAGTCTTCTTTGAATATAAGGCAGTGTGGTTGGTCAGCTGTCACAGATTCTGTGGTGCCATGAAGTGGAGTGTGGTATGTTTGGAGTTGGCAGCTCAGGTTGCTAAGATGTTGGATTGTGTGACTAAAACGAGGCCAGTGACGTGATAAAAATAAATGCATATAATGCAGAAGGATTATTTCAGGAAAAACTGAGAGTATAAGTAACATAATAAAACACATGATCTGTGTTGGTATGACTTTGAGGGTTCTGGTATCAGTGCTGTAAATTTTTCAGATATCCAGCGCTGAGATGCACACAGGAGCATGATTCATGTTGCAGCAAAATACACCACTGATCAACAGACAGCTAAACACACTAATGTGCAAAACTGTGAAGGCTGCAAGCTGGTTAGCATGAATGTTAGCATTGCAGGCTTTAAGCTGCAAAGAGAAATGGATTTACACAACGTTTAACATTGCAATTAGATTTGTAACACTGAATATAAACAGAACTGTTCCAGTCTTCAAGCTAAGCTAGCAAATTTTCTTCTGGTCCTATAGTTTAATATTTACAGTACAGAAATAATTATATAGTATTATCAATCTTCTCATCAAGCTCTGAGCAAGAAAAAAAATACATGTATTGGGTTTTTTTTCTCAAACTATCAAACTTTTGCAAGAAACCATGAAGCAGGGAGCCAACCAGCACATCAACAGATCACTTCATATTTTATCATCTATGGTGAAATCACAAAAGGTCATATGAAACCCAGAAACAGTTTTTCAACCACTCAGCCTTCCAGAAATGTAATAACATTTGTAATTAATGACAAAAATCCAGGAAGTCATTCCACATGGTTGAGCCGAAACTAACTGGCAACTTCCTATATGACTACAAACTGACAAGTTTATATTTTTGTGTTTTTATGAATTTTACCAAAAAAGTTACAACATGTTGACAGGAGAGCTGTAGAGGAGTTGGTCCTTATGCTTAACTAACCTAATCACTGCCTTGCTCTTGCACTAACCAAATGTACTAGCATGAAGAGTGATGTCAGTATTTTCATGTATCCTGCAGCAACAAAGCAAATATTTTCAGTTTATTTTACATCTCCAGTTTATTTACATCTCCTTATTTTACTAAAAAGATATTGCATAAACTTAAAAAAGTTGTGGAAACACCAGGCTACAAATTTCTGTTTATACAACACTGAAAAATACAGTAATGCCTGTCAGAACAATCTGTTTGTACTGTTTCAGCATCTTCAGCACATCCAGGCTTTGCTGTAGGGGCTAATACTGCAGTCTCCACCATATAGTCAGCCATCCCCAAGGGCACGCTGTGTCCAAATGCCTGAGAGGCATGTTGTTGTTTTTTTACTGGGAGTGGAGGAATCTGCCAGTTGTGTTGTTTTTCAGGCCCGTACCCCGAGGGAGCAGCGCCAGAGTGTTATTGTTTTATGAGATGCAGATTTTGTCATCAGTCTTCCTTTAGCTTTGGGCCTTTCCTCAGGTTCCCTGCCGATTTAGAGAATACTACGGCTGTGTGAGTGTTTGTGTAGGTGGTACGGCCGCACACATATGTGACTCTCTCATGACAAAACTGTTTCAAAAACATATTTCAGCCTCAGTTTGTTTTTTTCTTTCATGGCTCATTTTTGTGAGAATTTTTAGCTCAATGATGGGCAATGAGAAACACATTATAAGAGATTCACCTTTATTCTCAGGTTTGTTTTAGCCTGCATGCAAATATAAGCAATGATGTAAATCTCTTAACTGATGTCTAAATAGGGATCTCTTTTAGTGTGTACAGATTCAATAAAAAAATAAATAGAGTTTGTCCCATTACACACACAATTACCATGAAGGGAATGGCTTGGTGGTAACTGGAGCAGATTTATTCAAAAGGGTGTTGAGTACGCAGTCCAAATGTTGTTCCTGCACAGGAGGTGCTAAAAGCAATTTTACAGTGCTTTAAAAGCTCTCCAAAGTTTACTTGTGGCCTTTATGATCTTGTTTTATCCCGCGTGCCCTCTGTGAGGCGTAACAAACCTCCTTTTTCTTTGGTTCGGTTAATAAGTTACTCCCACATAAAATTCAGATTGTTTCTGCAGCTGATAACCCCTGGTAGCATTTGGCCTTTAAAATCCCGAGCACTTTCAATTACCCTGCTGCATGTCCCATTCGTCCACTCCCTTATCGTCTCGCTCCTCTGTTTCAGCCAGCCAGAGGTTGGCCAGCGGAGCCGCATTAGAATTCACGCCAGGTATCTCAACCACTGAACAATGCCATTTTACATTACATTCTATTCCCTTTTCTCCTTGCCATGCACCGCAACAGCACTTTGTTTACAGGGCCACCTCTGCTTTCTGGACGGGTTGGGAAAATGTCATGGAATGCTAATGGTCCGCTAATGCTCCACTGACAGGGCTCCCTGTGTCAGTCAAACAATATCTATTCCTGCTGTGCCAACTTTGTCAAAGTCGTTCAGACAAACATGAGAAGGCCATGTCTGTGGTCAGAGCAGAGCTGGCAGATTATCAGTGCAAAGATACTTCTCAATCATTGACCATCAACACGTGATCTGCTTAAGCTAATTTGTGGTCAGCTTACATGATGTATATTTGTGAGTAAAATGTGTATTTTTTTGCAATTGCAGAACTAAAAGAGCTACACCACTGTGATTTAATTTCATTTATTAGCTTTGCCACTCTTTGTTTTCACACAGCCTAAAATAATGTGATAATAGCGAATCCAGCTAACAATGTGATTAAAGTCAGTAACAGTAGTGCTTTGTTGTTTGTATTCATCACTTGCATCTTGAATACAAAAACCTCAAAATCAGCAGTAACCAAGCAATTAGCAATTCTTCCATTATGAGCAGTAATTCCCCCCCCCCACCTACATATGAGCACCTCTCACTCAGCTCATGGCTTTGAGACATCTCCTCGTCCTCTCATGGATGTTGCATAAATTAATCCCTCTCATGTGCTGCCATCTGAGCCACATTGATGCAAAACTTCAGGCTGAATAATTTATCCGTTTGCCCTTCGGAGGCCCGCGCGCTCACCGGGTGCCACCACGCATAACTAGGAGTTCTCATCACAGACCTGAGCCCACCGGCATCCGCTGCGACATCTGTGTTGTGTGATAAGAGCGCACATCATGGGAGGAAGACATCAGATCTTGTTTGAATTGTGGCCATGAGATGGATGTACAAAGGAATGCCGAACACAGATTAAACAGCACAGTGGTCACCTTTTCCACATGAGCAAGACTCTGTTGCTGCACTTTTGCTTCACCTCCAAGGATAATAGCTCTGCTGGTCTGCAGTATTGAGCTCTGTATTGCTAATGTAGGGCAGATCCAGAGACTTTTCACAGAGGCCACTGCCTCGATGTCTCAGTTTCATTCTTCCAGTTTATCAAACAGTAGATGAGGAGAAGCTGAACTTCTTCATGAGCCTTGGCTGATTTTCTGTCTAATTTAATTATGGTAACCAGTGGTGTCACCCTGCATCACAATCATATATTTCTGTATTACATATTGTTTCATATATAAGATGGATAACCTCCTGAGGTGGTCTTACATATAGTTGCCTGATGGGTATAGCATGGCTCGCTTCTGCAGAACTGTAAAGTTGGTGGAAACTTTCATTTCTTCTGCTTCGACGTATTCATCTGTATGTTGTTAATTCGAGAAGTCAGTTTTAATGAGACGTCCAATTCTGCTTCTCTGAGTAAATACTCCCTTCAGCATTTGTTAGCAGAGCGCTCTCTCTGTTATGTCTCATACTCTCAATGTATAGCTTCCTCGCTAAGTGATTTAGCAGTGAATTTGTAAGGCATAAGAATAAAAACAATGCCGCACTTTCATTTTCCCACATCACGTTCATCATGTTCACAATATTTTCCTCTGGATCATTTTTCAAAGAGCTAATTGACAAAAAGTGATTTCATAAGCTTTGTTTACTGGTGAGCTATGAGTATAATGCTTATGAGCTAGCTAGATAATGATTACTGCTCCTGCGCATATCAAGTAGGTGATTCATTTGCACAGTATGAATTGTGTGCTTATCCAAGCAGCGTGTCGGGGTGTGAGGACACAGACTTTTCATTACTGTTAAAGTTGCTGATCCAGATCAAAGGAGCATAAATCTGCTCCCGTATGTCTTCCATGTCGGCGAGGAAATAACTGAGCCTTAAACTCACCGCGTTCCCTCAACTCAGCTGTGCTAAAGTCTGCAAATCTCAGTCGGTGATGGTAACATGATGAGTAAAGTTGCAAGCAAGGTTGTTCATCATGTGAGAGAGCGAGCCCCGCCCAGACCCTTATCCACCCACCAGATGAGCTGTCCCTCTCTTGTTCTCTGATGGAGTGCGCAGTGTGGAGGGCAGTCATCAGATCTGTTTTGCATCACCCTGCAGGACAGAATGGGCGTGATGACACCGGCGACCTTTGGATCATCTATCAGCGCTGACGTCCCTCTCATGGAATAAAAAGTGTTGCATTAGCACAAATGACCTTTTTTCATCTCCACGTCCTGATTACACAATGCCACGAGGATCCACCCCCACCGCTCCCTTATCTCACTGCTCTTATGAGCGGTCACGCCGTTAAAAATGAGCCCAAGAATCATAATTTAGTGCGGCTTCAAATGCCCAGCTTGGAGCATTGCATCAAGTGGTCTGGAATTTGATTTGATGAAAAAAAAAATTAAGGTTTTTTTTTTCTCCTTTAATTTTGACTGAAGTTTGAGAGCCTCGAATCGTACGCTGTGAAGGTACAGAGGGATGAATCATTTCACAGTTTGATGGAGTCACATGCCCTTTAAATAAAAGTAGGCCAAACAACATGACACACACCCTGGAAATAACTTTCAATTTACACTCTTTGAGTCAGCATGAGCACAAGTGGTGCTATGACAGCTGACTGCTGGTTTAGTGGAAATGAAAGTGATATTATTGCACGTCAGATCCCTCGACTGTGCAAAGGTTCACTTGATGACAAATAAAACATAGGAAAATGGAGTTTTTTGCACCTGCTGTGTTGTCATTTTATTTGACCCACAAAAGCTGAATTCTGATGGTATTTGTACTTTAAGTCACTGAGTTCAATTTTAGTTCACTTTTTGAAAATGCTACTGCTACTAAAATATAAAACAGTTCTAACCTCACGAAGGATTGGCATGTTTAAGCATCTCTGTTTCCTTTTCTGTACCTCAAGAAAGAATCAAAGAATGAACAGATATGCAGGTAGCTGCACACGCAGAGTTGAATGAGGTGTATCCAGTAGTAGTTGAACCAGCCCTCACCCCACCTAAACATCATACAGTGCGTTGTATCTGTGAACATGCCAGTCATCAAAATAACAAGTCCTTGTGTCATTTTTTTAAGAACAAGATAGTCAAAATGCTTTGCAGTGTTGCCAACACAAAATACACTTATTACTTGTAAGTGTTTTCTGATATAGATTAAGGTTGTGGTTTTGATGACAGTGATTGAAAATGTGCAAGGCTGCACTTTTTCTGTATGCCATGGATCAATCTCAAAAGTGCAAAGTTTACCGACTCTGTATGTAGGACACTTATAGCAAGAGATTGGACAGGAGAAAAGAATGAAACAGCAGACAGTTGTATATAACTATTTGCATGAATGTCCCAAAGCATTTGCAAGTTGTTCAGAAGAATGAGAAATAATTAAATTTGGTGATGATGTGCACAAGTGACTTAATAATGTGGAGGTTGAATAAGTAGTTTGGAGAATTTCAATTCTGATCTGTGAAAAGTACCAAAGCAACTAAGCAACACTGTAACTCAAAGAGGACCTCAAATGTATTATAATTTCTTATGAGATGGAAGTTTTTTTCAGAGAAATACACCCACAGGATTTTTTCAAGTAACTCCCCTCTTGTCAAAAAGAAAAAAAAAATTTTTTTTTTAAAATGTTAAGATTCGGCAAGTATCAGAAACTCCAATGCCTAATTTTCATCTCCACTTTTCATCTCCACTTTTCATCTGCACTCAGCACTTGTGGTTTTGATGTCACATAAGTGTCCTTTGAAGGACAGGACACAGACGGAGAGTACCTCTCAGCATGGAGACGACAAGTTAGACCAAGCAATTATCCCCTACTGTGTCTTTATCTGCTAAAGCAGACAGATAGACAGGCAGGATAGATAGATAGATAGATAGATAGATAGATAGATAGATAGATAGATAGATAGACAGATAGACAGATAGATAGATAGATAGATAGATAGATAGATAGATAGATAGATAGATAGATAGATAGATAGATAGATGTGAAAATATGTTAGAGAGTGTGGAAATCCCCTCTCTATCAGGAACAAGATACTTTCCTAATGTTCATGTATTTCACAGTTTGGCTGCGGCTTCATCTCCATGTGAGCTGAATGGAAATCACTTGAAAAATGTAGCATCTCTAAGTCTTTGACAAGTTCTGCTGATCCTCGGTTCCGCCTAACAGGTTGCGGTTCTTCCATTTCTTGATATAAGCCGCCTGACGGCATCAGCAACTAGTTTTTACCCCCCAACAAAAGGCTGAGACAACTCAGGAAATTCAACTGGTTTTTATTTTGTTCGTCTCTGTCACGGTCGCTGTGGAATTGTGCAGAAATGCAAAGTCTGTGACATGTGTTTCATGTGAAATGATGTTTATCAAGCTGGTCAAATAGATTTGAGATGTGCCTTCAAAACCAGGGATTGTGTCACGCCGCGTGACATGGCTTTCGGTTTGTTTTGTTTTGGTCAGAAAGCACGACTTAGTTCACTGCAGTGGTTTTGTTTTGTCATGTCTTGTGGAGAACAAAGCAGCCGTCCTGTGCCAGCTTTCCCCCCAGAGGACTAAACCTTCTGCTGGGTGCAGAAAAACAAGTAGGGATAGAGAATCCCAGAATTCAAGGCTGCAGATAGTGAACAGGACTTGACAACAGATGTGTTTCTACGATATAATTCCTTTTGTACCCCTTTTTTTGAGGGGACGTTAGTGTCATTGATCTATTAGAAAATAAAATTTAGTCCAGCATGGGGTCCAGAGGATCAAGGTTTCAAGGTGATTTATTTGTCCTTTCAGCACAGAGTTGCACAGGAAATGAAAGTTGTAAGCCTTCATGCTACCAACATAGAAAATAAAGTCCTACACTGATAACTACATTTACAATGAAATAGGATAAAATAAAATAAAATAGAGCTTTACAGTTATTTATACAAATTTGCACAAATACACCCAAGAAATAATCCTGTACTGCAATTTTTGAAATTGCAGCCAGGGAATGTCGGATAGTGATGATAATACGATGGAAATAACACACTGGTGACCCCCAACTTTTCCTCTAATGCTATTTTGATTACGATGCTATTACATTTAGATTTAGAGTGAGACTTTCCTGAGAGAAAAAAAGTAATAATCTACTCGGTGATTTGACACACAGGCATTCATGGTCCCCAGCTAACGAAATCTTTAGACAGTCCCCTACTTTGATGATCGCCTGACTTTTCTTTAGATTGCATCATTGATTTGAATTTGTAAATTTTTTCAAAACATTTTATAATTTAAAAAAAAAAAGTAAAACAAATGACAAATACATGAATAGCTAAAAATATTTAATTTTTTCCGATGTAAAAATAATAGGATACATGTCACATATTTTCATACTGATATGTTGACATACTGTATATTCTAAAATAGTGACCAAAGCCTTATTTACCCAAACTGCAGAGGAGACCTGGTCTTTATATGAGGCTGGCTTGTACAGACAGGTCGGCATGTAGTTTGGCTGAGAAATAAACACACATGCACTTGCAGTGACTGAAATGCAGCGTTAACATTTAAGAATTTTGATGCAAAACAGTAAAATATTGAAAATAGCATGTTGATATTGCGTGGTGCATTAATTTAAAGTAATGAATGCTCACTGTGCTTAATTTGCAAGAACTGTATAAAACAGGAACATGGAGTTTGTCCTCTTGTTTTTCCCCTCAGCCATTATTTCAGATCTGACTTTCATTTGAAGAAACTTGAACTGAAACATGTTAAACATCATTTCTGCAAAACAACAGCATATTGACGTTAGCATTTAGCTTAGTTTATACAGCCTTGTCTTGGTCTTGACTATCCACCTTTGTTATTCTTCTTCTCGTATCAGTTCCTTTTACAAGTTATTAGTCTCCTTTAACTTTATGTTTACTTCCAGCTTTGCTGTTATTCATTTTCCTAATATTGACAGGCTGTGGAATGCAGTCAAGTGTGAAATTTTAATTGTGTGCTAAGATCCCTCTCCAGGTCTCTGGGGTAAGAGGTGGGGAAGTAGTCTGGTTCAGTGAGGTTTTCGCTGCCTGGAGTGTCTATTGATCAGAGGAGAACTGTAAATAGCAGGGCATGTGGACAGACGTGGCCTTGTTCTGCTGCATTCAGCGCACACTGCCTCAGTTCTTGCAAGATAAAGCCTTTGTCCTCTTCGTCTTCCACTGACAGCGCTCAGATAAAGTTTGATTATTGAAAATCACGGTTCACTTAAGGGGAGACCAAGGATCATTTAAAACTAAGAATGGAGGAAGGAGGACAAGAGGTGGGAAAAAAAACGAGTGGGTGGAAGGCAGTGTACCATAGCTGGCTCTCTCACTTAAAAGCAAACTATTCTTCCTCTAAAGGAATTAATCCTGGTATTGTACTGGAAATTCCTCCTGAATGAGCTGCACTGAACCAAATTCAGGGCAAGTAGTCTGGTCTGAGAGATTTGTGTCGACATTAATGCGTGCTTGAGAATTTACAAAGACACCAAAAAGCACTTGAAATTACATTTTGCTTTCAGGAACTTAGGCTGGATTTGTATTTCAGTGCTAGGAAGGAGGCCGGGCAATCAGACGGCTGCAGTGAAAAAAAAACCTGTGTCTAACAAAGGCTAATGGTGATACCCGCGTTGCACCGCTCTCCCTCCTCCAAGCTCTGGTGTAAACATGGAGGGCTATTTTTGGTGCTCCTTGGGTGCAGGTGTCCAATTATATTTCACACTTTTGTGAAGGTGCTCTAAGAGGCTGCTAGGGTTAGAGTGGCCCTCGCTCATTTGCTACCCCTGCCCCTTAGCACAGCCTGGAGAGAGACAAGGAAAGAGCCTGGAAAGGACAGAAAAAATCTGACAAAATCTGTGAAGGCTTTATCCTCCTGTTTCAGTCTCACCATCCCTCTCAGTCAAAGTAATATATAATTCACTATATGTCTTCTTCATCTCTACAAATGCCACAGGACCCACCGCTGAAGTCAACTCAACATCTCTGACCTGAAGCAGCCGGCTCCTCCCCATCAGCCTGAACCTTTGACCTCCGAGGCCAAACTGAACACACTTTGTTCGCGTCGTGAACACCTGAACTTTTCTTACAGATCAAAGGCCATAGCTGAGACATTTTGCCGTCTCCTGGACCACAGGAGAAGCATGTGGATGTGCTGCAGAGCCGGGTCATGAGAGGTTGGGGTGTCAGGTGAGTACCGGGTCAGCTCTGCGGTGTGAGGTGAATTTTTTTCCGCATTGATGAGAACTCGCAGAGACTCTGAAGTTTTGTTCCTTGGTTATTTGTTTACAGCTTGTACACATTTTCCAGTCCAGATGGTTTGAGATCCTTTGGGCTTTATTTCAGTAGTGCTCGCTTCGGTTTTCTTTTTTTTTGTCTTGCAGAGAGGGAAGATGTTGGTGGGTGGAGAGAGGATTTCAGAGGTTTTGTAGACGCTTAAACATGCCCCACGTTTTAAGAGAAAGAGTTTTCTCAAAATCAATACGCACAGCTGCTAGAATATGGCTCCTCTAGTTCCTGAGATATGTGTTTGTTTGTTTTTCAGAGCACATTTGCAAAGAGAGGAAAATGGAGACTTAGTTTTGTTTTGTTTGTTCCCACAGCTGAATTCTGGGATGTCCTGAGGTGCTCAGTATAATCTGAAGGGGCCAGTCCTTGAGATAAATTGGCACATGCGGAGCAATGCGAGGAGTATATCACCAAAATAAATGCTTCTCCAACACCAGCACACTGACAGGCCCAATCTCAACAATGCTCTAAGGCTTCAGCGGAGGTGACAGGACTGGCAATCAAATGGACCCCATCACCAACACTAAATTCAAACAAGATAGTCCCTTTTTGGCCTTCTGGCCTTTTTGTGCCTGCAGTGAAGCTTTTATCTAGCATGACAAATAAACAAGCTGTGCAAGAAATTGAGGTTTTTTCGTATTATTTAAACTTGGGATGGACAAATTGTATGTTTATAAACTATCATTGTCGTGACTGCACAATGTGACAGCTATGAAACAATGACAGCATCAGCATTTAGATTATTTTAGGTTGTTTCCCCTATCAGCTTCATTTTCAAGTCTGTCTGCCATCAGAGTTTGCAAAGAAAATGAAGGCTTGATTAATGGCAAAAGGCAAGTAGAAGTAATGAGTAGATCTTATGCAGTCAGGCTGACTGTACTTTTACAGACAAATATCATGTAATATGTTTTTTACTGTCTCTGTACTTAAGCATTTCTATCTGCTTTCATGTCTCCACTACAAACTACATGAATGAATAAACTCAAGGTTTTTTTTTTCAAATGTTTAATTCCTCCCAGTCTCCACATGGATGCTAATCTCTGCGACTGACTCACTTTTAAAGTCAGCCTCAAGTGGTCACTTGAAGAGCTGCCACTTTTGATTTGATTTGATTTGATTTGATTTGATTTGATTTGATTTGATTTGATTCGATTTGATTTGATTTGATTTGATTTTTCAGCCCCCAGGTTGCTGCTTGGTCCGGTGGTGGTTTGTAACAGCAGTGCTAACAATAACCAGATGGCAGCTAGAGTCATCATTTTAGGATAAAGTTTAGATTGTGTAACTGGTCAACATGATTATTTCAAAAGATGAGGAACCAGAAAAAAAACAAGGGGAAAACCAAAGTCAAGAAAAATGAGTGAAAGTGTGTTGATCTGCTCTCGCCTAAGCTTTTATTGGCATGTCTCCCCAGCGAGCTTACTACCTAGACAGGTCACCAAGTTTTAGTCACCTTAAAAATTTGTGTTGTTGATACTACAAGAGTTTAAAGTAACATTAACAATTTGTCCTACTCATATTTGGATAAGTATATTTATTTGCAGAGCAACCCAAGCAAACAGTACCTGAGGAAGCATTACATTTGTTAAACACATCAGATAGTTCTCATCATAAAAGCCTTTCCTCTTGTAGTGTATACATGGAAAAATAGAGTTAAGGTATAAAATTACAAAAAGCAGAAGAGCTAAGCAGCCAAACAGGGTTCTATTAAAACAAAATAATAATCTTATTTTACATATTTCATTTCATTATACTGAGAATAATAAGCTCTACACTGCAAGAACAATGATGTTTTTTCTTTCCATGTCTTTGATGTGGTTCATCAACTGGTCAGACATGTACAGTAGCTTTAGCTTTGGTGTTTAGCACAATATCATGTATGTAGCCATGAAGTGTATTTGTAAGACTCCTCTTAATTCAAAATGGGCGACATGAGAATGATTAGCTTGTGAGCTAAAATGTGCTAGCAGGCATTTTCCTTTCAGACAGCAAAATTGATGGTTATACGTTATTGAAAAGCCTGCTTTGATCTGCAGCCTTCTGAAAGCAAGGACCCATTGTTCAAAACATTTCTGAGAATTTTAAGCTTGACAGATGTGATAACAATAAATAAGCTTGTGAAGAAGTTATTAGTGTCATTATTTTCCATTGTCCTTCCTCTCCACTGTCTTCTTCTTTGGTAGAAGAGAAACTGGCAGATTCTGATTTGTATTTAGTTCACCAGCCTGCTGTTGTTTGTAGCATTATTTATTATTTGATAAAAATGCACCAAAATCTGCAACTCCAACTGCATACCTTTAATTCCTTGTTCTTCGCTTCCTGACTGAGGTATTTCCTGGAAACAAACTTGTTAACATGTACAGCACATTTCAAAGCCCGAACCAGGAGCATGTCCTGGGGCCAAACTCACACATTTATGCAAATGTGCACATCCCAATAATTATCACTGTCACCCCTCATTACTCGAGAAATTTTATTTAACAGCTGTTGAAACATGTGTGAAGCCTTATTTACTTTGAATTTAGCATCATGCAAGCTACACCTATTGATAGACATAGGCCAGAGGTGGATTCTACTTCCTGACTTCAATTAAGTGTTACATAAATAATATTCTGTAAGCTCATGAAGCTAGACATTAGGAAACTGCAACACTCAAGTAGTTTTCTATTTTTTGCCATTATAACTTAGAGCTTATAACAGTTTGTGTAAAATCTCATTATTAACTTCTGGTTTATTATTTCCTCTGACTTAAGGGTGTGGGCTGGGATTCCTTGGTATATTTACTCAAGTATTTTATGCAAGTAAAATATTAAGATATGCTCATAGCTCAGATATGCTATTATGAGCTTTTAATTGTTTTTCAGCATTAAAGATTAATGGTTTTTATATACCTTTATATTTTCTTGACAAGGCTAAGTTGATCAATATGGTAATAATACTTTATCTGTTATAATGTATTGGCCTGTTTTCATTGGAAATCATCTTATATGTCCTTAATTCAGTCTGTTTGTTCGTATATTTTTTTTACATTTTTTAAACCACAGACACCAATTTATAAGAAAAAAAATCTATATGTCAATATTAATTAAAAACAGGCTAAAATTTATAACCATAATACATCTGTTCCATTACCTTGCAAAAGGCCAGAGATAAATGAGTTTTATTAGAAATGAGTTTTACACTGTGCTGCTTTTACTTGGGCAGATATCTGAAACCTTCTTCACCACTTGAGCATATTCAACATTTCACAGCCAGCATCAGAATAAGAATATATAAATATTAATAATCACAAATCATCTTCCTCTGTGGTGTCTCACTGTCATTTCATTTGATGCACATCTCGATTGCAGTCCTCTGCCTTTCAGGCTTCTGGCTGAGACAGTTGTGTTATTACATAAAAAACCATGCCGAGCTGAACTTTAAAAGGAGACTTTATTGGAGATTTTCAGTTACCTTACAGTTACTCAGTAAAACCAGACAGCTGTAAAAAAGCGGCCTTCTGTGTGATGGCACTGCTTTCATTGACCTTCCAGCAGCAGCTAGAAATGGGTGGTTTTAAAATAGGACATTTAAAGTAATTCTCTCACCCAGTGACAGTGTATCTCGGCTCTTATTTCTTCTCTGCCAATCAGTGTCTCAATGCTGTGCTTTAAAGCTGTCAGAGCAATTGGTTCCCCTCTCCTCTAAACTTATTTGCCTTAGGGCCACCTTTTCCTGTCCTTTCACTCCATTTTCCTCTTTCATTAACCTAATCGCTCACAGTCTGATTTCCCTCCGCCTTTCCCCTTCGCCAGTCCTCTGGCCCATCCCAGAGGGGAGCATTGTGAAGGTGAGTCAGCCGATTAGCGTCCAGCTGATGTACTGTCCCTTCCAGATACGACCTCCATTGTGTCCCACCGGACCAGCCCATCATACAGCCCACCAAAGTGAGGCTGGGTGATGCTTTGGGAAGAGGTGGATGACAGATGGTTGTGGAGCAGACTGTACTGACGTGGCACATGATTTTGGACACTTCAACAACTAGAGCAACTTCTTTATGAAGTAACAAATATATAAGCTCTCTCTTTAAAAGGCACATTGGAAATTTGAGATTCTGTAGATTTGTGTTAAGATCTTTAACCCTCAAAGACGTGAACAGCCACTGGACAGTAAAACAAACCAGAGTTCCTCTGCTTCTCTATGGTATCACATATGATTTGTTTGGCCTAGAATAATGTTTTAAAAAATGACTGTAACTTTCTAAGAGTTTGGATTCAATTCATCCATTCTCAGACAAAGCAAATATGAAATTGTCTTCATTAATTGTTTGTCAACTTGTCATTTCCAACTGCTGCGAGAGAGATTTGAACTATGTTACCTTTAAATAATATTTAAGTGTCATAAAGCTGTTTTTTACCTTGAGAAGGCAGAAGTTATGCCACTGTGTCATGAGACGGACACATCGGGCGCCCTGCTGTTCTATGTTTAACCTGCAGCAGCCCCCCCAGACTGACAGCTCACAGACAGGTTGTCTGGAGGGTTGATCAGCTTACAACAGTGGGTTTGTTTATGTTTATCTGATCTAGTGATGAAACTAATTAGATTCATTTAAAATCTTGAATGTACATTTTAAAAATGTAAACAATCAATTGAGGGTAATGAAAACTATTATAATAAATCAATCATCATGGTGTAGACACACATGGCCGTCATGCCTCCATACATGAATCATGGGAGTGAGTGAGCAAAATGATTTACTCTGTGGCTTACAGTGATTTTTTGTGCAGGAAAGAATTGGAAAGACATCAGTCTCTGTAACACCACAATGAGAGTAATGCTCTCATCCTGGCCATTCCTACAAAAGTATTGTGTGACTTGGCCACGGCTTGGATACTGAATATTTACACCCCTTTATTTTCCCCTGTATTTTGACATTTTTTTGGGGAACTATAGTAAATTCTTTAAGTGAAAACTACAATTTTCTAACAAAGACCTATTTCTGATTTCAAATACTAATCAATATTCAGACCACGGATCTAAATCATTGCACATGGTGTGAGGCATTTGCATTCACATTCATGTATTTCATTTACACTTTAAAGAAAAACTTCACCTTAAAGCTTCTCTGTAGCTGGAAATGATCAAATAAAAATGTTGATTTGATGAATTATTGATATGTACTGTAAGATTATTGGAAATCTAGCGAATTAGATTTAAGTAAAATATAAATCTCAAACTTGTAATTCCAAGGTCATGGACTAACTCAAGTGTATACAGAAACAGTGCTTGGCAAGTTCCTTCCAAAATGTAATTTATTGGATGTTACTAGTTACTGTCATTTAAAAGTGATTAGTCATTACAAATCCCAGCAGTGGTTTGTGGATACTTCCTTTGACATTATCTGTGCCTTACTACATTTTTTGTCCTTTTTCCTGAGAAACTTGAAGTAATTCCTTAGAATTTCCTTAGTTAGAAAACTCTTGAAAAAAAAATCTGTGAGCACTTCATTTCAGGTTGTAACATGCTACTGGACAAGGTAACTGTAATAATATTACTGGAATTTTTTTAGTAATACATTATATTACTCTCATATTAAATAACCCCAACACCGTACAGAACTATGTGCATATTGGTTTACAAAGATAAAGATAAACTTTAATGGTAATGAACCTGAAACCTATATACAACTTACAACCACATCAACAAATGGAGAACAAATCTCTTCAAACTTAAAAAGGCATGCGTTTAGTATTAAAAGCACAATTTTAAAGACATATCATACATTTTACACAACACAATACACAAGACAATACAAACACAATGTACAGTGAAGAGTTAATAACAGGTAGTTAAAGGCAGGGTTTAGGCTAGGAGGGTTGGTCGGGTTGACAGGGTTGTGAGTGCAGATTGACTGCGTGTCAGAGGAGGTCAGACATCAGTAACAGGGTTTTGAGTCTTTTCAGTTTTAAAGTGGAAGAATCTGTAACACAAAGATCTCTTCTCTGGTTTCTTGTTGATGTCCTCCATCTGACCCTCTAGATTCACTGTGGTTTCCCTAAAGTCATCCATGGAATAATCCCTATCTTTCTCCTCGTTATTGAGTCTGTTCTCAGTTGTCATAATTGTTTTTAAGTGACTGGACTTTTCATCCTGCAACTGATGTCTCTCATTATCCAGGTCTTCATGTGCCACTGATAGAGCTGCGGTCAACTTGAAGGTGGCCTCCATTTTTTCCCCTAAGAGATGGGACCTGGCCTCCTCTTCAAGGCAGCTGTTGTTTCCCAGGTCCCCTTGTGTCTGGGCCAGAGCCGTCTTCATCCGAGAGGTTGCTTGCATCTGTTCAGCCAGGAGTTTGGACCTGTCCTCCTCCCACTGACGGCTCTTTCTTTAACGTGGAGGTTGCCTCCATCTGATGGGCGAGGAGACGGGACTTTTCCTCTTCCCATTGACGTTTATTCTTCTCCATGCCTTTGTTTGCCTTGGCCAATGCAGCCTTCACTCTAAAGATTTCCTCTTTTTGTTGCGATTGGAACATCTCTGACTGCTTTCGCCTCTGCTCTTCACTTGAGAGCTTTCTCTAGTTCTTTCATTTTCTGGACAGCATCCCTTTCTGTGTTTTTCTTTTTGGAAAGCTGACTCTGGATGACAGCCATCTTGTGGTTTGCCTTTTCCCTTTGATATTCAAGCAATTCTTTCAATTGCTCCACCTCAATGGCCAAGTCCATCGTCTCATTCATGAGTGAGGCTATCTTCTGGTCCCTCTCCTCTAGTAGAGAATGCAGCTCCAGCTCAGGGATTTGAATCAGATGCTGTTGGTATGTTGTAAGGTTGACCTTCAACGGGTCACTGGTTTTCACATCAGAAACTATCTGAGTATTTGGAGCCACAGCAGCTTGTGGTTTAGAAGTCAGTGCAGGGTGTTGTTCCTCTGGAGTCAAAGCAGGTTTTGGCTGCTCTGGTGTCACAGCAGGCTGTGTTATAGATGTCAGAGTAGGCTGAGGTTTCTCAGGTGTCACAGCAGGTTTTGGCTGCTCTTGAGTCACAGTAGGCTGGGGTTCCTCCTGATTTACAGCAAGTTCTGGCTCTTGTGGAGTCACAACATGCTGTTGCATGGGAGTTACAACAGGCTGTGATTCGAGTGCCACAGTCAGCTCTGGTTCAGACGTTGCAACCTGTGTGGTTCAGTTGTTACTGACAGCTGTGTCTCTTCGGGTGCTGTATAAAGCCTGGACTCCTAACTTGTTCTCTGAAAGGTGCTGAACAGTGTCTTCCAGGACCGAGTCCTCTTTTTTGTGGTTTCAAAATCACCTTTTACAACAGGGACTTTGTCCTTCTTCTGTCTCTGTCTCTGTTCTTGTTCAGTGGCTCTTTCTGAAGTGGAGAAAAATATGTTTCATCCAACTGCAGGCAGGGCTCAGAGTTGTCCACCGCCTGGAGGTTTTCTGTCTTCCAAGGATTCACTGGCTGAGGTGCCTCTTGTGTGTCTGATTGTTGCACAAACGGTTCTTGTTCTTCCTGAGTCAGGACACGTAGATTGATTTTGCTTAGCATGCTCCTGCCTCTTTTACTTTTTCCACTTGACTCCATACTGAAGTTGTTTGTCTTTGCTCTGGTTTTCTGTTTGTCTCAGTCCGATATCTGGACTAATGTCTAGAGTGATATCTGGTATCTGACTGTTGGAAGTTATGAAGTAAGCAGCTTTTGCAATCAGATTCAAGATTTTTTGTTGTTCTCCTCCTTCTATAGAACAAATTCTAAATTCTTTTCTTCATTTTGTAATCACTTAATTTTTTTAAATAAATGTTTATATTCATCTTTATTTGAGTTTTTCTCTCTTCATGGTTCTTAAAGAAACAAGCTACTCTATATGTGTTCACAGAGCTGACATAAAGACAAACTTAAAAAAACTCAAAAACTTGTTTAAACTTCAGGTGTATAGATACCTTATGTATTTTTCTAAATATTTCTGTCTAAAGAAATTTGTCCCCTTTTCAGTTTGACCAAGTCTTTTTTTTAACAAGTTTGAAACTAAAATAGAACACTTTCTATGTTACAAGGTTCCTGCATTTTATTGCATACAAATTCATGTGCAAGCTGACTGTGATTCATTAAGCATTAACCAAGCATACAAACTGATGCTGTTTCAATTATTTATTAATGGTAAGCAACAAGCATTCATAATACATCCCTAAACTGATGCATGTGTTATTAAATCAGCTTAAACCATGCATTAATTACACATTGCTCAAGCAAGTATTTTGTATCTATATAATGAGGTTTTATCTATCATTTTTGTCTAATTTTTCTTAATGGTACAAAAAAAACTGGCTTCACTGTAATAGATAAATGTTAAAACACTGTAGCACACACTAAGTAGCATGAGAGTTTTTCTCTAGTAAAATAATGTGGATCATGTAATTAGGATTGTCAGAGATCTAGAGGATGTAGAACCAATAAAATCTAAATGATAAAAATCCTACCGTAAATTTTTTAAGGGTGTTATAAATTGCTAAATATATTCTAACATTTAAACCGGAATTAAAAAAGATTAAATTCATTAAAGTTTTTCTGCATATCATGTCTGCAGTTTCTCTTACAACAGTGGTCCTTATGAGTGCATCATTATTTAACAACTGCAAGTTGGACAGGAATAGACAACACCCACAACTTGATAATTGCGACCCCAGGCATGAGATGTCACACCTTAGCTATTTTTAGCTCTGGTTGACAGCGACTCATTGAGTTTTTTTTTATTCCACATCTTTATCTACATGCACTGGAAGCTAAAACATGTCCACTGTTCACAGAAAATTCTTTTATCTTCTTCACATAATGGTTGTAGCGGTCACCTCGTTTCACCCCTCAGGCGTGAAGAGAAGTTAAACAGCAAGAACAAAGCTAGTTCTCTTTTTACTACCCACAATGCAGAGCAGTTCCAGGAGCCTGCTGCTTCTGCTGCTTAGCTCGACTACAATCCATCACAGCAAAAATCAAACCAACGCAGACTTAGCTCTTATTGAATTCAATTGGATGTAAATGCAAGCAACTCATCTTATTTGTACAATGATTCTGCAACATTACGTCTATTGACTGGCATTACGGTTCTTTATGGACTTTAAATGTGCGATTTGAGTGGGTTTAAAAGTTTGAGATGTTTTCAGCTGTATTATTTTAAATTATTCATAACAGTGTTCATCAGGGAATGGCTTTCTCTCCATTACATTATTGGTTTATGCAAAGCAGGGAACAACTGGCTGCTGGGAAGTATGTGTGTGTGTGAGGTAAGTGTGCGTGCACGCTGTTAAGTGGTGAGTGCTTTTCTTGTCTGCAGCGTTGAGTCTATTTGGTCAAGTGTGTGTATTATTTGGAGATAGAGCAGTATATGCTGTAATGTTGAAATCAAATAGAAAGGTATAAAGCCTACACGCGAGACTGCGAATTTTTCCATCTATTTTGATTTCATTTTGTTTATATCCACTATTTCTTAGGTTTTTATAGAACATATTATCAAGTTTTTTCCTTTAATGTGAAGGTAACAACAACAACAACAACAACAAAACAGCTAATCCTCTATTGAAATGCAAAAAAAAACTTTTTGAGAAAAGCAGATAGAAATTACTTTTCAAGTTTTTTTTTCTTTTTGCATCATGAACTATTTTAAAAAGCTTAAATGTCATGAGGGTCATCTTTTAAAGGGTGCTTCTATTCAAGACAGCGAGTATCTGGTACAGATAATATACTTTAAATGAATCTCATCCAAGGAAAATGTGTCTCTTTACATACTCATGTAATAAAAGTTAATCCTCGTTGGGGAGCTGTGTCCACATTCCTCCACAGTGGGCAAAAAACAAACCTCGTAATCACATTCAAAAAACACCACACTGTTTCAATTTAATTATTAAAGAGAGAAAAACAGCAAGTTAGGAGTAAATGAAAAAGAAAATTAAGTTGACTTTAAAAGGTCTGGTCCATTTACTGTGTACTTCTTAAAATTGCAAGAGTTTTGTGAAATGATTTTTTTTTAAGTTTCTTTGTCCAAGTTACTCACTCTGTAAATACTCTCTAACTCTTGTGAATAAAAGGTTCAAGCTGAAGCCCAATAATTTAAAAAAGAATTCATCAATACAATTTAACGATCTAATTTTTATTTCAATAGCATATTTGGGTGATTGTTTAAGGTGTCACACATACATTTTAAGGGGCAAAAAGTATCATGGGACTATTGACCTGAAAATGAAGTTTATATTTGTGCTTTATTATATCATAAAATTATTTTTTAAACAATTAATTCTTTTTTGATTCTTGTATTTGTTAGGAAACCGAGTTTTACCCGGTCTTGATCATGATTACATACAGTGCTGAATGATTTGCCATCAGTTGAAACATTTCAATGATTATCCACTTTGCCTGAAGCAAATTCTTCAATGCATTGTGACTGTCTGGCTGTAGTTCAATGGCTGTCAATTGATCAGTCAGAGCAAATATTCCCCCTGCACCTCCGTCCCTCTGCTGCGAGTGACAGATAAAAACAAAAGAAAACTGACTGAACTTTGTTTTTCTGAAGTCTGTTACAATGACTGATGATCTGTTTAGGTCATTTAAAGGGATATTGTGACTCGGGATGAAATGTAGTTGTGTATTTGAAGGTGGTTAGTCATGTAATTGATACATAGACATGAGCTATGATGGTCAGACTTAGAGCTCATTATCCATTAATAAGCAGCAGCCTGAAAAGTCTGAGCCAACAAAGTCATGGATTTCCTCACTCAAGCTTTTTTAAAATATCTATTTAGATCAATTATTTTTAAATTTTGAACAACAGTTTTCTTAATGCTTTGGGGGCTGCAAGCAGTATGTGAAATGGCTTATGAAGTCACAGTTAGCTGTTGGCTAATCTGCATCTTGAAAAGTCATGCAGGATTAACTACTTGCAGTCCCTAATTGCGCTTTGACAACAGAAGTACAGGAAACAATCACTGGACTACATAAACAGGATGGTTATGAGGCAAGATTTGATATTATAAGGATTATCTTGTTTTAAGGATTTCAGGCTTACGTATGAATGTTTATCCTGGATGGATATTAGAAAAGCATCTCTGGGAAGAGTCCAAGCTGTGCTGCTCCTGAGTGTAACTGTCAAGTTTGTGTGGTCAGCTTTGACCACATAGTGGCTCTCAGAATAAGGGGATTTATCTGGTTCAGGAGGACAAAATGTGGAACTTATTACCAAGTTTTGAAATTACAGATGAAAAAAGTGATGGGTATTATTATTTAAAAGGAACAAAATGAGCAGTTATGGGTAAAACTCTGGGCTCCCTTCTACTTTCAGATATTATGCAGAGCTCAATCACAATGCTAGAAATGTGGCAAAAGTGTACACATGTCTATTAATGGAATTAAAATCAAAGCACTTTGCATATTTTAATACAATTATGATGACAGATTAAAAGCAAGACCTAATTAGTACAATCAGAGGATGGTGTTGACATGGGCTCTGTCTTATATGCATTATTGACTCAATTAAATTATAATCTCATTTCTGTTGCACATGTAAACGTGGCTTGTGTGAGTGATGCCAAGGACGAAAGAGGTCACACTTCAGCAATGATGTCAGGCCAATGTGTTTGGCTTCTGGCCTTCACCAGGGTCATCATCAAACATATTACATACATCATTCAAATAAGATGTGAGGGAAGAAAAGGAATGTAAGAGACAATCAGACACATACATGAGGCACACAAATACGCACGAAATGCTGGTTATAAGGCCATGTGACTTTGGACCAATCACATTCCATCGATAAGGAAAAAACAATAGTTGGAAAATACACTCATAACCTCACTGACACACCACAATATGAGGTCTTTGCTTTTGGTTTCCTGATGTTGTCACTCAGTGTTTAACACCTGAGCTGCTGTTTGTTGTTTCAGCCCTTAAAGGAGGGAATGAGGTTCACACACAAAATATAAAGAGAAGACCTCACCAATTTGCACATACATCCAGTGTAAACACACACACACACACACATCCCGGTAGAGAGTGAGATTTGATGCAACTCAGTGTAGGCTAACACACAACCACACACGTCCCTGCAGGCTGTGAGTGGCAAAAAGAGACAAGGCAACACTGTCGCTACTCAAACAAGAAGTTTGTCTCTCTTAGCATATTTTGCACACGAGAGTGAAAAAAAAACTGTGTATAACAAAAAGGCTGATCTAAGAGGAGCATCAGGGGGATTTGGTGAATATGAAGGGAGGGGAGACGGAGGTTGAAGTAAACCCACATCGTTATCCCACCAGAATGCATACCTCCTCCTCCTCCTTCATCCCGCCGTGTTATCGCTGTGACGATCAGGAGAGCAGGAGGAAGAGGAGGAGGCAAGAGGAAGGGGATGGGGGGGTGGGAGGTGGGATGGGAGGGCAGGTGGGAGGAAAAAGGGGGAATAGATGAAGGCTTGCAGAAGTCAGATAAGAGAGCCCAGACAATCCCTCCGCTCATCCCACTTGTTTTTAATATCAAGAGGGAATATATCACACGCTGTGTTGTCTTGGCTACACCAGAGATGGTCTTTGAGTTAGCAGCATCTATTAGGAGGCATCTGTGTTCATTTGGGAGCGTGAGGGAGTTGACGGGAAAAGAGGGAGCAAGGAGAATGGTAAGTGAGAAAAGGGTGAGCTCTTGTTTGAGTCTGACGCCATTGTTTCAGCATTAATCACTGTGTTGTCTATTGACAGGCGAGGTTCATGTACATTACACTCATTCATGTGTTGCATCAGAGTAGTAGAAAGAGAGGTAGAAAGAGAATTATATGGGTGTTATGAAACTAAACCAAGAAAATATGTTTTGATATTCATGTCTCTGTGGGTCTGATGGTGATATAACACATGTTCTAAATTTTTTATACCAGATGAAACGCAGTATGTAGGCTACATACCACAGTATTGAACCAGCTCCACTGAAACAGCGATGCTAGCCCCATGCTACTTGGGAAAAAAGGACAGAACATCAGCTTGTTTCCATGGCAAGACAAAAAATTCAGTTTACACTTCTTTTGGGATGCTGTCCTCTCTCACATTGCAGAGTTACATAAACCATAAGCCATTCTTTTTGTTTGGATTTATTGTTTGAGTTTTCTCTGCTGAGTTCTTTAAATTGAAAGAAATTCTAAGGTAGTTCCGTCAGTGTCTTCAGCTGCAGTAAATGAGGCTGCCAGTGCACAGTGTAGCATGTGTTGGTGCAATGTAAGCAAGAAAGCCCGATTGTTTTATGTATGAGCTGTTTTTTGATGCATATGGTAGTTTTTTTTGCATTTTAACGAGTTACATATTTTTTTACCACCGAGTAAATTCTTCAGAGCAGAATTATACTTTATATACATTTTTTAGTGTTGATCTGAGGTTTTACCAGATGAGAATGACTACTTTTCTAATTTTCTGATTCCATATTTGTAATTTTTCTACAACTTTCTACAATATGTAGGCATGACAACTGCTACATGCTTTGGTTTGGTCTGTACCTGCCTTGAAGCTGCCCTGCTCCTTAAATTTAGCCACCTAGCTTGTTTGCCAGCATTTAGCTAGCTAACTTAAGCAAAAAAATGGAAATGATTTTGAAAAGGAAAACCATCACAGGCAGACCGACAATCCAGCTGACAAAAGCTCAGCTGCAAAAACCTGATGAACAAGTTTTAAGTTAAAGTCACAAGTATGAAGTAGTGATTATCTGCTGCATTATGGTACATAGTATTTTAAAGACATCTCAAAAATTAAAACCTTGGCTATCAGCTCATATTGTTTATGGGCCCTGCACAAAAAGTTTGAGAACACGTGTTTTAGACAATAATTTGCTTGAACATGACATTGTTCTCATGTACAAAGTGACGCCTGTAAACATGAGCTCCCTTCGTGGAGTTTGATGCAGACAAAACAAACCACTTTAAAGGATCATGTCAAAGTTATAATATGTTGTTCCTAAAAGATCATTTGAAGACCAAAAGCCATGTAAGAGATAGTCATCCATGTCTGATAACTTTCCTCCCTGTGCGTGACTCTCAGTCCCCAATCTATTCATGCTTACAGAGGACAGAAACCTTTAAAAAACAGGTCACTAATGGACTAAGTTTCATTTGGTATTTGACTCTAACTTGCAAAACCAAAACCTCAACCTCTGCCCCTAAAAAACTCTGAACAGTCAACTGTGACCTGACCAATGTTGTAATAGCAAGACAGGACAAATTCTCAGCAACCAGTTTCTGAATACCTGTAAAGAAAGCTGAAATATTCAGGTGTCTGTATCTTCTTTTTTTCAGGGCTTTATATACTCTGGGCCAAATAGTGCAACATATCAAAGTTTTGATCACAGCTATGACATTTTGTTTGCAGTTCTTTCAGTGGTGACCGGGTCAGGACAAACAGTCTCTGGCAGCCAGAACAAGCAATGTGAGTTTCAAGCAAGACACCAATCTGAACGTCACATCACCTCTCGCTCTCTGTCATGACACAATCTTCTCCTGTTTGTGCGGCTCGACAAAAGTCAGCAATTCGATTTGCCTCTTTGTAAATGTGGAGCAGATCAGGCACACAATGTGTTTGGCAGCATCAGTGTCCGACACCTTCGGGTCAGCTGTGAGTATTCTACAACACAGGTGTTTGCAGACAGAAGGAAAATAAGTTTCATATAAAGAGTGTGGATTTTAATACCATGCTGCATCTTCATTTACACAATATATTGAGTGTACTGCAACACAAAATCTTAATATTGGTGCTTTGCCTTTGGCTGTGTTTTCCAAGCTTACCTATTACAGTTTTTTCAAGATGTTAGAGTCCTGCTGCTCTTTTTTTTTCCTCTTGCCGCTCTTCATGCATACTGTTATTTATTGCCTAAACCCTTTTCATTATTCCCTGTGCTTCATTGTATTTCACAGCCATGTTTCGCTGCCAGTCTGCAGTTACTTCGATATTTATGTTGTTGTTTATCTCTGTCTAATATTGTCCCTGAGTGTAGAGTGTTTTTGTTTTCCTGAAGGTCAATTTTATCTCCTCCCCTTCCCACTCAAGAGTAAAATTCACTCCTCCAAGGTTATGCTTGTAAATAAGAATTTGTTCTTCGCCGACCTACATGCATAAATAAAGGGGTTTTGTGATTCTCTATGCTGCTCAATTCATCTTCTTTGGGATTTAAAGCTGGCAAAGACAAGAGCCATATCTTCCTCAGAAGGAATAATAAAAATTGAATGCTGTGAAGAAAAAAAAAAGTCTCACTTGTTAAATTCCGCAAATAATTCCTCAAACAGCGGTGCAAAACATTCAACCCACTGGGCCCTTTGTGTTACTGTATCCGTTGGAGCCCAGGAGATGTGTTCCATTAGAATCGGGCCATATGTTGCTTTTTGACAGCAGTTTGTTTTTCTCTGAATTCACAGACGAAGATATACATCCCCAGAGAGTAAGAGCTTATTTGCTTGCGTGTGTGTGTGTGTGTGTGTGTGTGTGTGTGAGGGAAAAGAGCATCAGAGATCGAGAGGGTCTGAGTCTGAGTGTGTGGCAGAGGTTCACCACAGCTGCAGCGTT
>JAQMCX010000023.1:7830554-7849422 GCA_029814765.1 Acanthurus leucopareius | reverse complement strand
GTGTTACTGTATCCGTTGGAGCCCAGGAGATGTGTTCCATTAGAATCGTGACATATGTTGCTTTTTGACAGCAGTTTGTTTTTCTCTGAATTCACAGACGAAGATATACATCCCCAGAGAGTAATAGCTTATTTGCTTGCGTGTGTGTGTGTGTGTGTGTGTGTGTGTGTGTGAGGGAAAAGAGCATCAGAGATTGAGAGGGTCTGAGTCTGAGTGTGTGGCAGAGGTTCACCACAGCTGCAGCGTTTACCCGGGCCGGCACAGGGGAGGGTCACCCAGAGCAGAACAGAGCGTATGCCAATGTGCCACAGCTGTGGCCATCTGCACAGCAAACTGGGCTCATCCCAGGGAACAAGCCACCGTGCTCTCCAGACCCATGCTGAACGTGGTGTATCTATGTCAACCATGCATGACCACATCTTGTGTGTTGGATGGAAGTGCAGGAGTTTGTCCCTCGGGTGCACGTCAGGCTAAAGTTATTAGATGATGATGATGCATCACCTCATCTTCTCATTTGCCTCTTCCAATGTTATTCAGTGATTTTGTTAATTTCAGCTTATCCTATTAAAAGCCTGAAACAATGATAAAAATATTTCTGCCTTTCAGGCCTTTTTGACCTACCTAACTTGTCAAGCCCTCCAGATTATACCTTTTTATTTCTCTTTTTCTCAAAAAGTCTACATAATTTAATTAAACAGTTTGGCACTGTAGTTTAGAGCAAACTGCCCTCAAACAAAAGTACATAGAGAATTTTTGGGGGACTTTTTTAAGCTGCAGATCAACACTCATTTGGTGTTATAGTATTTATAGCAGCAGGACATTGTATTTTGCACTGTCTCAAAGTAAATTACAGTGCCCATGTTCATCATAACAAAGAAATGTCATCCACTGCAACAGTGTGTGACTCATTTGTGTGTTTTAATAGCTTTTGGACAACAATAAAGCTCCTTATCACAGAGGAATTTAGCATACAATGCCTATTAGGAGGGTGGGTTGTTGACATTAAGAAAAAAACAGCCATATTATTCAAATTTGAGAGTACAAAGACAAAAGTGGGTGTAAATGTGGCTGAAAAATATAAGATACTGGTTTTGTTGCACAAAAGCAGCATAAAGATATTATATAAAAAAATGAGATAATACGTTTCTTTCTACTTAAGTCCTATTCAAGTTTTTCTTAACTTAATTTCAGATTTAAAGTAAAGAAAAAAGCATGGTCTCAAAACAGCTCTGGGTTCAATAAAAGTGAGGACTCAATTTGCATGTGTTGCACCCTACTCGACAGCCACTTTCTCCCCATATGCATACGCTCAGCCACTTCTCTCTCCATGATTACGACTGGGAAACAGAGTGAAGTCTGGCATTACCTAGCTATAATTTAGAGTGAGAGATGTTGAACAGGGGACTCAAGTGCAAGAAGAAGGAAATTGTGTTGTCTCTGGAGAATGGGCATCCTGCTAAATTTCCTGTGTGAGCAAGAAAGAGAGCACTGGAAAGAAAGTCGGCATGAAATAAAGGGTGACACAGAGAGAGAACGAGTAAATCTGCTCTGACATTTTGGAGTTAACACAAGTGTGTGTCAGAACAATTCTGCCTGCTTGTGACTTTATAGGAGATGACCTCCATTACTATTCATGCGCCAAATCTACTGTACACAAGTACAGTTTGCAGAGGCCGGGACAGCTGCTGCACTGCTGTACTTTACAGTATGACTGAACATTCCTGTGTTTTTTTATGACATTAAAAAGACTGACCTTGCCTGGGGGGGCGTTTGGGAATATTGCACATGACACAATTAGAGTTCAGCGAAAATCTCCTCCCTGCAGCCTCTGCATGTATTTTTAAAAACACCCTGTTTCACTGTAGAACTTCACATGAGCTAACACACAGTCTTCTCCTGCCCACGTAGTCTGAATTGGATCTGGTTACACTTTACATTCTAAGAGGCTGCGGCTGAATATCAACGCCTTCAGCTTGTCATCTTGGCAAGGCCAGTGGTCTCTTTATCCCGTCTGCTGGCTGTCATGTGTGCAGAGCCTCCTCATGTCCCTCGGCCTAACTAGATCCCCAAAGTCATTATCTGCATGATCAAGAGCTAGATTGAATAAAGGCTATGTGCGTTTAACCCCCGAGAGTGTAAAACGAGAGAGGGGCCAACAGTGGTGGGCTCAATGGGGGGAATGACAAGGTTAGGTCGAGGCGTAGTCGATGCACAGCTGAAGTGACAGCTGGAGTGAACCTCCATGCAGCCTTATCTGGCCTTTGTTAGTGAGAGGAAAATACAGTGTGCAGATATGGTTGTAATATCATCTCACTCATTTTTTAATATCCTCTGACTCATTTCCCATTAAAATATTGACACTTTGTTGTACAAACTGTGTGAATTTGACACTGGAGACCACACAGCATTAGCCTGATAATCAGACTGAAGTGCTAATTTGTTTTAGTTCTGCCTGGCATCATGTGCATTAGCCAATTTCTAGTTTGTTTTGTCTTGTCTTGTCTTAACCAGTGTGCAAGAGACTTATACAGCCTGCCAGTGTCATTTTCAGTCAACATGGGAGTCACACAAGTGCCTGCTGGCCACGTTAGCACTTGCTTGGAGCAGTTAACTGACTTTTTTTTTTCAAATGATGAGGGTTAGACGTCAAACTAAGGTGAGTACAACAGCGTGTACATCAGCATTAATCTAATCTATCTTTGTTTCATTTTGTCTGTTGCTATTTTTTACAAAAAAATAGCCAACCAAGTAACCCACTGTAGATAGCTAGCTATGTGGGAAGATGATGTCACCAGTCTTAACCCTACAAAGTGTTAATTAGTCAGTTGTTTCTTTAATTTTTGAAAATTGCCATCAGTGGGCACAAACGGTGATATATAAGAAACACTGAACTGAAATATGAGGTGCATATTGGGGCTCAGGATGCAGGCTAATGTTGCACTTCATTATCTGTAACAAACAGTTAAAATTGTTCTGTTTTACTTTTTTTTAGTGATTGCAGTCTTTCCCATCACCTTAAGAAGATTTAATTGCCCAAACTTGACCAAATGTGAACTATATAAGTGGAGGAAAAAAATCCTCATAATTAGTTTCTGTTGTCACAGGACTTGTGGCAGACATTGACAGAGACTACCTGAGACTCAGTAAACACTTTGGTTTCATAATGTGCTCAAAAATACAGGCTGGAAATCAGCAGCTGTCTGGAGGGTTGGAAATCAATTTAGAAATCTATGACATGCTTTAGAGAGTAGTCAGCAGTAATGTAAAGTATACACAAACATAATGAATGGGCTTAACTTACAAAATTACCTTCAATGTCCTTTAAAACCAGAGCTGTTCAGTTTCAGTTGACGATGTTTCGATTCCAACAAACTGCTTTTGACTGATACTGCGTGTAGAGACGGACCACCAAACCCCTACATGGTTCATGCTATGCTCACACATACTGTGAACGTCATCCCCGCTAATTCATTTCTCACCCCTGCTATTGTTCCACACCACAATTAGCTACGCTTTGTTTGTGCTAAATGCATTTTCCTGACATTTTCAATTAGGAAAAATTGCAGTACAAAAATAACTAATTAGGGAAGGAAGATAAAGAGCACCTAGATCTATCACAGCAACCTAATTGGTGTAATTTAGTCTGGTTTGTATCATGTAGCTTCAGGGTGACGCAGGTAACAAAATAGATTAATTGTATGATTACTCCATCTGGTTTCATTCATTTGAGTTGGCACCGTTTCTTCGTTATATGTTTCCTCTCCTGCTTCTGAATGCATATGGTGACTTCAGGCGGCAGATTTTATTTTATCTGTATTTTCAGCGCTTTTGTTTTTGGGTCAGTCTGCTTTCCTTGTGCTCAAAATGTTCTAATTTATTACACGGCTTCCCCAAGTCATCCCTCTCAGCCATCTGTGTACCCTGATACCGCAATCATTCCACTTGTTTCATAGATCGATGACATAAATATACACGTGAGACGTGTGTGCAAGTGCATTTAAATATTCACGACTCGCCGGATTATACATTCCTCCTCCTCATCCTTTAAACAGCAAAGTTCCCCTGCAAACTTAATGAGTGATTGGCGCTGTGTATTGTTGGGGCTTCACCTCTTCCAGCTTGTTACCACAGGCCATCCTCTGAAGCTCAGAGTTCAGGACTGGCCAATTTAGATCCAAGCGGCAGAGACATCTTCTGACCATGATTTCACCCAGCTCTGATGCACCGTATGCCAGAGGAGTAGTGCGTGGGAGGGAGCGTGTATGTGTGCTCTCTGGGTATTTCACAGACATGTGGAGGAAGAGAGAGAATAATGGCATTAAGCTGCAGAGGGAGAGAGAGAGAGAGAGAGAGAGAGACAAACAGAATGCCAAGAATAAGAATAGTGACAGTAAAAATTAAAACATGTCAGCGTGAAAAGTGTGCCGTGTGCTTATGTTTGTGTGCATGCAAATTGGAGAGAAAGCAGAGACTGATTAAGTGGATCCAAAAAAAAAGTAAAAAAAATCCAAATTCATGCTTGGAGGATTACTAATGGATTTTCCTCAATGAGAGCCAGCCACTAATGAGGAAGCAGGCATAGAGAGGGCAAGAGGCGGGTCGGCGGTGTGGGTCAGAGGGAGGGATGATTGCTATGCAGGTTGCAGGTAAGCGGGTCAGGTTCCCTGCACTGGATTTGATGGTGTGGAGACAATCTAATGAGCTACGCTCACTATGTGACTTCACTTAAATCCATGATGACAATGTAACCCTGCTAATGGTCATTTTGCTTTAGTGGGGACACTTTGCTGACATTAGGACCGAGACAGAGCAGGAAACTGAGAGGCAGAATAAAGATGGGATTTTGTTTGATGCAAGAGTTTAGCAGCTGTCCCAACCACAGATACTTTCAGCATTTACAAGTTTTGGTTTGGAGGTAAATCACATTTCACCTTGTCTCGTTACATAATAACATGCTACACTGCAGGGCAATGACGGAACAAGCTGTAAGAAAAAGTCCACTCTATCTATTAGACTATTTGTGTGGTAGGCTTTTTATGTAGTTTCAGTCCCTGTGAAAGAGAGACGAGATTGAGATGAGATTTGCGGTGGGATTAGCTTTGCTAAATGTGTAGTGCTGACAAAGAAAGGAAGACTGAGCCTTGCCTGTTGTGTTTAGGCTTTTTCGAGCATCTGTATCAGTATCTGTACTCAGAATAGACAGGGCCTGGCCTGGAAGTTAGTGGTGCTTTAACAGGAAGTAGGCAGAACTAAGTTGACGGTGTTAATTTCAGTCTGAAATATGGGTCGATTAGAGGTCGCTGTACGTATTATTCATTAGAAAACTGTTTGCAGAACAGCCTCAAAATTGAGCTTTACATCACTGTTATTAATAATCAGAGTTATTGAGATTTAGTTACTGAACAAGTAAATTTAATTAATAATTTACTGAATCAATGAATAAAAAGCTTGGAGTGCTGTGATGTAACAGGTAAAAAGTGCAAACCAGAGTTTTACTATCATAACTTTCCCTGTTCTTTTTAACTCTTGTCAGTACGTTTAAACTATTTTATGTTTCGTTGTAAGATCACAAGGCTGGAAAACTGGTATTTTAAAATTTCTACACTGAGAATGGCTAAAATACAATGTTATTGAATAATGTTTTGGTAGGTATGTGTGTGTTAGTGTCACACAGAATAAAGTAGACAAAAGCTACGGTATGAGGCCTTTCTTTCATCACATTAGGCAATTGATGTATTTTACTCAGATAATGCTTTTATTTGTAAAAATTAGGCCTACATTATCTGTACTGGATACTTGTTTCTGTCAAGTACTTGGCTGAATCCTAGTATTTAAACTCAAAGGTCACCCTAAATGTATGTTGTAATAAAATATATGTTTTTTAAATTTGATTTAAAAAGTAGTGTGGTAATAGCTTTAAACATACAGTGGTCATAGGTCTCATTTGTTTTCTCTTTCAAATTAGTCCAACTAAGTTGAACCTGTCTGACTGATCTTGTTTCTTATCCCTTCAGACCTCGTTTTAGCGGTGTTCCTGCCTTCCCACATCTCAGGAATTAACTTTGTAAGTCATCATATGATAGAAATATAGACTAAAACTATGAAAATAAGACTCAAGTTGTCCCACTGTCAACTTTGCATTGACTCCTCCTCTTTGCCTCCTCAGATGTAGACGTTCAGATGGGCTCAGAGGCGCTGAGTGCTGACTGTACATGAAGGCACCGACCATCATTTGTCTGAACAGAGGCGTGTTCCAGTGGAGCAGCCAACTTTGAAACAGCGCTAGCAGCCAATATTTACAGACGAATTAGCAGCGCACAGTGCAGCAGCCTCAGGTTGTGAAGTCAGCAGGATATCAGAGAACCGTGCAGACACTGAGCTGACAGGGAGCAGTAAGTGTGTCTGATATGTTAATGCTAATAGATTTATGTAACAGGCAGATATATGCATACACATGCTTCAAAACCACTGCTCCTGCTTCTTGCCATAATGTAAATATACAAGCTAACGGCGTGCAAATGGTGTGCATTTACCTCGTCATGCTCATTGGTGGAACCTGCTGAAGAGAGAAAAGCAGAGACCAATGGATAAAAACAAAACACAAAAAGAAATCTATTTTAATTGAGAATATGACTGATTTGGCATTTTAATCACAGATGGTCTTCCTCAGCTGAAAAATGAAGAAGTGAACATATGTGTTAATAAGCAATTCATGAAACATCACAGGATTATCTCCTAATTATAAAAAGGAGATAATTCTGTGATGTTTTGCAGCTTAAATGAGTCATCCGATATCAGACGTTTTTAGAAAGATAAGAGACTGAATTGGCCACTTCTCTAATCTTTTTGCCTTAACATGATTGGACAGACCTGGGTGTGGGGGTTCACGCCTGATCTTTGGCTGTTTGTGATGGGAACAAAGACCAAGTAACTGTCAAGTCCTTATGTAATAAAGGAGACAGCAAGCTGAAATATTTGTGTACATCTTATTATTGTTACAAATTCTACTTTGTGATCATACTTAAGATATGCAGACAAGTAATCTTGTACTTCTGTATAAGAGGAAGGCTATGTAGTCAAGACATGACTTTTCATTTGGTCACTAATAAATGCAGGTGTATGTTTACTTCTTTACCTTAGAAAAAGTCTTTGTCCTGCTATTTAAGATGTGTTTTAGAGAAATTAATACTTTTGTTCTCATGTAGTTTTTATGATGACGACTTTTACTTCAGCCTTTTCTGCTGGTGTTCTTCAACTGAGAACAGCTTTTGGCTTCTCACCTTACCCATCCCTCTGTCTGTGTCTGTCTCGGTTGTGCTAACATCAGTCAAAGATGGCTCAAGGTTCAGCAGGTAATCATAAGTGCAGCCTATTATCTCTGTGGGGTGAGCTGGATATTTTTCATATGTGTGTGTGTATGTGCGTGCAGGTGGTTGCTCACAGGTTTTAATCTCTGACCAACGATATCAGTCATGTTAACTTGACAAGTATTGACTGTAAATGCTCATGCACACATTCGGTATACTGCAGAGAGGTGCGTTGGAGAAAATATCCATTGGCAAAAGAAGAGAAAGCTCCTGCAGGCTGTGCTTTCTTGTAATAAACTTTACTGGAGCTACAACGTTTTGGTCCTTAGACCTTTGCTCCCGTGTGCAACGATTGCTGTGTGTGAACTGTTCAAAGACGCAATCTCAGAGCTCACAGAGAGTTCGCCGTTGCATTGCAGACGCCCACAGATTAAGACTTAAACAGAATAAAAATAAGCCTGGAGGACATCAAGCATGCAAAACGTGTCTGGGACAGGTCAGGGAGTTGTGCTACGAACTCCAACCAGAAGCAGAACTCTCTTCTGCTGTCACCCACAGTAGCTCTCTAAACCCTTTTCTTTTCATGCATATATTTGTGCAGATAATTTGCTTTTTTTTATTTGGTTGTCTTTGCGAAACGACAATCAAATCAGGCAGCTATACACTTCGAATGCAAAGATATTAGTTTAAACCAAACACTGCAAAACAGACGATCCTTTCTGCTTGCGTATCTCAATCCATTTTCTCACCTGTATTCTTTCTTTTTCTGATTTTTTTTTTTTAGCTGTAACTCACCACACACACAACTTAAAACCATATCATTTCTTGTGGAGACTGGTAAAACTTGTCTGGGATTTATTCCTTGTGAAATATTTGATAATGTATGACCCCTGTCTTTGATCCTGTCTAGTCTGCCAGTTCAAAAATCTCGATTACAAAACAGAAAGTCTTGGTAGTGTGAACAGCACAGCCATCCCACGACTTTTGAAGTCATGTAGTGTGACCAAGGCTTTAAGAAATCTAGGTTCAGAAAAAGATGCTCTTTTTTCTGAGTCAGAAAGCACTAAAACCCAGCTCAGACTGAGCAGTTGGAGCAGGTTTTAACAGCAGGCAGAGAGTAGCATGTAGCCTGGAGACCTTGTTAGCCTCTCCCCTCTGATCAATGAAGAATGACAATGCCAGGGGCTAGGCAAAGTCCCATGGGTGCTACAGTCAGCCAACGCGTGCCAGAAGCGCTACGCACCCAAACCGGATAGTGTGTCAAAGACCAACAGTAACATCCAGTGCTGCTCAGACCTTCATGTCACGTTAAATCTTTAAGAGGTCATGTTTTACGGCTTGCTGATTCTTGCTGGGGTTTTGCATGGAATGCATGTCTGCGGATGTAAACCCCAGAGCTAAGATGTAGGGAAGAGTTGTCAAAAATCTCTATAGGGTGCAACTCTCATCATTTAAAATTACAGTAATATATCATCATGTGCTCCCATTCTTGCACTGAGACAATACATAAGAGAAAAGTACAGTGCATTATCGCCATGCAAGCATGCTGAACATCCTTCATTTATATCACATGAACATGATAACATAGGTTTTTCAGCACCACTGAAAATCGCCCAGTTTAACCCTCATTCCCTAAAGACATCCAGTAAAATGAGTTTTTTGTGCTAGCTTGCCCCCTAGCTGCAGTGTTAGGAAAATCTGCAAAGGTAAAGCAATTAATACCATTTCATGTTTTAGCAAAGCCACGTGTGAAAGGAAAAATGACTTTCAAGTGCTTTTCTGTTTGATAGGATGAAGATGAGGGTTCATGAGGCGATGAGCCACAAGATGTTATTTCTGCAATCGAGCTCAGCTTTGATTTTGAGTCAGGAATTATTTTTATACTCTCATCTTTATTCCTATGCTCGTGCTGCTTTAGGCACGGCTGTGGGTCAAGTGCTAGAAACGGATTCGAAGGAAAAACAGCTGCCTGACCCGTGGGTAGCTTCAGAAAATAACAGGAAAATGTTGTGCTTCTATTTTGCATCACAGTTCAAACTGTTTCTTTTCCACAAAGGCAATGTCAAGGTTGTGCATGCTACAGAGAGAGAGAGAGATGAAATTTGTGCAATAAACATCACTTCAAGTCCATGATTATTTGTGCTTGCTCCCGGGGCCCAAATGTAATTATAAACCTTGAATAAAATAATGTTTACACTTAAAGAAATGTTGAGTTCAGAAATAGGATATAAGAGCTAAGCTAAGCCTTTGATAATTTATGTGAAGTGTTGATATTTTAACCGTTTACATAATTTACCCATCAAATATCCAGTGAGTTGAAAAAATAAAGAACCAGAAGATGTTGCACTCTTTGTATGTTTGCACTAATGAACTTTGCTGGTTTTGCAACTAGATTAGAACTTAAGTGCCTTGGACAAGGTTAGGACATTTGGGTCATTGCAGCATCAAGCCTTCATCATTATGACAAGCTGGACTGCAACAGTCTAAGAGACACAGGTTAATTAGTGGGATTCCTTGCCACTCTTGCCCTGCACCAGCGGCTAATTTAATGGCTTTATTACTGCAGCTTTCTGCATAATTAAATTGCTCTAATCTTGTTTGCAGGGTATTGCGAGGTGTAAGTTCAAGGTGTTCCCATGAACTTCAGGTTTGTCGCAGCATTAAGACATGCAAGCTCACAAGCTACTTGTGAACATATCTGCAAAAATGCAATTAAATTGTCAGATGAGTTCATAAATTTATTATTTGTGAGAACTGAACACTGCACGGCAAGAGCTGTGAAAAGCCAAGAAATCACCAGAAAAGCCGTCACATTTTAAAAAAAAAAGAGGAGGTGAATGCTTGTCAAATAGTGGACTAAAATGCTTCAGAAACCACAATCAAGTGGATCAGCTGACAAATGTTCAACTAGACGGAGTAAAATTAAAAGCAACCAGTGACAGTGTTTATCCCTCTGGCAACAGGCAGAGCTCCTCAGCCGCTGAGAGACTGTTCAGTTCGTTGACTCCTCCTGCAAGTGGTGACAGAAGCCCCTGTCAGACAGACCATCACTCACTGTAATGGTGTCACCAGCTGAACAGTGCTGCTGCTTGCAGCTCTCAGGAAGCTGCATTACATGCCCAAGAGATCTGAATGCGTGCAGGAAACAAGCGTCACAGAAACAGGCTGTCATACTGACTAGCTTTTATTCAACACTGTCAATTAGCATAGTTGCTATAGGATGCTCAGCTTTTTTTTTCCCCCTCTGAATTCATCAGGGAATATTTACAGCAACTTTAATTTCAGACTTTTTGCAATTTGTGAAGGGGATTTTTTGCACATTAGTTACAGTTTTGTGTTGTTCCCCTGTGACTGACACTGAGTTTTTATGCCTTGCTCAAAGGTAGACTGCTATTAGCTAATTATTTTTTGGGGGGGTGGGGTAAACATGTCACTAATTAATACCCTTTTCTAAGTCTCACTAGAAAACATTTGAGTTCATTGTGCGAAATTATTCAGTTATTCAATTCTGAGTGCGAACACCTGACATTTAGTGTTTCACAAACTTGCTTATATAGCTTTAGGCTGTATGCTCTTAGCTTTGGCACTAAATCTTTAAGTCACAAACATATCATCTGCCTAGTTTTATTGGAAATGAACTTATTCACTTATAAGCTATAGATGAGCAAACTGATACCCGTGCAACAAGCATGCACTGCATAAAAGGCAAAGCTTAGCACAAAGAGTGGAGGCGAGAGAAAACAGCTAGCTTGAGCCTGTCCAAGGTTAAAAAACACATATCAACACATCAATGGCTCACTTACTTATATGATCTGGTATCTTGTCAGTTTGATCCTTACACAGACAGAAATATAAACGAGAGTTTGTTGTTTAATAACAAGTTACATGCTCAAACTATTTCTCAGCATTTATCGGGTCATTCTGATAATGAGTGTGTTCTTTGTGTTGTTTACAAGGTCTTCTTCTCAGTGTGTGATACCAATTAGGGACACCAAGGTTGGAAATGTTTAAATCCTACACACAGTGACTTAAAAGTATGTTGTAGGTTTAACCAAGTATATTTTCTGCTCCAGCTATAGTGTTTTTTTATGGTATGCTTTTAAAAATGCTGCTTTAAAATTTATTGAATTTGACCTCCATTTTTTCACACGTTTGTCGGTTTAATATTACCTCTGTGTTGCATTTGATATCTGTAGAATCATAAATTAGTTATAAAAGACCACACAAGGTTTCTTTGTATTACCTTTAATGCAAACACCTGCAAGATATTGATTGAATCACTCCAGTTGTTCCGTAACCTTCAGTCAGTTCCTTTCTTTTTTTTTTCATGTTCTTCAGTGCAGATGACTTCACCACAAAAGCCTGATTTGGTTTGAATGTGTGTCAGCTTGGCACCGGAGATGGTGTCAGCTGGACAATGATAAAATAGCGAGCGACTTGTCAGGAAAAAACATTCATTGTTGTTATCGGGGTAATTTATTGTGCGGATGTACTGAAGCTTTGCCATGCCCTTCTGGGGACATTGCCATTCACGCTGATAGGATTGGCAACAAACTGCGACAGGTTTCATTGCAGACAGACACGGAGGGAAACACTTGAGACAGCCGCAACCGCCTCGAGTCACCTGGATCCTTTTTTACTTTGAGGCTCGTTGAAGGCTCTCTCCTTTTCATGTGAACAAATAACATGTCGTACATAGCCACTGAAGCACACAGCCACTGAGGACACACTCTGGCTGTTGCACACACACACACACACACTCATGCACACACTCACACAAAAACCCTGCTACTTCCACCTGTAATTCTGATGTTAGAAGATACAATGCAATCTTGTGCTTTTAATTAAGCGAAATTATTTAATCACTTTGTATTTGCATAACCCAAAGCTGACAGTGTCTCCTGGGCAACTAAAAAGTTAGCTTAAAACAAGACAATGCAGGCTTTTGAAAGAGAAAATAGCTTGTTCTTCCTCTTGCAAATGAAAAGTAGAGTTTATAAGCAAACACACATTTGCTTGTTTCAACGCACTCAAGGGTTTTGCTGCTGTACTCCTGCTTCATCTGACATGGCTAATTGTGTCTAATGTAAGCTAACATTAGCAAACTTTAGATGAACGTTGCTATTAAGTTTTCTGACATAATGACTCTTTTCCACTTGTGCTACAGTTATTTAATGTTTAGCATTTATCATTTTCCAAATTTTGCCTTTTGTGGCTAAAGTATTTGATGTTTATAAAAGTTCTACAATCTAACTTTAAATACAAGAAATCTATACTTGTACAGTTCAGTTTTGACAATCAGGGTAAAAAATGGTGACATAACCAGTGTAGCTGGAAAACTGTGCACATTAAGTATTATTATTGTAAGCGCTACACCGATCTGTGACTTGAGAGTTCATTTAAGTCAAGAAAATATCTATTTTGGTCCGATGGCTCACATCTTCATGTTCAGTTTATTGCATTTTCAACCACTGGCTATTGTTTGCTCCTACAATAACCACTTCTCCCTCCCAGGGATCAATAAAGTTAATCTTACTTTAACACTCCACCTTCTCCCTTTCCTCCCTGCTGCCGCTACAATCCTACTACTCCCCCATACACACTAACAGACTATTTATTGATGCCCACGTCAATACTATAGAGACAGAAGGACATGAGCACACGTACACAAAAACACAAACACATCCCACAGCCAAGCATATGTCTCATCCTGCTAAACAAACATGCACAAAGTCACAGACACACACATGCACCATCATGCACACTCACACACAAACACACATGCCAGCCTTTTAAAGAGAGAAGAGAAGCCTCTTAAGTTCCAGCACATTGCATTTACGATGAGACCAGCGGGCAATCATCGCCCATCTCCGCCAGTGAAATGAGCCCAAAATTGTGAAGAAAAGAAGGCCGTTTTGACAGGCGGGGTACAAATACAAGGCGATAGAATCTCAATGAGGCCTGAAAGAGGGAATGCATAAATAGATTAGATTGAAGGGACTGGCGCCACACAGAAAGCAAATCTAATTATGAGGCGGCTGTGTCTCCTGATTTTCGAATAGGGAAAGCTCATCTCTACCCGGCGGAACCTGCTGGATCCTCTCGGACAACAGAAGCCATCAATGGTGAAAGAGACAGAGGGAGAGAGAGTGAGATATGGGGGTGCATATATTTCATCTTCTAATCGTGAAAATTTCACAGATGAGCAGCACAGACCCAGGTGCCTGTGTCATTTTAAAACAGAAATAGGCAGCCAACTGTAATAAATATGGCAGATGTTCAGGCAACTGTGACGCCCATAATGTTTCTGACAAGGTCTGAATGGAGAAACAACATGCCCAATTAGGATTTGTCCGAATCTGCTGTATGAGTTTTACAAAACAAAAAGGCTATGAGTCCAATTTTCATATTCAAATCCATTCACTTTAGAGAGACTTTCTCCCCTCAGAGATGAGAAATCCACTGTGCTGCAAAGTGGGTTAATAGCCTTATGTCTTCATGCTTCTGCTTATACAAAGTAATCTAGATGGACTCCATTTTCTTAATTTAGCCAAATATAGTCTGATTGCAATGTTTCAAATCCAAATGAAAAGTCACCTCACTGCAGGGAGCGAGGAAAATATATGCCAATTTATTTTAGGTTTGGATATAACAATTAAAATTCATTTTGCAGTAATTATACGGAATCAAATTAAACACAGAGCTGTTCCTCCAAGGAAAGTATAATGCATGTATGTAATTGAAATATTTCAGCATCGTAATGGCTCACACAATTAAAAATGCATTAGTGGAGCAGTGTCCCTATCAGTCAAGAATAGTCTATTTCACTGTCGACAGCCACAGACGGTCCTTATGAGACTTAGGGCAGAGCTCGTTTTAAGGTGAAGGGAAAATCAGTTTAAAGGCCACTGCTTTTAGATATTGTCCATCATACTGCTTTTTCTAATTACAGTATAAATGTTAATGCAATAAATAGCAACAAAACACTCAAATGCCACAGTTAAGTGCAGAAAGTAACTCTAGTGGTCATTACTATTATCTGTACTAATTGTTATTCATGTTGCATCCATCAGTGAATCCATTTGCATGGCAGCAGGGAGCAGAATGAGCCCAAACACAAAAGGAGGAATTTTTTTTAGCTCTACTTCTCTCATAGTTATGCACATGTGGCTGGATAAAAAAAAAAAAAAAAAGAAAAAAAAAAGAAAAACAAAAAGGGCAGCACTAACAACTCAATCAAAGGCCAAATTGAATTAAAATGCAGGTTAACTCAATTTGTTTAGAAGAACATTGTTCAAGGTGCTCATTAACTTGTGCGTATCCTTGCAGGCGGGGTAACCAGAGTCTCCCGGTGTGGCGTAGCATGACCCCCCAGCAGCGACAAAATTCCCCTCAGCAATTTGTATTATCAAAAAGAAACACAGACGCACACAACAAAAGAAATCATCACAGCATAACCAGTGCACTTCTATTAACCCCTGCAACTTCAAGGATATTATGTATGTATAATTCACTGAGAAGAAAGAGAAGGAAAATGAGAAATTAATTTGTGGAATGTGCAATCAGAGAGATGTGGGGTTTTTTTTCTAAAGCCTAACACACATCTGCCTTTTTGATTGAGTAATGGCTGACTGGAAGAAGGATGATGAAGATGGGATTTTAATTGGAAAGCATGCAGGACAAACTACAGTCGACTCAGGTTATACATTAGTAATTACATGAACATAAACATGTGTGTCAGTGCATGTTGTTGGTGGTCGGCTGCTGACATCCATCACAGCGTTTGATCGCTCCACCAACGGCTTTAGTGTGCGGTGAGCTCTCTCTCTCCATCACTGTTACAATTTGATTATCACTGCAGCATCACAATTGTGCATCAGTTTGTTCAAATGATATATCCGAGTGACCCTTGACCCATTTTCTCCCTCAACATCCACCCCCAGATGGAACAGTTGGGCCGTGCACTTGACTACGACCTCCAGCATGCCCTCTGCCCACGCTCCCTCGGGTGCTGTCCACAGTGATGGAGTGGCTAGCTGGGAGGTGTAGGCCAATCACCTAGGGTGCATCCGTCCGCCGGTTGGTTGAGTGATAGGTAGCCCACAGGTCTGCCAGGCAGCAGGTGGAGTCAGTGACTCTGTTGCTCGGTCAGTGTTGCAGCTCTGACCTTCAAACCACTGCTATCATTCAACCCGGCTTCCAAACACAGCGCCCATAAACACACACTCCTGCCATCATTAGCGTTTTGAGGCCTCTAAGATGCCAAAATTTTAGTCCAGAGTCTCCAGAAATTGCATGTTGTTGAATTATGGATTAAACCATGAGAAAAATATCTTGGTTGTCCAGGTTTTTCACATATTTCGTTTATTTGTTGGTACCCTCTGGGCCAGCGTGCCCTATTAAGGCAGAGCATGAGCTATTAAATCCAAATTCATATCATGTCCTGACGCTTTATTGGCTCCAATAAACTCTACTGAAACTCCATCAGCTATCCCACTGATATTGACAAGCATTTAAACATATGTTCATCATAGAACCCATCAATACGAGCTCCATGGTGCTGCTTTTGTTTACAGAAATCGCTCACATGTTTCTGTCTGTGGTAATGACTTTGATAGCCGGCAATAAGTCTCCACAGAAGTGTTTTTTGGGCTTATTATGTCTCGCTGGAATAATATTTCACCCAGGAAATGGCAACTGTAAACACTGATTTCACACATACTGTTTCTAAGGCCAAAGTTTTTGTGCCTTTTTTTTTAATATGAAGCATCAATGCAGCATGATTTTAAAGTAGCTGGGAATGAAATGCTCCACTGTGAATCATGCAACCGAAGGAGAGAAAGAAGAGATTCAGGGTGGGGAAAGCGATTAAGCAGTGCTCTCTCCTTGCTCATCTAAACAATTAATTATGATAAGCCCTCAAGCAAGACACTTAAACCTGTTTATGTTTAGGTTTAGGACTCAGGTTATCCTATTATTCTGCCAGATGTTAGTATGTACGCCGCAGCCACATGAATCCAAAGCTGTGCATTTCTTGAAAAGAGCGTGCACGGTCAGCATACCATCCCTGGACAAATAAAAAAAGAGAAGGGAGAGAGAGAGAGAAAAAAGAAGGTTATCCTGGATCAAGGATAAGGCAAGCCACCTGTCCCCCCTCCTCCACAGCCTGATGCTTAAATCCAACACCAGCTCGCCAAATAAGCCTTGAGCCTGTGCGCTATTTCCCTGAGCTGCAGACCTTGACCCTGCACGCCACAGGCCCAAACACATTCGCTCTGCCCGGGTATCATGACTGCTGCCATGGAGGCCTACGCAGATAAGACATGATGAATGCAGATTGTTTGCAGTGTGACAGACTCATTCGTTTACAGTGGAATGGAGCTTTCATGAGGGGCAACACTATGTAACCCTTAGTCTGAGAGGGACAGAAGGAGGGAGGAAGAAAAAAGGAGGAAAGAAAGTGAGGATAACAGTAGGGTGGAGGAAAATAAGGTGTAAAAGTGAGAATTAACAAGTGTCAATGTAATAGAGGGAATAGGAGGCAGAGGAGTGAGGAAAAGACAAGTGTGTGGAAATAACTGTCATACAGTAGGACACTATGACACAGAGACAGCCGAGTTACAGGCTGATATGAGAATGGCAGTGAAAAGAGTCCATTTTTCCCTTTAGACAGGTAGTATGGAGTAAGAAATTGGAATGAGAGGAGTGAGAAAAGACATAACAACAAAGTGAGAAGAGAACAAAGCAGAGATAGAGGAAGAAAAGATGCATTCAGCACATTCCCGTGTTTCTAATCTAGCGGCTTTCATCGCGGGGCTGTGGGATTTATGCTTCTCTCTGACACACAGACAAAGCCCTGTCTGATACTCTCCATGGCAACTGAATGTGGTGACTAATTTTAGGGTTGCAGTTTGGATAACACTCCAGTTATTAAATACCCGTCCGACAGCTTCCATGCTGTGCCTTGTCTGAGCAGGAGAGGGGTTGTCCGGCATATGCCTGGACTTTATGTGACATCATTTTTCTGCCATACATGCAGTGAGTTTGCAATATGCCCAGATTGTTTTTTAATTTAGAAAAAAAAAACCCTAAATGATCTGCAATCTTTCAGGGTTTCACATATAATGCATGAGATAATAAGCAAAACTTTTTTGACAAATAATTGTTAAATTGACTATGATGTATAAAAGGGGACACTGGCAGCTGCAAAATGAAAAATAACCTTCAAGTATAAAGTTTCTCTCAGCTCTACATAGCTTTTCATGCATATTTCAGATGTTTGTTGTGGTTTTCCGACAAACCAGGCAGCTTTCATCAGCTTTTTTCCTGCAGAACAACAATAAGAGTTTATTAAATTCTTTAAAGATGGACAAACTTAACAAGTATTAAGTGACTATGGTGGAGCTTTTTAGCTTCTAGAAAGATTGAGGCAACCAAAACAGAGTAAAAAGAGAATAAATTCTGGCCTTCAGAGTCTGAATGATTGGTATGTTGCTTCTTATTTGCGGAATATGTAAATAGAAAACTGTATGCTAGCATTTTTTAACATATAAACTTTAGAGGAAGACTGTGCGTTACTGTTTATGGCTTGTGTTATGTTGCACTTAAGAGGCAAAAAAAAGCAATGAACACAACTTTTAAGGGATTTTTGCTTGACTTTTCTTGTCATCGACTTTTAAAAGAGGGACAACATAACAGCTCCTAAAAAGTGAAGCTTTAACATCTCAACCACCCTCTAGTGTCTGACTGAAGTATAGGTCATAAAGCCTACCCCTCTTTGTTTGCAAACAGGATACAGGTCAAAATAAATATCAACAGCAAACTTCAAATGAATTTTCTACAAAGATGGTTTTCTGATATTTTTGCTACCCTTTATTTTGGCCAAGTGTTTATTGTTAAAATAACTTTGATTATAATTCATCATTTGACAGCAAACCCTAACTTGTGACTGAGTCAGGCAGCTGTATTGGGGGACCTTGATATAGCAGCTTCATCCAGTGATCACTTGTGTGCAGACTCTGACACTAGGGCAGCGCCTTGTTCAGTAATAGTTTGGCTTTATTTTTGTACAGTGGGAAGAAATGGAGACATGTTGTCCATCTTTTTTTACCTTCATTGGTCTTTGTTGGTGTTGGTACAGTGAACTCATTCTTGAACTTGAAGTGCTCAACAGAAAAATGGAGGCTTGAACATCTACATTTCCATGGCAACTGGACAACTCAATCCACTGTGGAAGATCATGTGATCTGATCAAGAGCTCCAGAAAAGCCACTGAGGGAATCTGATGGTGAGATCGATTTTGTCCTTTAAGAAGTTTTAAAATTCCTTTTGAAAAACTTTGCTTGTCATATCTAATCCTGTCTACTTCCATTACATTTATTGGATAACATTACCTGTGTATTCTCTTTTTCTGCCTGATGTTGAGAGTTTTCATGGCCTCCTGATAATTCCACACACACACACACACACACACACACACACACACACACACACACACACACACACAAAGAACTCTCTTTAGTCACATACAAATATGTGTGGGCATAATGAATCTCAGAGTT
>JAQMCX010000023.1:7814620-7827907 GCA_029814765.1 Acanthurus leucopareius | reverse complement strand
GACAGACAGATAGATAGATAGATAGATAGATAGATAGATAGATAGATAGATAGATAGATAGATAGATAGATAGATAGTGAATAGAAGCAATGATAGGAGAAAAATGAGAGAGAGAATCAGGCGAATAGAGAATAAAAAGCTACCACAGGGGAGAGTCAAGTGTGAAAGACACAGAAGAAGACAGAGAAGAGCAAAGACAGAGAGACTTAAACTGGCAAAGCCATCCCCGGCTTCCCCGTTGTTGGCACTGTAGTGTGCTTGGAGCAAGGTATGAGTCTAGGTAACCGGCTATAGCAGCGTGGAGTCTCCTGGGCACCGTTCTCTTCTATCTCATCCTCAGCACTCAGTGGAGCACAGCAATCACTCCTCTCCACACCCTGCCACAGATCTGCACCCGCAATTACACCCCAAATCAAATGAGTCTGGGACCGAGAGATGGAGGGGCGGGGGGCAGTTAGACAGGGCGGGGGAGTGAGGTGGAGAGGAGACAGGGATGGCTTGGCAGATGTGCATGCAGGGTTTATCATGCCAGCTCTGCATCTGAGTGGTCTGAGAGAGGAGAGTGGAGAGTGAAGCATGCGGAGCGATTTAGAATTCATCTGAAGCCTGTTGGTTTAGAAAAGGCATTCATGCAAAGAAATGGCTTGAGCTTTTTTGTAGAGATTTGGTGTGAACAATAGTGCTTGTACAAAAGATATGTCCCTTGAAGCAGAAGAAACACCTTTTTTTTTACAGTTTTCTAATGCAAATGGAATGCTGAGATCTACAGCCACACAAAGTGGAAACTATGATGATACCTCATAAAGATGGATGAGAAGAAGAGGCTGGAAACTGAAAGAGTAAATGGCAGAACATGATGGCAGACTTAAACCTGGTGGTATAAAAGGTGGCTGGAACAACAGAGCTGAGGGAAAAATACCATCCTGCTCTGCAGAATTTCAAACACTACATTAAGTTACATTTAGCTGCTGCACCTGGTCTTTCTTTAAGTTTTTAAGAGTCAAGAGTTTAAATTTAGCAATACATTCCTATAGCATCATCAGACTCCTGATGGAAGCAATGGTATCAATATCAATAAAGCAATAATACAGCATGTCCTGCTTTGTTATTCCACACATTCTTCTCTCTTATCAAAACCTTGTGCTCAAGTTACCGGCAATGCAGTGTGACCACCAACAGTTTGGTTGAAGATGTTTGTGTATTTGGTATGCTAGCAGTGGCTAATGTAGCCTTGAGTTGCTAACCTGAAGCAGAGATGTGGAGAGGGCTGCAGAAGTTTGGTTAGCTTTACTTTTTTCTAGCCTCACCAACCCGAACTTCAATTTTTTTTTTTTATTTCAAACTTGTAGAATTGAGCCTGACTTCAGTGACATTCAATGCAATTCATCAGACTTCACAAAGACTTTGTGTGACCTTTTTCATATATGCGGTAATACTCATCAAGACCTGTAAACAGGCTTTCATGGGTAAAATTGGAGGAATTCTCCTTTAAAAATTGGTGCTTTTCCCTCTGCGGTGCAGGTCTTAAAGCTGCACTAAATATTTTTAGAACAATGGATGAATTGACCCACAGGAGCTGCTCACAGGGACAAACCCACAGGGAATTTTCACCAACCCTGCAGTTCCCCTCAGCTCTGCAAAGACTTTCAGCATTTTTCAGCTCATTGTTTGGCTTTTATAGCCCTCAATTTTATTGTTTTCACAGCAACTTAGAGTTTGTGCACTAAAGACTTCCACTTGTCGGGCGGGATAACTTACAGTTTAGTCCTCTGCTGACTTGAATGGGGATAAAATGATTTCTTTGTGTAGCCCTTTCACATTTTGGATCAAATTCTGATTAAGAAATTTGTTTTTTTGTGAAGGTAAGGAGGCTCAAAAATGCATCCAGCATTTTACAGACACCTGTTTCACAATGTAAGCCCATCAGAAAGAGTTTTTGAACCCCTTTGCATGAGATGATATTGTAATTACAGATTTCGACCACTATATTACATTGGCTTTAAAACCTGGTGCAGAATTTCTCGGTAGTGCAGGATTTTAGTCTGTGACCAGTGGTTAAAAGTCCTCACTAATATATGACAGACGCATTTTAAAATATGATTTGTATACTGATATCTCTGCAGTAAATGTGACATCATGGTCTGGTGATTTAAAGTAAGAAGGAAGAAGGAATAGAAAGAAACGTGTTCTGGTACTCCTTTTTATTTTCAGTTTTTCCACTCTTTCCACTCTTTTCAGCTGCAAAATTTTATTCCCATCACACCCAATACTGTTGCTTGAGCTGCATGAACGTGGTTCAGAGGCTGATGAGGAGCATTACTCAGTTCAATGGAGAAACATGGAAACAACAGTTTTCCTCTTGCAAGGGAAACCATGGCCTTTAAGAGCAGACAAGTAAAAGCTAAAAATGTCCCAAACTGCAACATCTTTCATTAGGTTGGCCCTCGCCAGCACTCTCATTTTGAAAAAAAAAGAAGGCTGTACAAGGCCTTTCAAAAGGGGAGAAAAATGTTTTTGTATTGTAGAGCTCAATGACAGATATTTGAGAAATGAAAACATTCTCATATTTTTTTTCTGGACACTTTGTCAAATTACTCCTCTTACATGGTTTCTTTTGACTTTGCCTGGTCAAATCCTGCCTCATCAGGATAAAAAATCATTACATGTGGGATGCAATGACACAAACGCTATTTAATTTTGAAAAATACTTTTGAAAAATACTTTAATCACATAAACACAATAAGTGCTGTAATTCAAATAAAAGTGGGCATTTTTTTATGTCTGAGGGAACTGAAGGACAACACATTAACATACAGTGATGTGATTTTATCTTTATTCAGTATATGTTGGTGCCTCAGCTCGCTCATATTGTCACTTTTCCTCTCAAAGGGAACCTTAAAAAAAGCAGCCACAGTGTGATTCATTGCAACTCCTCTTCATCCTGTTGATGGCTGAGAGGATCACAGAGTCGATGTGCTGAAAGATGCCCCTGTCGTGCACAAACAGAACTCTAAAGCTCTTCAAGCTGCATGACATGATGTGCCATCACTGTGTTGCATTTTTCTGCCTCCTGCTCAGGTGTAAAGTTTGTTGTTTATTCAGCTAACCACTGTCACAACTGTGGCATAACTCTCAAAAAGTAATATATTTAATTTTAAGTCCATAAATGTACGTATAATTTTGTTTTATTCTTATTGTGTCTATACTAATATTTCTGTTTTCATGAGCTTATTTAGCTCATTGACACTAATTAGCCGATTGCTTGATGTTATTAGCATATTCTTTTACTTTGCTTCTTTTGCTTCATTTAAATTAAACTGAATTCAGTGCCCTTCAGGATTGCTTCCTTATTTAAATAGGTAAATTTTATAAAATATCAGGTCAGATGCATGAGCCATACTTCAGATGGCCTCCTTCGCTTATCAGTCTTAATTAGTCTAATGCTAATGTCAGTTTTATTGGCTGGCTTCTCAGCAGCCACACCTTGCAGTTATTGGATGCATGTATTTTGTAGCAACTAATCTCTAACTATCTTTAAGCATTAGTTTGTAAGAGGCAATCTGTTTTATTTTGATGCCCATTCAGTGAGCTCTTACAGTACCTTTTTGAAGAGGCTAGACGTACAAAGCTTAAACGTACAAAGAACTGGTGCAACCACTTCCTGATCCTACAAGATACTTCAGGTTAAGTTGATGGCACGTTTTCAAATATGGGAAAATTATCTCTTCCTCTTCAGGTGTTTGCTGTGTGATTTTCTATTATATCGAGCTTTAGCACTTCTGTGAATTAGTTTTGGTGTTGCATTACATGTAGTACTTGCAGCACTATATTTTAATTAGTCAGACTAAATTGATTTTCTTCTCAAGTGTAGATTTCATTGTTTACTGGTGTGCAGAAGTAAATTTTTTTTACTTTTTGTATGGTAGCAGTAAGAAATTCTAAAGCATTACGAGCCAATGGGCCCATGGTTAGGGATTTAAACAAATTGTTTAGAGATTGGACGGGACAGCATCTAAGCAGCAGAGAAGTGTAAAAGCTTCAATGTGAATGACTCAACACGGAAATGAAGGAGACAGCAGGGTGACTGGCCCATTTCGCTTTAAAAGAGACCCAGAAAGCAGAGAGCTCTTCTTTGTTTTCCTCCTGAGAGGAGAAAAGAGGGCAGAAAGGTGTGTTATTCCACGTGAGCGAGGCGGAATGAAGAGATGGGTAGTGAGGGGAGATAAGGTTCATTAGAGGAGGTGAGCGGGAACAATCGGTAATCTCCATTTTAACCTTACCTTTAGAGGAATACTGCGGTTGCTGCTGTGATAAAGGACTAGTGCAGCCCCAAGATATGCACAGAATACTGATTAATCCCTTACCATTGTTATCAGGAGGCGTCAGCTAATGCTGGGATGCTGAATCGCACTCAGCCGCTGTGGCTGAGGACATCTTTTCTCCCTTTCTCTTTCTCTCGCTCTTGTCCATTTTCTGGGTCCATCTGTCTCTCTCTTCATGAGGGAGGAATGAGTGCCTGGGGCCTTTGATGGCATAAGGGGGCGTTAGTGTTTTGATAAGTATTGATATCAATCTTACAAATCTGAATTTAATGACCTGATGTGCCCGGACTGTGGACATTCGTCATAGAATCCCCATATGAGGAAAAAAGCTAAATATAGGTCCACTGAAATCACATTGACTCATTCTTGCTGCTTTATCATAAACTATGACGAAGACAACCCTGTGTATTTGTGTTATCGATTTACCTTGCACCTTTTCAAACAGACAGGACAGTAACACAAAAGAAGGCATGCCTTTTGTGTGAAGAGCATGAGATCAATCTGGGAAAGTGAGGAAGGAAAAGCAATAAGAGATGTGAAAGGGTAAAGATAAAAAAAGAAAGAAAAACAGGGGAAAAGCACAGAGTGGAGAGTTCTGAGAGGGGAAGAGTGGTTGAATCTGGGCTAGAGTTCTTACCATCCTTCCTTCTCTCCATCCACATCCTCCTCCTCCACCCTTGCTTCTTCTTTCAGACTGTCTCTCTTGATGGATTGGCCCATCAGTTAGAAATAATTAGGATGAGCTGTAGTCTTGTCTTGCTGAATGCAGTATCATCAGGGAGCAGGGTCAAGCCTTAAAAGCAGAACTTCATCCTTCTTTCACTTTATAATCCTGAAGAGGGGGGGTTGCACATAAAATTGCATCATTCAACTTTATTACACTGATACCTCTGTTCGGGATCCTGCAAAGACAAGCAGTTAAAGTCAAACAGCTGATGATTTCACCTGCTATTTTATTAAAACTGTAGGCTCTAAGTGTACAGAACCAGATTCAGTCTGACCAAACATGACACCGAGACAGTTCATGTACACAACAGTCCTGTCTGTGTGTAAGTAATAATATGGACTGAGCCTGAAGGCATCATCACATACTCATTTTTCAATTCTCTCTGTCTATATTTTCATTCATTTATATGTAGAGAGTCACTCCCACTTCAGCGGATACTTTTGTCCACTAGAGGCTAACAGTCAATGCAGTAGATTGCTGATTAAACCATTTTCATACTTATACCCCTCAAGTGTGTACAGTTTATTAAACTCTAACATAGTGCTATGATAAATGGATCAGTTAGATGCATTATGGGAGATGAGTGACTCACAGATTATGGTTTTTCCAGTGTCTCTATGCAAAGATACTTCTTAATAAGTTTAAAGGAATAACTAGGCAGTTTTATCATCTTGCAGTCTTAAAGGTTTGTTACACACTTTTTTGTGGAAGCTTTTGGGGCTGCTTTAAAGCTGCACTGATCCATAATTTTATATTAATTATATATTAATTATAACTATATTTGATTCATTATATTATTGTTAATTAATTAAATATCTGCTTCTAATATAAAAAGTGTCACTTTTGTAGAACGACCAACAGAGAATTATCACCCTGCTCTGCAGCAATATGAAACTCTTACCTGTCTATAGCTCCATAGTTTTTAAAGTTGGAGGCCTCAAGGGGGCAGTAGGGGGTCACAGGGAATTTGGGTTCGGGGGAAATGATAACAAAATAGTTTTGATAAGAAGTTTTTCTGCATTATAAATAGATATTATATACAATAATAAAATTGAAATCTCATTTTCCATGTCTGTCTCTCTAATTGCCCAACAAGTCAAACATTATTCATTATGTCTTAAACTGTCAGTGTTGACTTGGGACGCTCGGCAACGAAGCTGCTCTGCTCCTGCAATCTAGTTTGCCTGCCTGCTAACATGAAGCTAGCCAGTGCTAACTTTTTAAATAGACAACAAACTAAAACTTAAATGTTTTATCTCTTTTCTGACACAAGTGATGACTGTTTCTAGCAGAAAAAACAACGATAGAAACATACTGTGCCAAGCTCAGTGTAAAAAAGTGGCTGAAAAAGTTTGCATCCACCCAAAGAACGAAGTCGAACATTTAGCTGCTCAAGAACTAGGTGTTGTTTTTTTCAGGAGCGAGCAGGCAGCACACTAGGATTAAAAATAGAGTGAATATTAAGTTAACATTGCCAGGAGTGCTGATGTTTTCATCTGCCTGAAAATGGATAAATAGCCAGCTGTTCACTAACAGTTTTATTACAGTTATTTTACAGTGTTGTGTTTACAGCTTGTTCTGCTGCCACCAAGTGGCCAAAAGCTTTGCCCACAAAATGCCTGTTTTTATTTAATGGGTTCAGTGAAACAAATCTTTGAGTAACAATCGATAGCTGAAACATGTACATAGTTGCTACAAGTCCTCTAATTGAGAATGTAGAAGGTCAACCAATTAGAGTTTTCCTTTAAAAATAATTGAAATGCACATATTTTTGTGTCCAAGGCTGCATATATGGCTGAGAAATAAGACTTTTCATCTCACTGCAGCTTTAACACAAGGTTTTATGAAACAACCTCTTACATTGCCCTGAATAAATTGAATTGTGTCTGTCTGTGCCAAAAAAAAGATGATGGCAGACAGTACTGCCAATCCCTAATGACACCCATCTCCACCTGTATAGGTTGTTACTGTCATCTTGGGTCGCCTCGGCCTGTCTACTGTATCTGGCGTCTGCAGCCTCCCTCTCTGTCCTTTTCACTGATGAGACCTGAACCCCAGTGGACCATCTCACCCTTCTAGATAATGGCTTTATTTGTCAGGATGGAGACTGACCTTCTGCTAATACCAGTGAACAGTGCCATAATATCCCATTCATCATCATCATCATCATCATCATCATCATCACCATCTCTCTATTCTCCTTCTTCCTATTGTTTGGCATGTAAGCAAGTCCAGGGGAGGGCATGAGCTGTATTTGAATAAGTTTGTGAGGTGTCTCTTTTCTCATTCAGACTCTTTCTCTTGTTACTTGTTTAAGCAATTTACTCCCTAGATGAAAAAATTCAGCTCATCTTTTCTCAGTTGTCTCTTACAAACACTGAACCTGTGGTCATTGCCTCACCCACCTGAAGAAAATTTGCAAAAACTCAGACAGACACCGGGTCCGTAGTTCATTCCCTGTGCAGATTCATTATTCAAACATGACCTTTCTCGCTCTTCTGCTTTAAAAGTGGCACCTTCATGAATTTTGTCAGATAGACAGATTGGTTGGCACCTTGAAAAATGCAAGGTGGTAGAGCTGCCACAGACAATCCTGTGCTGGCACTTTCCTCCTTACCAATATTGGAATGAATGGGTTTCTGAGAGCAAGTGCAGTGAGAGCGGCGGGGGGCTGTGTTTTTTAGCCTTTTTGACCAAAACAGAGAAATGAGGGGTTGTGTGAGACTGACACATAAAAGAAAGAGTGTGTCTGGATGCATGTTTGCGTGAGTAAGTGTGTGCACGCCACTGCCTGGGTGTTTTGCTGGGCCTTTCATGTTCATTGCATGGTGCCTTGTCTGTGTCAGGCTTCACATACTGATCACACTCTGAGCCTGAGTGGCTCAGCTGGCCGGAGAGGACAGGGTAGGAAAGCTGCATGTTAAAAAAATGACTGGTCACCTCTTTCATGGCTTTTGTGCTTCAATGTTGCGTGATTTTTGCACCAGGTGTGTACCCTGAGCAGGGTTAAACACAAAGCAATCCATCCCTGATATACCCTCTCTCACGCACTCTGCCTCATTTAAATACAAAGTACATTTAAACTCATGTATGTGGGGAAAAAAAAGGAAAAAAAAGTGACATTTCAGGACCTGAGTTGCCTGTGAAATACACTTTTATTTGCAAACAACATTTCATGACACTATCTCTCAAACGTTCACTCATCTTTTCTGTTCTGCTTCACCCCCGAAAAGAGATTCTGTCTCAAAAATAACCTTCAGGAGATGTTTCATAAATACTAACTATGAGAAACATGTTATGTTATCAGTAAGTCTTCCTTTGCCGCAGGCATGATGTATTTTACATGGCAGCCACAGTGAAACCTGCTTCATCCTGCTGATGGAACTGAAGTGAGGAAGATGAAATTCCATCTATTGAACGCAAACCCATTTTCAATTACACAAAAACCCCTCACACCCCATGCGTAGGTCCGTGCCTGTGCCTTTTCTTGTAAAAAAGACAGGGATTGCTCTAAAATGCTATACAATCTCTGAACAAATGGGAAAAAAGTTACTGCACCCTTAGTTTTAAAAAAAAACACTCTTCTTAGTTTTGCCAGAGCAAAACTGCTCTATGCTTTACTTCACATCCTGATAAGCCATGCATACCATCTTTTTTTATGATAAAGAAAACAATATTTTGCTCAAAAGTTATCTGAAGGTTGGAATGTTTTATGAGTTGCAGCAGGAGGTTAGTGCCAAGCTGCGTCACGTATCCTGGCATGGATTTAATGGAGACTGATACAGGCAGTGAATCACTTTTGTGCACACACTGCTAGATGAAACTGGAAACTGCCAACATGTTTAAGTTGGTCTCTAACACTGTCAAATATATTCAGCCACAGAACTATGCAACTGTGCAGAGACAAAAAAAATCTACATATTCGATCATTTTTAAGATATTAAAAAACTGAACATTAAAAGTAATAAATGCGCCCATTGCTCCAAATTCTCAGTTTCCCTAAATGAAAACACCAGCTTTCCACCATGCTCTGTGTGTGTCACATTCAAATCAAATAAGGTGGAGAAAAAAAAGCTAAAGATCCAAACCACACAGCCTTGACATAAGTCTTTCAACGCCACTTAGTTCTGCCTCTGACTCAGAACCTTTGTGCAAGCAGCATTCCCTTTACAGTGCAGAGACCATCTCTGTCCTGAGGTTTCCCATAAGGGACACACAGGTATGCCTCACCCCAAGGTTGATAAACAGAAGAAAAGACCTGTTTGGAGAGAGATGCAAGGCTGGATGATGGGTTTGTCTGTGGAAGATAAGGCCTTGATCTCAGGGTGGCATTTGTCCAGTGTATCTTCACATTGGTTGCACTGTAGCATGAAAGCTTCGAGAGTTAAAACACAAGGGATTTTGTACGAACATGTCCTCACACTCTTGTCTCCCACAAACTACACTTATTCACGACTACGGTACTCCCTTCCAATTTTATGTTGGGAAATGTTAAAACAGGCAGGGTTCTTCCAATAACTGCACAAGGGTTTAAGTGATAGTACATAAAACAAGACATACACCCTTTTCACTGCAGACTACTTGACTTGTCAAAGCAGAGGAAAGCTCAGGTGGAATTACAGCATTAATGATTGCTGCATTTCACTTAGATGAGCCAGTTCCAGGACTCTGTTGTTGTGAATGCTCCCTCACTGACATGTCCTCCTGGGACACTTGGTGGAATGAAGCCACAGATAATGTTTTTACAACTGTGCTTTTCTTGCTTTGTCAAGTCAAAATGTTTGCTGTGAAAAGGTCTGCTGGGGCTCTCTCTCTCTATTCACAGATGATTCTGATTAAATGTCAGTCAAGTGAACTCATCCTGCTTCAAGCTTTATGTGTTGACTTTTTCAGTTTTCAACATTAATCACATTCTGTGAGTGCATAAGCAAAAGCATTTAAAGTAAGAACATACTGCCATTTGGCAACTGCAATTAATGGAAATCATGAGATAGACAAATTAAATGTTCAGTACAGTACAGTATACAGTATGTCCATTCAGTATTGCATCCAGCAAAAAAAAAATTACTTGTTATGCTTTAAACAAACAAACAAAAAATACAGTCATGCTAGCAGCTCTGAGATAAATGTTAACACCCCCATGCTACTGTCCTCATAATGACAATGCTAACACACAGCATTTAGCATAGCAGACTGTATATTAAACATTGGAAAGAGCCACCAGCAAACAGCCAGTGCAGAATAGCCTTGGTTACACATGACTTTAACCCATTTATAAATGAGTTATGTCATTTAAATTAGTTTGTTCAATACATGGACCTCCTTGGGGACTAATTGGCTTTTGGAGCCAGCCTCAAGTGGCCACTATAGGAACTGCAGTTTTGGGCATTTTTGTTTAGTTTTTGTCAACTTTTGAGCCCCAGTCCTTACAGCTTTATTAGTAATTGCCAGCAGGTTTAATGTTTATTATGCTAGCCATTAGCTAGTAACAAGTTAGCCTGCCAGCAATTGCTAACAAGCATTAACACAAAGAACAAGTATTGGACTGATGTCCTGAGAGGGACATTAATGTGTGCACCAAATTTCACAGCAGCTCATCCATTAGTTGTTGATAAATTTCACTTAAAACCACAAATTTTAACATTGTGGTGGTGCTAGTGGAATAAATGTGGTGATTACCAAAGTCAATAGGATTCATCACCTGAGAAACACAAATATTTCTACAGTATTAAATACAATAGCTGACCTGACCTGAATCTGGACCAAAGTGATGGACCAGCTGAAAGCACAGTGCATTATGACAAATATTTCCATTCCTAGAGCCATGCAACTGGCAGGAGAAAAAAACAGAATTGAAGAATCTTTTCCTTCAGCTGTCATACAACGTAATTGTTCTATTTTGTACAACTGTATTCAACAGTTTATAAAATCCGGCTGTAAAGTCTGGAGACAGACGTGGACAGAAGTGGAGTGTAGCTACAGAAAAAATGTCAGGGCCAACCTTTCAATTCTGACTGAATTTTTTTAAATGATAATAGTAAACTGAATCTTTTAAATGATAATAAGAACAATAAAATGCTAAGATGTGAACATTCCAGACAGAGCTATAATGCAGTGTTTTAAATTTATAATTTGCACTGAGGATGCAGTCGTGAATCATTGCTGCAAACAGACAGTGTGAGAGTAATGCGAGGAGACACGAGTTTTGGGAGCATGTGGCTCAGAAGTCTGTCCCTTTAAGCCCTGTGAGATATCATACTGGGACCAGTTCCAACTGAAACTTCAAATCCATCTTTTCTCTTTGGTTTTCTAATTAGCAGTTAACAGATGATGCATCCCGGAGACAGAAGGGAGAGGCACGTAGCGGTGTACAGCAAAGCCTCTGCTGACTGATGTCAACCCCGTATGCCACCCAGTTCTTGTGATTTTGAGATTTTTCAGGTGAGTGATTTTCCCCTTTCCTTTGCACGCTTCAGATCGGGAGTTGGGCTGATCTCAGTTAAACTCTTAATAAGCCCCATTTCACGGCATGCAGCCAAGAGATTAGATCTGACAGGGCAGGCGTGGGCTAGGACTGAGACTACAGATCTGCAGGCTAAGCTCTGGATTGGAAATGTTCCAAAGCCTGGTGCAGCTTGTTGTAGGAGAGCTCCTCGCTGCATGATGATACCAGGAGCACATTTGTGAAAAAAAAAAAAAAAAAAAATCCACACTCCCTGTTGGCCAACCCACCTGCTATACCACATTTTAATCCAACCTTTACTGTCCTCCCAAGAGATACACTTATGGGTGGAAGTTTCATGGAATGGAGTAACAGTTCCAACTTTCTCGCTGCCAGATGTTGTTGGAGTTTTTTAGACTGCTGACCTATCCCGCCTTCTGCCCTGGAGGGGGCTCTGCCTACATCACATGAAGTGTGAGCTATTGGTTTGAGCTGCAGCAGCATATGAATCATATTCCACAAGAAGCTAAAGATGTGTTCTCACAGCCCGGGGCACGGGCAGGTGAACTCAGCATGCCACATGGCTTAGGGGAGAGCTTATTAGGCTCTGAGCAGAAAACACATTATCCACAGTGGACCAAGGCCACAGAGAGATGATTTCCATTATGAAAGCCTTTAATTCCTCTGCTGTGTGTAGGAGGGGGAAGTGGAAATGCGGAAAAAGGCTTCAGGAGAGGAGTGACACCCTGGCAGCTTTGCTTGTGCATGGGTGTGTGATGTCGTCAAGGTCCATCTACTCATCTACTCCTCACTGGCAGTGAGGGAGAAATGTAAATTCTCTGGTTTGTTGCTTGAAAACGCTGTTTTTATGAGTAATTACACTGTTGATAATACAAATAGCCAACCATCTGACCTCACCGACTTTTCTCTCTCTTTTTCCCTGTTGCTCTCTTTTCTTTGAGCTTGTAAAATTAATCAAATTTTCCCTCAGGGTGTTTGTTGCAAATAGATTTAAGAGAAGGTTCACAAGGAAACTCAAGGCCTGCAAATGAAAAGATGTGAAAAGCGAGAGTGACATGATGGCCGCGCTCAATATTTCCTCCTCCAACTAATTTCATTGGTAAACAGCATTTAAAGAGCAGATTAATTAAATTCATGCTAGACTAAGCTAAAGAACATCTATAGCAGATCTGTAGTTCAGCAAGAGACACAATTTTTTTGATACCAAACAAAAAAGAAATCAGTCACTTTGTGGGGGTGCAGTTAGAAAGTATAATGAAGTTATATTGTTCATCATTTCACAAGGAAAAAAAATTGGAATTAATGCATACTGAATGACTCCTACTTCTTTTAACGCATATATAAAAACAGATGTACACAAGGCATTTTAACCGTAAACACACATAAACACCATCCACCCAGACAGTGAATTATTGGCTCTGGAGCGTAGCAGCATTGCAAACCTTTTTTTCCCCCTCACCATGCACCTGTTATTTATTCACACTGTTCATGGTATTTATTATAGTTGCGCTCTTCAACAGGGTGAATCATGGCCATTTTCCCTGCTGTCAAGCCTTATTGTAAACCTCATATATTGAAAATATCAATCTTTTGTGTATGTGGAACAGAGAGCTGCTTTACCAATATCACCTATATGTACATACTGCCCCCCAGAGGCCGAACCCTGTAACTACAGTCAGACAGAGCTGCAGTTACAAAGATGGATGGATGGATGGATGGATGGATGGATGGATGGATGGATGGATGGATAGATAGATAGATAGATAGATAGATAG
>JAQMCX010000023.1:7647745-7814420 GCA_029814765.1 Acanthurus leucopareius | reverse complement strand
TAGATAGATAGATAGATAGATAGATAGATAGATAGATAGATAGATAGATAGATAGATAGATAGATAGATAGATAATAAATTGTTCCTTAAATGTTAAAACTACTAAATACTAATATTAACCAAAGAAATAAAATATTAGAATTGATAAGTGGCCATATTTGCATCAACTTCATAACAATTAAACAAGTGTTTGTCATGGATGCTTACTTAATATACTTTTTTTCTCATCAGAAATTGTTGACCTGACATAGGTAGTGTCACCAGTAACATAAACAATGGTTATATTTCATTTAAGCCAGTGATTGTGTTGTTAGTGTGTTATTGATTATAACTGTGCTTTTCCTGCTACTATGTCAAGATGCTCCGCTTTAAAAACTTCTTTAAAATTATCAAAATTGTGGTTAATTCCAATGAACCATCAGTTCAGCTCAACTGTTCCTCACTGTTTAATTTAAGGTATCTACTTACACTGCATTGCCTTCGAGTTAGACTAAATCCTAAAATAAAGGCTTCTCAGAAACTTGATTGACAGCGCTTGTGCTTGAATGGAGTGTAACTGAGGACATAGTAGTTCTGCAAACATTATTTGAGGATTATGTTGTTTGCCGTCTCCGTGCCAAGAAGCACATCTTAGAGAGTGTGTATCACTTGTTTGTGTAACCTGTAGATGTGGAGGCCTCCTAAGAGCTGCATCAAATTGAATTCCTCCCTCGCTTGATAAGTGAGCTCATTTAAGCTCCTCAGTTTTGCATTCCTCAGAAACACTTCATCACAGCACGATACACCAGGCACAATACTCAATTGCCAATGCTCCTGAAAATTCCTGCGATGCAAGTTTCATCCAGACACTCAAGCAAAGAGACACATGCTCATCACCTCAAAATGCAAAGCAAACATTATGCTGGTGGCATATGAATGAAATAAAGACACAAAGAGGGGGAAAAAAGAAGAGAAAAGGAGATTTTAAGTGAGCCCACTGGCCAAATTTTAAATAAAATTCATGATGTATTTTATGCAGATAGATATTAGATATATGCAAGTTGCCATCATAGAGAAACCATCATATCACAATATCAAAAGGCAGAGGAGGCAAATTTTATTCAGCTTTTTATTTAGAGTACAGATTCCAATTCTCCTGAAGCCATCTTACCTCCACAGTTTGTGCTGTTGTGACTGTCTTCCCTTCACGGTCATCAAAGGAGATGAAATGAGACCTGGGAGATTTCATCTAAAGAGATAATTAGCCCTCTAGTCTTCCTCCTCAGCTTCTCAGCCAGAGTCGCTGCTGTTGCCTCGTAATCATCACCTTACTAATTTAGAAGGTTATTGATGAATAGAATCAGGCCAAGTCAGTAATGAGACATATTTATGCAGGTCTCTTTGTGCTGGATCCCTCACAGTCGGTGTGAGAATCTAAGATTTCCAGTAGAACAAAGGGGCACAAACAGAAGCAGGGTGATGCAACAAAGACAAGATTGACATGATAACTTGAAGGAAGACAGCAGGATGCTGCAAACTGACAGAACGCATAAGACTCTAACTATGGTAACCTGCCTACAAGTAACTCTTTATGTACAATAACACTGTCTTGGGAAACATAGCATGAATAGCATCTACAAGATGTATCACTGGTTTGTGTAATCAGACAACCTACAGTAAACATTATAGCATTTAGGTGAAAAAAAAAAAAAAAAGAAATTCATTTAGCTTATGTGAAATGCTATTTAATTTAGATTTCATTAAGTTAACATTACAACATAAGTTTTTCCTGTAGATAAACAACATATCCACCTCCTTCACCCATTTATGATCCACTTCACATAAACACCTTCTCATTTATCCTCTTCTATCTTCATACGCCCCCAGAAAATGTACATGTTTCTGCAAATTTGAATTCTTTAAAGCTCCATATCCCTGCGGCATGGTTCAGTAGCGGAGACACACACATGTTCCCAGAGTCAGAGTCAACAATTCAAACCTCATAAGTTATAACTTAATCATGAGGAAAAAATAAATAGCAAGTATTTATATTCACTACCATTTTTTTAAACACTTGAGCTAATATAAATGCTTTGTGTACGTCTGTGACAAAACCTTTCTTTCTGAAATGTATTATTTGTGTTTTGCTCTGATTTATTGCTAACCTCTACTTAAAACACCACAAATGAACCACATTTAATAGATTCTGTAGGTAAGACTCAGACCCAGCCAATAAAAACTACATCAACCGTGTATAACAAAATACTCAATTTAAAATCATCCAAGCATATTCCTTAAACTCCTCCCTCCAAAAAAACCTATATAGCAAAATCAGTCACAAGTATTGCAAAAAGAGTTGAGTAAAGCAGATCCGCTACACAAGGTTTGGACTTTTCTGATAGTCAGTATTGAATGCATTTGTTCAACACAAGCTTGTTTCTCTCTAATTCTATTCTGTTCATCAACAAGATACTGTGCCATTTCTAAAGTCTGTGTGTACGTGTTCAGTAAATTAGAATAAAAATCAGTAAGATGTCCTAATAAAGCTGATGCCCCTTTCATTAAGAGGTATTCTGGGGTCACACTTTGAGGACACTGAAATGAGTTCAGTGGATTTGATTTGAATCATGCTGACAAGATTATATATATTCGAAGCATGTATTGAAAAGGAAGAAGAAGCCCTTTAAAAGATGAGATTTTAAAAGCCTCATTTGGAATATAATCACAATGTCTCCTCCATTTCTGCTTTGTCTGCAGCTCCTTTAACTTCTTTTATGGTAATGTGATGTAATCCAGTATGGTTTAATCCTGTCTGTTTCCTGATGCATCCTTTTCTGATTTAAGAAAATCAGGTTTTGCAGGTGGGCATGCATTCATTTCTCTAAACACTTAGTGTAATAATTATCTATACCAGTTATTAACAACTATTTTTTTCAAAGCCTTTTAATTTACTAATAAGTTTCAACTCAGATGACACATATCAAGAAGAGAGAGAATTGTCTGGGGATATTTTAGGTTGTATTTTGGTTGGAATGACCTCATCACCTGCATGTCTTTGCTTTCATGTCAATACAAGCAGGGTCATTATTCAAAAGCTCAGACGAGGAGATCACCTGAATCAATACAAGAGTCCAGACAATCATGTAGGGTTATAATTGTGAAATCCACAACAGTTTTTCATCTTGGTATGGGTGTTGCATCATCATTAGCAGGATTTATTCTGCCACTGAATAAACAGAATTTACAATCCCTGAGAAATTCTAGGAGTCATGACTGTTTATGCTTTATGTCTGCAGCCACTTGAGATGAAATGTTATAAGGATCCCCTCGACAATTTATCTGAGATGGAATTATTAAAGTCTCCACATAAAACTCATAGCATCAGCATATAAGCTGTAGACCTGAACCAGCAGATGACTGAAAAGGTAACCGAGGCACATTATCCTCCATTGTTGTGAGGGGGGGCTTTTACCATGCCTGACCCTTCTTCAATTGTAAATTGTGTGTTTCACTGTTCTCATATTAAATACTACACCACATGTGGACTTTGGAAGTTATACACAGTTTTTTTATTTCACAGAAGGATAAAAGGAATTGAGGTAGTGACATGAAACACAAAAATTAAGACAAGGGAGTGCTGGAAATATCACATTCATGCAAAAACTCACATTAAACATGGTTATGGACTGTTATCAAACATGGGGACAAAAATTAAGAAATGTTTTTATTATACTTGTATTACACAAAGCTGCTATTACATAAAATGAACAAGTGGCAGATCTGCTTTTAATATGATCACATCAGATGCACAAATTTTAAAAAGTTGCTGCATATGAAAAAAATAAAAGTTCTTGGATAAAATCTGAAGTGCGTTCTTTCACTTAGAGAAGTTTCTTGACGGATGTGTAGCTTTTATTTTTCTTCAAATGCCCCTGTTTCATTTTTTTCCCTAATAATTGTCCTGTGGTCCACAGTTGGCATTTCCTACTAAAAAGTTACCTTTGTTTGTCCACCAGGTGGCAGCACGCATATGTTGGAGAGATGTAACCATACATCCATGGATATAACTAGCTCTAAAACTGATCAGGCTTCTTCATTTTTAACTATGGTCTCGCATGAATAAAGTGTCTTTTTTATGATAAGTCAATTCCTTAGTTCTTAGTTATCATTAGCAGTGATTAATTCAGCTATCAGTGTGTCCGGTACTAAATTTATTTTTCTTTTTTTGTCAGTGCACTTCACTTTTTTCTAAGTTGCTAAGAGAGCTCATAAGCTCAGTAAAAATATATAAAATTTGTTCATAATAAAACAAAAATAGTCTGCAGTTTTTAGATAGGCTACGGGGTCAAAGTGCATTTTAGTTCGCCTCTCAAAATGGCGGCTGAACCCACACGAGAGTGGAGCGAGGAGCAGCTCAAAAGTGATGATTTGCCCAAAAAAGACATAATAAAGTTCATTCAGGACAATGCAGCCCACTCGGTATGTTCTTTTCTTGAGTCGCATTGTGGTTTGGGTTTGAGTATCGGTTGGGTTCAGTTTTGATGCTCACTTTGAGCTGCAGCATAACTGCGTTGTTAGCTAGTGAATGCCTTGTTAGCATTGATGTGATTTAGCATCAAGCTAGACATAGTAAACAACACAGAGTACTGCTTATACATGCGCAAATATCAAGCTGCCTGCAGCTTATTATTTCATCTGGCCAGGAATACAAACAGCTGCACTTAATGGCTCACGTGGTTTAATAAAGCCAGAAATAAGATCTCTCAGTGAGCTGGAGTAACGTTACAAAGATGATGGTTACAAAAAGCCACCATATGTTCACTTTCCCTCTCTCTAACTTCTCTTTCAGTTCCTCAATGAGCACAAGCTGCTTGGAAACATTAAAAATGTGGCCAAAACAGCAAAGAAAGAACAATTGATTATTGCCTACAATGAGCTCTTCGAGAGCAAAGTAAGTAATGACAATGTGACTCGATGTTACACACATTGTGCATCCTTGGGGCTTATGTGAGCAGACTGTCTTGGCTGTCAAACTCAGTCACAAATAAATGATTGTTTTTTAATGTTGTGTCATTTACAGAGGTTCAAAGGTACAGAACCAGAGGAGGAAGTGACCGAGAAGGTTAAAGCTGTCAAAATTGAAGAGAAGCCTAAAGAAGTTAAGACAGAGGTTGTGGACGAGGTACTGATCCAGCATGTTGATGATAATGAGATGTTTTTCAATTTTTCTTTGCACATATACAAACTATTACGAACCACTCCTTTTTTACTTTTCAAAGGGTCCCCCAAAGTACACCAAGTCAGTGCTGAAGAAAGGGGACAAGGCAAACTTTCCAAAGAAAGGTGACACTGTGAGCTGCTGGTACACTGGCACCTTGGAGGATGGCACCGTCTTTGACACCAATATTCCCTCAGGTGAGACAGACCTGCACCTGAATGCCTTGATCTACCCAAAATATTGTCTCAACAAAATGCTCCTGACACATTCTGACCCATCTTTAACCACATTAAGCCAGTGTATTTGTTTTCGTCACCCAATTTAACTGTTTGAACTATAATACAGATATAACCAGTAAATTATAATGAAGACCCCTCGAGTTTTAACCATCACTGTTGTCTCTCTGCAGGTGCCAGAAAGAAGAAACAAGCTAAACCACTGAGCTTCAAAGTGGGTCAGGGCAGAGTCATCAGAGGAGTGAGTAATGCAGATAGTTTGATTTTTACTCTATACATTCTAAGTTAGTAGTTTAAGCAACATGACACTTTTCTTTTCTCAGTGGGACGAGGCCCTTCTGACAATGAGCAAGGGTGAAACAGCTCAATTGGAGATTGAACCAGAGTGGGCCTATGGAAAGAAGGGTCTGCCTGAGTCCAAGTATCCTTTTCTTTGGCTAATGATGTGCTTTACATAGTGCACATAATGCAAATACATGCTTGTAATAACTTTATTTTATTAATAATTTCTTTTTTTCCATTTCATTCCCTATGTATCTGGACAGAGATCATGTTTTTGTAGTGTGGGTCTGAGTCTTGTATGCAGATATTTTCTGATCGGCATCAACCGTTGTCTTTTCCGTAACTCCAGCTCTACCAGAATTCCACCTAATGCAAAGCTGATTTTTGAGGTTGAGCTGGTCTCTGTGGATTAACTGACGGATGTTGGCCAGCATGCACTACATCTTATGGATGAAGAGGAAAAAATCCTAAATGGCCTTGCGGTTAAAATTCGAGTTAAAATGGCATTTGGACTGCGCTGTTCTGTTTTCTTTACGTCACCTATAGTCACGTTACGAGAATCCGTGACCAGGTATTACAATGTGTTAAGTTTTTGGCCTATTGGTGATGGCTTGTCAATAATGTATATATGAGACTTCCTGAAACCCTATTCTCTTTATTTTGCTCTTTTGCATGTACAATGTAATTGATAAATAAACATGTTTCAGAGACCTACTAATAGTAAGAATGGTAATTATTCACTTTCTCTCTGTTATGAAAAATATGGGATGTTAATATTGTGCAGTATATTCATATGTGGCATTGGTAGAGGAGAATTCTGGTTCTGCAATCCCTTCAGTAACAACATTTAAGCTATTTTGTGTTTTTACATAAGTCCTTTTTTATATATTAATGCCTCAGCTACTGATGTGGAGCTAAACTTGGATATACTGGCATGACTAAGTAATGTCTCACATGTCAACACAAAGCCACTTTGTAAAGATAACAATTAAGAAATCTAGGTAAGGAATTTAACCAATACGTTGGTGTTTATTCAGCAATGCATTAAGCAAGTGCTGAAAGAACCATTTTAGCACCAGGTATAGAGCAATTACTCAAAATTCCGAATTTCATGTGGCTTAAAAAATTATTTCACATCTGCTTCTATTCATTTGACCCAATTTTAATCAATAGCTCACTATACTATGATCAGTGACAAGAAGTTAGAGGTCCTGCATGGTCCAACAGTGAGAGTTTGTTTCACACAGGCAGCTAGTGTTCAGCTCCAAGCTATGGAAATTTGTCTCACAGTCAATACTCATTACATTGCCCTACAAGCTTGTACCTCCATAGCAATTTAAACTAGGCATGAACTCTGTTCATACAGTATACAGCAATAATTTGATCTCTGTAAAGAAACTGTACTGTAATTGGTGATAAAATGTTTATACATTACTTTAATCAGAACCTTAGAATTATCAAACTAAGGCTCACAGTATACACGGAAAAGTTGACAAACTTATGCCAAATCAACAGGAACCATAAAATGTGATTGAAAAGAATAGTAACAACACCCTGCTACTATTTTCCTTTAAGACACCACATGAATTGCAGAATATAACACGCAGTTTTTTCCAAGCCAATTTTTTATTCTGTACAGCAGGATAACATTTAACTTGGTAAAAACTGATGGGTTGGTCAATGTGTTGCTCCCTTTTTAAGGCATCATAGCACTTAGGAGTTGGCGTTGGGTCCCTTCTTCTTTCCGAAGGTGGGCACAACGTTCACGAAGCGTCTGTTGTACTGGATGCGACGCTTAGCACGGCCAGTCTTCTTTTTCTTCTTCTCCTGCTTGTCAACCTGGACAATGCAACAAGGAAAGGCGTCAGTTCTTTCTGAGATCAAACTGTAGCATATATTTCAATACATGCATCTTAAAGATAAGCAAATCCAAAACAGAACATGTAATAGACCTTTTCACATAAATATAAGTTAGTTACAATTTAATGGCTACAAAATCTGTACTTCAGATCTTAATGCACAAGTTTGTATTATACTGCAATATTAGGTGCTGGAAAAGTATTAAGTCTTACTTTGGGTGTCTGTCCCCTCACTTTACCGGCACGGGCCAGAGAGCCGTGGACCTTTCCTGAGAGGGGGAAACACAAAGTGTTACTTGGGAAATTTCAAAGACAAATTAAAGCTAGACGGCAGCTTTAGACGGCAAAATATACTGATAATTCAAAACACAATGGGATGCATTATCTAAAGAAAACAATTTTCTCTTGATTAACTTATTAATAATTATCTTCTAATGACCTGTGTGCCTGTAGTGGTTGTTAATCTTGCCTTATACAGGCAGCAAATTTGTTTAGTCAAATTTAAATGTTTGTGATCATCAAGAAATATTGACTTCTTGTGTTTACTTTTATCACAACAACATATGAGGCTTTTTTAAATTTTTTAATTTTACACAAGACTAGACAAACATTTCAGTTGTTACTAAGAACATTTAATGAGCTTTCCATTGCCTATGTTATTCAAAACTGCATACAAACAAAAACTTGTGGGATGCATCTGTATACTGACCTCCCAGCAGCCTGCCAGCCACCTCCAAGGTGCAGTGCTCTGAGACCCCACAGGATGCCAGGGAGGCATCATCCTCCAGTGGGCAGCCAGCAAGCAACAGCACCTGATCCTCGACCAGGAGACCCTCTAGAGCCTGGACATGGGCCTGAAAGACACCACAGATTATACGTTTTTATCAAAGCCCTTACCACGTGAGATCATTACTAGAGCTCGAATCAGTATTGCATTCAAATTATTGCTTGTTTGTACGATGTACTTTCACCAAGTAAATGAGAGTTTACCTTGATCTGGCCAACAGTCTCCTGTCCGGTCACATCAAGAGTGTGAGTGTTCTGGGCACGCAAGAAGAGCTGCATCTTGATGCTGGAAAAAGACATGATAAAGGCAAATTAACTTTGGTAAATACCAATTTAACTACGTGTTGCGGAAATCAGTTTGTGGCGCTGAACTCATTTGTGACAGCCAATATTGCCTGCCAGAGACGCTCCGGTACGTCGGCATTTGAGGTTGTTGTACAAGTTTAAGATAAAATTAATTGAGAAAGTGTACCCCTAAACCTCACAAGCTGATAACCAAATAGGAGTAGTGCAAAGCAACGTGCCTGTAGCCCTACAGACTTCACGATGTCGGTATCTTGCTAACGCTATGTTAGCTTAACTAGCCGCATGGTACACGCGTTTCATAAAGTCACTTAAAAATACATTAGACTTGGCCTAAACTGCTTAAAATAAAGTATAACGTGAAAGAAATACTGATACGTGTACTGTGTTGGCATTGAACATCTCTCAAGCTTTCAAGTATAAGGTTTTTTTTAATTAAAATTCACAGGCCTTACCTCGTTTGATGCTAGTCGTTCGACGCTAGGCATAAAAAGGACTTTCTTACCGTCGACACTGCGCATGTACGGATTTACGTAGCCTGTAACCACGCCCCAGCAATAAATGGTGGTGTAGTTACATATTTCAAAGATTGACTTTTTTTCCTCTATTTTTTCCATTATCGCTTATCGGCAATGCTCAATTAATCACATAAAAGGTACACTATCGTTAAGTCTTACCCAATAGATTTTTATAACGGTATGTTACTTGACCAAGCCTAAGTTTATTTGAGCGTTTTGAACCGTGGGTTGTTTTTTAACATGACTACCTAATAAATATATATCTTGTTACTTTTAATCACTGTTCAAGCGAAAATATATCTGTAACATCCATCTATTGGTGTTCAGTTGGACTTTGTTTTAACTAGTTACCACAGAGATTTATTGCTTAAAAATAAACATTCAATTACTTTATAGAATTAGGCCTATGTGTAAGGCCTTTATATCTTACAAGATATTCAGCGATCCTTTTAGCCATCTAGGAATGAAGACTGATGAAATCAACACAAAACCATCAGGATATCAATCTCTTTATTATGAAATCAAGTCAAAATAAAAAAGGAGGAAGTCTTCATTTTATTTATGGAAACATAACCATGAAATATTAAAAATCTTTCAGTTTGGGAAGAAGAAATGCAAATCAGAGGTGCATCAATGAATGCCTCCTTTACAAAGTTTAAATCTTTCTAACACAAAGACAGAGACCAAACTAAGTCATCCAATCTAAAATTAAGAAGCCTTTATCACACAGGTAAATAAATCTGCCTTCACAAAAAACATGCATTAAAGAACCCAAAGAAGCAGCCAGTGCTGGAGATGATGGATGTAGGAGTAATTTTTTTTTTTTTTCTAAACAAGAGGACAGATCAACATTACTGCCATGGAAGGCTAAATGTATTATATCCCAAACCATGGCTACAAAGTTTATTCAACTGATTAGCACACTTTAAACCAGAAAGAAAAAACAAATCAGCTTCTGTAGTCTGAGGTTGGATAGAAATCGCCGTCACACACTGTTAATTAGGCCTGTTCACAGATGTAGGCAGGTCAGAGAGGATGCTTTCCTCTGAGTCTCCATCTTCATGTCAAGATTTCGTCAATCATGTTGGAGGAGGAGGGTAGTACTGGTTATACTGGGCATATTGGTTGTATTGCCCCCAAGAGTTTTGTCCCCAACCACCGTACTGCTGCTTAGAAAAAAAACAAAGAGGAGAGAAGAGATCAGAGAAAAATTTCAACAAAACATGAGCTTAACTTTGGTATATTTTTTTCATCCCATTTTGATAAAGACAGAAAAATAACAAATACTGTAAATGGCCCTACATGATGGTATGGTGTCAAGTAAGTAAGGAAACCTTTTTCAGGTACCATTAACTTTTCAGATTGGAGACCCACCTGATACCAGTTGTAGTTGTATGCAGAGTTGTTTGCCTGTGCATCTGTCATTGCAGTTGCAGCAGCAGCAGAACTGTCATCCACACGCAGTCTCTTGGAATCAGGTTCTTGAGAGCTGGAGATAAACAGTTTCAGGTTAGAAAAATCTATTACATAAAAAGGAAAGTTACATTCATAGGTGAGCTGTGCACCGTAGTGCCTCCACTTCATTATTAACTTTTTTAGAACACTTGTGATACAATGAATTAATAACTACAAGACACCAGTTGGAATTACTACTTGTTTAAAAATTATTTATGAAAATAATATGTTCTATTATCCACCTGTCATACCCGTTCTCGGCTTTTCTCTTTGTTGATTCACTTTCTTTCTGTAGTTTCTTGAGTTCTTCATAGGCAGCCACAAGCCTTAAAGATGTAAAATAATGAAAATTACTCAAAACCATAATGGACCTTTCTAATCATGTTTCTCAATCACTCTGCAAAAATAACAAAAAACTCACACATTGATGTCACTGCCAAAGTCCTCGAGGAACTCGACTTTGCGCTGGCAGAAGAGGAGGCGGGATTCAAGGGGCATCGGGCTATTCAGGGCTCGGTCGAAACAAGCCAAAATCTCAGCCTCATTCTGCGTCACGTCTCCGCTGTATTCCAGCTCAAGCAGGTTTAAATAGAGTTTCGAATTCGTCTGTAAAGCCACAAAATTTTTAAATATGTCACAAGCAGTTCCATATTCCAAATAAGTTTTTTTTAACACGTACTACTAAGTATGTTTTACAACATTTACTACAAGGATTTAACAAGGGCTCGCTTGCGTCCACTTGTCTGTTTAAGTCATCTAAAGTCATCTACCAGACCTCACCTGGTCTTTTTCAATGGCATCCAGCAGCACCTTCTTGGCCTTGCTCAGACTTTTCTGCACCTTCATGTGCTGCCTGGCCAGCTTCACGGCATAGAACGATGTCTCAGTAGCATCTTTTGCAGACTCCATGGCCTCCCTTAACAGGGCCTCTGCTTCCTCCAAGTTACCATGGCGACGCTCAAGACTGACCCTCCGAAGGCGCACCATAGCCAGACCTGGGATTGCTGCTTCTAGGGACTTCAGGATGCCTCGAGCCTCATCTACATTGCCTGAGCAAAGAAAGAATGTCATCAGCATGGACTAATTTAGGTTCGATTACATGCAATTTGGTTTTTAAAAGTTTGTATCACTTTGTACACATGTAGTTACACCACAAGAGGTCATTTACTTATACCCACAATTACTCTCCCTAGTGAACTCCTGAAATATTTTGACTGTGTTCAATTTGCATGTTAGTTCGAGTGTCGCTCACCTTGCTGCTCCTCAAAGGCTGCCCACAGCAGGTGGATGGATGGTTTCTTGGGCAAGTGAATGGTACACGCCTTATTGTAGACATGTCTCACACCGTCAGTGCTGCAGCCCTCTAGATATTTTGCATACTTCAGAGTGAAAAAGAGAAAGCGAGTTGGAAGAAGTGCAAGAGAGGACAGAGAAAAAGAACAGAGAAGAAAGAGAAAGGCAAAAGAGACAACACATTTTAAACCTAAATTCTCAGTTGACAGAAACAGTGAATTTCTTCATTGACAAGATCGTTTTTAGAAATTTTCTGTGTAAACCCATCAGCACCTTCATGGAACCAATTAGATAAGTTTCTGTAAGGTAGTGGGAGACGAAGAAGATGCAACGTAGTAGTTGGCAAATGCTGCGGTCATATCTTGTGTGGCAAGCTGGCCATCCCCTAATACAACAGATACAGTCACATATCAACGTTACACGCAAAGAGAGTGCAGGACGATTACTGTGTCGATGTGACAACATCGTGGATGGGGAAGTGCAGGGAGGTAACAGGAGTGAGAGCGAGGTTAAGGGTCCCATTACCTTGGTCCAAAATTCCTCGTAGAGTGCGCAAGCGATGAGGCATCGCTCAAAGAGAACGATCACACGCTCCTGAGTCCCATTTTCAATTTCAAAGTCCAGGTACTCCTTCCAGTTGTTCAGCTGGGTCTTCTCTAAGGCTTTGACATGGAAGTATGGTCTCTTGATCTAAAAAATGACATGAATAAATGTAAAAAAAAAAAACAGAGAGTTAAAGCACATTCCTAAAAAAACCAAACAAACAACAACAACAAAAAATTTGGAGAAAATTTTAAGACACCTACCCCTTCCTCAAAGGCCCAGCGTTTGCTGACTTCATGTTCGTTGTGGTTGAACATTTCCTGCCGAACCTCTATCACCTTGTGGCGCATGTTCTCTATTTCGGTCACTCTCTACATTGAGGATACACACACAAAAAAAGAAACACACATGTTCAATGCTCTTATGCACATGTCACCATACGACATTCTCCACTTGATGTCAAATCTGCTAGTCCTGCAGCCAAGAATTTACATCACCATGAGCTTGCCAGAGACAAGAAGCCTGTAGAGAGGGGAGGTATGTTTGCACCCTGCATATCAGCCTCTGGGGTCAATGGGCCACGGTTGATCCTTTTAGTTTTGAGCGAGTCCCTGACTGGATGCCAACTTGAATCCACCCTGGCATTCAGTGGTTGGCTGCTGACATAAAGACACCTCTTCAAACCTGAACAAAGCTTTCTTTCCATGTCATCATGGAGAACAGGCAAGCTCCTGCTAACCCCTGCAAGCAGTACTTTTAAAAATGCATTTCCCATGCACGATCTGAAATCTGATTTGTACCTTGGCAGGGTCCGAAAGATCCTCCGTTCCAGGTGGCAGCTCCTCCTGAGCAACAGGTGTCTCACTATCTTCGCTGACCATCGCTGCCAGGCTGGATTTGGAGAGCTCAAGCCTCAGCTGAACAAACTCTTCTTCGGACAAGAAGTGTTTGGGGTTGTTGCTTTGCACATGATCTTTGAACCTGCATAGATTAAAACAGGAACTTACAATTCAACTCAAAGAAGGTTTTCAAATAGTGTTACACATTTGCACCATTCTGGTCAAAATAGCTCAACAGAAAAAAATGCCTATCTTAGTGTTGTGTAGAGCTGAGTGCTACGAAGAGTAGGCCATATTCTGACTGATGATACACTTACATGATACATAATACTCAACTTCTTCAACCACAGAGAGCCTGTGTCTCTGAAGTGTAACTGAAAGTTTACATTTTTTTCATATTTCCCCTTACCTCTGGAAGTGCTGGGAATACAGCTGTGTTGGGATGCACAAGATGCGGTCATAGATGGCGGTGACATTAGCCAGCTTCTGCTGCTCTGTCTCCCAGTTGACGAAAGACTCCCACAGACGGTCTGAGCGGAAGTCAGTGCCTGCTGCAAGCACTGCATGTTCATAGGCACTGATGAAGAAAAATAAATGTAAGAATTATCAATTTTATGCAACCATGTTGTCTTATAAGCATGAACTATCAAATATTTGGTTGAATTCAACTATTTAAACAGAAAGAGATTTGAAGTATAGACAGTTTCTACCGTCATATAAGTCAAAGTGTCATCACACAAAGACAAGGAAAAAGATGCTTTTTAGTAAGAGTCTTCCACTCACGCTCGAATGCGTCCTTCAGTCTCTGGATCAGTGGTGTCTGAGTTCTCTTTAATGAAGGTCAAGTAGTGCAGCCACAGGTCAACACTGAGAGGGATGGCCTGCAAGCCTCTCCTGTATACCTTTGGAGGAACCAACACAAACAAGCCTGTCAGGTGATAGAATGGTTCTACTGTATTCATAAGTGTTCCTCTCTATTTGCAACTGTGCCTTTGTGCCAGGGCAAGTGCTGAATGAATTCTCAAAGGGACCAAGAATTGGGCAAATGGTCTTGAGTCAGAGCAGTAACATACTAGTGGGACACAATATTAAGGACAAGACCAAAACAGTCTACCAAGTGACCTGCTAAACATTTAGTATGTAAAAAGAAGAAGACAAGAGAAAACCAAGCAATGACTGTGTGTTTCCAAAAGATTTCAACACTTACCTCCTCTGCAACATGTATATTGCCATGCTTTTTCTCAATATCAGCATATTTCTTCCAGTAGCCATAGCAGTAAGGATAGCGTAAGAAGAATACGTCAAATGCCCTTCTCACAGCTGTAAGGACATTCTGCAAGGGAGAGGTAACAGCAGAAAAATTCAGTGTGTTACTATTTTGAAAGAGACAGACAGAGCGAGAAATATATCCTGATCTGCATTACTTATCTTACCTCTTGCTCCACATACTGCAGCAGGTAGACCCAACCATTAAAGTCTTCTGGGTTCTCTTCGCACCCTTTAAAGAGTTTTTCAAACTCACTGGGCAGCTGTGGTTCTACTGGAACAACTGATTCATCTGTTGTCTCTTTCGATGGTTCTTCCAGCTCCATGCCATCTGCTGTCAACTGTGATGCCTTAGCCCCATCTGGAAGAGTTAACAAGAAATCTAGAGGTATTAACTGGCAATAACGGAAATCACAAAGTCAGTAAATTTCAAATTTAGGGAGTGCTTTATTGTAATATATCTCTATAGAGTCAATAGATAGTGTAAAAGCAGCAATATGTTTGACAGGAATTTTCAACACTCTATGATCAAATATTCACATGCAATTTTCGATACATAGTAAAAACAAATATTTAGATTACCTTCACTTCCATCCTGTCCAGCAGCTTCTGGATCAATACTCATGTCCTGGCTGTCTTGCTGTGACACCCCAGACTCTGTTTTGTGTTCTGACCCTTGTTCTGCCTCTTCTGAGGGCTGTGGTGGAAGTGGCGGCTGCTCCACTGGGAAGAGCTGAGCACTTGCAAGCTGAAATTGTTCCACAGCCTTCTCCACAGATCCCAGCTCTGTGGAATTTATCTGCTGGTTTGGGTGCAGCTGTTGCCCTGGAGCATCCTGAGACGTATCAGAGTCCTCAGGCAAGATGTTTGTGAGTGGTTCTGGAGCAACCTGGTCCATGGACCAGTCAGCAGATTGGCCTAAAACAGGAAGGTCAGGAAGGAAGGCATCCCCATTGCTCTCCATGGCAGGGGACTCAGTGTCCAGCATTCCAGTAATGGTGTTCTCTGAGAGTTGTAGGTCTGTTGAAGAGCGGCAATTAATTAAAAAATTAAATTGCAAACTTTTTTATAATCTATTTACTGTTACAGTCATTTTTCCATTAAAAAAATCCTATCTAGTTTCAGCCTGTCAACTGCCAAGATTTCCTTATTTACATATATCTATTTAAGTACATTTAAAATCTTGACTGTTTGCGGTAATGGTCAGGCAAAAAGAAAGTGATTTAAGACAAGATATTAAATATTTTACTTTTTTTTTATTTGTGAAGTATTATTTCAAAAATGAAGGAAAACTTAGGGCAAAATAATCAATACAGACATACAAGCCCAAAAGCGTTATATTAAATACCATATCATTTGTACTAGACAATTTTAAAAACTATAAGTTACTCACTAGCTGTATACAAATCAATATTCAGAGATACTACGGTATTTTAAATGCGCCACAAATAACTACTTGGTCTGACCTACAGCTGAAATGACGGACTATTTATAAACCCAACAGCAGACATCTTATGTACTCATGGATAAAGAAATTTCTGGAATTCGCTTGATAGCATGTTTTACTTTCTAAGTAACACATGCAAAATCATTTCACAACTTCCGAGCTAACGAGTTAATGAACAGCTGTGAGCCATATTTCTGGTGGGAGTTGCTGTTTTAAAAACGTGAACTTTAAGTTAACAAGCTGTACACCAAAAAAGGTCACCCCGGTAGAAGCAGCAGCTGGTGGTACAGGATACTTCCTTGTTCTTTCGTTAACACGGGCGCTAGCTTTAGCTTATACCCTTGCGTTAGCTACTAAAAATAATGTAACCACGTGATCGGCTTCTTCTCTAACATTACGTGTGATCCTTTAAGTAACAAAATTTAATTACGTGTCCTGTCAAATTCGATTAATGCTAGCTTTAGCTGTAGCAGTGTTTGCTGTATAGGACCATGTTGCACATGGAGGGTTGTTTAACGAGTCGAAGTCCAATCAGAAGTTGGGCCTGGACGTCCATCTATTTCCTGACAAGTAATATGGCACAGGAGGTTGATTTTAGCTTCACATTAGCACTCCGTTAATACCGTAACATTGGGCCTGAGCTCAGTTTATAAAATGGTTCAGTCGAATTTTCACTCTAACCTGGCTTTCATATCATATCAACCGATATTTACTGATTTAATACTTTGTGTGTGCGAACTAGTACGACAACGTGCAAAGCATTTCACTCCATCTCCAGGAAATAGTCGGCACCAGCGGCTTTTCCAAGTTAGCTAGCCGGCTAGTGTTAGCAATTTTACTAGGTCGGTGCTGCCAATAGTTCTAGCCACAAAACACCTACTGCATTAAAAAATATGTGATTTTTATGTCTTACCAGTATCTTCCATGTAATGCAAGACGACCTTACGAACTTGTGTGCAGCTTTCGAAGTTACTTAATCTAGCATACAACGGCGAGGCGCGCTTCGCTCACCATTCTTAACTTGGAAAAGAACCGATATCGCAAGTGCGCATGCCCAGATTAATGTGCGTGCATTCACGCGCGCACGCGTGTATATGTGTGTTTCGTTTTACTGTATTTACGGGGTCCCAAAAAAGGGAGACGTCTATAAATGCAGAGTCCAATCTTTATGATTACGCATTGGGTTGGAAAGGTGAAAGTTAGGATATGGGGCAAGGGAATGCAGTATTTTGATGACGGGTCCCCAGCAAAATTTTGGTGCAAAAGATAGGCTATATATTTCAAAATCATCATTAATCTCAAAATATTGCACTGTTTATGTTTAGTGGCATTGTATGTCTTCAGAATTTTAAATGTGCTTTTTTGTTTTCATAAAGACCCTGGCATGTATGTTTATGTAGCCTAAATCTTAACAATAGGCCTGTATATACTTCTAAGAAACTATATAAACAAAGTATTAACAGCGTTTCAAGCTTAGTTTAAAATGTATTAGCCCACTGTAACGTTTCAGATGTGGCCCCCGGATGAAAATATCGAGTCCTGTGGCAGCCTGACTTGACAACACAGTGTCTTTGAAGACTCTATGTGAAAATTTAGGTTTAGTTCATTATTTTCGCTGGTGCAACTGCATCCATAATATCCTGTAGCTTCATATGCATAAAATGTATTTCAGATTTTTACTAGACTATATCTTTGCGTGTGCTATGTGAGTTTTGTTTTTCATCATTTTCAAAAAAGCAGGTGTCAAGTCATAAGCTACTTTCGACAACATGAAACACCCGCCCCTCATAACCTCCACGTCACATACTGATTATACTGGGTCCGTTTTGAATGAATGAAAAGACACGTCGGAAAGTCCCGATCGTAAACCCTCTTTTGAGGTTATTACTTATTCCTTACATCTATTTCTCACGTGAAAGTCTATGTAATTCGTCTGACAAGAGCAACGTTGAAGGCGACTGAATACATAATGAAAGCACAAATGGCGTCAGCACAAGCTAACGGACCGGTCTGCCGTTTACGTTTTTGAGCGCGCATGCGAAATGGCGTACAATGCGTTTGAGTACAGTCGGAAATGCGAAAATTTGAGTGAGGGTGCTTTTATTTCTCATGTCCACCGTGGTTTGTCTGTAAGGAGCTTTATCTCTAGACGTTTATAGCTACCTTTACTGTAAATTCGTTAATTGATACTCTTGATCTTAACATTTTTTAATGAACTGATTAGGGAAATTTTCTTTTAAATGAATAAATAAAGTTGAAGTGGCACACACTGTGCATCTTCAGATAGCAGCATAACAACAACAACAGCTAAAATTGTGATCAAGCCATGGTGATTTAATTTGCTGCAATAATGTAAGTCTGATAGTACTGGAAAATTCTAGGATGTGTCAGTACACTATGGCCCCACTGCTGTGTGTGGTCCTAGGAGTTTCATGATTAAAATTTTCAACCAGAAGAGGCGGTGAAACACTGTTTTGAGTATCTAGGCCACTGAAAACCTGAAAAAATACTTATTATTGGCAAAATAAAATCAATTTCTTTAAACATATTTAATATTCACACTTCATCAGAACTGTTTCTGGTTTGTGTTTCTTAATTAGTGTGGTTTGTCTCAGTTTAATTGACGGTGACTGAACAGCCCACCAACTGTTAGCAGATTAATGGTTCAAATATTGCTAAACTCTGATTAATACAGAGATGTATTTGACAAAACTCCTTTGTATCCAACTTTAATACAGTCAAAAACATAGAGAAAAGGGAAATAGACTTTAGGAATCTTAGGTATAAATAAGCAAATTGCAAAATATGTTCTATCTTACAAAATGGTGTCTGTATGTAGGATACAATGAAGGAAGTTTTAGAAGACATTTGTTAACCCACACAAGCATTTCAACACCATGGTGAGGGAATTGGACCTGTATAGAATATACAGCTAATATCAATGAGCAGTAACCCATGAAATAAATTTTAAAAATCAGTATTGAACGAATAAATGTAAGCTGTTATAATTTTACATACAATTTTTATAATACTAGGCTAATACTCAAGATATATTTAAATAACTATAATAAACATATTACATATATGCATACAACAAGTAGATAAAATAATGATAACACTAAGGACGTGTTGAAAACACTTCAGGCTCAGATGCCATGTCCTTATAATAAGATTTTTTAGAGGTCTTTAGATGTCGGAGCTCAGGAGGAGCACTTGAATGCAGCAAGTGTGTGTGTGTGAGAGCAGTGTAGAGGAAGTGGCGGCTGATCAGGGTCCGCACCTTTTCCGGTAACACAGCACCGCCACCGCTGTGACTGAACGGCTGGAGAGAGAGAGGGAGAGAGAGTGAGGGAAGAAGAGAGCCAGAGAGCGGCAAGAGAGGGGAGAAACGGCCCGGGGAGCGGGGGATGATCGCCGCAGACGCAGGTATTATTCGCGCTGTCTATGATTTTTGAATTTGTTCTGCTTTTCTCCCCGGTAAGAGAATATTTTTTCGGAGTCAAAGTTGTCCTCTGTACTAACACCCCTCCCTTTTTTTGGACCGCTCTTGTGTCACAGGGTGAAGAGAAGAAAGTCGGGTGAATCAATGACCTTTTGATCGCTCTTCCTCTGGATGTCCCGCTACAGAAACGGACCGGAGAGCTCCGATTTTGGCGTTTTAAGAGGAACTGTGCTTTGAAATCCATCGACTGGAATTGGCTAAGGGCAAGTGTGGACAGCCGGCAGCTAAGGAGGAAGTGAGAACCCCGGGCTTGTATAGGGCCCGATCATTTTGGTAGACTTTTTGTTTTAAAACAAAAGCTACTCCTCATCAACCACAGCTCAACTGGCGGTAACAGGATATCTGAAGGAGACTTGATATGTGTTTTTCGACGGAAGTCTGAAACAAGGGGATGTAATTTTTTCTTTTTACATCGGAGGGCAGTGGATCATGAAAATATATCCCCACCCAATTCTGCGAGGGCTTCACGCACACTGCTCCCATTGAACGCTCACAGTCACCCGCTCAGGTCAGACCATCATACTCCAGCTAATTGTAATTGTCCGTCATTCAACTACACAAACTTGAAAGTCACCGCCTTTTGAATATTGACACTCGTGTCGGCCCACCGCTGCCATCACGTGGAGGGCTTTCAGTACACACTGAAACTGTTACTACTCAGTTGTATCGAAAAACATTCCTTTCTTCTCATTTGAGAAGTTTCGTTTCTCTCCTTACAAAGTATTTATGCACAGCCCGCAAGATGGGGAAAGTGTTAGCAAAGATTTTTGGCAACAAGGAGATGAGAATATTGATGCTTGGACTCGATGCTGCTGGTAAAACTACCATTTTGTACAAGCTCAAGCTGGGACAGTCAGTAACCACCATCCCCACTGTTGGATTCAATGTGGAGACTGTCACCTATAAGAATGTGAAGTTCAACGTGTGGGATGTGGGAGGCCAGGACAAGATCAGGCCACTTTGGAGACATTACTACACTGGCACCCAGGGCCTGATTTTTGTGGTGGACTGTGCCGACAGGGACAGGATTGATGAGGCCAGGCAGGAGCTCCACCGAATCATCAACGACCGGGAGATGAAGGACACCATCATCCTGATCTTTGCCAACAAACAAGACCTCCAAGATGCCATGAAGCCCCACGAGATCCAGGAGAAGCTAGGCCTGACCCGGATCAGAGATAGAAATTGGTACGTTCAGCCCTCGTGTGCGACAACAGGGGATGGACTATTCGAGGGCCTGACCTGGCTTACCTCAAATTACAAAGCTTAATGTTTCACCCTTCACCAGCCTGGAGACTTGGAGGTGGAAAAAAGTAGCTGAGAATGAAAACATGAGTCAAAATGAAATGCAATCTGAAGCAATTAATACCATGACCTCTCTGCTGAGTATATATGTCAAAGAGAGTAGCAATTATATTTTGTTTTATTTTTCTTTTTTGATAATGATGACTTCACTATAACCCCAGATTTCATTTAAACGAAAGACACCTTGTTTTTTGGCTGACTTTCTTTCTAGTAGTTTGCTTTGGTTCTCATTCTGTATAATCAGTACTTTTTAAGTATACAAGCAAGCTTACTTTTGAGCTTTTGGTGCAAATTTCTTTTGTTTTCCTCCTTTTGTATCATTTCTTTTTAGGGGGCATGGGGACACACACTTGTAGTTTTCGCCGCTACTTAGCTCTCATTCAGTATTCTCATGACCCAGCTACATTATCCAAAGGATGGACGAGTCCAGAAACCATCGGAGCATATCACTTTCATGGCTCAAACTGCCTCTGTCATTTGTAAGAATGTGTATTATGGATTTGCTAGGACCTTAACATAACTGTTTTCATAACTGATTGTAACTGGGATGATTGAGGAAAGGTGTTTGTACTTATTTCCTGTGCAGTGATTACATTCATCATGTCTACCATGGCGGTTTGTTTAAGAGACACTATGTGGACGCTGGATATTCACACACACTGTGATATGGATATATACTTTTTGTTGTTTCAGGGTCTGAATCTGTTACCACCAGCTTTTTATCGCCTCTTTTGTTCCTCCTGGATCTTCCATTACTGTGGGGTTTTTGTAGTTTCAGATGCCTTAGGAGGGACCATGTTACAGGTACCCCCCAAAATCAAGACAGTTACAACAGCAGAGGGTCTGCTCAACTGCTGAGTTTGCACTTTGGGATGGGGAGGGCAGGGGGTTAGCGACTAGCTGGCTGTGCACATTTAGGTTTTCTGTGTCTGACTTTTGGACTCCAGCAAGTGGATTCAAAAACTCCCAACCCCCCACCACCACCAATGTATGGGCTTTTTGTGACTGCAACCCTCCTCTTCTTCTTTTCTTTTTTTTTTTTTTTTTACCCATCATTATCATCTACCTGTACAATTCAAGTTCCTGCAGACAAACACCAGCCTTCTGTTAATAGCTCACAGATACTGCTCTGTTTTATTTTTGTTCCTTCTTTTTTTTGCTATGCTGATGAAATAATAAAAAAAATATATCCAGATCAGTTCGGAAGTGACGCCTTTTCAATGAGTGACTGCGATCGTCAGATGAGTAATACTTCACTTCTGAAAAACGTTGAGCTTGTAAAAGAGGAAGTGAGAGTTTAGGGTGTTCAATGGTTGAAAACAGGGACTTGTTAGACCAAACTGTGAAGTGAAGTTAGCCGTGGTCTGTTTCCTCTCTGCTCTTGCATGTGTGAGTCACTCGTTGTGAATAAGTGATGAGATCTCTAGTTTCAGACAAGTGATTGTCAGGTAAAGCCGTGCTTTGCCGAAGGTCATGAAGTATCACTTAGTTGTTAAGGGAACTGACTCCACTGATGGTTTTTGACATTTTCAAATAAAGGAAGCTGAATTTTACAGCTTGAACCATGGAGTATTAAAAGTCAATACCATAAAAAAAAAAAAGGGTTACATTTGAAAAAGGTCAACAGATAACTTCTCATTTGTCTCCTAAAAGTTAAGTAAAATAGAATGCTTTCATAAGCAGGAAAGAACACATTTCTCACAAAGCCACATTTGTGCTTTCACCATTAGAAAGAGCCTACCTTCTGGTGAGAATTTGTTCATAAGCAGAATGTATTTAGGTGAGTGAGAATTTGATGAGAGCAGTGTTTTGTGTAACTGCTGAGGTTAGAGTGACAGCCTCTCAGCCAACCTGACATTTTGCCTCAGATTTGTGAGTCGCCATGAGGCACAGATTTAGGATCAGGCCACAGTTTCGAAGCCACTCGTTTATTACAGGCTTCCTGTATACCTCTCCTCAGAGTTTTATATGTATCCAAACCATAAGAAGAAGGATAATAACTGTGTGTGTAAGGTCAGCTTCCCCTCTACATGCATCAAGAGGCGGGTGTGAATTGTGGGTAGTGACATCAGCGTGTGAAGTCAGGAAACGCTTGAAAGAAGAAAAATAGTTGTCATGGAAATTGGTGGTTTAGAAGCCTGTTGGGGAGCAAAAACAGTCACACTGTGTCAGGTTGAACTCTACAGACAAACACAGACAGGTGAAATACTGATTCCAGCATGGCTTTTTGTCTTTTTCTGGACTCGGTTTTTATTAAAACATAGATGGCTCAATAGTCACTCCCCAATTTCCTGAATAGATCACATTTTGAGTGAATTAAATTCTTTTCATAACAAGTTACTATAGCAATGTTTAGAGGAGTCACAGTCTTTACAGAATTCCTGAGCAGGAATGCCTCCTCTCTGTCTCTCTGTTTGCTCTGTTTGACCGTGTGGTGTTTGTTCTGTGGCTGCTGATTTGAAGTTTGACCTCTTGTTGTGTTGAAAGCAGTACCGTGTGTGTTATGTCCAGCATAAAGGATGGCCAGTTTAACTAGAGATAGACACACAAATGCTACGGCCTCTTATCTCTCCTGAAACCGCAGTCGCTTCTACAGTATATATTTTTTTTTTTTCATGGAGTGAGATGCAGCACTTAGAAGAATTTCCTGCAGTTTTAAAGCATGATAGTGAACTAAAACCACTTTATTTGAACAGTTGAGGGCAGTGCCTTTGTAGCGTCAAGTACAGTCTTGTTTGCTTGTAATTTTCCCTTTCATTACTTCCATTGTGGATGTGGAAATTCCAAGTTGAAACCTACAAAAGCTCTGCTCTTCTCAGGAGAGCAAATGTGGAAAGGGAGAGCAGTTTGAATTGGCTCCTGATGTTACATCAGCGCTGAGCCGGTGAATCATGCTGCACATGTCAGAGGCCTTTTGTACACTTGTCACTGCACTCTGCAGCAGATGCACTGCACACACTCTCCGGTGTCAAATGCTGTCAGGCTCACCTGTGGCCCTCAGTTAAAGGGCATGATTTAGAGTAGAGTCTGCACTGTTTCTCTTACTTAACCAAATAGAATTTATGTATTCAACTGAGTTTTCGTGTAGAAGAAGCCCGTATCGGAGAGTAGAAGCTGCAAACACGCTTTCGGTTCTGAAGTTGTGGTTATGCACAACACAATTAGCCTGCAACCCCATTAATACGTTCATCATCATCATCAACAGTCACATCGGGACTTCATATGTGATTCAGTAGAAATGTGTTTCCTGCAAACAGCCCAGTGAGAGCTTCTACGGAAGTGTTGGATTCGAATGAAAGCCTGCGCAGACGTTCTTAGTTTTCTCTCTCACTCAGGTTTAGCCCCAGAGTGCTGCTATTGTGTGTGGCTGGGTGGGAGTAGACCAGACTATTGTGCGCTTTTTTGAAGGGGATGGTTTCAAACAATACTTTTGAACTAGAGCTCATTGGCAGTTCCCCTATCATTTGTTTACTCAGGCGGTTCTCTTTGATTGTAATCTCACTGTAGTTCTTCATTCGGTGAACCAGGAAACATGAAGACATTGCGCACCTCATCATGAAAGAGTCAATTACCTATTAAATCGTATTTTAAAAAAGCCTCTAATATTTTGCTTTCTAGGAAATATTCACCTGTTTTCCCACCTGTCAACATGCATCATGACAATGTAAATCTTAGTCTAATCCAAGTAGTAAAAAACCCTGATTTTGTTTATGGTAATTAAAATACATACACATACATATAAACTGTGATTCATATAGTGAAATCAAAAGTTGAATAGACACACTTTTTTCCGGTTCTTTTCTCACACCCGAGGCAGTCTCCGTCTGTCTCTGCCCACAGTTGTTTCCATAGAGCTGCAGAGTTTAGAGATGGTATGCTCGCTTTACTTGAAGAGTCAGAGGCCAAGCGAAGCACTCAGAGAGAGATTCACCCCCAAGCCTTTTTCTCATCATGTTTGTACAAATATGTATATGTGTATAAATGTTAGTTTGGTTGGATGGTTTAAATATGTACAGAATCCGTGGAATGAAAAACGAGCGGAGGCCACCTACAGTGAATCTTAGCCACGTGTTAACATTTATATGTTATCAGTATAAGTTATCTGTCATAGTTATAAATGTTGTGGTGGTTGAATACCTCACATAGAGGAAGTGTTTGAAGATTTGGTAAATACACTTATTTGCCTTCCAGTGAAAGGTTATGAAAAGATCTTCTATTAAATATGAAGCTACGGCCGGTTGTTTGTTAGCTTAGAGAGGCTGCCAAAAGGGGAAAAGAACTCGCCTGTCTCTGTCTAAAGGTTACAAAATTTGCCAACCAGCATCTCCAAAGCTTACTAACATGTTGCATATATTTATATATAATAATATATATAGTAATATAATTATCTAGAAAGTGTTATCTGTTATAGTTCCAATTGTTGGCAAAATTTGTTACCTTTAGAGAGAGCTATGCAAACAGTTTTCCTCTTTTTTTAGTCTTTATGTAAAGCTAAGCTAAGCTAATAGGCTGCTGCAAGAAATGGAATAAGTGTTGTGTAGCTTTTTTTAAAAAAAAAAAAAAGATTATATGAAGTAAGCTATCATATTGTGAATACTTGGAAGCTTTGCATTTTTGAGTAACTGTTGCCAAGCATTTAAATTACACAAAGATTGCAGTCATGACACTTGTCAAACTAGTCTCTCTTGAACCGGACATTAATAAGAAAAGCACTCATTTAATAATTCATTGACAATCTTTGATACATAATGAAACTTGTCACTGTTCGTCATCAAATGCAAACTGCATGTTTAAAGTTTGGACACTTTTAAACACTTATTTACTTGACAGAAAATCCTTTAGATGTCACAGCTCTGCTTTCCCACTGTCAGTCTCCACCGTCTGTGAGAGTTTTCTAACCCAGGGCATTGCATCTTCCAGTTTCCATGGGCAACAGGACCATAAAACACTGTGCTCCTTAAACATGCCTCTCTGCCTTATATCCTCATCTAATCAATTTCTAAGTCAACTCACCTAAGATCAATCCATTTTCTTGCTTTTGATCTCCTCTTTTTCAAAAGAGTTTGGTTGAACAATGATCCACAGTTCTCTTTACAGGTATTTCCAGTATGTGAAAGTAACAGATTGCATCTAATGGGGATTACATAGTCAGATTACAAAAAAGTAAGAATTGGGCCCAGATTATATTCAAATAATTTGTCATTATTACACTGTAAAGATGGCCTTTGTAACATTTTTGGTCAGGCCTACATATTGAAACATGGCCATTCTAAAACAATAAAACTTTTTCATTCAAACCAATGCTCTATTGGCGTAGTAAAAGTGCCTCTGACCTAACTGACACTAAAATGTTTGAAATTAGAACGTCCATGTCCTGTGCAGTTTGTTCACAACAAAAATCAAGATGCTATCAGCCACAATGACCACAACATTAAATCCGTAGAAACAATTAGAGGCAGGGTTTCCTTCACAGTTAGTCTAGCAGGCCTTACATCAACCAGCTAGCATTAGCGTTAGCGAGATAATGTTGCAGAAAAATTTTAGCTTGAGGGTATGTTTGTTTGGAAGTTTGTTTCAACCATTTTCACTGCAGTTCTCATCAGTCCAGTTCCGTCTGCCGCAGTAATTTGTGGGATTATGTTTGGGTGGTTCAAATTTTCATTGCTTCACCCCTTTTTTGTATGGTGCCACATTTTGATGCTGGATTTTCAAATAAATCCAAACCATACAGATTACAGTACATTTATCTGTAATCCAGTGGGTTACATTACTAATTTCAAAATTGCTGTGTAAATTGCACAGAGTAACTGACCACAGTTCAAGGTGATCTGACCCAACCCTAAGCATTTCCTGTCCAACAACTGTTGACACGCATTCACACACACACACAGAGTATTAAAGACCGGCTGGATGAGTTGGAGCTGCAGTTCAGAAAGTCTCAGTGTCTCAGTTGTCATGGGGCCTGTTTCGGCTGTCATAAAAGCAGCATGCAAAGTGACACTCAGCTTCAAGGCAGTTGTAAGCTCCTAGGAATCTGTCGCACATTGCGTTTTCCTCCGCCTTGGACAATGTGCTAATAATTACAGGGAGCCCGGGGCCTGTGTTTGCATTTGGCAGAGAAGTTGTGCAGTGGGAGGCATGTGTGCAGCAGCGATCATTCAGGCTCATGGATGTAATAAATGAAGGCTGAGAAGTGAAAGTATTGCTTTTTTAAAAATCCATCAGTAAAAAGCATGGTGTAACAGAATCTACTTCTTTATCACTGTCTTGAAAAATGCTAAATGAGAGCAGGAGGAGGAGACCTTTTACTCACATGAAACTGTGAAAAAAAAAACTGTTGAGGCCTGGCACACGGGTTCACACTCAAGACTGGTACACAGGTTTTTGCTGCTTTGCTTGCAATGCATTTCATCTAGACTTTAAATTTCATTGTTGTGGTTTTGCTCAAGATCTGCAAACTGATCTCTCATTTAGTAACAAACAGGAAGTTAGCATTAACCAGAATCTTTTTAGGGAAAACAACTTTCTTCCAGCAGATAAAAACAACTGAAATTCATGCAAGGGAGCTTTGAAATGTTCTCATCACAGACAGAATTTTCCTGAAGACCTAAACTGATGTGTAGGCTAAAAGCTGGTTCTCGTTGGTGACAGGAAGTGACATATGCTGCAACCTTCCTGTGTGACACGTGGCACAGCACAGCAACAGATGGACACGTTTCAATAAAAAACATTAACAGGGTCGTAGTGAGAAGTACAACAGATGCGTCAGCCAGGGTTTAGAGTAAAAACAGTTAAATCGAGGTTAAAGTATTGTTTTTCTGAAGCAAATTATGTGTCTGTTGAACAGCACTGTAATTACTTGGACTAACTTTCTAGTGTGAAACTGAGACATAACACGGTTCAGTGCTTTAAATATAAGTTTGGCTAACAGGAGTGAAAACAACATCATTTACACCTGTTTATTTCTCTGTTAATTCCCAACTACAACTCCATCTTAACTGGTTATAAAACAGTCAACAAGTGTTGCTATGTGTTAACACGTTCTTTAAAAGCTGTAGTGATAAAAACCTGTTGAAGCCAGGTCAAAGGCTGCTGGCACACACTGTGTAATTATTAATAGGTCTACTGTGGAATTCTGTCAGACTGAACAGGGAGCCAATTACTGTAAATGTCGCTCTCTCTCTCTGGTGCCTGTTGGCAACCTCCCACTTACACAAACACAGAAATAGAGTCCCCAGCACAACTTTCATCCCTAAATAACACACAACATGAAATCTGAAAATAACCTACCACACACAGCCTCCCCAGCAGCTTGTATTAATGACGTGTCTGAGGAGCCATCTGCCTTCGAGTAAAGGACTCATGCCTGCAGCTGTGTGTGTAGCCTATGTGCTCGGGTCATGAACATGTATGGCAGGTTGTTGGCAGGTGCTTCATGGAGCGTGATGATTTGTGAAAGGATGTCTCAGCCCAGTTGTCAGTATTTAAGCAAAGCAAAGAAGCCGCAGTTGTCCCACTAAAAAGCCTCAAGATGTGCAAGTACATTTTCACATCCCACACCGGGACAGCGTGTCCTGCTTCTCGGATGATGATGATGATTTTTAAGTGTTATGTGGCCCTTGCAACTCTTACAATATTATATTGTTTTTGTAAACTGTGACCAAACATAATCAATAAATCATTAAAAACGGACTTACAAGATCACGTTGAGCCACAAGTACAAAGGTTGAGTTTGCCACATGTGCAGCTGCTTTATTTGGTACATTTCTGAAAGTGATTTGGTTCAAAAAGTTCTTTCTGTGATGTAGTCAAATGACTTCCTCATCTGCTTCTCACATGATCTCATGTCAATTTTTTTTGTCTTGCTCAATGATGTGCTAAATTTGAAATCACCATTATGTGCAATCAAACTTTTCCATAATTAGCACATATTTCAAAGCTGATGAAGTAAAAAGAGACATTGGAAACTACCGACAAAGCATAAACTTTGCATGGCAGTGTCCACTTATGTTATTACCTACAGTGTATACAATCAATTGCTACAGTTTGTAATGCCATTCTTTTTTAGTGTTTTGTAACAAACCTACTTGTGTATGCAATTAGTCTTCCCTGTAGGGAGCCAAGAATCACTAGTGGAGCCTGTTGTGTCCCAGAACCAACAGAGAATGGGAATATGCTGAGCCATCTGCAGTATCATGCCTGCTCTATGTCAGAGTCTGCTTCCTCATCAAGTGGAGGGAGTATGGTGTCTCACACACAGACACACACCCAGCAGGCATGTGTGCACTCGTGCATCATAGGTAAGACACTGCCTTCTTGTTACAAGCAAGCCTTAATGGCTTAACACAAGCACATTGAGATGCTTACATATCAGAAATCCTATCACAATTTGTAAAAAAGTTAATTATAACTCATTTTGTTCTCTTTGGTATGTATTATATCTAAAAGTCTGAGATTCTGCCTCAGTCTGTTTGAGCTCAAACTACAGACAAAGAGCAGGTTTGCTAAATTACAGAAATACCTTTTCTTTGTTTGCTCTTGTCTCTATGGCAACATTGACAAAGACTCAGCGGCAGACTGCTGTAGCACATCCAAGTGATTTAAATTGACTATCTTGACTCTAATCCCTCACGCTCTTCTTTTACCGTATATATCTGTTTTATTATTTAAAATCAACATCACTTAAATCTAAATTAAGACCATTTGGCCCAGAGGCGTCCTTCTGTCACTGATACCCTGACGTTCTTGGTATACATCATGGAGACCATCCAGAGGCAATCCAGGCTATATATGAGGCTATATGTTTATACATTTAGGGAATCCACCAGGATTTAAAGCATATAAGAGTAGAGGTGCTCCCACAAGGTCCTTATTTGTGTATGTTCTGCATGAGCATGCACTTATAAATGATCAGTTGCTACTGCCGCTATGTTTTGCTTGACTTGAAATGCAGCCTGCCAAGAGCTGCATAATGATAGCAGAGGTAATGCAATCCACATGTTCACAATTAGACATACAATCAGGTCTGTGATTTGCTCACCAAATATGGTTTTGAGAAGACTTATGTGACGCAACAGGGTTGTTCATTACTACACACTGCGGTTCAAACAATACTAAAAATTCTTCTCCAATTTGGCTCATTAGATCCTTTAAATTGACGCAGGTGACATAAATGTCAAAGCAACCAGTCATGAATGTAGATTTTAAATTGTTACACGCTGCTGACTGGCTGAGTTGAACTACTGTGTTTTTGTACTGTATATTTGATGTCAACACTACTGTATATTTTGAAAGCTGTGATGAGAAACACTACTCAGCCGCAGCAGCTTGCAAAGCTGCGGCAAGATGTGCAAGCCAGCTGAGACCTCACACTGTGGTCCAACTCATGGGTCTATATACATGGCTAACGAGGCCATCATAGAGCAAAGCGGCTGTCAATCACAACTGCCATGTTTAATTGTTTTTATTAATCATGGCAGTCTCTCTTTATGGCCTTAACTTCAAGGAGATCAAGGTGACAGAACTGAAGACATCGTGGAGGTTAGTGAATCCCTCCCACTATTCTGTTGTTAAATTCTCCTCTGTGAGTTAATGAAACGTTATCATAAACCATCCTGTATCAAATACAGTTGAGTACCTGACATGATGAGGATTTTATTCATTCAGACTATTGCTATTCCTAGGTCAATAAAACTGAATAAATAATCTCCACAGTCCAAACTGGATCGTTGCCCTGTTGGCTAGTTATGACCATAAACAACATAAATTAAGGGGAGCAGGGAGGATTCCTCGTGTATGATGGATTCTGGACATATTTTATAATTCATGTGAAATTCAGTCAAACAAGGACACAGATGACTAGAGAGAAAAGAGAGAGCAGAGCAAAGAGACTGAAAAAAATGGGAGGTACAGAGGAACAGAGAGATTGAGACAGAGACAGAGCGAGGAGGGTGTGACCTTAATCCCAGAGTGAGAGAGAAAGAGTCACTAAAACATGCACACACACACACACACACACACACGCCACATCCTGTCCATCCAGTTTTTGTATCTCAGAGGAAAGGCATGTTGGAGGTAAACTTCTGAGACACACAGTGAAACATTTATACTCCAGCACTCTAGTGGGTTGATTACATACTCTGTGAATACAGTGAACTGTCATTCACAGATTAAGGGGGCCGTGGCTGAATTTATGCTGAAGCTAAATCATGAGTCATCACCCTATTGAGTATCCTCAACAGTCTACCTGTAGTTGCAGCACTTCATGTTGCTAATGTATTGGGGAGGCAGTTCACTTTGAATTTGTTATCAGATCACTCAGGTGACATCTAAAAATTTGCACAGGCAAATGTTTTAATGACTGACATATCCAAAGGGCCAATATTATCACCCGCTGCAGACAAAATGCAGAATACTGCATGGTGCCAGGGTGTCTTACCCTGCATGCAAGCCACTACATGTCACACCACCTTGCCAGAACATGAAGTCGGCTACTGTCCCAGATGAATGTAGCCGTGCCCCTGTGGAGACAGATTCAGCAGATTCTGTTACTGACACCTCAGCTCTGCGTTCTGTCCAAAAAGCCTGCAACACAGGCTTTGCTTTCCGTCTCATCAAATAACAATTAACAGCAAGCAGGTTGTTGAAGGACAGCGTGCCAAGAATGTGACGAGACAACTATTTTACTTACCTGTCCCATACGTTCATATCATTATAAACATTCAGATCCTAAAGCATTTGCCAGGAGAAACACACATGATGGAGCACACTGAGTGTTTACAGACCAACGCACAGGTAAAACTGAGACATATATATTGGTCCAGAAGTTACACTTAAGAAACTTCATGGAATGGAAAGTTGTACTTTGCCACTGAAGTGCACTGCCCTCATGTGGTCACAGTATTTTGAGTAAATGGATATGAACTTCTCTTTGTGTTAGCGTGTATGAGGGACAGAGAGAGAGAGAGATGGAAGTGTGGGCTCCAGTCGCCCTATATCTGTCTACCAACTCCCACATGAAATGCAGACAAGAAGAAAATAAGGTGTCTAGTCTGGGGCGCAACGGTGACCCACATCCTAGATACACCACACCCCCCGAAGCATCTCATTACGTCAGACTCCATAATCACCCACGAGATCAAAGCTATACGATTTCCATACATAACATCAAATGACTTAGTCTTTTACTTTAAATCTGCCAGTACGCCTACATTCCAGGGGATGTGGGCACTTCCTCTGAATGTCGAAATGCCTCATTTTATTCTATCAGTGGGAGGCTGGGAGCCAGCGTCTCATCGAGGCTGCTTCCATTTCTTGTACGATAGAAGGGTTCAAACTAAAGTGCATATGCGTGTCAAATTGTAGATATTTTTTTCTCCTAACCACTATTACACTGTTACTCATCGTAACAAACCCGACGAAGGCGTATTTCTTCCTGTAGAGGCAATTTGTCAACTAATTTAAGAAATGCTTTTGAACGACCACCCCTACTAAAAATGGTATGCCCCACTCCCTGCCGTTAGCCGTTGTTGTATCCTATGCTACTGAACAGAAATGTTGAGATACTAACTAGCCACACACTGGCGTTAAAGCCACGAAAAGATGCGCCTTTACGGGATTAAAACAATAAAACAAACAAGAAGAAGTCTGGAGAAACTTTGCCCAACTACGTCCAAACTTTGATAGACTACATCCCAAATCACTTCCCTTCAGTTACGAGTGTGTTAGCATTGTTTTATCCCACCACTCTTTGCCATTGGACGCGTTTTTTCTTCTTCTGGAGCAGTCCAGTCTGATGAATTCACCGAGAAAAGACGGAGATGATGATGTGCCCGTTAAAGACCCGGTAAAATACGGCGAATTGGTCATTTTGGGGTAAGTCTCTTAAATTATAAACCGATAGTGAGATTGTGTAGGACGGAGAAACGCTCCAGCGATAAATTAACGTTAGAAATGTAGCGGCACCATCAGCACAATAAACCAACAGATGACGTGTGAGTTTAGCTTTAATCCACTGCTCTTGTAAAAGATAGCCTCTTTATCGTCATTTTTTTAATGGGAAATCCGTGATAGTAACACGTTTTAGCTCATTTTTCATATAGTGGACATTTCCATAGTAAAGAATTGGTCTTTGATTGTGTTGTAATGTTACTAACTAACTTTATGATACAAATTGAAGCGTATTCTCTGAAACTATGCCGCCGTTATTGTTTCCACTCAAAGTGTGGTGCGTTTGAGTACTGAAGATGCCAAATCTGCATCAATCACAGTACATATGGCTACTACGGATGCAGCCGCTTTTTCATCAATGGTTATAGTGGGGTTAAGCAATGCTGGATTGCTCAGGCTGAAAATCCCTATGATGTCATACTATGCTGGATGTGAGATTGCTAAAAGTAGGTCCGGTGATGATATCATTTTTTCTGGAAAATGCCGGCATCTTGCTCATATGATTTAGTCATAAAGCCCCATTTATCTCTAATTAATAATCATCGCAGCCAGATGACCACCCTTGCCAAGGAAGGAGGAGGAGGAGAAAAGCCCCTCTACATCACCAGCACACAGTAGGCAGGATGTGCTGATGACAGCTACCAGCTTCCACAGCATTTCCACCCCTGCAGCTCCACCACACTGTGCAGGGTCTGTGGGGACCAGAAATGCCACAACACACATACACACATACAGTCATATCCAGGCTTACACAGGCCTCCCTTTTGCCCCGCAGAGCTTCCTGTGTATGCCAAAGATAACTGACCTAATGGCCTATCTCTTCCCCTCTGGCTGAACGTGGAGTGAGGAGGCTGTAGCCCGCCTGCATTAGAATACAGATTAGTCTTTTCTCGTCATCTGACTGTTGCGAACAGAGCAGTCATTTACATTTACATCCTCAGATCAGAAAAAGGAAGTGATCATTTAATTGCAATTCTGGGGTTTCTGCCATGCAACTTACAGACAAGCATGCTCTGCAGTGTGCGCCGGGATGTGTTATGTGCCTCACTGAGGGCTGAAAATGCATTTGCATTAGCTCACATTAAAACTGTGGTGAGTGAAGTGTGGTTTTGATCTTTTTCTTTTTTTTTGGCAGTGTGGTGGCATTATCAGTATCATTTCTGTAGTTTTAAACATAGAAAAAAAGGGATGCTGCTATAACCGAAAGACCATCTTCAGTTACTGCTTTTACTTTGTTACGTAACAAGCATGTTGAAAATGTCACAATCTGATTACCATGTTGGATAATATTCTATAATGTCAATATTAGCATTATGACATAGGTGATCCCATATTCAGGTCAGTGGAATTTAACAGTATTCGGACCTCTGACCAGGTCATACAGCAGGCAACTTTGACAGTGTCAGAACAGGTTGTTCTTTCTACTGCTTCCTGTCAGATTTGCACAGTTTCTTGGCCAGTTTTTAAGCAAGTGCGGTTAAACATTGCATCTGTCAGCCTTGATCATCACATGCCCCATGTGGTCGATGTCTGCTTCACTGCAGGCCATGTGATCTTTGCAGTGGCTGCCTACCCACTGCTCATTGCCTTAGTTGGCCAGGACACCACGTAGAGCTCTCCCCCCTGACCAGCAGCCCTGCAAAGCTGAACTCACTCCCATCACTATGCAGACACCCTCTTGTTCTCCGTATTTATCTCTCCCTTTTTTTTTTAAAATCACACCCATAACCTCACCCTTAACATTGTCTCTTTTGCATTCCACTGTTTCTTGCCTTGTCCCTTTCCAGCCAGCCTCTCTGTGTTCTGCTGAGTGCTGACTTTCATAGAGACAGGCCTCCTTGGTGGCTTGCCCTCAACGAAAATAAACCCCATGTCGAGGGGCAGAAGGAGTGAATATTTTATATTGTGCTTTATGATGTGCGCACATGCGTAGTGAAGGCCAGATCTGCCCAGGCAAATCATACTTTGTGAAACTACTCTTCCACTGGCCTTTCCCCTCGACCCTCTGCCTAGCCTTGTCTCCCTGCTTTCTCTGTCCTCTCTGTCTCCCTGCACCCTGCCCTTTGCCTCATTTCTTTCATTTAGCTTTAATTTTCTGTCTCAAATACTCATTATAGCTTCTGACTTCTTTTCTCTCTCGGTTTCTGTCAAGGCACTGGCTACCCTTTCTCTTTTCATAAGCTGATTTATTCTCCTGTGCCCTCTTATCTATCATCCCATTTCACATCTTCTGCTTTTAACCAGACCCCTCAGAAGCCTGTCCTCTTGAGTCTGCTTTCCCTGACCCGGTTCTTTTCTTGTCAGCTGGGGTTCAGTTTGAACTGACAGACGGGGCCATGGAGGGAGCAGGTAGCACTGAGTCATCCTCCGTGATTGGACTCTACATTTAAAAGAATGTTGCCTGTTGAAGGTTTTTTTCAGGCGACATAACAGATCTTTTCATCAGCGTCCTGCTGTCTGCCTGCCCTGATCTGGCCTCAGGATTGTTACCCACAGAAAATGAAATTTGTTCCTCAGATTCATGGAAGTATAACTCATTAAAAATGTATGATGTCAACAGACTTCTCTTAGAATCTAACACATACATTCAACCAAAAACCAATTTAAAAGTTCATTTTCTAAGCAAAAAAAGAATGAATTGCTTCAACAAACAAGTCGGAAATGGTGACGATCTACTGGCTTCCTTCATTCCTGGCAACAAGTTAGACTGCTCAGTTTTTTTCTGTTAAAATTCTTTTTAAGGTTAATTCTACAGTAACAAAATTTGAGGTAAAAGAAAGAGAACATATCAAAGAAAAAAGAAATTTTCAACAAATATTAACTACTGTTTGTTAATTTGCTCTATGTTGGCCCCACATCATACTAATGCAAAATATGTGTCTTCGCTCTTAGAATTGTGTGGTTGATATTTAAACATGGCTAATAAGTTTTGTTTCTTTTAGGGGCGTAGGACACAAAGTCATGTCTTTGTAAAAGATTTATCTCTCTTCCTTTTCTTTCTGTAAAGTGTATCGAGACGTGCAATTTCACTCACTTCAAATAAACTCACTTCTGCTTTGTCGAGAACACAGTTTTTAAATAGTTGATGGTAGTGAAAAACATCTGGATCCTCAAAATGCGTTGCAAATAAACATTATTTTCTTTTTTGATTAATGTGCCATTTTTTGCACAGTTAGTTGCTTTATGTCAGGAATTGCAGTGGACATTATTTTGTCAGAGCAAAATCAAAATCGACAGAGCGAAAGACTCTTCGCCGTGTCTCGGGACGCCCTGCTGAGGTCCAGAACTGCATTCAACAACATGACATTGAAGGATCATTTAGGTTTATAACAAAATCCAAAGACATTCATATCAGAAAGAAGACAGACAACAGGCGTCATTTTCATTTTAAAAGCCAAAACCAGCCCTTGTTTTGGTTTTTTTTGTTTTGTTTTTTTGTTTTCAAAATAAAAAAGCTAATTTGACAGTTTAAATAGTTGCCGATTAATTACTGCTAGATTGTTTTGGTTGTTGGTAAGATCAACAGTTCTGGTTGTACAAAATGAAATTTTAGTGGTACTGCATTTAATCTGTTAATTCTGTTGTGAAATGATCAAAAACATGTTTTTAAATACCATTTAGCAAAGCCCAGAGTCTTGTCAAAATGGTTTAGAGCCTGACCAGCAGCAAAACAAAAGTATAAAATTTGTAATGATATAACAGGAGGAAAAGTAAGAGGATTTTTGCATATGAAAAGTAAAAAACTTTTCATATAATGCTGTAATTAAAAAATTATTATTCGTAATTGTCGTTGAGTTGTTTCTTTATGAAAGACTGCTTGTAATCAAACAATCTTAGTTTCCAGCTTTACTGTGCAAACACTGAAATAGCAGTCAGTATTTTTTCATCCCACATTGTCTAACCACTGTGTGGGACATTAAAACATGGCAGACCAGATGCCCCTTAATCTGATCAACTCTGAAGGCCAGAAAAGACAGTTGCCATCCCTCACAAAGTCTCCTTGCTGCTGGGTATCTTTCAAACAGTTTTTAATAAGAACCATGCCCTGCTGGTTAGTTGAAAGCCTAAAACTATCATATTAGCTACATTTTACATGTAGCCAACTCATGTTCAACTGATCTAAGTCAGCAAGAGCATCAGAACAGTTTTAACATCATGCCTCATTTTTATTAAAACATGAAAGCTGAGATCATCTTTTTAAAATAGATTGATATTGAATTATAAAACACTTAATGTCTAGAATACATTTTGTACCACTCTCATGGGAAGAGGCTGAATTTTAATGTCTTCGAAGTAGTATTCAGAATCCCAACATGAGCACTTACTCAGGACTAAATGGTCAGTTGCATTCTGTTGTGAGAGTGATGCTATAATATGATGTAAAAGGTGATGTGGGTGTGAGTGGCTAATAGACTTAAGTACAAGTTTTGTGAGTGAGATCAAGTGGTAGTTGTCCTTTTCATTGACGTTCAGCAGGTTAATATAGATCACAAGAGGCCCTAATAAATTTTCAAAAGAATCTGTGATAATGTAGCCAGAAAGATGCACAGTCATGAGTGTTTTTCTAATTGCCGTTATTTCTGTAGACATCTTGGCAGTTTCATATTTTTGTAGCTCAAGTTTTCCCACAAGTGGTGACAGGTCATTAGAACAGTATGTAAACAATGAGTAAACAGGTATTTTCCCTCCATTAGACTTTCTCAATAAAGCTCACTTAACTGGAATGAACATGTTCAAACTTGTGTACACATACACTCTGAGTGTGAGTTAAATTCTACTTTAGTCTCGATCAGCCTGAGTGTGACGTGCTTGTGTTGTCCATGCTCATTTTTGTATCCTGTGCTTTTTTTTGTTTGCCTTTGTCCAGGTACAATGGCTCTCTTCCAAGTGGAGACCGTGGGCGCAGAAAGAGCCGCTTCGCCCTGTACCGAAGGGCCAAGGCCAACGGCGTCAAACCGAGCGCTGTGCACATCCTCAACACACCACAGGACAGCAAGGTGTGTATGTGTGTGCGTGTGTGTACGTGTTTGTGGACTGTGTGTTTAATCAGTGCATAGAGGTAGTTTCCTTCCTTTGACTCCCCGTTGTCTTTTATTAAGGAAGTGTGACAAAGCATGAGGATAAAGATAGACTGTACATCCTTAAATGTGTACATCTACGTGTATGAGTGGATGTGTGTGCATCTGGTGGTTTACATATGGATGCATGGTTGTATTATAAATGGTAAAGGAAAGTAAGGGAAAATAAAGTTGGATTACATGTTTAAATTAGGATCAGATACTTGTTTTTTATGCTGCTATTAAGTGTAAGATTGAAAAATGAAATTTTTCATTTAGAGTTCTTTATGTCGGCACATCTTGTGGAATTTAGACTAAAAATATAATCTAGTCCAATGTAAAAGGTAACAAGAAAGACTTTTCCAGAAGATTAGTGCATCAACTCTTCTTGCCGCTTCTGTTGTTGTTGCAGGCCGTCCACAGCAGAGGGCAGCACAGCATCTCTTTCACTCTGTCCCGCAACCAGACAGTGGTGGTGGAGTACTGCCATGACAACAACACAGACATGTTCCAGGTAACACACCAAGAAAATCAAGAACACAAAGGGTCAACATCTTTTATACATCCTCCCAGAGTAAAGGCTTATTTCACAACAACAAAAAATTTGTCCTCATGAGTAAGTTTCTCCAAAAATGTGCTGTTATGTAATGCCATCAAAGAAAGAGAGGCTATTTTGGATCAGAACTGGGACCATTAAGTATTAAGAATAGAAACATGTTTGCAGAATATCCAAGAAAGTCTATTTTAGCTCTACCCTAATAATAGTACACAAAGATTTATTTTGTGTCCAAAAAATGACGACAAGTCTTTCACTCTAAAATTACCTACTGCAGAAAAAGGCAGTGATATGGGGGCATAAACCTCTTCCATAAGTTGTATGCTCTATTTAAGTAATACCAATTCTGAATTTCAGTACAAATATTGTGTGTTTGTATTGTAACCAGGAATGTTGATGAATTACTGTGAGCATTTCTCTGTGCTTCACTTTGCAGATTGGACGCTCCACAGAAAGTCCCATTGACTTTGTGGTGACAGACACCTCCGGAGGGGGGAAAGAGGGGGAGGACCCCTCGATTGCACCCAGCACCATCTCACGTTTTGCCTGCAGAGTGGTGTGTGAACGCAACCCACCGTACACTGCACGCATCTATGCTGCTGGCTTTGATTCTTCCAAAAATATCTTCTTAGGGGTGAGTTGACTGATTATCCAACCAACAACCCTGTTTAGAAGACAGGGAATATTTTTGAAAGTACTGAACTTCATAAACAAATATAAAGTCAAGGTTTGAAACTCTGCAGTTCTTTTTATTAACTTCTATAAATCATCTTAATTTGATCATAATCAATTCAAACAAAATCATATGCTTTCGCGTCTGTGCATCAGGAGAAAGCAACCAAATGGAAAAACCCTGATGGGCATATGGACGGCCTGACCACCAATGGGGTGCTGGTGATGCACCCGGAGGGTTTCCCAGAAGACCCCAAGCAGGGTCTGTGGAGGGAGATCTCAGTCTGTGGAGATGTCTACGCCCTGCGGGAGACACGCTCTGGACCCAGCCGAGGCAAACTGGTGAGCTGCTGACAGTTTGGCTACCATGTGTATGTTGCTTTTTAGCCTCATCAAGGTTGCAGTGTTTCTCTTTTGTTAAACTATGAGCATCTGTCTGTGTATCATCTTCTGCAGGCGGAGGGTGAGAGCAGTGCACTTCGTGATGGTTCCCTGGTTGACCTGTGTGGTGCCACCCTGCTGTGGCGTACAGGTGAAGGACTGATGCGTTCACCCACCCTGCGTCACCTGGAAGCACTTCGCCAGGAGCTTAATGCATCCCGGCCCCAGTGTCCTGTGGGCCTCAGCACACTGGCTTTTCCCAGCCTGCCACGCAGCCACAGGTAAGAACCACAGTCTTTTTCAAAAGTACATGTGATTTTCTGTCAGGATCTTGTTTCATCTACAGCAGCCTGCATACTAAGAGTATATAACTACCTTTACACACTAAGAGCTCACACTAAGTTGAAATACTGATACTCTGCTTATGTGTTACTTCAGTCTTGAGGAGCGTCAGCCCTGGGTCTACCTCACTTGCGGCCATGTCCATGGACGCCACGACTGGGGCCAGAGGTCTGATGGAGTCGAGGAGCCGGGAGAGAGCGACGGCTCCACTGCCCTTCGAGAATGTCCCCTGTGCAGGAGCGTGGGCCCTTACGTGCCCCTGTGGCTGGGCTGCGAGCCTGCCGTGTACGTGGACGCTGGAGCTCCCACTCACGGCTTTGTGCCATGCGGCCACGTCTGCTCAGAGAGGACAGCCAAGTATTGGGCTGAGACCCCGCTTCCCCACGGGACGCACGCCTTCAGACCCATCTGCCCCTTCTGCTCCACTGCCCTAAGCTCCCCCGGCTGGACGCGGCTCATCTTCCAGGGCCCCATCGACTAGTCGCCACTGCTCAGCAGTCGCTATCACAGTAACAGGAAGATGCCTGAGCTTCATTCATGTAGCAAACATTGATCAGTATTTAGTATGGATAAAGAGCTGATGAGTGAGATGTGTGTGTGTGTGCCACACTCAGGCCACACCTTCTGTGTGTCTAACAAACACTGTCAAACATTGTTACTGAATGCAGCTCAAGGCTGAATAATCCTTCCCCTTGTTTATCCTTTATCTGAAGAACAGGTGAAAAAGAGACAGAATGTTTAATTCTGTAATGCTGACAGTATTTACTCTAAGCCTTCCATGGTGTCCTGTCCTCCACCTTGGAGGATTCTGCTATTTTCAGTTCCAACCAAATTCTACATGAGCAGATTTTACAGATGACCTCACCTGCAACAAGAGAAGGGTCTCAAAAGTAAAACTCTATCTAACCCAGGTGCTTAAATAATGCTGCTTGACCATTTTTAAAAAAAAATATTTTTACTCTATTACCAAATGACGCAACTTTCCTATTTAAATACTATGTCACACAAGACAAACAGATCCAAACAATTTTTATTTGTCTGTTTCAGAAGCCTTGTTTGAAATGAGAAGTAGCTTTTTGCACTTAAGAAAAGAATGGCCTTTAATTTAGTCAGTCTGCAGTGTCTTACACATCTGCAGCATGTGTGTCTTAAACTCGGTGAAACGTCACCTCTTGCACTTCTCAGCTTGCTGTCCACCACTTAATTTCTCAAACATGTTACTGTAATTGTGATTTGCCGCCCTTCAGTTATTGTTTGTCTTTTTTGGTTGTGGCAGCACTTTAATCACTAGAAAGTTTAATCCATCTGGCCTCTGCTTCTGTAAAAATCACCCTCACCTTTGATTGACTACTTATGGTGAATGTAGGATTACAAGGTGAGATCAGAAGCTTGTGCTTCCATTCAGTATTTCAGGTTCCTAATGAGTCATTGAAGAGAATGTATTATGCAGTTTCCATCTTTTGTCCTCATGTATCCTTTTAGTATGAGACCTATGCAGAGACCCTGCAAATGAGATCCCATGTGTAGTATTAGGTTGGAATGAAAATCTGCAGACTCAAAGCATTAAAGGGAACACTATAAGCTGTACCCTCACACCATGAAGAATTCACCTGTCAAGGCGGGATCATGTCCCAATTATCAAGCAGACTGAGGACAAGCAAGGGCTGGGAATGAAACTGGGTAAAATCCACTTCATAACTCTCTACAGCAATAATAGCACTCTGGTAGATAAGCTAGATGTTGTGCTATGTTTAGCCAAGTGTTACGTCGGCGGTCACTGCAAACATGGCTGAAACGGTTTCCAGGTTAAGGGCTTAACCAGAGGTGTGTTCAACATTGTGGTTTGTTTGATTTTCCAAATGAGGTGAAATTATGTGAAGTATGTGTGTTGTAACCAAAGCACTAGATTTTAAAGATGAACAGATGAATCAGTGGTTAAATGCCTGACATATTTATTTCAGCACTAGTTTCAGATGCATTAAAAGCCAAAACATGCTAACAACAACAAAAAAAATATGTTTAAGCTGCAGAAGAAAACAGCAGCCATCATGAAATAACATACTATGTCGCTTGTGTTGTGTTAATTTGAACACACTTCTGGTTACTGAACAATGCTAAACAGGGTCCATGTCAGTGTGATGGAGTGTCAAAAAGGTTTGACCTTGTATAACCTCAAAAGATAACCTTTGTTTTTGTTTCAAAGAAAACTATTTTGTTAGGAAATGGGGAGGGGTTTATTTAGGGAACAGGGGAGGAATTCTTTTAGATGTTCAGTGTTTAAAAAAAAAAAACAAACAAACCTATTTTTCTAACTGATTATTGGTTTTAGTTCACTGTTGTTACTCAGTGTAAGCAAGTTCCGTATGTTTCCAAATATTATCGTGTGGTAGATGTAGGAGAGCTTGTGAGTGAGAAAACAAATGCCAACACTGTGTCCAACAAACACACTCAACACACTGCTACCGTTGAAAAAAAAAAACATTGCCCAGACAATGAATGTAGCCAAATACTCAGGCTATGTTTAGCCTTCCCTGGTGCTCATATTGAATGGTCTATATTGTGATACTATTTTTGTAACTGAAAATTATGGTGTAGCTTGGTGAACTAGCTCGAGAAAGTCCAATAATTTCAATAATAGCCTCAAATGTGGAAGAAGTACAATTGATAAAACACACTCACATGGGGATTGTGTCTAGCTTGCATGTGCTGAACGTACACATACAGTATCTACACTACACGTACACTTACTCGAAAACTTTGCACGGTTGATCGCCTTGATGAACCTGTTATTTCATGCCGAGGGCGTTTTGTTGCAGACCAAGATGTCTTCCGAGTCCTCAGCTGGTAACACTGCAGCATTTCTGTTCTTGTTTATTCTGAAGAGCTCTCTTATAGAAAAAAAAGGAGAGAAAAGAGAGCCTGGAAAATCCTCATACTTGATAAAGGTGCTGTGTTTCTGAGCGAGACCTGAAGAATCCCACTTTTACTACTATGCTCATATTTTCCACCAAAATAACTCACTGTAGAAAGATGTCCACATCAACACTTTGTTTTTATTTTGTATTTAGACCGATCATGGAACGTTTCAGGCTGTTTAAAGTCAGCCTGCTGCTTTTTAAAACACTGTATTTTCCATGTTGGAGTCTAAATACAAGATGTAAACTCCCCACAGTGCTGTGGATAATTGACGCAGTGTTGATAATTACTGTAGCTCAGGATTAGTGATTTCAGATTCACAGCAGGCAGGCAAGGCCTAAAGGAAGCCTGGTTGAGAACACTTTCAGTATAAAAGTTTCCCTACTGCAAAAGACAGTAACAAGGCATTTGTTGTGAGAGGTAATCATCCAGGTTGTAGAGGGGATGCAGTAGGGTAGATCACCACAGGTCTAGGATCAGTCGCATACGGGTCTTAATAAAATGGGTCTTGTTAACAGGCTATGAAAACATCTCGATCGTCGGTTGCCCTTTACTAAGCACGCCAAATCCAGTGAATCCTGCTTTAGAAGATAATATATACAACGGTTAATGTATCACAGTTGGCATGTGGATGGAAGAACCGCTGCAGCACCTTCATTGGCTTCTACTTTATTACCTGACACATTTATTTTAGCTTATTTTTCTTTTCCCATTATTTTTTTGAGCCCTCTTTGGGTTAAAGGTGTCCATATGCAATTTCCTTTCTCTTGTTTTTCTTAGATTAGAATATCAGTGGATTTTGCAGATACAGTATTTTAGAGTGGCATCGGGTTATTTAACACACCAGTAACATCATTAGCTCTTCCCTAACTTGCTCTGTTTATTATACTGTGTAGTTGACCTTCGTTCCAGATGACAAAACCTCATCTTATGAACTCATCTTGCTATAGGTGAGCAAGTAGCTGACACGCATTATACAGCGTAAAAACCTCACGATTAACAATGCATTCCTTTAAATACATCTATGTTATGTACAGCTATTTTGTATTATTTTATATCATATTCTTCTGTATATGTCCGGTGCACAGACAATCGCTATACACATGTCAATAAACCTATTAAAAAGTTTGATTGGCTCATTTCGAGTTTCTTCTTCAGAGTACAAAATACTGTAGATGAGCATAAAGTCAAGAATATGTTTAATAAAAGCAATAAAATTGTTAAAAAGAAATGAAGCAGAAAGTCAGAGGTGCCAGCAGAGGGCACACTTTGCCAGCTTTAAGGCCTACAGCCATGCACTCACTAAGATGAGGTTGCTCTCAGTTGCATCACCTCTTTAAAATAATCAACCGTTGTAATGAGCAGTGTTGGCAGTCATGTTCATCACCACGCAAATGTGATAAGACGCCCGAGTTAAAATAGCAAATTTAAAAGAATTAAGTTCAGTCCTTTGCAAAGAATTCAGTATGTCTTCTGAAAGACCTGCTGAGAGTGATGTTATTCAGAAGTTTGTTCAAAAATTATTTCTCTCCTAAACCATGAGGAGGAGGCTTTTTTCTTTCAAAGATTATGAAGCCTATTTCATGGGTATCTCAACGCCACACTGCATTTAATCTCCTCCAAAGCATGTAAGGAAGAAAAAGCAAAAGCCTGCTGAAACTCTGAACAAAGTCAAGTCAGAGCCATGTTAGGAAGTTTTCATCTGTTAAGTTACAGTCTTAGTCTAATAAGTGTTGCATACTTATTCTCCAGAGTATATTGAGACATTTGGTTAAAAAGCATTTTAATGTGTGCTTTGCTAAGAAAAACAGGTCTCTTTTTTAATCTTTTAGAGCGCTTAACAGTAAATTTTACTTCTTAAAGTTAATCTTGAATTTAATTTTTCAAGGTTTAAATTTCAAGGAATTCAGATTCAGTATTGTCTTTTAAGAGACTGTCATATTCAATTATATGAAATTATATTACATGAAATTTTATGAAATGTTATTTTATTACATTATTAATTTATATATGAATTTGTGTTCATCTATATTTAAATGGCAATCAATAAATAATGTTACACAAACAAGTACTTGTATAGGATGTCCGTTAACAGCTGAGATGCAGTTTTGCTGCTTTGATTCACTGTCAAAACTCTTATCTTTCTTGTTTCCAGCTGCAGAATGCAGATGTTTCTGTTTTAAACAAACTCAAACGGACAAAGTTAGCTGGAGGGAATTTTGGTCTCATTCATCACGTTGCTAGAAATAACAACTCTACATTTATGGTAATGTCACTCTGTATTTAATTGTTGTAACATTTAATATATACATAAAAAATATAATATGTGGAAATATGATAATATTTTGATAAAATGTATGATTTTCAACTTGTTGTGGGCTTCTGCTAACAAACGGCTGAAAAACATAATTTAACTGCTCTGATCTAAGTTCAGTAAAGTACCCAGTGCAGCCTGATTTTGAGGCTCCTTGTGTGATATTCTAGCTGTAAAACTTTAATATAAACAACTATAAGATTAAATTGTTTTTAACAGTGCACGTCCCTAAATTAATTTGTGTTTAATTAGATTACAGCAGAACAGATATTCTAGGAAATACTGCACATACTGCACAGAGAAGAAAAAAAAGCTTTCTTGCCCTGAGGCAGGTTTACATGGCCATACTGTGTGTTTGCGTGTGTGTGTTTGTGTGTGTGTGTGTGTGTGTGTGTGTGTGTGTGTGTGTGTGTGCGTGTGTATGTGTGTGTGTGTGTCATGGGACCCAGCATAGATGATGATGGAGGCAGGGTTTAGCAATACAGTTCAATCCTCAGTGGAGGGATTTGTAGGTTTTGATCCCAGCTAATTAATGTGAAACCCTCAATGGGAAGTAATGGGTATCTGTGACTGAGAAGTTTGACTGGGACTGTGTGTGCGTGTGTGTGTGCGCGTGTGTGCGTGTGTGTGTTCTCATGCATATATCTGTGCACCCACATGCACACGGCAGCAGTGTATAAGCTTGCACTAGTGAGAAGCACATGAAGGCATCAGAATCGGTGTGTGTGTGTGAGTTGGTGTGTGTGTGTGTGTGTGTGTGTGTGTGTGTGTGTGTGTGTGTGTGTGAGTAAGTGTTAATCAACGACTCTGAAGTCTTCCTGCCCATGAACTCTCTGCAGACTCACTCTGGAGGTAGCAGGGGGCGTTCACACTATTGTTCCATCAATCCTATCATTAACTACAAACACTGGAAACTTTAATTAAGCCGAGGCCACTGACGAATAATTAACTTTAAGACTTTATAACTGCCTTTTTCCTTCCTCCTACACATTTCACCGAGTCACAGAGTCACAGAAAGTGTTAATTTAGCAACATAATTTACAAATCCAATTAAAGCCAACATTAAGCATCACAAGCTGCTGCCCTGTGTTCTCCAGTCTTATAAGACTCTTCTCTTTTGTGGCTGTGAATGTGGCGGTGAATGTCAGCACACGTAAGCTGTGTTTTAAAAGGGGGGGTTAAGAGTTGTAATAAGTTTGATTATTTTATGGAGTTTATTATGCTGTGTTATCCTGTTAGGGAGGTGATGTTGTGGCAGCAGGTTGCTAATTCAGACTGTCTTCCTCTCTTGGAGTGGTGTCCCACTCTGCTGCCATGTCACTGTTTAGGAAGGGAAGACTCTGTTTGAATGTGAGATGGATGAGAATATGACAGAGGAGGGGCGGGGGGGTGAGGTTTCAGCAGCTGTCACATACAGCTCAGTTAAGCCCCTGGGGTGTACTGACTGCAGCAGTCATGGGAAACCTGCTGATGCTGCTACTTTAGTTTCTACCAACATCTCAACACTTATATAACCACCGTATAAAGGTCAAGTTTGTAATCACATCATTTCAACATTTTTACTTTAAAATCATAAAAAGTCGGGGTATTCACGAGTTCATTTCACCTGAATTTATTAACTATGTTTTGGTGTTATTTATTTTTTTATTGTTGTTAAAAATACCTATTGACCGCAGGAATTAGACTGATAACACACAGTATGACCATATTATCGCAATTCAAAATCCCTGAAAGTTGTTAACAATAATATTGAATCATTGTCCAGCCCTATATGGTAGACCAAGTGATTCTTCTTTAAAGACTATGTAAAGTTGTTGTCTTGTAGAGTTATTTCAGCAGATTGAACTAGATGGTAATCTGGTAAAATGTGCATCAAAGCCCTGCCCACCTGCTTGTGACTCCCTTTGAACTGAACTTTACAACATGCGCCATTTTTCTTTACTTAAAGGAACCAAGTAAGTAAGTTCCTCTTAATGACCTGTTTACTCAATATTGTGGGGTTTCAGCATTAACCATATTGCATAATGTTGCATTGCTTTTCTTCACATGCTCAAGCCAGTTACGTTACTACAGCTGATCTGATCAATTTAATTGCGTTTAATCATTAATTTATTGGCATATATATCAATGCTGGGTTCCAAACTCCTCGTGGTTAATTGTAATCAAATCTAATGCTTCTCTCTTTTTGAGTAATGTTAGTGTTTGTGATTCCTATTTCATCAACACTATGATTCAACATTTAAGTTCTCTTTCTTTTTGTTTTTACTGTATAACTGAAACTCATCTAATTCATCATAAAAATGTCTATTCCTGTTTGAATATTTTGCAGAAGAAACCAAGCTAATTTGTCCAAAATATTTGGGGAGTGGTCCCTTCAGTGTTGTCCCTCCACTGCTGAATGAATTTCCAGCCAGGCCATTTCCACATCTTCCTAAAGTTTCTGCTTTCCCTCCCTGACGTTGCTCTTCCTGCTTGCTCTCAGCGTGACCAATAACAGCCTCAAGGACGCATCATCATAATTCCCTGTAAATGACAACTAATGAAGATGGTATTTCCCCTCATTACTTTTTGTCTCTGGGGGAGGGGGTGCAGGGCTGTCAGTGGCACTCAGCTGATGCTAGCATGTGTCACTCTGCTATCCACTCATGGCTGTCTTCCTCTTCACTTTTTCCACTTTCCTCAGCACCTTCAGTGGTCAGAGATGAGTGCTCTCCTCTCGTGGCTGTATCAAGCACACGCTCAATTAGCATTGCATGGTAGGTGAGAGCCTTTTTGAAAACATTTCTCATTACACCTTATCACCGGGGCACAGAGGGGGCAACATGAAGCAAATTAGAAGAATGAATGAGAGTGAGAATGAAGTAAGGAGGGAGAGCTGGAGACATCAAAGTGTTCCCGCTCTATTTAAATTGAGTGATCTTGTGTGAAAGATCCCCACTACATAATGATTAACCCCATCCACCCTCCCACACACACACACACACACACACACACACACACACACACTGTCTCTCTTACACACACAGCTAATATCACACACCCACATACCCTTGGATTTATGTGTCAGGGGTTAATAGCTATGATGATGAGGACACTGGGGGGTTCATGTGGGGTGTTTTCCTGCAAATGTATGTGTGTCAGCATGTATATGCAGAATGTGTATAAATGTATCAATGCAAGGATGCTTGTATGTGTGAGTAGAGAGGGGAAAGAGAGAGATGATGCACACAAGCTGGGAGGTAAAGATCACACAAAAAGTGGGAGAAAGGCTCAGTTTCATCTCAAACTGACGGACTGACATGTTACAAATCCCACCAGCAGCAGCAGCAGCAGCACTGAAGAGACCTGCCAACACTCCCCAGTAAATGATCTGGAAGACACACATATACAAACACAAACACACACATAAAGAGAGACAGAGAGGCAGCGTAAGAGTTGATCTGTTGCCTGTTTTCCACCAGTTTCATCATGTCCTTTAGAAAAATGCAAATTTTGGTCCTTTTCAGTACATTGTGGAATAAGAGAGTTGACGTTGTGGCATCTGTATATGTTTATGAGGCTTTCATGTCCTGTGTGTCCTAATTTGTGTCTCTGTGTGTTTAGCTATGTTTCTCTATCTGTTTTTTTTCCCTGTTGTCTGCAGTGAATTAAAGAGTGTGTGTGCATGCTGTGTTTCCTCCAAGTTGTCTTTCACTTTATGTGTGTGTGTGTGTGTGTGTGTGTGTGTCTATGTGTGTGTGTGTGCCTGTTCAGTCCTGCCTGGTGGATTAGTGACGTCGGCGGAACTCAGCCTCTCCCTCTGATAAGGGCACGCGCCGCTGCCTCCCGCTCGCTGCTCCCCGCGCTCAATTTCAGATAGTGCTAATGGAATCTGTCCTGCGTGATTGTAATGCGAGTGAGACTCAATTTCCACGGAGCTTGGAGCTGTCAGCTTGGCAGGACTGTTGAGAGGGTTTGCGAGGAGGAGGGGAAAGCCGACGAAGAAAGGGTTGATGGGAAGACGACGAAGGAGCTGCTGATGAGGAGGGTGTGTGAGTGTGTGTTTGTGTGTTTGTGTGTGTGTGTGTGTGTGTCTGACGTGTTGTGGTGGGGCCTCCTCCCTCTTGTCAGGAACATGTGGTGTAGCTTCCCACACATTACCCATCATGCTGCCTACCTGCCTACACACAAACACACACTTGCAGGCTCAGTTTGTGTCACAGCTCAGATTGAATGCATGTTAAAGGGCCGCTTAGGAAAAAAAATCTTATTTACTTATTTTGTTGTCATACAAATAGTTTTGATTTGAAGTGTCTGGGTCAGGGGAACAGCTTTCATAGGAACTTTTTCTTCTATAGTATTGTAGCTTTTCGCCATTCCACAAATCTTAGAGACCTGGACTGATCAAATCAAAGCTATCTGCATGGCCACATTAACACAAGTAGTAAGTGAGATTTTGTTTAATTTGTTTATTTTTTTATTTATTGGGAATTGGGTGAACTGGCCCTTAAATTAGAGTTGTACTCAGCTGCAATCTGCATGCAAAACTTATGCAGATTAAATGAGAGAATACAATTTTTAATATTTAAATATTTAGGTTCCCTCTTGACCTTGGAAAAAGCTTTTTCACATTAAAGTTATATAAAAAAGTCAAATTATTTAATTACTTTATTTAATTAATTTGACATTATGGTATTATTCTTTAAAGATCATTCACCATTAGCATTTTTTGGGCAGTAAATTCTCAAATACAGAAGGTCCCTTGTACAGCAGACATTTTGCCTTTTTGCAGTAGGAAAAGCACAGGTAGTACTACTAACATTACTGCTGGCTCTTTATTATTCAAGTCTCCCAGTAAATCATGTTTGTTGCAGTGAGCCCAGCGTGAACAAAACCTGGACCCTGTGTGAAGCAGCTTAATGGAATTCAAATGTCATTACGGTCAATTCATTATTTGAAACTGAATGAGTGAGAACTGTTAAAATTTTCACTTTAAAAAAGCCTAAAACTTAATCAGTTGACCTGTTTTGAGTTTATGTCAAAACTGATGGCGTAACAATTGATAAATGTAGTAAAAAACATATTAAATGAACATGGATGCATATGGATGCTGATTATATTACGATTTTGAAGGCTATTTTTTAATGAAAAATGTAATGACTTAAAATGTTGTAATAATTAATGAAAACAAAATTCTTAAGCGCATGTTGCACTGATATATATTAATAGGCATTTCAGCTGAGTGTACTGCATTAATAATGATAAACACGATCATTTTGAGGCATTGTATTTTAAACACCAACCTACAGGTGGCAGTGTTTGCATGATGAAAGGAGCAAAGCTGCTGACCACTGGTCCAGCTCTTCCCACTGAACTTTGAACTGTTCTTTCTTCATTTGTATCTATCCGATCATCTCATACTCTGCTTGTCTTACTAATCTTTGCTGTGACCATGTTGATGTACCTACTTTGAATTATTTGCACCGGCAGCTTTCTTCTTTCTTCTTCTTCTTCAAGTCTTTTTCTTCCCTTTGTGAGCACAAATGTGACAAATTCCTGAAAATCATTTCTAGTAACGGTTCTTGGCATTTGACATTTAGTCCCATCCAACCAAACCCAGGGCCAGGGAGTTCACTCAGTTCACAAGTCACTAAGTAATGCTCATTCTCTTCCTGTCCAACTCTGTGCTCATTCAGTGCCGCTCGTTTCAGGGAAGGGAAGGAAATACCAATTTGGCAGAGCTACCGGGATTATAGTGGGCATTTTTTAATCTGGGACAGACTGTGGCATTTGTCTGCACTTAAAACTGTCATCAGTCCTGCCCTGTATATCGGCCTGTCACCACGTCCCATCCTGTTAAAAAAAAAAAAACACCCAAAACACTGCTGGAGCTGATTAGACTCTTCTAAATAAATAAATAAAGTAAATAAACTGCAACCTAAATCTCACAGCCAGGGGTTTACACAGCCAGAGCCCCCATTACTGGCACTCTACCCCCTGGGAAGAGTTTAGTGTCAACAGACCCTCTTTCTGTAGAGGTGGAGGAGGGTCTCCATCAGGGATATTGGCTATATCCACAACCCTCTACTACTATACACACTTCCAACAAATGCAGTAAACAGTAGGCCTATGTTCTGCAAAGTGCATTTCATAGTAGTATGCTGTATGAAACTGTTATATTGATTTATTTCACTGTAGATGCACATTTAACTGATTAATGCACAACACCTATATGATGATTAGAAAGTACCAACTCCCTGACTGATGCTTTTATTGTGTCGATGCCAATTTGATAATATTTTGAATCATATCTTTTGGCAATAGCTGCAAAATTTCAATCAATATATTAAAAATGTAATGTAATGACTTGAATAACAGCAGTACAGTACTTATAAACATCAGTAGTGTGTCTGGTTTCTCTCTGCCATTGTTACTGAAGTCGTCTCCTGCAGTATGTGTGTGACTTTGGGACAAGCAGGTTTTGTGAGTGTGACTGGCAGACTGGCTAGCTTACCATCCCAACAGGTACCTATGAAGCTTCTCAACTTCAAAATACTGGCGCATACTTTAAAATTGTGTTTGATTTTTCATAAAACTGCTCATAATCTAAAAAATACACAGTTGTTTTCTTGCCTCAAAATAGTCAGAGGTTAGTTTTGTGATGAAATATAATATAACAGTATTAAGAAGCTTTGCGTTGTTGGCCTGATCAGTAGTTTATGCAGACAAACTGATCTGATAAACACTGAAGACTTTTTCTGGATCAGCATGACATTCAAGTATTTTTGGCATAAAATAACATCTCATCTCAATGAGGGAAGAATATTTTCATATATGCAAATTATAGGTAAAGTTTATTCGAGTTCAGACTTCTGCAAGTAACCCATGCAACTGCAGAAAACAGCCTCTGATGGCCTTGAATCCAGCATTAAAGAGTGTGAGGTGACATATACTGTATGCTTGTGGACCCCCACAAACAGAGCAGCACACATGCAAAAGAGCATATGCTTAATCACCACTGGAGTTTCCCAGGAAATAAAAAAAGCCTCAGTGGATTAAATCCTTCGAGCTGAACATTAGAGAAGTGCAGAGTTCAGCTCTTACAGAAAAAAAAGGCAAATCATTATCTTCCAGAGAGAGAGGGGAAGAATCAGAGGTTGAAGGCGGTAGGCTGTGATACTGAGGAAGAAAGGCGTCACGTTGTGAGAAAGACAGACTGATAAAAGAAGGAAGCCATCGGCAGAGGAAGAGAAGAAGGGCCCCACAAATTGGCAAAGGGAAGTCAGGGTCTCTGCTTTGCATTTCATTTACATGGCTGGCCGTATCGACCAATCGGATTGGGAGCGGAGCCCGTGGCTTAGGAAGGCGAATAAAGACTCCAAATGCCTTCACTGCTCTCATCCCTCTCTCCCATAATACCCTGTCTGCCCCTCTTTTCTCTCGCTCCCTCTCTTTTCTCTCCTCACTGTCATAATACCCTTTCTCTCCCCATTCTCTGCTCTCTGGCGCAGCACTATAAGTAGACCCTGTCCGATGTGATAGTGGGATGAGGAGAGGGGAGAGAGAGGGAGAGGAGAGGTGAGGAAAGGGAGGAGGAGGAGGAAGAAGAGGAGGTGGGGATCTTGCAGGGATGACTTCCACCACCACACTCAAAGTAAAAGAAGCAAGATTGTGCATGTGTGTTTGCATTTAAGGGTATTTATGGGTGCATGTGCATACACATAATATTTTTTTAAAGTATAAACCACACACACACACACACACACACACACAAGCAGAAGCACTTTCAATTAATCTTTTTTTGTTGTTGTTGTTTTGGTTGTAGTTGTTTTTGAGGGAGTCCCATAGTGCTCAGCTGCATCACACACACCAACAGAACATTTTGCCAACTAGTCAAATCTACATGCGAACATACACACACACACACACACACACACACACAACACATAGGACATGATACATGATAATTAATTTTTAAATGCTCCATAATTAATGGTAATGCTGTCTGTGTAATTACACATTATGCTTAATAGATGATAATTAAGACTGATAGTTATCCTGTGACTTTTTTGATGTGCACTTGATGGTTAATTTCCTCAGTTAAATGTATTGGTGCACTCTCTCTCACACACACATACACATACACACACACACACACACAATGATACACTTCCCCCTGAATTCATTTGAATAATGGCGTGTAGACAGACACATTAGAAGAACCCATGAATGACCCCAGGCATTTCTCACAGGAGACATGCAACCACTTAACACTAAAGGACACAACCACACACAAACACTCACACACACCTTCAGGGTGTAATTTTGTGCCATATTACGAGTCAAATAGTTTTCCCTCCATCCATGCAGTCAAATGAAAGTTTTTGAGAAAGGTGGAGGAAGATATTTATTCCTGTCAGAGAGAATAACTGTATCCACCACATTAGTGCAGCGTATTTAAATGTTATCTATTACTTTAGTTAAAGAAGCAAAACCTCAGCGTAAAAATTCTCCATCACAAGTAAAAATCCTGTATTTCATAATTTACTTTTATAGTAAAAAAGATGAAGTCTCACCAAAATGCACTAACATTACCAGTGTCGGTTTTCTTTATTATATTCCCATGTTAAAATTAAAGTCCATCTAAACTCAGGCACAGAGATCAGATCTTCTGCCTCCAACAACAAGCAGGCCAGCAGGGACCTGAAGGTCAGAAACAGATTAAAGAGCAACGTCAGGATTAACTTTAAAAAAGTTTCATGTTGTTCTTTCACGAGTTGCAGTTTATGAAGGAGATCTCAGCAAAAGACAAGAGGCAGCAGAGAACAGAAAGACACCTAAACAAGAAGGTCCATCCATCTCCAACCAGGAGCTCCATGCACTGGTAGTTTGAGCTGTAACAATGCATCCTATTTAGAAACTGTTCTTATGTTAAATGTGTAAGATGGAAATCTGCAAAGTTATTTGATACTAAAGATACAAGTAAATGTAGTATAAATGTGTTTCCCTCTGAAATGTAAAGCAATGTGAGGTAGAAATAATGAAAGAACCTAGAAAACTCTGACTTTTCAATAGCACCAATGTCCTCAGACATACTGTGTAAACGCCTTTCCACAGTTTAGAGAGTGTTTTTTTTAAAGTTTGTATTAGTGCAGGATTAGATACATTTAGGCAAAGAAACTGTGCAGCGGGAAACATGGATCTCTGGGCCGTTTGTGGCTTGCACACGGCGTTTCTTTATACCGGAAGGTGTGAAGAGTATCATCATCATCATCAACAAAGAGCAACAAAAATATACTGTCATCTCAGTTACTTCCCTCCATGCTGAGGATAATCTGGGCTAACACCACTTTTTATCATCATTCATCACCTACATCATCCTCATTATCCTTTTCCCTGCCCAAACACACACACGCACAGAGTCCCCCTCATTGCCGTTAATCATCAATAACAATACCTTATTTGTCAGGGAGGAATGTTTACAATGGGATCGCCCCCCCAGGCGTGTGAGCCCCTCCCTTGACACCGCAGTGTGTCAGTGTGCCACCAATTACTGAGCGCAAACTGAATGAGGTCATAACGGGATGGGGTCATTAGCAAAACAAACCCTCTGGCCCCGTGGGGCAAAAGGAGCCGAAGAAGAGGGGGAAGACAGTGGTGGAAGATATTCCCCCCCGACATCCCACCATGACTGTATTCAGAGACACAAGCAGAAGCCACCCAAAGGCCTCTTCCTCCTCCAACAAGTGTGAGAGGTGAAATGTTTAAGAACACACAGAGCGCTGGTCGTACATCAACGGTTTCCTCATTCTTCTGCATCAGTTTACTGTTATTTCTGTGATAGCTTTAGTTTGAAGATGCTGTTAAATATATTTATATGACGCTGAAGCTCTGAATTATGTCATGCGAACAAAAGCAACTGTTGCAGACGTGACTATTAGATTAACATGCAAGGAGCTGATGGTGACTCTCGTGCCTCTAGATGATGTTTTTACATAATACTGCCTTTTTATATTTGATCACATTCATTCATGTGACAGATTACTTGCAGAACACATTCAGTTTTTAAAATAAAATAACTGAAATTACTGCTAAAACTAACAGCCTCATGAAGACATAAAACTAAAACTTGAGATTCTAATCAATACCATAATACTTTTCACACTTCAAAGGTTTCATGGTATTTAAAGCAAATTAAATGAGTGACAAATAAGGAGCATCTGCTTCCATTTTACATATTCAAACACATAAAATGGAAGCAGATGCTGATGACTTTTTTGCCATTAGCATCTTCTTTGACTTCTTTGTGAAAACTGGTGCTTATTCCATTTTTTGCCTTTCAGACTACATGTAGTTTAGCTCATTGTTGTACTTTTGTTTCTTTGGTGATGGATTGAAATTTCTAAAGGGAACTTTGTTTTTTTAATATATATATTATTTGCATGAAGGGGGAAACTTGCAAGACATGTTTAAAAAGCATAGGTAAAGTTGATGATAAGGAGCTGAAACATCCTGCCTTTTGGTCCTTAAAGCCATGAATAACTCGAAAGCTAATTGCCTGACATGTAAAATGAGTGGAATTTCCCTTTGAATCTAAGCTCTCAGCACATTTCCCTCTTTACAATCATGTTTAAAGAACGCTGTGAATGATGTAGTTACCTTGTAAATGTAATGGTACAATAATAGGTTTTTGAGCTCATAAAGAGACTTTAATGAAAACACCACAGACTAAAATGAAACAATGACTAAATGTGCTTCACTGATCTGATGTGCTCAGTATTCTTCACAGGACATCGTGAGGCCTGTTGAGTCAGCTACCAGTGGATCCTTTTTGTTGTATCTTTGATCCTTTACATAACACACAGTATTGGTTGTGTGTGTTCATGGCGCTGGTGTCATTAACGGTGATGATCTGTTTTGAAGACATATCTTAGTGATGTTGCTGTCAGTTTCTCTGTGTTTTTATACTTGAAAAGTAGGACAGCAGATCTGTTGTGGGTCACAGTGTAGCAGGCATGGCAACCCCCCACCCCCACAACCAACACACACACACACACGCTGACACACTCAAAAAAGTAGTGAAGTGAATAATAGTGCAATATGCCTCCTCAATAAACAAAAACGCATCTAAAGAAAATACACAGCTTTAAGTCTCTCCTCCTACACTGAACAGCATCAGTCAGCATAAACATAAACATCATCTGCGATGTCATGTGTGGCGTCCCGAGTCATTATTTCCTAAACTACGAAAATATTGAAGATGCTAAAAGCGATTAGCGGTGAGGCTGTCCGGTGTGTATGTGTGTGTGTCCTTTGTTGGCCAGGGGCATATTTGTGTTTGTGTATCTCCATTGTGACGCGTGTAATCCGCATGCTCTCTAATCCCAGAGCAGGTGGCCAGGCGTGTGGCGGCTGTGGGGGTGCAGGAGAGGGCACACTCCTCCTGCTCTCCTAAACACATACACACACACACACACACACACACACACACTCGCACACATACATTGATCCATAAACCCGTAAACACATCAGTGCTTGCTCCACACTCTCATGCTTTTTATTAACACAGGGGGAGAGGACACCCAGAGAGAGACACACCTGCACTTATTCACACACACACACGCCCAATGCCCACAAAAACACACACACACACACACACACATGCCGTGTTATAGGTCTTGTAACTGGAGAAAGATGTCCGCGGGGAAGCACGTGCCAGCGTTTCCTCCTCCCGGCGTGCGTTCACAACAGACACGCTCGCCTCCAGGAGCTCAGCGCTGCCCTTAACAGGTGGGCCGAGGCGAGGCGGGGCAGGGAGAGAGGCATCTGTCAACAAACTCCGCATCCATCCTCCTCCACTGTACGACCTCTCCATCTGCCCGGAGAGGCATAAAGTGAGGAGGAAGGGCAGTTACGCCACAGAAATGTGTAAACTGTTTACCATCAGGACTCTACTGTGGCTTGTTTATCTTCTTAATTCAACTAATTCATCTATAACTGTCATAAAAAAGACATGAATGGAGTTTTAGAAGATTTTATACTCTGTATGGTTTTCTAGCAGGCAATAGGAGGCCCCTTGACCTTTGACCTCTGTATTGTAGCATCAGTACAGGAGAGGTTTGGCAGTTGAGGTCTCTGTGTATCTAATAAGTTGTCAACTTAGCAAGCTGTTGACACTAATTTCCAGTGACCCTATTCTAAGCTATTCATGCAGCTGCTTGTAACAGTATATATAATTTTTTTTTTGTTTGTTGGTTATGTATATGTGTTTTTGTGGATATATATATGTGTCTGTGTGTGTTTGTGTGTGTGTGTATCATGCACTGCAGACAGTGACAATAATGCTGAGAATTGTACATTTATTGTCAGTAAAAGTCGGTTGCCCAGCTTTTGTGGTGAAGTTAGTTAAAATTGTTTCACCTTATTTATCACATTATTATTAGTGTAAGAGTTTGTGACAGAAGTTTCACAACTGAGCCGACTTGATCCTCTTAGGAAGACCTCAAGATGCAGATAAAAAGTAAAAAGATGTAGAAAAATCTTTTAAGTGGAACTTAAGATATTTTTTTGTTGGTTTTGTTAGTTTTTTATGTTATTTTCAAATTTTGTTAAAGGTGATAATCCAAAGTATATCTTTTATTATCAATATAATTCCGGTAATACACAGTATTAAATCAAATTGTTCATAGAAAGATTGAAGAATCTTAAAGCATAATCCACTTCTGTCCATTTGTAAAGTGATATTTCTGCCAAAATGCGGCTAAAAGAAATACTCTTAATTATGACCTCACATTGTTAGCAAACAAAATCACTGTCACTGTCAGACTCATGTGAGGGTTCAGGTCACATGTTTTCCAAAGTAGCATTTTTAAACTTTTTCATTTCAGTTTGTACATACAAAAAATAATGGTTTTCACTTTTGGAAGTGACAGACATTGTTTTCCAAAATGACTTCAATGTGAGATTTCAGATTAATCATTTTTATTTTGTCTTAGGACAAGTATAAAATATATCTTTTTAAAATTTGAACTTCTGCTTTAAAGCCCTAAAACCTACATATCTCAAGTTCACAAACTGCAGCTGCACAGTAGCTTAAGAGTTATGCACAAAAGGAAAAGTAATAATTACATGAACTGTAACTTCTTGTGTAAGAAGAAATGAAGTATTACTCTTGAGACGGCTTCAGATCAACCAGTTCAGATGAACCTGAGACAAACTGGCAACATTTACTGTGCAGGTGTGTTTTTGTTTTCATGTCTTTACAGGGACCTCCTGCCTTCTCCTTGCTGTCCTATATATTCTCGACGAAGCTTCACTCTGTCATCTGTTTGCGTCAAATGCTTTTAGCAGGATGTAAATTTGTCCATTAAATGCATGTAATCTGTTATTACAACATCTCCATTTTGCTCTTATAAGGAGATTTGTGATTTTTTTCTCCTGCTAATGGTCTTTTCTCATAAAGGCAGGAGTGCTTTGTTGGCTGAATGTCCACTGTCGACATAATCCAGGGTCGTAAGGTCCTGAAGCTAAATGGATGCTTTGAAAAAAAAGAAAGAAAGAAACATTAACTAGGCATTAACTTTTTTTAAAGCACTAATTCTCTGATGGAAATTCATTTTTTTACATATGCTGATTTTTTAAAACCTGTAATCAGCTTTAAGTCTGTGTGTGTTTGTGTGTGTGAGTGTGTGTGCGTTTGTGTGCGAGGAGTGTGTTTTTACAGCGCTGCATTTCCCCAAATGACAATATGTAAACATTATTACCATTTTGGCTGACATGTAACTCCAGACATATGGTGCAAACCAAATCCAAAGCGTCACTCAAAGGTCATTAAGTTAAACATTTCAGTGTTTTCCTCATAAGAGGTTTGCGTACAATTTTAACTGGCTCAACTTTAAAAATTAGTTAGTTTGACATAAAATTAAGTCATTAATCATAAATGTACAGATTATGATAAAAATCAAATACATATTTATGATGTTGAAGCAGGACTGTGCTCATTATGGATCTATAAATAGTTTTCTTTTTGCCTGCAGGGTTTTTCTAATCAAAAAGATGACTCAGAGAAATCAAAAAGCATTTAATTGATTTTTGAAAAGGACTCAAGAAAAGACAGGAATACACACATTATGCCTGTGGCCTTGATTAGGGCACAATTTAGCCTACATGATCTTCAGACACTTTCACAGAAAAGCTATAAATGTGTAAATGATAATTTTATCTTGTTTGAAAATGATTTTTTTTTTTTGGCAGAGTGTCCCTGTCCTTACAAGAAAATTAAAAGCATGCATGCAGTGTGCCATGGTGGCAATATAAAAATAGCAGCACAGAAGGCGAAAGCAGCTATTATCATTAGATAAGCATGCATGAGGTCCAGTTAGTAAGCTTTTTTATCACAGCATTTCCCAGCATAAGTCGGAAAAGAGCCAAACCTTGGAATAAACATCCTGCACTCCTGCCTAATTTCATTTATGATATCAACAAACCCCCCATGGACACCTTACGAAAACACAATTTATAGACTCATGTTGTAAATTATACAAAAAAAAGTCTCCTCAAAAGTGATTCTGACTGAATTTCAGAGGTAGAATTTTACTGAGTTATCTATGTTTTCTCAAGTACAATTTAAAGTTAAGCCTACTTGTGTTTTACTTGAGAATTTAATTGTGTAACACTTAAGACTTTCACACTATGCTACTGTGTGAAGGAGAAATATGTACTTTTTATTTTGCTAAAATCACTGGTTACCTTTCGGATTACAAGTTTACTTCAAAAAACGTATATACTTTTTTAATGCATTGTTCAGATTGAAGCAGTTGCTTTTTGCAGTATGCAGGCCAGCATGCATGCATGCATGCATTTTCTAGCAGCGAGTCTTCAGCATAACATGTTGGTATTGCAACATTTCTCCAAACCACTGATTTGTTCTATTTGTACTTTTCAAACATATCACATAAACATTTCAATAATATGTAAAAGACAATTTCTCCTCAGGATGTATGAGGGGATGCTGATAGCTTAACATAATCTAGATCAGATCCAGATCAACAGTTTCAACTGGGTAATTTTTGTGACCATCAAGGCATTTCCCAGCATGTTTTGGCTTGAAAAAAAAGGTTTTTTAGGTAAAAAATAAATATCTTTTTGTAACATCAACCAAGTGTCTTTGTACCTAAACCTAACCACAGCTTGCTATGATAAATTCAGGACCTTTGTACTCAAACATGAAGTTTGGATACAAAGAAATATAAACCCTGCACATTTGCAGAGCTTCCAACACCAACATTATTTTAGCAGTTGGATTGTTTTTGATTATTTTGACCCATGACCTTGACAGATCACTGACACCTGAAAGATGCACTGTGACAGATGACAGCACATTTAAATGGTCAAGGTGCAATATTAATTGTTTGCATACTGCATGCAACAAAACTTATTTGTTTGGCTGTCAGACATTTGAAGCTTCTTTTGAAAACCTCATTAATAGCTTTTAAAGCAAAATGATTACATTCCTTGCAGCCCTGGTACTCTGAAAGGGCAGATGCAGTGCAAAATAAAAGATATGGAAGATGTTTGTGATTTGGAGGCAACTTCAGAGTCTCTGTGACTTTCCTACATCAATGCACCAGCACTGATTCGTTTTACAATGAAGGAGACAGAGACAGAGACACAGACACAGACACAGACACAGGCACAGGCACAGACACAGACACAGAGACAGGCACAGACACAGAGACAGGCACAGGCACAGACACAGACACAGACACAGAGACAGGCACAGACACAGAGACAGAGACACAGCAGCTAGCATCACAGCATATGCCATCAGAAGCACATCAACAGTTTTCCACTCATACAAATGGATGTGAATGCGTCTTTCACCACCACTGAGCTGTTTTACTAAAAAACAACAGCAACATTAACAGTTTAAAAGCTCCAGAAAAACTTTAATTTAAAGCTCAACCTTTCTTGTCAACTCTGGGCCTTGCCTTCAGTAATCAGTTTCCAAATGTGAAAACAAAGGTTTACATTGAGCGAGTTCCCTGTCCTGGCGCTGCTTTATATGACACCTTTGTATCTGGAAAATGACAACTACATTCCCAAGCAGCAGCATACACTGCAAATCAGGTTCTGATTTTCTGTACAGAGAAAGCCTCCTGGTCAGTTTATTGCTTTTGCACACAGTTTCAGAGAAGGAAATTTAGGCTGCCTTGTGTCGTCTGTCAGATTTCACTCTGCATTTACACTATAGAAAGTGTAACTGAAAGCCTATAAAGTAACATGAGTTTAACTGCACCTACTTTAAAGTTCAGTGTTTGGAGCAATTAAAACAGTATTTTGCTTCGCCTTAAGTCTCATTAAAACATCACATGGCAAACATTAAGTGCATCTGATAGAATTGAGTTTAATCTCATCAAATTGTGTAATCCACGAGATGAAATCACTCTAAACATTACATGGCTTAACACAGATTGAGAGGGTCATAAAGAGTTAAGGTTGCCTACTTTTTAACCATTTACCATATTCCTCAACCGACAGTCTGACGGGAGTACAGAAACGCTATTGTTTCATTCATTTAAATGAGATTCCATGAGTGTTGCTGTTGCAGATGAATTATGTATGTGTTGCTGTGTTGATATGTGATAGACATCGTCTCTGGGGGAATGTAGGACACACAGGCCTACTTATGCATAACAATAGTCTTCAGTTATATTCTCACCAACAAATTGGCCGTTTATCTCTGTTGTTCTTTTTTTTCATGAAAGAAAATAGAATCAGTTCATTTTGTGCTTCTTTTTTTTTAATGCATCTGCTGTCGAGAAATCAGGTCCATATCCCACTTTTCCAAATGACGGTTACTGAAGCCTGTTCAAATATGCAGGACTGTTGCCCCAGTACTTTCACTAATTCTGCCTTCTTAAAAAAGTCTTATGCCTGTCAGTGACATTGTACAGCTGATAATAGCATTAGCCTATTTAAATTAACTCTGATAGGCTTGTTTAAATCATGAATTGTTCATCACAAACATTGCTTGATATTTTATGTCATATCTCTCTTTTCTCAAGAGAATAATTGACGTATTGGTTTGTTCCCAATAGGCAAGTTTTAATGGTCTGATTAAAAAAAACACAAAGTCCATAAGCTGACAAAAAGAGCTGTTAAAACAGGATGTATGATGTGGTTTTTCAAAGCTGAGGCAATCTGAATTATTTTCACATCTAAATCAGCCACTACTGTTTGCGTCATGGGTTTAGTTAGATTCAGGTTATCAGACGTGCCTGTGGTTTGAGAAAAGCTTAAGTGATTTTACTGAATTGGTAATTTGACATTAGTGATGTGAATTAGGATATGATGTGAAAACAATGAATTAAAGTTTGAAAAATCACTCAAAAACATTTGAAACTTGGCCAGTATCGACAGTAAAAAGATTTTGATTATTACCTCTAAAGCTCCTGATTGTACCTGTATGACAGATTCACTCTTTTAAAAATAATAATCAAATTAGTTTGTATAAATATCTGAAATAAAGAGATTAAATTGATCTTTATTTATGGAGAATATACCATTTTGCTAAATATGGCCTAATTTTCACTGATTGTACTTTAATTTTACAAAGTTAATCTACTGAATCCATAGGAAATTGCGGTGTTGCATAATAGGAATGTGGGACATAGTTTAGAAAATCATATGCTGACAGCTTCATTTGCCTGCTCGCTTTGCATTTAAACAGATCTTAAATGTGACTGCAGACTAACATCGGGCTCATCGCCGCGGTGGAACAGGATCGACTCGCCGCTCCTGCGTCGGTCGTGTCTCCTCTCCGTCGGCGGGGAAGTGGTGCCGCTTGGGGAAAGCCCTGCCTCAGGGCGACGATCGACAAAATGTGCGGTCGCCTCGGCCAAAGTGAGGCTTCCGAGGCTCTTTTTTATTGTTTAGCATCCTCAAATGGGATGAGAGGATTAATGAAGAGCGTCTGCCGGACCCATATGTCCCCTTTAGTGCCGCTTGAGCTTAATTAAAACCGAATGGGTAGTCGAGGGCCCCTGGTCCTCCTGCTGCAGGAGGACTGACTTACTGCTCTCTCGTGACGTTTGTTATTGAACCTGTTGAAACTTTGAGTCTGATTGTGGCATCAAGTAAAAACACAGGAAACTACTGTGACAGATAAAATTGTTAAAATAGATCTATAGAGAGATCAGTGTATTTTTGAGACACTTTAATTTGACCTGCGGTTTTTCATCTGAAAAACTTTCTCCGTATGCACACTTGGATTTAACCAACTTGATCATTCTTGAACCACAAGATGGGAATTAAATATTATCCTCAAAAATTAGGCTTTATTCAATAACCCTTTTTTGGTCAGTTAAGATAATATCTAGTAGGCTAGATCTATTTTTTCATACAAATTGTTCTGTTCCTCCCCAACTGCGCATCAATTTTCTCGCTGTTTGTTGTCTGCACTTGTTTTAATTGTCGTAGTTAGTATGGTCAAGAATTTCATTGTCATGTTAAAACTTGTGCATCATTATTACAATTTGATTCAGTTATAACATTTTAATCTAGAGTACCTAAAACTAAAAAATAAAAATCAAATAATAGGCTAAATTCATCATGATTTATAGAGTGCACTCCAGACAATAATCAGCTATGTGACGCTCTGTAATCGTGTGTGTCATTTGCTACTAATTGGGGGTCAAATGGACAACAAAGCGCAAGGCAGCAAAAAGTCACGCAAGAGTTTTAAGAAGCCTCTCTGACATCTCCTGTCACATCCTAATTAGACCGATAGCACGAGCCTTCTTCTTTAATCCACGCACGAGCCTCTGGACCTGCTCAGGCTCATAAAGCTACTCTCTCTCTCTTTAAACCCCCCAAAGAGGCTGCGTGGCTTTATGTGCACACAAATCCACATGTGCACCAGGCAATGGCTAATCACAATGCCTGCAACAGAAGCCTGTATGTAGTCTTCACTTTGACTTATCGTAGTGAATAAACCATCATATGGAGCATAAAAGGAAGGCTTAAAACAAAAAAACAAAAAAAATCATATCAGCCACATTTGTAGATATACTAGTCTATGGTACATAATTTCAGTTCATCTACTATGACGCGTTTCAGCACTACAGATTGATAGAAATAATAACTTAAACCCTATAGTGATGTTTTGTTTTTTTTTAAATCGCAAATAGAGCAGCTCACTGACTGAACTCCTAACGTTCACTTTCTGCTGTTTTCCTTTGTGTTCAAACTGTCTTTAAACTCGTGTTTGCCTCTGGACTCTTGAGCAGCAGAGCTCATTTCACATCTCTCCGTGTGAACTGGCCAGCGGTGCGCCTTGAACCAAAGAGCAGCCGTCAATAAAAATGTTGGATTATCCTCTTTATGAGACGGGATTAACATAGCTCTCCCATAATTCACATTCCTTCCAGCTTGGATATAAACCAATGGACTCTAGTGATGTTGGCTTAGAAATATAAAAAGTGTAAAAAAAATGATGGAATTTATCCCTACTGGCATTTCTAATTTAAGAATTACGCCAAACCTAAAATGTCAAATCTAAATAAACGTGTTTCTGAAATTATTTTGTTTTCTTCCCTTTAGGCTTGTCGACATGTGAGTTTGTGTGCAAACACAGGTGATAAACTGGAATAAACACAAAATATTTAGATGGATTCACACATGCAGCCATAGTGTTGGTCAGGTCAAGTGGTCTTTATTGTTGTTCAGTGTGTTTGTGGCCTTCTCACCGCACTTTACAGCTCACATGGACCAGAGTTGCTGCTGGCGGGATTTACCATACAATCCGTTTTTCATTCAACTAATGTGTCCTTATAATAATTTACCATTTAACACTCGAAAACATGGAAATATTTCCATCAAATTCACAGCTGGGTTTGTGGCTCGAAGAAAAATTGCATACATGTAGTACAAAGAATCACAATTTAAAAAGAAATCTAACACATAGGAAAATAATTAAAAAACACAAGGGACATTTGGGCACACGCAAACGGACTGATTGTCTCTTAACTAGTTTTAAACACATTTTCTCATAAATTAATAGTGCATCCAGGTTCATGACAGAACTGCAGTCTCTCTCTCTCACACACACACTCTCACCACACACTCACAACGCTTTGATCAAAGGGGCCCTTCAGTGTGCCAACAACATGAAAAAAGACAAGAGAGGGGAGTCTTTAAGGAGCTTAGAAGAAAACCTGACCTATTCCTCAAACTCGACCAAGTTAGGCTTGGCTCTTTCACTCTGTTGATCCCTTTTTACTTTTGGTCAGCACATTTGTTCCGTGTCCTTGATCAAAGTCGGGGAAAAGTCAGTTTGAATGTTCAATAAATTAACTCAACAAGTGAGACAGTCGGCTAGCAGTCCTGCTCTGCTCTGCCCGAGGTAGAAGTTGGGGCCCAGTCTTGGAAAAACGCCTCACTCCCAACCTTGGGTTTGAATTTTGCCTGTATACTTTGCAGTTTCTAAGTTTTGTCCCCTTAATTTCTGTCCTCTCACAACACTTGAAACTTCCACGCTGCTTGGTCTTTGTAATCCAAACAGTCCGCGTTGAAATTGAGCTTCCATGAGGACGCTGTTTGGTCCTTATAGTCCAGGCAGTCTGCAGCGCCGCCGAAGCCCAGACCCGCCGCCCCGTACGCCGACGAGGAGAGGGAAGACGCGGGGCTCAGGTGGCTGGACACCCCGTTGCTGCCCATGGGACTCATGGCGGAGCCCGCGGCGGATAGCTGGTGGTGCATAGGCGAAAGGTAGGAGCCGCAGTCCATGCCGGTGAAGTAGGACGAGGAGCCCGTGTAGCCCTGGTTGTAGCCCGACGCCTGGGTGTAGGTCATAGGATAGGAGCGCTGCATGCAGGATGAGGAGGAGGTAGACAGCGGGTCGGAGAGCGGGGAGATGGAGGCCGGGCTCCAGATAGACACCGGCGCCGCGGTGCTGCTCACAGACGGGAGCGAGGTGCTGGAGGGCGGCGTGAACTGGCCGCTGGCTCCGCTCTCTGAGCTGGCCTCTCTGACCGGAGAGCCTTTCTTTTTCACCGGCCTGCTGACAGCCTTGTTCTGCGCTCCACTCTGGGTTTGCTGGGCCTGCTGCCGATGTTTGGCTCGTCGGTTTTTAAACCATACCTGGAAGAAAAAAGATTTTTAAAATTTAGTTAAATTTATACAAATAGAACAACTTTGGAAATGTTCTCGAAACTAAAAACAAAATACTCCACAAGACCTCACTGGTAGATTGAAAATGAGTAGGTCTAAATTAAATATTCAAGAGATCACAAAATATGACTGTAGACCAAGGCAGCCCAAAACTGAGTTAATAAATTATTTATGTTAATTTTCAAATTATCCATTAAGTAGGCTTATTCATTGTTTTTGTAACACTTAGTCTGTATATTTTTATAGTTTTCCAATTAATCATAAAATTTTATTCTGATGATACAAAATAAGTCAATTCAAATTAGCAGAAAACGTTTGATGAGGTTACTTGATTATCAGCAGTAAGGAGGAGTTTTGTGGAATAATCACTCATTCTCGACCTCCATAAACTGTCTTTGTGATTGAGGCATTTAGTGACTCACCTGTACTCTGGACTCAGGCAGGTTGATCTTTAAGGCCACCTCCTCTCTCATGAAGATATCAGGGTACCGAGTCTTGCCGAACAGGTTCTCCAGCACGTCCAGCTGAGCCCGAGTGAAGGTCGTCCTCTCTCTCCTCTGTTTGCGAGGGGTTGCTGATAAGAAAAAGAGGAAAAAAACAATAGGTTATGGAAATGAGAAACGAGTTATACCGCTTGATAATTTATAAATACGAACTTCAGTTTGGCCTACTTGATTTTTCAATTCATGTTTATGGATGAAAATGTAAGATTTTAAAGGTAAGCTCTCTGTATGACAAGGTGGTGTTATAAGAAATACATATAGTCATTATTAAGCCGTTAATGAAAATGTTAAAACAAGTTCATGGGACTATACGAACAATTCTTACTTTCAGGTTATTTGTTACACACAAATCGGTAAAGAGCATTAAAATCCCGGGAAATATTACCTTGGTATCCCACTGAAGGATGCAGCAGGTCCACTCCTGAGGTAGATAAACTCAGTCCGTTCACCGTGTACGGCGGCTGCTTCAAATAGGACATCATGCTGGCGGCCGGACGAGGGGGCACCAGTAAGAGGAAATAAAAAAAAAATGGGGCAGATAATCGTGTTTAATCCTCAAGCGTCTTCGGTTGGTATTTCACCTAGTCCAGAATAACCTGAAGCAGGACACAAAACAGGGATGTTTTAAAGCTATTCAGAATCGTCTGTGTCCGCTGATTTTACGCGCAACCTTTACGCACCACGGTGGGTTTGGAGAAGTGGGCGTCTTCGGACTCGCGGTGCTCTTAAAGGCGAGTGGAGACCCCCAGCTGTCCCTGCTGAACTGAGGATGCTCTGTCTGGCTGACAGGCGTTTACGCCATCACCCCACCACCACCACCACAACCACCATCACCACACACACTCTAGCTGTTACTATAACCCCGCCCCTCCACCCCCCTTTCCCCAAACACACTCCTCGTAGTACCACCAAAACAAAACATTGTCGTTAAAATGCGCACACTCGCTGGGCCCCAACCGGGCTCTCAATTAGCATATACCCACAGGTTAGGCGAAGCTAAATAGACAGCTGATTAGGGGGGCATTTGCAGAAACAAAGCCCACTGTTGACCGATAAGTGATGCTGATAACAAAAGACTTTAGGGAACAAACAAAGGAGCCAATACTGCAAACTGTGCACTCATTCAAATACAACTGAGCATCTTCATTTCTATATCTCGGACCTATTGTTGCTTCCAACTAAAACCCTTGTACATTCAAATGTTACGAAATTAAAATACGAAGGACAACCCAAGCAAATAATAAGCAACATGTATTCATTCCCCAAAGTTAATTCTGATGTAGGTCATTATTGACACTCCTTCGTGCGATTCCCCCTCCTTTCCTAATGAATTGCTCCCGGTAATTAGATTTGGAAGGTGAGACTATCGAAAAGTGTTGATTAGAGAGGAGCACTTAATCTAAACAAACAAGGAGATGGCCCTCTAAATCTGTCTCCAGATAATATATAGAAAAAAGTAGTTAAGGAAATTTTTTTAATTCTTTCTCATAATTTCCTTTAAAAATTTAAGCCTTAATTAGTGAAAGAACCAGTTTATCTAAAGGAGCTTTGTTAAAATCTTTTTTTTTTTTAAAAAAAGAGCTCCGACTATTAGTTCTAACTTTTACTACGACAAGAACAAAGAAAACATTTTGCCTAAATAATATTTAAAAAGACATTCTGCAATATTCTGTTCTTATATGAACATCACAATATTTTTAATATACTTTAATATTGATCCACCGCGGGAATTAATATTTTTTTCAGAAAAGTTTTTTGTTTTTTTAATATATATATTAAAAAATATTGTAGGAGATCAAAGGTGGTTATAACACTAATTAATTCGAGTGTTAGAGCTACAACTTGTACCTAGTAATTGCAATATTTATGCTATCAAAATATTTTATTCTCTAGAGTATAAAACCACTGTTAGGCCTTCGGGAGAAAAAGAGTCGAGCATATAGGCCTCTTTAAAGCCCATAATGTTTTTAATAGACATTCATTGACTCTTTCTTTTTTTAAGTAATAGCTAATTACTCTATATACCATATGCTGCTGTCTGAGGCCTCTCGTAACGCTTCCAGTATCACCTACCTGTAGAATAAAGTTCCCAGGACCCCAGGGTGCTCCTCTCTTTAGCCGGACCCTTAGTTTTTATATAGCCAATAACGGCCACTCCTATACTCAATCTGTCACTTTGCTGCACTCCCTGCTACCGCTTGCTCCACATCCGTTCAATAATAAATACCCTGCCCAGCCATTAATTATTATTGGCTACAAGAGATTTTTTTTTCTTCTTCTTCTTTCTGTAAGAAATTAACGAGATAATCCGTACGGCACGCGCTGGCCTGATTACAGGACGCCAGCCACGACTCCGCATTCAGGCCTCCTTAATTTTCTGCGTCACGAAAATAAAACAAAGACTGGCTTGTATTTATCAGACCAGCTGACTGCCAGACAACCCCCCCTCCAGCCCCCAACCCCAACAAAACCAACCCTACAACTCACTTTCCCAAACCGATGCATGCACGTTTAGGAAATTATTATTATTATTATTATTATTATTATTATTATTATTATTATTATTATTATTATAAAAATCTGGACAATCAATAATAATCTCAATTTTCTAAAATAACTTTTTTCTTTTAAAGTACAATAATACAGTTAAATCAGCGTATGATAAAGGAAAAAAATCTTTCAATTTTCAACTTGACTTTGGTTGGTTTACACTCCCCTCTTTACATGCCTGAACACATCCAGAGTTTCTAGTCAAACAAGCAGCAGTTTGAGTGTATATCTGAAGTTGCGGACTGCTCCACCGTCCTGCTATTAATCGGTTGAGTGCCCCATTGCCCCGAGCCTGCAGCCCAGAGAGGCTGTGGAGGGAGAAAAGTTTGAGAGCACGCCTCCCCAATTATCTCCCTGAGCTATCTGCCTTTCCATCGCACGCAGCCCCTGGTGGCTTTCACCGTCGATTAAAATAAAAAACATCTCGCTTTTCAAATTTACAAAATATTACGCTTCTCACACAGTTTCACTTAAATGAATCACTTACTTGAGTTGTTGGACGCTTGATTTTTTAATAGGTCTTTCTTTAATTCCTTTCTCTCTCGGCAGCGCAGAGTTATGTGAAGCGGCTGTGATTATAGTTTCCTCCCGGGTAAGCTTGTTGGATGCGGATAATGCTATGAGATGCTCAGCATTTATGGAGAGAGAGAGCGGCTGCGAAAAATTTTAGCAACCAATGGAAATGAGAGAATATATGACAGGCAGATGTGTAAAAGGATGCAGCAGCTGGAGTATAGTGGCCTGGTAGTGGCAACATCATCCCCAAAAGTACCACTATATTGTACAATACGCTTCCATTTCTTTATCTTTTATCACTAAAACAAAGGTCATATTATGGATCTTTCACAGCTTAATAAATTAAGGCCTTTATTTTTCCATGGTCTAGGGATGCCAGTGGATCTAGGTGTGGTGCATTGAACAAAGAGAAACCAATCAAAGCCCAGCACCTGCGCGGTAACCGTCCAATCGTTTTAATATAAAGGCTTAAAAAAGACCCAGACGATTAAAGCCGAAGCACGCAGATTTACTTATCAAAATGAGCTGAGCAAGCAGAACTGAAGCAGTGGCAGGAGAGGTGTAAATAACTTCTGCCACGGTTTGAATCTGCATTTGTAAATCTATGAAGAAGATTTAAGAGAAATAAAAAAATAGAAGCTCGTGAGGCTGTACAGTCTACACATATGCACACTTTTACTCTTAGAATTTAAAACAATGTAGCCGTATGTGCCAACTTTGAAATGTAATGTTATAGCTTACAACTGCTTTTAAAATTTTGAGGATTTTTATATTTTTAATTTTTACTATTTATTCACTACTTTCTATCTTGTGTGCCTGCGTGTGAGAGAGTGTATGTGCGTGTGTGCATTCAGGAGAACTTGTTGCTGTTTGTTTTCTAATTATATACACGCCTGTGCAGCTCTATTATCAATAAAGCTAATTATGTTCTGCCCCTCTTGCTGATCTGTAGTGAATGGTAACAGATTAATAACTGACTTAACTTTTTTTTTTTTAAAAAAAAATTGGCCTCAACGGCCCTGAATAAGGTTTTGTTTGATGCTCACCAACAAGCAGCAGGTTAGAGAACTAATCAGGATTCTACATGCCAGATGAACAGATTGTGAGGCTACTGGGTTCATAGACAAGATCAAAATCAATATGACCTTCTATCAACTCCACAAAATAATTTAAAGTAGCCTATTATGAAATATATCAGTGTACGATTTGGTGCAATTACACAGAGTCACTGTTTTTTATAGGGAAATCAACTGGAGCAAAATTTAAGAGAAAAATCTATTAGCCTATGATAAAATTGGGATTGAATTTTGAACGAAAAGATTTTTTTTAAAGAAGAAAAAAAGGAAAAAAAACCCTCTTCATGTGCAGTTTTACTGAAGGCCTAAGTGGAGTTTTCCCAATTTCCCTTAGTGATCATCACAAAACAAACAACCTAACCAGGCTTAAGTAGCCTATCTGGTCCTCTTGTTGTCCCACAGCTACGTTCTTGGCTCACACAGAGTCCTTTCATCTTCAGCTCTGATATATAATTCATCGGAAAATATCTAACAGCCCTGGGGAGCGTTTCAGCTAAACGGGCCATGGTTGCAAAAAGGTGAAGTCGCTTGTTAATGTCTGTGGCAATATGCCCTCCCCCTGTCTTCAGGCCAATTGACAAAGTCATGGTTTCTCCTGAATTGGAGGCTAAGAATCGTGGGACTGAGATACCACTCTCTTACAGAATACTGTATAATACTAGCTGCCATAAGGAAAGTTTCCCACAATGTCCTACCTCCTCTCTCCTCCGCCAGCCTTTTGTTTGCCTCTATACACTGGTTAATACTGCCCATAATTTATAGCAAAAAGCCATTGAATCCTTCATGGCTGTGGGATTTTATTTGTTTAGTCCTCCTCTAAATTCAGGTTTGGAATAAAATATTTATTACCCATTTATATAGTCTCATAGATATTAAACTGTTGTCTATATTTTTCTGTCTATTTAAATGCTTAATGTTTTTCAGTTTTTGAACCAAAAATTTCAGTTCACTTCAGCTGTCCATCTCAAGGTCAAATCAATGACTTGGCCCACTCAACCAACCCCATCTGTTACACACACAGAACTGTATTAGACATTATGACTGCTTGCTTTTTGCCATCTGCACTGCAAAACTCACATTGATAGATTTATTGATAGGCACGGCAGATGAAGCGATACTTGTATTGATGATGCCACGGCAAACCCAAGTGAGCCTCCATAGATATTGAGTAACTGTATTTTCAGAGGAGTCTGAATGAGCTTTAGACAGCAGGTGTTTCTGAGGAAAACAATGGACACATAACTGGCTTAAAATTTTATTTTATTTTTTTTCCAAAATGCCACCATAAAGACTCAGTGACACCACAACGAGATGGTGCTTAAGGCTTGCTAATGTGAGGGCTTTCACAGGGCTAGTAGTCTAAATTAATAACAGTAGCTGGTAAGCTAAAATACATGCTAGCAAGCTGTATAAAATCACGCACTCAACTCTTAAAACCCCTTTCTCTTTTCTTAGCACTAAGCTGTTTACTCCCCCTTGCTACGCTGCTTTCACGATTATACACAATTTTATTCCTTTACAGTAACAAGAGAAGTTGAAGACAAACCAAAGCTCTCAGAACTCAGTCAGTTAGCTAGTTTGTTGCTAGGTCGCTAACTAGACAATATGGTAACAGTTTATCCAAGAGATGTAGTGTGTAGACCTAGTGTACTGTGGCTAGTAAGGCAACAGCAAACATGCTACTAAGCTGGGAGCATGCTAGCAAGATGAGCAAGCACAGATGACTTTTTAGTTAGTAGCACAAACTTGCCCACCACAGTTCACCAAGTATGCCCTCAAGATGGTAAAAGACTTACAGCCGGTCAACTGAGAGACACTTGGCAAATAAAATAACTTATATGAGAATTTTCTTTGACAGCAAAGTATCAGTGTGTTGTATTATATATTGTACCTACAGTATTATTACCATTTAAGCCCCTCTGGGCCTGCTATTGCTCGTCTTACATCATATATTCATGCCTGTCATTGAGATACATCCACCACTTGTGGTTTACCCATGGGAGGGTTGAATGTCTTGTCCCTGCTGGTACCTCGTTAACCTCCCACAGCCTGCGGCTAGTGTTAGCCAAACTGAGAGGCCTCATACCTGGGCATTGGTCAGCAGGGACCAGCCCCGGGAGCCCTGGACCCCCCACTGGGCAAGGGGAGGGAGGCAGGCGGGATAGAGGAGGGCCAAACAAAAACACAACCTGGCATCCCCATGGCAAACAGCCCACCTACTGTCAGCCAGCATCTGGGGCACAACACACAGCCCCTCTATTCACATTCTGATGATGGCAAATACTGAGCAGAACACACACACATGAGTTTGCATCACTATCCTTGTTAGGACATTGTATTGACTTTCATTAATTGTGGACAGTATGACCAAAACCCTGGACTGAACTTAACCAGCTAGCCAAATTCACACTTTACCTCCTATCGAGTGATGCTTTGCTGCATTGGGACCAAGCTTTGGTGCCAGTGTGGAATACCGGTCCCGACACGGTTGGTGTTTATAGTCAAAAAGGATCCGATGAGGGAACAAAAAAATGCACACACATACACACACTGTTGCAAGTGACCAGCTTCATACAGGAAAATGTTCACATGCATACAAATCAGTAGCTCACAATCTGCAACAAAACAAAAATGTCTCTGAGTTTGGTTTCTGGCTATAACTGAAAAGTTGTGTTGTTGTTTTTTTCAGTGACTGAACTGCCTAAATCTTTAGTTGCAATCAGTCGACGTTTTGCTGAGAGATTACTCAAAGAATATACAGACGTAGCCTTCTTGAGGTCAATCTAAATGCCCCGAATGTGTTATTTAACTTTACTCTTAATTAAACAAAGCACATGTGAAGAACAAAGTTCAGAAACTGCAGGACAGAAAGACATTGGGGGAGAGAGTGACGAAGAAAAACAGAGAGGAGGAGTGTAAAGTTAATCCAGTCTGAATCGATGGGCCTGGCTGCAGGAGTGACACTGAAAACAGTTTTTCTTTTCTTTCTTTTCTCTGCAAATTTGCTCTCCCCTCTCCCTCTATCTTTGCTTCCTCCCGTGCCTCTCGCTATTTTTCTGCCTTCTTATCCTTTTTAATTAGAGGGGCTATTCTGCTGCACAGAGGACCTTAATCCCCAACTGACCAACAATGCAAAAAGCCAGCCTTTGAACAGCCGACCTGCAACCCTCTTGGCCCCCAAACCTTCCCCCACCCCTGCCACCAATCACTGGCCAAACAACCAACTGCTCCCATCGTTGGGAAAACCGGGCTCTCTCCCTTCTCCATCTTTTCCAACATTTTGGACAAAGCACTTGGGGACCACTGCAAAAAGAAACTGTCTGAAAGAGCATTTCAATATCCGCCCAAAGTTCTCAAAAAGCTTTGGTTTGATACAGGGACAAGGCCGAGGTCAAATGGCAGGTGACTGAGTGAAGAAAAGTTACTAAAATAATCTGCTAACATCTGAAGTGTGTGGCAAGGAGCTCAAGATTACTAAACAGGCATTATGGAAGAAGACGTGGTAAAGGGGAAAAGGTTGCACCTGCTAAGTGTCAGAGAAGACAAATCAGCACATTTCTTCCTGTTTTCAACATGATCTCTTGTATATCCCTCATTTTTTCTGTCTTCTTCCTAAGAAACACCTTGTAACAAAAGTTTTGAAAATTAAATAGAAATGATGCTTGCTGTTTGCCATGATTTATTGCACTGGTACTGCATAAAATTTGAAAGTAAATACAATTATGTAGTTAACGTCCGACTTTAAAAACGTATTTACACAGGATTTTTTTACTTAGTTTCCTGATTAAGGAAGAGACTACTTCCTTCAGTCCTGTGTTGGGTTAGTTAAACTATTCTCTACAATAACTTAAAAAGTAACTTTTGTAAATAGAGTAATTCTTTAGAAACGGTATAACTAGAGGGAATCATCATATTTAGCAGAGAAGTTGAGGCAAATTCCCCCACTGGGTCTCAACCTTGTGTAAGTGCATTTCATGATGAATTCTTACCCTTGTTGTCTTTTCAGGTGATTGTGATGATTGTGTTACCTACAGATTTAGATAATAAGTCAGAGTTAGGGAGAGAACATAATCAAAGTTTGAGTAAATTTCTCATCCTAGATAAAAACTGATTATGTAGATAATAAATTTGTTAACCAGTAATGTGCATCAGCCTGTTTTGTGCATTTGATCACACCGGTTTTATTTTTAATTTATTAACTGAGGTTGCAGTTAATAGTCCAGAGTGGTGGTCCTGATATTTAAACAGTAAGGGGCCAAAATAATTATTCCCATAATAATATCAAAGATAGCGAGACTCAAACTCTGCCTGAAAGCAGCTGAACTAATTTTCCTGTAATTTTGTTCAAGCAGTTTTTCTATCAACATTTCGCCAACATAGCAGTCTGACAAATTGCCACTGGAGCACAATGACAATGCTCACACTTTCAACCCTGCCTCGCCTTGTGAATGACAGAAAAATGAATTTCCTTTCACCGCAGACAACTGCACTTTCCCATTTTTACACCCAGCGTTCTGGCTCGACACTCCCTCGTACAGACAGGGAAAAACACAGGCCAGCCAAACCTTCTGCCTGGCTAATCACAGGCCCAATATTTCCATAGCAGGCAATTAGCATCTTGCTTTTATGTGTGAAATGGCTGAGGCGAGAGAAGGAGCGAGTCAGAGAGAGAGGCACAGTAAAAACAGAGAGAGAATAAAAGAGCAATTAAGATGTTGGGTGAGCGGAGGACAGAGACAGGCAGTCTGCTGCCGTGTGATTTGAGGCTTGCAGGCCCGGTAATTAGCCCTTCATTGTGAGATAATGGACTTGGCCGGTCTTCCTGGTTCCCCGAGCTGCCCAGCCCGACTCGACCCATGGAAGGTCAAAGGGCGCAATGTGCAGTTTGGCTCCTATAAGTTTGTGTGTGCATATGTGTGTGACTGTAAATGTTGATGTGTAGACCATCTTTCAGGACTTGCATCATCTGATATTGAGGTCTGATTAGAAAACACAAAGAACGATAAAAGCAAAAAGTCTTTGCATGCAGGTAAATTAATACTCTTAATAAGCTGCATAGATTTTTGATAAAACCTTGCTTTGTTTTAGCCGTTTTGGTGGAAAAGTGTGCCGGTGAGAGTAGCACTCTGCTTTCAGGCGTTGGAGTCATCACTGGCCTATCGCTCCTTTCTCCGGCCATCTTTAGAAGAGCAGTAATCTGTGAACCCTGAATCATAAGCTTTTGGTAAATCTATGTAATACGGGTAATTCGATGAAGCAGTATTTTCCTGGTGAGAGGCAAAATCCTGTTGACTATTCAAGGATTGAATCATCCAACAGTAATGCCATTAGACCAGTGCCACGGATTCCTCGGAAAATGCTGTTTAATTGCCAGTAACCAGCCATTGTTTGGTGACGGGTAAACACTAGCCGAGATGCGGTGTGGGGGGGGTTTGGCGAGTGAGGAAGCGTGTGAAAAAGATGGCCCCTTCGGCTTCAGCCAATCGCCATTGAGAGACGGATTTACTGAGGCTCGATGAAGCCCGCGCTGCAAAGTGGCAGAGGCACTGGCTTAACTAAAGTCTTTAGGAGTATAAATGCAGAGTAACTCTTTCCTTTTAATACAGGATTTGCTCAACAATGCGATTTAGGGGGGTGTCTGTTCAAAATAGTCATTTTTTTTTGAGTGGCGAGGTTTTTAAGGATCAAGCCTTGTTGCTCACATTTATAAGCACGGGACTGCACAGCTCAGGGATTGTTGGTCGTTGTAATCGTCGTGCAGTTTATCCATGTTTGTGTTTGGCTTTACGTGACACTAAGTCCCATTCTTTCCACCTGTATTGAAAACCTTTAAGAACAATAACTACCTACACCCAGCCGTTTATCCTTAGCCACACTTATGCCAGCTTCTTCACAATAAAAACTGATATTAGCCGTCCAAATCAACACTAAGAACTGATCTAAAGCTACTTGAGGGGTTTTTCTTACTTTTACTAGTTAATCCAATCCTCACAACAGAGAGACTTTTTACGAGAATTTGAACATTTGAGATGCATTGTTGTCGCTCCCCGCGGCCTCCTTGCTCTCAGGCCTGTCCTGGAGGATGCAGATTGGAAGTGAGAGGTGTGGCGGCCGAGGCTCGCCTCCATTGTGAGCCGGTGCCTGGGAGACGAGGAGTGCTGCCAGACCAGACACTGATTGGGTTTGACACTGCGTCCAGGAGGCAAGAAGAAGCTTTTCTTTTGCTCTTTTTTTTTTCTTTTATAAGTAAAAGAGAGCCTTTTTTGTATTAAAGGCCCCTCCTCTATCCTCCAACTCCCCCTGGTTCTGTTGTGCTCCTCGGCTCGTTCTTTCACTCCTCTCTTTACGTTCCTATATTGACTCCCTCTTTTTTTCTCAGATTAAAACCAGTGGACTTCTGTTGTTTTTGTCTTCCTTTTTCATCATCCCTCTCACTTGGATAATGGTAAATTTGATCCTCGGCATCAAAACATCAAAAGAATTACTTTTGTCCTCCATCGATATAAGCAACAGTAGTTGTTACAGTAAAACACTGAGGGCAACCAAATCTGTCTCCTTCTCAAAGCCTGCCACATACTGAGCCCACTAGTTTATCCTATGGTGGACTCTTAGCCACAGAGGCATCCTTAATCGCCATGCCTCAGGCTATGATCACACACTGTTCAACCCTTGGCTTTACATTGGGTTTATCTTTCAATTGTCTAAGCTTGGGGTACCTTTGATTGATAAGTGCCCAAGTGATACACTATCACCAATATTTGTGTAAGACAGAACAGTTTTGAAGGAGCAGTTTGACTGTTTAGGAAACAGCCCAATGTAGGGAAGGTTAGTTTAGCTGAGCACAAGGACTGGACGGGGGGAAATAGCTAGCCCGGCACTGTCTAATGGTGAAAAAATCAGTCTTAATCAGCTTGTCTAGAGTAAGGTGAGATGATTGATACCATCTATACGGTATATATAAAGCTACATTCAGCAGCTTGATATTAGCTTAACTTGGCAAGAAAAACCTTGGAAACAGATAGCCAGACTTCGTCCAAAATCCACCTTATTTGATAATAAACCTTACTGAAAATGACACCCTCTGGTTGTCCAACATATAACCCTCTATAACACTACAACCTGTCGTATTGTACTTCGGTACAGATACAGGGTAAGCTTGCTCTAACTGGGCTGTCAGGCAAATTTGGTTACCTTTTCACAGAGCTAAGCTAGCTGTTTGCCTTGTTTCCAGTCCTTATGCAATGCTAAGCCAAGCATATCCTGGCTGTCTAGTTTTCTAATTAGCATACAGACATAAGAGTGATATCAATCCTCTCATCTACTCTTGGCAAGGAAATAAAAAGGCATATTTCCCTGAACTATTCCTTTAATGTCAACTATATATAGATACTAAGTCTGTTCATAGTTCCAACCCAATGGATTATGGGCTAGTGAGCATAAATACTACCATATGATTACTGTACAAGCAATAAAATGGGAGAGTGTGGGAAGGTGGAGTTTTGTTGGTATTGATTAATCTTCACTCCTGATCACCAAAGAAGAGCACTCTCCATCCGCTTAATAGAGGCACTAATGACAAGCTCCATTAGTTTAATACATGCTTTTATCGCTGTGCCCTTAGATGACTGTAGCGTTTCATTAGACATGTCTGCCTCATATCTCACTTTGCACCCAGAGGAAACTGTGAAGGGATTAATTTTATGATGGACCCCCTGCCTCCTCCTGCCTCCCTCCTTTCCTCCTCCTCCTCCTCCTCACTCCTTCCCTCCTTTCTTCCCTCCTCTCCTCAGCTCAGCTCCCAGCCACAGCCTGAGGACCCAGGAGGAATAGTGTCTTTGTCGTCCTGCCGTTTTTCGGAGTAGAGGAACAAGAGGAGTTTAATCCTCATTGTCCAGGAGACTACAGAGGGTGAGGGGGGGTCCTCCGGCTGTAAAATGATCCAACTGGCCTCGGCTAATCCCCTCCTAACCCCCACTCCCAGGCCTGACCCCCTCCCGGCCTTAATTCACACCCCGGTATCAACACAGTATCGCACTATAAACACAAACACACATCCAAAACTGTGAAGCTGGGATTGGATGTACATCTTCAAAACACAAAATTCAGAGAATGACGACACTCGATACTTAATGTTCAACTTTTTCCTTCACTTTCTCACACTCATACAGGATAATAATGTCATTCATAGCTATGCAGTGGGTGGTTTAGGGGGGTATGTTTGAGTGGGATTTAACTTAATCACCTACACATTGGCTTAATCAACTAGTAACCCATCTTTCACTTTGGGGATCCTCACAACCAGTGGAGGTGTCTAATCAACTGACACACGCGCACACACCCCCCCACATACACTTTTTTGCCATTATAGTAATGAAAACTGAAAGCGGCCTGATTTTGTACTTCAAACTGGTGACATATATGAATATGCGTCCAGTGACAGAAAATGAACAAACAGCCTTGTGTCATCATTAGCATCATTATGAAAGATGATGTGAATGTACGTGTGGGTCTGTGTATAAGTGTATGAGCATATATGGTGTGTGTGTGTGTGTGTGTGTGTGTGTGTGTGGGTTGACAAGAATATATAACCAATAAGCAGCCCTGTTTTATTGTTCTTCTCATTAGCTAAAGGATTATTGCAAAATCAGGCAGGACAGGGCCGGACATCTATTTGACGTTAAGTCTCTAACAAGACGGATGCTCTCCAGTCTGCACAAATCTTCTCCTTTGAATTTTTTCCTACCTTGCGCAGACCCCTCCCTCTCTATCATTCTCCCGTTCTGTCTTTATTTCTCCTCTGTTCCTTCTCCCCTCCTCTCTTTCTTTTTCTGCGCTCCTCCCTGAGTGACAGCTCAATACCCAGCTCTCCCAGGCTTATCTAGCCTCAGCAGATGGTTGACTTGGATCACTGTTCATACGCCACGATCTGGGCTGGTGATAAAGACTGTTACAGAGGGAATATATGCTATCTCTCTCTAGCTTGCTCTTTCTTCCTTTTACTCCTTTTGCTCCTTCTGCTCTTACCTCCTCTTGATCCACACTGTCGCTCTCTCCCTCTCCATCCATCTTTTTTTTTTAACTTGTCTCTTTTATTTAACATCCCTTTTCATTTCTACCTGGACCTGTCTCCCCTCCTCGTCGTGTCCTCCACCTTTCTTAACTGTGCTCTTTGTCCCACCACCACCCACCCTCCCTTCACAACCCTCCCCTCTGTGTCTCCTCATCTCCCTCCATCCCTCCATCTCTGTGCATTGAATCTGGTGCTGCGTGATTGTCTCTGCCTCCCCGCTGGGCTGGCGCCTGTCTAAAGGGCCCCAGGACCCTCACACACTGAGGGTCTCCAGCCATGCCAGAGATGCCCTCTCTCTCCTCTTCTCCCTTCTTGCCTCATATCAGTTCATCTGTCCCCTCTCCATCTTTACGGGATAGAAAAGGTCAAATTGTGTCTTTCGCCACTCGCCTCACTCCTCTTTGTAAAACAGTTTTAAATATGAGGCTGTTAATACACATTTGTCATACATCTATTAACAAAACTCTCGTTACCCATTACAGTATGTTTTAAAATAATGAACACAAGGCAAAAGTAAAAAAAAAAAGGGAACAGGTAACCTTCAAAGTGCTGCATCCTAAAGCTTCTCTAGACTCACATTCACTGTTTTCGTTCGTTTCATTTACATGATCACTGAATCTAAACAACTGATGTACACTTCACAGGCTGGAATTGGCCATTTTATGTATACTTCACTTGTCTGGATTGGTCATTTGATGTCCTCCTCACATGCTTTTCATTCTACACAGCCAACCAACAAAGCAAAAGGAAGGGGTATAGCTGCCACATGTGGATGAAAAAAAGAGACTGAGTGCTGGGAGCGATATGAATGAGAACATACAACGCAGCACCTTGTATGGCAACGAGGAAACGGGCTGGCACAGACATCACTTGCACACACCATACATTAGATCAACTCTGTGTGATGTGTGCCAGTGTATTATGACAGGGGAAAAACATGAAAGCAGGCAGAAATCTGGTGAATATGAGGTGGTTTCTTAAAAATGCAAAGAAAAGATGTTGAAATGTATCAAATAATAAGTGCAATGATGCCAACATAAGAAGCTGACATCCCATATGTGGTGGAAAATCTCCTCCCCTGCAATTCACTGGTAGCCTCTCTCTCTCTCTCTCTCTCTCTCTCTCCAATACTCCAGACAATTTGCAGCCATCTTAATCTGAACGGTGGAATCTGGCAACCACACAGGAGCACCTGCATCCGTCCAGCCTGACCCGCTTTTGTTCTGGTCCGACCCCCTAACTTTAGCCCCTAATTAGCCCAACAGAAACTAATTAAATACAGCTCTAGTGGACCAGACGCCAGACAGCAAAAAAAAAAAAAAAAAAAATTAAAAAGAAAAGAAGAAGAAGGAGGAGGACACAGGGAAGTGTATGGAGTGAAGAGAGCGAGCCAAAGTGACAGGCAGAAGTAGGAGAGAGGAGAGAAAAAAAAGAGGAGATCCAAAGGTTGGCCTTAAGTCCCTTCGACCAGATCAGAAAGTGGGGAAGAGAGATTTGAAGGAGGAGGGTTTATTGCTGTCATTGTCAGCCTGGGTTGCAACTCTCTCTTGAGCTCCACACTGACCTTATACTTTTGTACATGCTGCCATTTTTTTCAAGGTATTTCAGGCTCTTCCTCATAGATGTGTACGGTTGCCAGCTGCTGTAATCACAAGCACACCAGTCACATGACGCAACTCACGCCCTGGAGATATTTGGAAAAGGGTAGAGACAGGATGGGGAGAGCCACAGAGAAACAAGAGAATGACAGCAGAAGAGGGGAGAGAAAAGGAAGATACAGGACAGGAGAAGAAGAAGAAGAAGATATATAAATATGGGTTCAAACCAGCCAAGTGTCTCTGGCAAGACGCTGCTGCTCCTAGTCCCAGGCACAGCTCGCTAAGTGATAGAGAAAGTAATTAAGAGAAGCCTGTTCAAGTAGATAGGCCTGTAAAGGAGATTTGAAGAGGGGGAACTGATTGTGCATGTCTGATTCCAGCTCTTCAGAGAGTTCTCAGCCCCAAGGCTTAGCTTTCAAAGGGCCGTCTCTCTCCCAGTCTATCTCTCTGTCTCTTTCTCTGTGACATATATCTACAAACAAAATGTGACTCTTCCTCTTTCCACATATCAGGCTCATGTGAGTATGTTCAAGGTTGTGGAATGTAGGACAGAGAGGAGGGAACTTAAAAGAAGAAGAGGTCTCTCTCATCAGATGATGTGTGAGTTTAATCAAGTCATCTATCCATCCATCCATCCATCCATCCATCCAAAATATGGCTCAACAGAAGCACCTGGTTTCCTCTGGTCTGACTATTGCACTGAAAGTTCACACAGTGTCTTCACCACCTCTCAATATATATGGATGTGCTTGAGGACATGATGGCGCAATGCTGCCACCTGCAATGAGCTAAAACTCCCTTCAGATAAACTTGGACTAAAGAAAGTCTGTCATCTTAGTCAATTGATTAGTTACAGGTCTCACTTAAAATGAACTGAAGTGGCAGTTTTTATTATCCTGTCTATGAAAAAATTATTTCAAAAATTCTAAAGAATACCAAACATTTTAAAATTGTATCCATTTATAGAAAGCTTGCGCTTTTTCGGGGGTAAAACTATGACCTGTATTGTTTATTTATTTTAACTTTATACTTGACTGGATGTAAAAAGATACTTTTCCTCTCCTTCTGTTTCATGTGTAAATGAAAATGAATACTGAGCTCAATACATGTCTTACATTAAAGTGAGTTTTGGTGAAAATTTTATTTAAAAAGATTATCATAAGCTAGCTTGGGGTAGGCCTGCTGGGCTGCCATTTTCTTTTTTATTCTTTTCATTTCTTTGGATACATTTTACAAAAGGCAACAGTGTTTTTTTTCCGGAATCTCATAAATGCTTAGAAGAAGTTTTCTCTGTCCACCTGGAATTGGGGCTTAAACAAAGTCATCAAACTTTAAGTCTCAGTTAAAGAATATGTAAAGTTGGGTTTATGAGGGCTGTGGTGTTATTATACTTTAATCCGTAAATAACTAATTCACATTTGTGAGACACAGTGAAGGATTAACTAAAAAAGTAGGATGAAAGTTATGATTCTTACAGTGTGGACACGCAAATATGCTCTCCAGGATGAAAACCTACCTAGTGACAGGATCAAACCAACCAACCTGGTCTACTGGCGACATCTAACGGAGATACCGCAGTATTGTTAGTGCAAAAGAAAATATTATAGTGAAATAAATCCTCAACTTGGAGGACCCTCTAGGTAGAAAAGAAGATGGTAATTTAACATAAAGGGGTTTGCCTTTCAACAGCTCCCTTTATCTCATTTTACACTTTCATAATTGAACCTATGTCGCGATTTAAAGTTGTTAAATCAAGATCAATTTATAGCCAATAATTTAAAAGTCCGATAATGTGTAGATATGATAGGTAGGTCTATGAACCTGCATTATACTGTCTTTCACCAAAACTGAAATTACTCATTCTGTTTAAGAATTAAACAGAATACAGTAGTTTTGGGGCCCTGGTGTCTTAAAAAACGCATCTGTCATGCGTTACACCAGTGTCGTAAAACGTTTCTGTATGCTGTTGCAATGGCGTTTGCTGCGACAGCACTTTGCGGCAGCAGGGAAATCGAGGGGAAAGCAGCGACAAACGTCGCCAGCGGATACATTATCGCCTCTAAAACCCTCGGATTTATGTAATATTCGGTGAAATAACTTGTATAGTAATTGTATACCCCTTCGCCTTGTGGATGAGATTGTGTTCAACGTTTTCCAAGCGTGAATCTCCACCTTAATGCGGTGGGATGGCCACAGTGCCGCCTGGGCCTAGTAGCGCACTGCCTGCATCCCCGGCTGAAATTCCTCCTTTCCCCGGGGCTGGGAGCACGGAGCCGGTGGGGGAAGACGGAGGACCGGCCTGCCACAGGGAGGACTGTTTACCTGCTGATACGGGGAAGAAGTCGCTGCCGGTAAGCGAAGTCAAAACGCCGGTGAAGAATAAGCAGAAAAACATGCTAGCGCGAGCTAGCCCGGCGGCGCTTCACCTTAAAATGCAAGCCCGAGAGCAACAGCAGCTAAACGGCTTGGTCAGCCCCTCGGAGGATGCTGACAGCTACCAACACACAGTAAACCGGCCTGACAATCCGAGACCGTCCGTGGACAACTGTGACAGCAGCAGCAGCGGCAGCAGTATGGGGGCTCCGGCCGCCAGAAACAATAGTGAGCATTGCCAACACGAAGGCCACAGCCCCTTCTCCAAAAACGGCAGTCACTCTCCCCTGGTTAACAATAGCATGAACGGAATGCCAGGTTTTACAAGAACTGAGATGGATCACAGCCACCCTGTGGACGAAGGGAAACAGGAGTTCGACCACACGGAGCCGCCAAGACCGCCGAGCGTCGAGCCGTCGGACGGTGCCGGGCCCGGCGGAGGGGAGAGCCCCGCTGACCCGCAGCAGCCGCCAGCCGCGGAGCTGGCCCGGCTCGACCTGAGTAGTTCCCCCGGCCGAGCGGAAGAGGAGAGCCACGGTATCCGCTATGTCCGCTACGAGTCCGAGCTTCAGATGCCGTGGATCATGAGACTGATCACTAAGGACTTATCTGAGCCTTATTCAATTTACACGTACAGGTACTTCATCCACAACTGGCCACAGCTCTGCTTTTTGGTGAGTATGACTCTGAACCCTTCTTAATATGAAGAAAATGACTTTATTTACTCTTTCACTTTGTTGATATAGTTAAAATGGTGTGAGTTAACCTCCTAGCCCATGGACTTTGATTACCTGATGTAACTTGCTTGCCATTCCTGGGGCTGGGTGTGACAGCATGCTCATAGCCTTCAGCTGTCATTGTGTCTCAAATGTAGTCAGACATAGTGCTGATATGCTGCAGTTTAAACACACATATGCAAACGTCTCACTGATGGCACTGTAGTTTGCAGTTTGTATTGCTTCTACAGCAGCTACAGTACTTACTTTTCTGCCACTAAACATCCATCCTTGTTAGTTTTGTGGATTTCAGTCTGAAGTAGTAAATGTTCAGGCAAGAGAAGCTGAACAGACATAACATGAAACATGATGTATGAAGCTTGAGTTCAGGAATGTAAAGGCAGGAAAAGTTTAAAAACCTTTCTCGTCCAGTTTCAGTAGAAAGTAATGAGAGTAAGTATGTGTTTCCTCTTGCACCTTCAGTGTCCAGTTAGGGTTTTCTACTTTGACAGACATTGTCCTTTCTTTGTTTATCCTCTGAGCTTCAAGGTCATAAACTTCCAGTTCCAGTTTGTCTCAAACGTCGCATGTGACATAAGAGGAAGTACCATGAATTAAAGGTCAGAGGTCAGCTCAAAGAGCTAGCAGAACTGGCAGGATGACAGCAACTGCACAGGAACTGTTGCTAGGCTTTCAGAGGCCACCCCAGCAGACACTCAGAGGACCTAACTTGTGTTTGTGTGTGTGTGTGTTTGTGTGTGTGTGTGTGTTTGTGTTTGTGTTTGTGTTTGTGTGTGTGTGTGTGTGTGTGTGTGTGTGTGTGTCTGTGTGTCACAGGCCATGGTGGAGCAGGAGTGTGTCGGAGCCATAGTATGTAAGCTTGACATGCACAAGAAGATGTTTCGTCGTGGCTACATTGCCATGCTGGCCGTGGACTCGAAACACAGAAGGAAAAGCATCGGTGAGATTCTGATTCTGCACGCCCCGTACAAAACAAAACAAAAGTCGGTCCTTTCACAATGTCGAGCTGAGTCCAAGTTGTGCAACAGCATCTTTTATGCTTTCTTTGACAACCAAATCTCTTTATGCAAATGCAGAATTTAGATAAGTTATACACTTTGAGTTGATGTGTAACACTGTGACCTTGTATACCTTTTGCATATTTTAAACTATTAGAAGTCAATCCAGAAACACCGGGGGGGAAAAAAAGTTTTTAAAAGCTTGTTTTTTATATATTTGTGTGCAGTCACTGACTAAGACTCTTCTGTGTCAGGTACTAATCTGGTGAAAAAGGCCATCTATGCCATGGTGGAGGGTGACTGTGATGAGGTAAGATACATCGATTCATTCCCACCGGAAGACATAACAGTCAATTCACATTTGACCGCATTTTAATAAAAAATGCTCCATTACTGATACTAGTATTCTAAATACCTCGCAGTAGGAGTCCTTGCATCATTCTTATTTCATATAACTTATTTATTAGGAACAGGACCCAACTTCCTCCCAGCAGCATCACATGCACACATGTGCCCCATTACAGATCTTTTGCAAGCAACTTGAGCAACTTCAAGCACATCCATAGCATGACACTTAGGACTTAGGACTCAGAATTTTGTCAGTTGAATGGGATTCTTCTGTTTAAATAAGAAGAATTAACTATTGATTCCTTATTTTCAGTTCAGTGCCAAACTAAACTATAGAAGACTACACAAATCTCATGTTTTACCTGAAAAACTAATGTTCTAATGCCTTTTCGTGTTATCTATGATGAAAACCAGCTGATATCCACACTATCAGAGAAGGTAAAAGTGTGCATCCCGTTCATAGTTCAGTTAGAAAGTCCCAGCGCACCACAAAGTGTCTCTCAGCCTGCTGGGCTGCTATAAGCACTTTGAGCTGAAGTTGCAGTGACAGTGGACTGCAGTAGAGGAGGTTGCACCACTGTCTAGTTCAAAGGTAGTTTAGCTGACTTTGCTAACATTCATCTCTGGAGCAGAGAGCATCAGAGCATCAGAGCAGCTAACAGCCTGATGTCAGGCTGCTCTCTGTTTCTTCCATCACAGTTTTATTGTTTGTATCATTTTGGGTTTCTTTCAGTAACTGATTAATGCTGCAAGGAATATTTCATGACTTAATGTTATGACATCAATTGACCCCACAGCATTAATCATTAGGCTAGGTTTACTTAACCAAGCTCTACTTGCTGGGGCACACACCCCCTTGTGATCCCTTGATGTTTGTAAAATGCTGGAATCAGATTAGTATCTGCTATCTGCCAAACTCAAAGTTTAGGTTTAGAAAAGTAAAAAAATGGCATCAGAGAATCTTTTAACTTTTAAAAATCCAGAAAGCATCTTAAGTTTTTGAGAAAAGCCTGATGCACAACTATGATTTTGTGCCAACATGCACAGCCTTTATGCCTAACATTGGCACACATTCAAAAGGTTTGTGCCAGTATATTCACCCAAGGTAGGCAGCAAACTAGAGGACAGTTCTGCATTTACCACAACAGACTGTACTGCATATGAATAAGAAACCAGAAATCCTGGGACAAGATAACAAACACATGTATAAAATGGTTGAAATAAACCTTTTGTGTGCATTTGGTTTGTTTTAGTTTAGTGTTGGCAAAGCACCAAAGCCTCTGTATGAGCATGAACCAAAAAAACTGCTAGTGTTTCAAGGCCCACTTTTCTTTTCCTGCCCTTCACTTGTTGTAGTTTGTTGGTAACCTTGGTTTGATTGTCACCAAGCTTTTCAGAGTCTTTCAGTATCTGCACTCCACTACATGCTCATTCGCCTGCTTCTTTCACACAGTAAACACACAGTAAACAATGGATTTCAAAATATTTTGAAACCTCAAGATATTTGAGGAGGAAATTAGATTTATTATTAACTTTCTCCAATCTCTTTGTTGACTGAAAGCGAAGGACACTGTGATTGCCGACGGTAACACTGTTTCTGTTGGTGTCATTTTGTACACACAAGAATGCTAAATATGTGCTCGTATAGATTTTATCTTTTCATCAAGCTACTGCAAACACTGTAACTGTGTTGCAAGCTGCATTTATTTTCTGCGTTGGTGCTTGCGTATCAGGAGGTATTTTTGAATGTGGCCATCAGAATATAATAACTTGGGTCCTGGACGCTAAAAAAAGCATAAAGGTACAAGTAGTTTTTTGTGCTTTGTTGTTGTTCTACTTGATATTTTTCTGTTTTTTATAACAAAATCTGAAAAAAATCCAAGGTGGGTACATATCTTTCATAGATACTGCACATAATTAGTATGTATAGGGAACCTCCTTGTTTTGCTATCTTTTGAGTTTTATTGAGAGGATAAAGTTAGTTAAACTTAAACTAAAGTTAGTTAAAGATAAAGTCTAGTTTTTCTTTATTCATTTTGACATGTTACAATAGAAAATCAGTGGCGCAAATGATAACACAAATGATTGCTGAACAAAGCTTTGTCAGTTTCAGGGTCCTGGTGCTGTATATGCAAGCATGGCGTCACTGTCATGGCTTTCTATGACTGCCTCATTATCAGTGTTTTCTGTTGTGTACCATGCTTTCCAGCTACAAACAGTCAAAATGTTACTATAATAATAATATATAACTATAAATGTTAGCCTATGTAAGACTGAAAGCTCAGACACAACTTAAAGCTGTCTTTTGACACTCAGTATGTGTGTATTTAAGACACTTAGAAATAGATCACAAGACATAGTGGTTTAATGGGCAGCTAGCTTAGTTCCATCCTTTAATCCGCTAAAACATGCAAAACTGCTGTTAGGGACCACAAACAGTCCACAATTACAAAAATATCATTTCTATCAGGTTTTGAGATAATGTTAATCCTCACAAGAAGCAGTCAATCACTCATGTATACATTAACATACTGACATGGCCGTCTGTGTGTCCCCAGGTTGTATTGGAGACTGAAATCACCAACAAATCAGCCCTGAAGCTGTACGAAAATTTGGGTTTTGTCAGAGACAAGCGGCTGTTCAGATACTACCTGAATGGAGTGGACGCGCTGCGGCTCAAACTGTGGCTCCGCTAGAGGAAAGAAGAGGGGACACGCGGGAGGACAGCGGGTGCTGTTCACTTCGTACACTTTCAGCTTGACAGCCTCAGCTCTGCCCTGGTCATTTCACTCTTACATACACACACATACACACACACTCACACACACAGGAGTATGCACATAGGTATGCATAGACATGCAACACACCCTCTTTTTGTCCCTGACCTCTGAACAACTTGTTTAGGCAGACACGGACTGAAATCCCACCTGATGTTTTCATGAAGCGGCCCCTGATACTTTCTGTGACAAAGAGGGGGCGAGTGGGGGTGGTCTCTGGGATGACCTTGATTGGGCTAGGTGACCTTTTTTGACCTTCAAGCTCAGATGCCGCATTGGCCCAGGATGTGAGGTGTGAGACAGCTCAAGCGAAGGCGTGTCTCCAAAAACCCCAGCAGACATGGCACCACACCAAATCCTCCCGCAGAACACAGGACAAACACGGATTTAACGAAAACAACAGCGCGTGAAACAAGGAAGCAGGGCGGGAAAAAAAACGTCTGGGAAGAAAATATTTGTGGAGTTTATTTTTGTGTTTCTTTTTTAACCTTGTAAGTTGGAGGGTTTGATGGAAAACTATAGTATGACTGTGTGTTTGTACCGCCTCTTTTTTTTTTCCCCCTCTCTCTTTGAAAACGAGCGTTTGGCCTGTTTTTGTGTGCATGAGTATGTGTTGCGTGGTTGGTTTCACTCTGAGCAAGTGAACGTGTTTGTGTGACTGTGAGCGCGCATGCTAGATTGGAAACGTGCGTGCAGTTGTATGTTTTTTTGTTACCCATCCTGTCCAGCGGGCACAGCTGCTCCCTGCTGCTTCCATCACCTGCCTCAGCCTCCGAACTGAAGCCTGTAAAGATATGCATGCATTTATTTTAATGAGAGTGTGAGGGGGGAAATGTGTGAAGAGTGCGTGTGGATTAACCCAGTCTGAGGCTAACCCTCTGGCCCCCTCCCTATGTTTGGTGTAAGCATGTCAGTGCAGAGCAGTTGATAGAATCAAATCACTCCATAAGCAAGTCAGACTTTGCCCAACTGGTGGATCCGCCGCCTTTTTGCCTCACTGTCCTTTGCTAATTGTTTCATCATCAAACCCCGACAGTATGGGTGCGCAATTTTTCTTCAGAACTTGTTTTTCCCAAATGTACTGCCAGCTGCTGCAAAATTCCCAAAACAGTAGATAAATGGAGTCTCTCATAGAGACTCCTTGCCAATAATGGTGTTGTCAAACATGTCCTTGTGTCTCAGCTTTTCACATTCTTCATAGGTTTCTCCATATTGCAAGTGCCACTCTATCCAACAGCACTCTGGGCCACAGCTGCGGTGATCTGGCCTCTAAAAGGCGTCACACAGCAGCCTCGGCCCGGTTCTGGTCTGCACTTTGCACCAGACGAAGTGTTAAACATGCTGGATTCCTGTTTGAGTGTGCTGTGTGTGTGTGCGTGCGTGTGTGTGTGTGTGTTAATCTCTCGATAAAAAGGAAAAAAAGACAAGTATTCTTAGCAGATTATATTTTATTCTTTTGTTCGCTTTCAGTTTATTTAGATCGTCCACTTTTCACCTGTATAACCTCAAGCTGCTCAGAGGCAGCTGAGTCTACAATGCACTTCCCAGGTGCTCTAACTCGATGCACAACCAACCTCGCTCAAGATCTTCAGCCTGGAACCCGTCTTAGATGTGCCCAGATGTTCCAGTTTACACTAATGATGGCAAAGAAAGTTTGCTTCAGCCGCTTTTGGTTTTTTCTTAAAAAGTTAAATGAACAAAGGTCGGATGCACTTCTTTAGAAATTGCTGCAGTGTACATGTGTATGTATGAATGTGTTTGTGTGTGTGTGTCTTGTTAATTTGACAACGGTGTGGATCTGTTCTGTTAGATTTTGATTTCTCTACTTTTAGAGGCCCCCACACAGGAAAATCAGAGCCTTTTGAGGTGCTGTGTTTCGCTCCAGCCTTATAAGGACAACAGGAAGAAACAAATCACATGCTTTTTTTTTTTTTTTTTTTTCCTTTGGTCTCCAGGATTCAAGTTAGTGCTCAATGAGATAAAAAAAGGCAGGAGACAGGTTTACAGTCGAGGGGAGGATAATCCTAAAACAAAATTTAGAACTTACACCACAGGTTGTACATGCAATTCAAAGCAAACTGTTTGTTTTTCTTGTAGTGCCTCAAATTATGCAATTAGACATTTGTGTGCTTTACCCGCCTGCAATATTCAGAGTTGAAAGCACTGCAAGACACTGCCATGTGGCCCAACTAAAAAGAAAATCAGAGTGAAATATGCTACAAAATATCGACTACAGAACAAACAATAGTCTGCAGGAAACGTTCATGGTAGTCATGTAATTCAAGGATCAATGAGTCAGTCTTAATGAATGACTCCGGAGGGCCGGGTTCTGGTTTCAGGTTTACTTCCCCTTTCAGAAGTTCGACAGATAAATCTCATCCCAGGAGCCCAGGACTGAAAGGGAGAGTAGATGTTTACAGAGTTTCCACCCACATGAGTTTGTGTCTGTGTGCATTTGGAGCAATGGATCAGATGACCTATATTCCTTTTTCTTTTCTTTTTTTTCTCAGATTTGTATACGAGTGTTGTTCTATATATTGAGAGCATGTTTTTTTGTGAATCATCTGTTGGGAAGGGGGCGGTTTGGGTTGAATTGTCAAGATTTGGTTTTTATTTTTAATTTCTGTGCTACTTTAGCTTATCCAGAGGTGTAATAAGATTTTCTGAGCAGTCCATAGTGGGCTTATAAAAACACTCTAGAACCCAAACACCAACTATTAATTTCACTGCTCATCAGATACTGGTTTGGATTTCAATTGTCACCCATTGTAACTAAACTCCTCCTGGTTTATTTTTGAAGTTTATGACTTATGTCCCTCTGCTGGACACAGTGTTCCCTTCTTCTGTGTCCCCTCGCTGTCCCGGCCTCTTCGTCTTCTACACAGTGACTACTGATGGATGAAAGGACAGGATAGGAAACACCTGACAAAATGATCTTATCCCTCTCTTTCAAACCAGTTGTCAGTATAAGGAGGTGTTTTAGAATTCATAAGAAAAGGGTCAGTTCTTTTCTTTCTTTTTTTTCCTTGTTTTTTGTTTTACTCCTGTGTAACTCTGGCAGTTCCATTAGGTTTATGGGCATTACAGCCTGTCGCAAAGAGCCAAAATGCTCTGTTTAGACCATGATCACAGACTGAAGGGCTCTGTCATGCCATGGCTTGTGTGGTCACATAGTTTTACTCAGCTCTCTTTCTCTCTGCCAATGCATTCGGAAGCAGTTTTGACTTGACATGCCTGTTCAGTGTTCACAGATGTCAGACGTTTTGTTTGTTTTTTTTCTCGTCCTGGACATCAGCGGCACTATTCAGGTGGCTTATTCTAACAATCACAACCCCAATTCTCTGTCTTCACCTGGGGAGACATCTACCATCCCACGTTTTGAGTGTTACAATCACAAATCCCCCCCAGAGACCAGTTTGATGGTCAGATAACTAAGCTATGTCTAAGCTAAGGTCCCTGCAAGCAATGATCCAAACAACTACAGGGGCTTCCAGCACCGCCTCCACTGTCATCCATGAAGTGTGCAAAAGAGGAGAGCAAAAGATTTTTTTGCATGTCAGATTTCTTTTTTCCCCTGTTCCTCCTCCCTGTCCCCTCTCTTGATTTTGATCTGGAAATGTCCGATAGCTTTTATTTAATGTGGAAAAAGAACACAGAAATAAATTATTTGATTTTTTTAATGCTGTAAACTGGGTTGTCTTGTCTGCTGTCTGGAGTGGCTTTCATTTCAAGCATAATTCACACATGAGCTGTATGACAAGAAGGATTCACAGGCAAACATCTAGAAGAATTTAGTTTATTTCATCACATCCTGGTTTTTTTTATGTCTACAGAGACGAAAGTTTCCACTATTTTACATCACACTGACCCTAAAGCAGTATTATTGCATATTAACAGGCAGTTGTACATTAAGCATGACTCATGAAGTTACAGAAAAAGTATTTTCTTTAAACAAAAAACCTCACATTATCTTATTGGCTTTACAGATGAGTAGTGATAAAATATTTCCCATGTCTTTGCTATCAGAACAACAGAGTAGTTTTTTATTAAATGACTCCACCTATTTTAAAACCTTAAGAACCATAACTTCAGTATCTCAGACACTCTCATCCATCTTTGACTGGATCATATTAACACATATAAATCATTATTGTGCAAATATAGCTGTTGAAAATATGTCACTTGTGGAAATATTAGCTTCTGTCCCAGTATCTATAATGTTTGTGCTTTTCCAGCCAACAGAAAACCCTTCTCTCATGTGAAAGAAGTTTTCTGACATGTCTGCTTATGAATAAACCTAATCCAGTCATGACACTGACAAAGACATTCGACACAATCATGCACTTTAAAAAGGAACATTTTGCAAGTGGCAAATAATGAATTCTGAGTTACATTTTACATCAAAATCTTTTTTATGCTACATACTTATAAAGGGCAATGGTAACTTCTATGTGCCTCTCACAGAAGCCTAACTTTAATGAACAAATGCCTCTGGATAAAACAATTACATTTCCACAAAATTCACATTCAAACAAATCATTAATTAATATGAGTTCTAAGTGAAGTTTCCTCTAAAATGTGAAAATATTTTTTCTATCTGAGACTTACATAAGAAGATACTAAGCCAACGTTGCAGCTCAGAGATGATTAGCTTAGCATAAAAGCTAGAAACAGTTAGCTTGGTTGGTCCAAATGTAACAAAATCTGTCAGCCAGCACCTCTAAAATTCACTTATTTGAACGTAAACGTTATTTAGCATTTAGCTGTTGTAACTGCAGTCACTGCTCCCAGCAAGCCAAAACTACAGTTTAGCACATGACCAATTTAAGGCATATTGTTGTGTGTTTGTTTGTTTGTTTGTTTGTTTGTTTGTTTGTTTGTTTGTTTGTTTGTTTTACAGATGAAATCGGTTAATTAATGAGCTTTTAGAGCCGCTGGTAGGCAGGTTTTTACACCTTTGGACAGAGCTAAGCTAGCTAGGTTTATGCTAAGTTAAACTGTCCGGCTGCTAGCTCCAACTTGTAGACATTGTATCAATCCTCTCATCTAATTCTCAGCAAGACAGTGAAGAAATCTACCCAAAAATCAACAATTCTTTTGAGTGTCAGAGATCCTAAAAAGAAATAAAATGTTATTTACAATTACAATACTGACCACAAGTCAGCTACATATACAGTTCACATATTCACACTGTTCATATAACTCTTCTAGAGCCCTTTTTACTACTTTACAGAAAACCCAGCAGTCCACACGCTCCACCTCATCTCCACAAAGCCAAAACCTCAATTTACCAGCAACGTTTTCATCCTGACAATATCCTGCTAATGCATTTTTTACGTTACAAGCAACAATATTTTCATGTCAAAGTGCATCACATCTGCCCTGCCAAGCCATTAGAGTCAACATCACCTGAGACCATTCAGAAAAGTGCTCACATTAATTCTTTAAGAAACAACACAGAAATAACACAAAGCTGACCTTTGTGCAGCCTGTGCAAACTGTGCCCTACACTCTGTCACAGTGTGGATCAGATGAGTCATAACCAAACAGCCCAGGGTGGTTGGAGATGCAGTAGTCAGTCATAGCGATGGGGGTGTTCGCCAAGCCTTTTTTTAGGCCTACAGGAGCATCAGCCATTGGTCACCACCACCACCAAAAGGAGAAAAGGGTTTCATCAGAATTCATCCTCAGAGCTGTCAGCCAGCAGCATGGCCTGGTCCTGACGGCTTGTCCCAGGCTCACGAGGTTGCTGGGGACAAAAAGTAAAAATCAATACAAGACAGACCCTAAATAACAAACTGAACTAGTATTAGCAAATAAAAGATACAAGTTGGGTATTGACCTCTGGCTGTCTGACCTTCCTCCTCTGGTGTTTGAAGCTGTTCCTCCTTTTGCGGTGAATCATTCTGATGCTGTAGAGGGCGCCGACAATTAGCAGGGCCCCGGTGATGCCAATGCCCACAGGGGCCAACATCCCAGACACATAACCCGCCTGCCGAGGGAGCATATACAGAGGTCAAAGCAGAGAAGAGTTGCAAACACGTCTAATCCAGGTAAATCCATTTAATCTCTCTTTTAGATCAAACTGGGGACTCTTTTTGGCAGACAGTGCTCAAACAAGAGTGAATAGTTCAATTATTATGGACTACTTTCAGCTGCAGATTAACATACATTGGTGCAATAATTATAATTTGTGGCAGCAAGATGGTGTTTGTATGATTAGGTCGAAATATAGTACAGTACCCATGTTTATGCTAATGAAGGAACATGTCATCCAGTACAACAGTGTGGCTCACTAAAGTGTTTTTAATAGTTTTTGGACAACACTGGGGTTCTATGGCAGAAGAATACAGCTTTGGATACAGAGGGAATACCTGTTGTAAAGATCAATTTAATACTTATTTAGGCTCTCTTATCTAATTTGTTTTCATTTAAAAAAAACAGAGAATACTGACAGCTTTATCCTTAACACCACATAATAAAGATGTGAAGGAAAATGACTGTTGACTGACAAATCACTTTTCAATAACAGCAGGGGGCAGTCTTACCTTTTCCCTGATCAGCTCAACCCAGCTCCGCACTGGAAGAAAAGAACCATAGACTTAACGCGGCAACAAAAACTATTTCTCTCTCTAATACTGAAAGCTGTGTTATGTTTCTGTGTTCCTAGTCATAGTAAATGAAGGTAGGAGCTCTGAACACATTGTGTTAAATGCTGAGGTTTATAAAGGATGATTTAGAAAGCATGTTGTCATACTCAGCCCCTGGTTGCGTTGAACCCAGACAGGAGGTGGAGGGATGAGGCTGTATGGAGGCGCTGTTGATGAAGTCTTGGGTATTTCTGTGTCCTCTTCACTCTCATCCTCCACTGATTCCTCAGAGTTTTCATCATCCTCCTCTTCATCTTGTTCCTCTGTGTAGGACAAAGTAAAATGATCAAATGGACAGCACAAAATGGGAGGGTCACATTTATGATTCAAAACTAATTTTAGAGAATCCTATTGAAATAAAACTGTTTTTATTTGTTGATCTATCTAAATGAATAAATCTAGCCTTACCCTCAGATTCCATCTCCTCTAACCCTGATCTCGATTTGTGCGCCGCATGATGGGTCGCCATGGTTACTGTTGTCATAGCATGCTGGAAGGATGAGAAGGAGGAAGGGCCAGTGATGGGGAAGTTCTCCTTAAGGTTCAGAGTCCTTACAGCACCTACATGTCACAAATCACATGATGCATTAATAAAGTAAAAGAAAGAAAAAAAAGGTTTGCAAACATTATGCTTACAGTTGCAGCTGCGTCTCATAGCTCATTAATGCGTAATAAAATGGAATGAGGCCATTGGTGCAAAGTTATTTGAAACTATGTAAATCTAACTAAAACGCATATATACATATATATCTGTGGTTAGTTTTTCATGATATGCTTTGGCACTATAGTTGCAGTCTAAACTTGGTTATAGTATATTCGTATACAAATTTGGCATAGAAAACCAACAATGGTTGGCATTAACATAGAGGTACGTTTGTAGGAAAGGAATTTTAACTAACTGTTCCATAAACCATTGTGTTTCACTCATTTGTTCTGGTCCTGCCACATCACCTCCCTCACCTCTCTCAGACTGATCCTCCAGCTCAGTTCCTGTTTGCCGTGGTAAAACAGACGGACCCAAGGAGCTGATTGGCTCCTGCAGCTCAGCACCAGACGTCTGCCAAGGTGACGTCCAGTCTGGCATCAGCAGGGGCGGGACACGTGAGGGTCCGTCACTGTCTGTCTCCACGGTGACCAGCTGGTCCGGGTCCACCTCTGACAGAGGTATTCCTGCGGTCACCATGGCAGCAGGAGCCTGAGCGCTGCCGGGCACCAGCGTGACCGCTGCCACTGCTTCGGCCGGTGCCCCGTCTGACGTGACATCTTCAAAAGGCTCAAAGATGAGAGGGAGAGCCTCGGATGACATGGTGCCCTCTGTGGCTTCATCCTGGGACAGCGGGACCACAGTGTCTACTGTAGTTGAATCAACACAAGCACAGAGACAAAATGAGGGTCAGAATGTGAAGCCAAATATCTCATTTCAGGGCAGGATAGTTCTGGTAAATGTCAATTAAAAGCCGCTGTTTAAAAATGTTTTTGTGATCCTAGCTTCCGTTTACAAATTTGAAGGTAAGTGGATGAGGACAAGCTGAGGGCCTTCAATTTTTTTATTGCAAAACAGCAACTACAGTCAGCACAACAGCATTTCATGGTGCTATGCAGCTATTTAAACCAGGTACCCTTTTGGACGTGCAGTTTTCTCATCAGAAGCACTTGCAATCTCTCAAAGCTAAGTTCACAGTAAGGCTAAGGCACAATGAAAGAAAGATTGTTGGAAAAATGGTTCTTTCTAGATAAGAGGCTACCCCACAGAGGACTGTCGCAGGAAAAAAAACTGTTACTGAATATCTCTTAGGCATTTTTAAAGTAGGCTGAAAAATACTTATAAAGACTGCAATCCTTTTTACATAATGCCGTTTTGGGAATTGAGTTTTTTTGTCAGCTTCCTTTCTGTTGGGAGGAAGCTTCATCAAACAGAAAACCCCCAAATGGACGGCGGGAACACATATTGGCTCAGACAGACTCCTTTAATCCATTTCTCCCTCTTGCCTTGCTGAATAATAACCTGCCTGCTCCTTTACAATAGTCTAGATGAGGAGTGTGGGAAAGAAAAAGAAGAGTTTTTTTTCTGGGTTGGGGGGGGGGTTATAGATAAAGAGAGAGAGAGAGAGGTTGAGTCCCCCAGAGACTTGTATAACACACCCTGCCACCAGCCTTTTCCTGGCAGTTCTGTGTGGTTTCTCTCTCTTTTTTTTCAGACTCTCGTCAGGAATAGAAAGTAATTAGACTGCCACGGGTCCCAGCCGGGGTTCAAAGTGGAGCGTGGAAAAGCGGGCGCCTTCTATACCAATCATCAAAGGCAATCTCTGCCACTAGACGTGTCGCTTTCATTTCCGCCTCACTTTATAATGAAGCCTCCTGAAACCCTGCAAACTCGAGCAAGCCGGAAAATAAAATGTTGTGAAGGGAATTCTTACAGGGTGACACTGACTACAGAGCTTTACCTTACACCACTTTGGAGGGATTTGGTGTGTCTAAAGTTTTGATATGTTGAGTTCATGACTCAGTAAGGGGATTAAAGAAAGTTTAGCCCACAATAAATACCCATGCATAATAATTTTCTAACAATATTTATTATGCTTCTCTAGTTTTTTTAACTTACCGCCACTGGGCCTTGCTGCTTCAGTCCAAAGGCTCTCTGGTCCATCCTCTCTTGGCATCAGGTTTGGTCCAATATCAGGTAACAGGGGGTCTGGGAGGGAGGATAATGTAGCAGCATCGTGGCCCCAAATTGACAAAGGTGTGGAGATCCGTGGAGAAACACCAACTGAGGGAGGAATGGGACTGTAGGAGGTCAGTTTCTGGATCTGTCCTCCAGGTGGTGGAGGATCTGTAGAGGATGGAAAGCTTGTTTCTGGGTCTGTATCCTGGAGAGAATCACCATAATCAGGCAGCCTTGTTCGATCATCCCAGTCTTGGTCTTGACTCTCTCTGGCTGTGATGCTCAGCTGTGGTGGTGCTGTGAAGGAGCCTAAAAATCCATCTGGAGTCAACCTTGTTGTACTCACAACTATTTCCAACTGTGTCCTCCCACCTGTAGGGCCTAAAATAGGTCCACTGCCGACAGGTATGTCCTCATTTTTACTCTCTGGATCAACAGGCAGCACCGAAGCTGCCTCTGACTGTCTTTGAGCGTCTTCCATCTCAAATGTGCTCCCGACCTTCTTTAACTCGCTCCTTTGGCTCCCTGCCTCTCCAGCAGCCTCACTCGGCCCAGATCTTCCATCAAGGCTGTCCCCATTTTCACTCTGCGTCACTGGAACTGTTCCCTCAGGTCCTCCATGCAGGCCGGCCCCTCCTCCTGCACCTACATTCAATATCAGGCCAGCCACATACTCTGTATCTGAGGGCTCAGACTTTACATCTGCGGTGTGTGTGAACCCAACAGTTGCTACTGGGTTGGCACACTGGCCCTCGCAGTCTTTGTCTGGTGTGGGGGTGAGGTTTGGGAGTCGGACAGGGGCTCCATAGACACAGAGACAGGTCCCAGCCAGGAGGAGGCAAGGGAGCGTCCCAAACATCAGCATCTCTGTCTCCTCTCAGTGCCTGTGGAGAGTGGGTGCAAATGACAGAATATAATAGGCTTAACTGAGGTGTGAACAGTCCCTGCCTGCAACTTAAACGTTTTACCATCCAGCAGACTTGTGGACAGACAGACAGACAAAGCAAAGGGGGCAGTTTCTTGGAGGGAAGATAGGTGACAGGGAGCATTACCAAGGTGAGCAGCTGCAGATTGCATAAAGGGCCAGAACTCAAAGTGAGAACTTAATGTTGCCTGTGATAACCACAGAGAACAGGATTAACTGTAGTTCTGCCTGCCATCGCTTTGATGCTGCAGTTGCGCCGTTTTTGAATAATTTGGGTGGAATTCCTTTTCATCTCAGACTCTTCTGTTCCTTTTGTATAAATAGAGGGACATGCTGGGTATACTCTCTCTCTCACACACTCTCTCTCCCTCTCTCTCTCTCTCACACACACACACAGGGGGAGTGAGAAACAGAGAAAGAGAGGAGAGAGAGGGAATCTGACACAGCAATCCTTAGCACCCCTCCGCACTTCACCTATAAATAGCACCAGGTTTTCTATTCTCCAGGATCCTCTACAGATGGATCTAGGAATGATACATTTTCACAAAGCACAGACCAGCAGCTCTCTAGCAAACACAGTTTACATGCACATGATCAAATCCTAAATTTAAAATAAAGCAAGCCATTATGTATGGTGCGCATGTGTTGCTGATGTGACAACAATAATCACCTATATTCAATCGGAAAAGGGGGAGAAATGACGTGTGGTGTGAACAGGGTGACACCCTTTCACACTGCCTGAGTCAGAGAAACGTCTGAGAGAAATCACCATCAAGCTCTGTGATGCACAATTCAACATTGTCACATACAACCCACTTTTCTGCCTGCGCACCTCCCCTGATCAATACATTCAACGCGCTCAGCCAGTGTGCTCGTGCAGCCTCCACCTGACAACAAAACCGCACGAGCATTCGCACTGGAAACAAACTGCGGCGTTGAATCACATTTTGCTAATCTTGACTGCACAGAATTACCATACTGGAGCTAATTATAGCCTCAGAGCAAAATGCGCCCCCTTAGTAAATCGCATCATCACATTTTGGCACTGAGAGCGAAATTCCCATAAGGTGACGGTGAAAAATAAAAAATTGCTTTTACCTCCCAGAGTTCATGACGGATCGCTGTGCCTGGAGGACGCAGAGCTTCTCTTGTGTTGTGCAAAAAAAGGAAGAAATGCAGTTGTGCGGACTCCAATTCAAGATAGTGTGGTGTGGAAAGCAGGCTGAAGGAGAGGCTTGTTGTTGTGTAGCTCAGCGTCACTGACTGAAAAAGTCTCAGTCTTCGTTACGTATGTCCGCCTGCCTCAGAAGTGCTGCCACCAAATGCTTCAAATCAGCAGGATGCGTTCAGACGGACGGCTTTGACATCTGTTGTCTGATAAACTGCGCTGTGGCCCCCGGAAGCCTCTGTTGCTTGTTCATTTTCAGTGTCTACATTAATCTAGCCCAATCTCTCTCATTGTGTTTCCCTGAGGGTTATGTGAGGATCCTGGTGGTGCTGAACGGACAGCTCCTCACCTCAAGTTAACTTCACCTGTGGGTCACCTGCCTGTAACAGAGAGTAGGGGGTCACCAACAGATGTTTGGCTATAACTTTTATTTTCCTATAGCCTACAAAGACATCATCTTTTCTGTATCGTCTATGTTATAATCTAAATATTATATAACTTTTTTTTAAATGTAGCTTCAGATAACGAAATCGATTTAGGTCAACATTTAATAACTCATAAAGGGAAATTCTACTATTTTTTTACCTGGGCCCCACTTTGTTCCATGCTTTGGTGTTTAAATAATTTGTAATAACTCTAGATCGCTTCGGGGATGGGGGTGAAGGGCCATAACTTTAATGGCTGAATGTAACACACTGGGACAACTATGACTTATTACATCTGCTTAATCTGCTTTTAGACATTCACAGGCTGCCCTTGTCAATCGAAATACCAGATGACATTATTGAACGTATTTTCAAAGACACACACCTATTTTTCAAGAGTAAAATCCTAAAATTTTAACTATAAACACATGTCTCGCGAGATTTTCAATTCAACACCTCAGAAAATCTGGTTAAGTAAAAATGATTTCACTCTTACACAAAAAATTCTGTTACTGTACCGATTTTTTTCTTGATGTTGCTATACAATAAAAATCAAAAGTGCAGCCAGTAAGTGACAAACAAGTAGTTTAATGGACGTAGTCAAGATGGTCGAATATATTGCAGCCATTATGCTCCAGCTCCAGCTCTTTGACACGAGTGAAACAAAGGCCCAGGTTTAAAAATCCTGGAATTCCCCTTTAACATTAGAGTAAAATGTATCCTTTACAATAATAATCACAATAATAAAAATAAATATATTAATAAACAAAATTTTCTTCTTATCTGTCATTAAATGTTAATAAACTAATATTGTTCACTGTTGTCAGTAGCATTAATAAGGACTAATCATGATTTATACTTTTACCTAGCTTCCATGATGATGTCACTGCACATGCAAAAGCAGACTAAACTTTTAATACTTTGAATGTAATTGTGACTCAAGGACAGTTGAATTTCACAATGCATTTTTTTTTTACATTAGTGGAGAACCAGGTTTGCAAAAAACAATAATCAACGGGGCTCTACATGGGGGTGTTCAATATATTTTTGTTTGTTAGGTAGAGAAGAAGCTTAGTGTGTAAACAGAGGGTACCAGTTATCATGTTCTTACATTGCCTAAATATGCACTCCTTCTTTTAACTTGCCATTATATTACAAGAAAAATGGGCTATTGTGCTACTTTTAAAGGTAGTGGAGTTTTTAGCTCTGGCCTATTTAATTAGCACAGTTATTCACAAATAGCACAGCATACAAGCAGGTACATGCATGAGCACTTAGTGGTGGTGCTATGTACATTTTTATAATAAAAAAAAAACAGTCCAAAGATAATCTACATATCCGGCAGGTCTGCACTACTGCATGATCTCCATGCACCTCAACAGGTGAACAGATGAATTACGTGCCAACTAATACAGTAATTGGGGAAATAATGGGGCATAATAAGTTTATAACATGTACAACATATATAACATAACTTTGCTTGTGTTTGCATCAAAGAAATGTGACACATGGGACAGAGACATAAGCCTTAATTTGAAAACTTAAGAGTCCAGCCAAGGTGGAGCAGACTTCCAGTCACATCATGTAAAAACCCTTCCAGTGACCCCTTGTGGTGACATGGTGAAGTTACACCATCAGCATGCGGCGAATAAAGTGATTTCCAATTATTTCAAACAGATAAATGCACTATATTTTACACAGCACAGCGATATATGTGCAGTTTATGAAAATAAGGTAATTATATAAGCTGGTTAAAAACAAACTATAAACATGTCTGTCATGTCTATTGTACTGTAAATAAGTGTTAAGGTTTTGCATCTTGTATCTGAAAAGTCTGCAATTATGTTTTTAATCTGAAACATACCTACTTGTTGGATAAAAAGCTCCCACCAATCTCATCTTTTGAGCGTTTTTTAATCAGGCAACACCATGTGACATCATTGCGTTTCTGAAGACCCAACCCAACAGGAAGACAACAGATTTTCTTCTCCTGCTGATGTTGATGCAGACACGTTAGTGTGAAGGCTAAGTTTTGACCGTATTTTCGCCCAAAGGCGACCAATTTAATAAAATGCCCTTATTTGATGGGTTAGGAAGTGGAGGAGAGAAGACTGCAATTGTCATTGACTTGGGAGCAGCGTACACAAAGTGAGTCTCAGCCGTTAGCACTCCTGTTTAACAGAGCCAGTAGATTAGCATAATGTGCTAGCGTTATATTATGTTTTTGTTTTCTTAACTAACTGTCCGTTCATTGGTGGTTAAGATCTAATACACAAATTTAACCTGAAAAACACATGATAAATAATTGTATGCACTCTCTACTGTTAGTAAATGCTGTGTAGTGCTAGCTTGCGAGCCACCCAGTCAATGCTAACCAGACATGCCAATGTTTAGCTAGCGTTAATGCCAATTTAGGGCTAAGATTAAATCCAATAAGTGAAGAAAAACAACAGCACTGAGCACCAATAGCATCATAGCGAGCTGAACTGCTAAATAACAGTTTCTAAAAACCTTAAATGTTGGTATATATGGATACATGTGAAGACAATAAACCCATCCAAAGCTAAAGGTGGCTACTCTTGTTGAGAATTATCTAGCTGGAAAAATGTGTTGATGAGCGTTACATATTTATTGGACGAAATTGGATTGCTTAAAGATTTAATTGGGAAAGGATCACTGAACAACAGGACTAAATTTGTTTTCCAAAAACCTAAGCGGGTTCCTGCCAGTTGTCTGTTGTGAGATGAGTCCCCACCTGTCCCCATGTTGACTGCTGTTTGACTGACCTAAATCGTTAAATTTAAGCACCTGTTAGCCTCCAAAGCTGTCTAATACTAAAAGACACTCAACTCTTGATTGCACCTTTGATATGTACACACATTCAAGGTATTCATAGTGAGCATACCATTTGAGATTTTTCAATAATGCTAAAATTTGAAACAATAAAAGACTAAATTCTTCACATATATTTAACTGGCAGTGCAATATTGCTTGAATTTTAGTCAAAGGTATTATTTAGTAAAGATGAGAAAACGGCCTAAAGCAAGTCACATGAAGATCAAGAGGACTGCTCTTTTCCTTTTTAATAATGTTGCCTTTGTCTGCAGTTACGGTCCTGCAACACTTGACAGAGACACAGAGCTGCACTATTTCTTATCTACATGCAATTTGTTGAAAGTATTTTAGAAACAAATTTTGAAGCCTTTTGAGTCAAACCTCCTCATTAAATAAAAGTTGTTCCTCACTAAATTTGATCAACTTATTGGTATGCACTATGTTAACATTATTTGTTTGACACAGTTCACTATTACTGCTTATATTATGGTCAAAACAGATAACTGAGTGCATTAATCTTGCTAGTAATATTATCAAACTAATACTCACATATGTAGCTTGGCTGACGGCTTCTTTTTTGTGCAGATGTGGCTTTGCAGGGGAAACGGGGCCCAGGTTCATAATTCCGAGCGAGATCCGGAAACCAGGACAGCAACAGGTGAGACACCACTGTGCTTTTGTTGATATAAGGATGTTAAGAAAGTGCAATTTTAACTTAATGTGGTTTGTTATCTCCATCTTTTAGGCCATCAAAGTGGTTCAGTACAACATCAACACAGAAGAGCTTTATGTCATCCTCAAAGAGTTTATCCATATACTGTACTTCAGGTGAGACTGCTGAATTTCTTTTTCATTCTAAGAAAACATCTTTTTTAAAGAACATATACTGCTTTTAGCTGCAGATTAGAATGGTCCAGCCTCATCAAATTAAAGTTTGTCTGTTTTTCTATCAGACACCTACTGGTGAACCCTCGCGACAGAAGAGTGGTCATCATCGAGTCCATCCTCTGCCCGTCTCACTTCAGGGAGACTCTCACCAAGGTTTTCTTCAAACAGTTTGAGGTATGAAAACCAAGTAGTCAAGTGTTTTTTTAAGAAGATACAGAAATGTTTGGGAAAGGTGTTAATATGAAGCTTGTGTTGCAGTCATATGATTAATTTCACTCATTTTAACATACCTACATTTTAAATGGAAACAGAGTTGGGCTCTGAGCTCTAAAAACTGACAGTCAGAAAGTATATATATTTCACATCAACTTGAAAAGTATGTGGATGTAAATTTGACAAGAGTATAGATTGTTTGACATTAACACACTTTTTTTTAGTTTACTGACTAGCTTAATAATAAGTGTTAGCCACAGTGTGTTGAGAGCATGTTGCTGATGTTTTCCAGGTGCCCTCTGTGCTGTTTGCCCCAAGTCACCTCATGGCGATCATGACTTTGGGCATCAACTCAGCTCTTGTGATGGACTGTGGCTACACAGAGACGCTGGTCCTTCCTGTATCCTTTTCCTGTCTCCCCGGAGTCTTTTACACAGCCTGCGCAAGGCAGGAATATCATGCTTTGTTAAGCCCCACCACTCTGTATAAAAGGCATAGAGACAGAATGGAGGGGTTTTGTTGCTCCACCTTTGAACTGGCAGTGTAATCAATGTCTGTTTAAAAAAAAGAGTGAGCAGGTAGGAAACAGTGATGAGATGTTTTGACAGCATGTTAAGTGTGTGACCCACATGCAGGAGATTTAAAGCAGCTAAAGAAGAAAAAACAACAAACGTGTTAGTCTGCAAATTGGAGAGATGGCAAGGTCTGGGATCTCCTTATCCTCTAAGTAGAGGGAAAGATCAATTGGATCAAACTGCAATTTGACGGGCTGTGGTTTACTTTTGTATATAATGCAGTGTTTGGAGGTTGGAAGATACCTTGTCAGAGCTGTGGTGGCAGTGGTGGTCCTCCTTTACCAATCTTTGTATAATGCAAGGCTAAACAATGTAACCAATTTTCAGTAAGCAGCAGCTTCAGTCCAGGAAAATTGAGACTGTGCAGAAATTGCTGTCTCACTATTGAAAGATTACTTGTGTGTTTGTTTGTATGTATTTGTGAAAGAGTAAATTAGTAAGAAGGGTTTTACATAAAGAAGCTTTTAGTGTGTAACCTTTCATTTGGGATTTACATATTACCACCTTAACTGTGACATCAGGTTTATGAGTGCACTCCTATTCTGCCAGCTTGGGAGGCGTTGCCTTTGGGAGGGAAAGCCATCCATAAGTAAGTAGCTTGAACGGATTTAAGAAGGGTGTGTGACTTTGCATGTTGGTGTATAATAGAAAGAAAACACTTCTGTTTCAGGCTTTGTTTTGTGATGTTTTGGTTCCTCCCATAAACTGCATGTGTGTGTGTGTTTCTTGCAGAGAATTAGACGGGCTCCTCGTGGAACAGTGCACGGTGGATACAGACAGCAGCACCGGGCAAAGTGTACCAGCTGTCATCGGTAATTACAGGAAGATACCGTACACTGTGTGTTTTTGTCTTTTTTTAACCGGATAAATTTGTAACTCTGATATAGACTGCTGATTTGTTTTACAGTGCAGAAAAATATAATTGCTTTGACCTATTATGCATCATTTACTGTTCCTAAGAAGAGCCTGTTTCTTTGTGACAATTTAAGTGAATTCCTTTCTCAGTTTGTGAATTATACATAGGCACATGGTCTATTTTAGAGTTTTTTCCGCTCGCTTTTTCTTGATAGAGGAGACCTGACTGAGTCATCGTGCTGGGCTTTGGGAGGCAAAGCTGCAGCAGAGTGAGAGAAGCTACACACATATGCATCAATAATTGAGACAGAGCAGGCCCACTCACTTGACTGGACTGTTGAACAAACACAGAAGGGCTGAGGTCTCACTAAACAACCCTTTCCACTGGGCAAGGAGAAAAGTATATTCCCCCAAATGTAAAGCTTATGAAGGATTTGTATATCATCCTAAAACACACCACAAAACAAGTTTATTTTGCAGCAATGTTTCAAGACGTGTGTTTGTTTTACACCAAGCAGTCATTTTCTATTCTTGTCATTTGCTGCACTGTCAGCTCACACATGCCCCAAACGCTGATTCAGCCTCCTCACCAATCTAACTTGGAACTGAAATGAGAGAAATGGCTGATTTATGTATAAGTAAAGTAAAAAAAAAAAAGATGACTCACTTCATTTATATCCCTTTTTTTTCTGTTTTTCTTAAGGGACCATCCCAGAGGAGACCGTGGAGGATATCAAGGGTAAGTTTGACTCAGTTGTGTTTCTGTTTTGTTTTGTTTTGTTTTGATTTCAAATCTGCACATCTCACTTGACTCCCATGAGGGAGATGGATCCCTTTCTTTTTCTTTTTTTCCCCCTTCAAAGACAACACTCCCAAAAGAAAACAACCCAAAAAAAAATCCAAACCTTGTATTCAGACTGTGGCTGTTTTTTTCTTCACTGTTCCTCCATTAGATTAATACACAGCAAAACTGACTCCCCAACATGTTATCAACAGGGAGGCTTCCATGAAGACTAATGTGCATTTAATGGCTTATAACCTTTTGTTCTGTAGCAGTTGTTTTGTTGCCTTTGATCCAAAGTTAAAATGTTTGTCTTCAGTTACAAGTGTACCAGTGTTTTGAGTTTCACTACATGATTACTAGTTTGGTTTTGTCTCTTGCAGTTAGAACATGTTTTGTCAGTGACCTGCAGAGAGGCCTAATGATCCAAGAGGCTAAGTTTAACCTGGATGGCACAGCTGAGGTAAGGAAAGTGTTGTTTGTATGCTTGTTTTTAATATACCACCGTGCTTCCCTTAGTTTTCCTCAGTCAGTAAATCTGTGTGCATTAAGTTTTGCATTCTGTAGATATATTAACTCTTTTTCTCCTCTGTGAATATGTTTGTAGCGTCCAGCACCTCCCCCAGATGTTGATTACCCTCTGGATGGTGAGAAAATCCTGCACATCAAAGGATCAATCAGGTAGTTCACCTCATAATGGTTGAGCTGAAAGACCCAGAGATATTTTCCGTCTTAATTTGTAAATGTCTTTCAACTTGAAACATTTTTTTTACATTTTTTCATACTTTTCAGTTTAGTCAGGTTTAGTTACATCACTCAGTCATGTTTCCTTTTATTAAAGTAAATGCTCCTCTGTAAAACAGGGTTGTCTGATGTTTCCTTTCTCCGTGTCTACACTTCTCCATTAAACTTGCTTGTTGTCTGAACTGTGTCTGGATTTCTGTCACAAAGTTGTCACTCATTAGATTGTCTCAATTTTCTTTTTCCAGAGATTCTGTGATGGAAATCTTGTTTGAACAGGACAACGAAGAGAAGAGTGTGGCCTCTCTGATACTCGATGCTCTGGTTAAGGTAGAAAAATGTTTTTCTTTCTATGTGTGAGAGGGTTAGACATTTATGAACACTCGCTCACTTGAAGCAGTCTGAATAAAATAATGTGGAAGATTTGAAAAGATTGAAAATATATCAGATGGGTTTGTTAAGACAGGAACAAACCTCTAAAGGAGACAAGAGACTTAGCTAACACCTGCTTTCCCTGTTTTGAGTCCCTGAGTTTTTCTGTTTGTAGGTTTTGCTCCATAAGTAGAAAATCAACATGTGACAGGCAGTGTCGATTTCACCCGCCACGAATAAATGTACACATGGGAAACGGTCGAGTTTATTCCTTATTACCCTGCTGTCAGCTTTCAGTGTGTTCGGTAGGAAGAATGTAACCCAGTTTTGAGCTTTATACAAGACTCAGTGTGGTTACCATGGCAACACTCAGCTGAGAGCATTCGATGTAACTGAAAGCAGTTTTGTTGTTTCATGTGGAGATGAAGTCAGCAAACGACAGCAGCCAAACTAATCTCAGTAGGTTCGGCAGAGGCAGAGGTTACACAGCCTCAGTCTGAAGCAGCAACACATTTAAACCCCCACTTTGTGCAGTAATCTACTATGGATGTATCGATATTGATGTACGATTAGACTTTAACACATGAGAGAGAGCACTGCGGTAATGCCCACTTAAGCTACTCTCATCTATCACATTTTGTTTCAGTCTGCATCTGTCCTGATAAGCAGAGGGGACTGTCCTGTAGTTGGAAAACTGCTGTTTCCTTCCGCCTAATCTTTTCTCCAAACTGATATTTAAGAGATAAGTGGAGGGTGATTTTTTTAGGTTTATTTCTATTATCTAGAGTGACTTTTAAATTCCAGAAGCAATCCATTTTACATCTCCCCTGGCCACGGTGCAAGGGCTTTGTGTGGGCAGTTTTTTGCTGTTATTTCAGTGAGGAGGAAACATGTGACGAGCATGTTAATGATCTCATTTAGTAAATGTATTCATGTGTTTCCCTGCAGTGTCCCATCGACGCACGTAAGGTGCTTTCCGAGAACCTGGTGGTGATAGGAGGAACAGCCATGCTGCCAGGTTTCCTGCACCGGCTGCTGGCAGAGTTACGCCTCCTGGTGGAGAAGCCCAAGTACAGCGGCGTGCTGGCCAGCAAGAGCTTACGGATACACGCTCCACCTGCTAAGCCCAACTGCACCGCCTGGCTCGGAGGTCAGACATGAGACTTTCATAAAATATTTAACACTACCTACTGAAGTGAAGGCTTTCCCAGTGGGCAATGTTTAAGAAAAACAACAAAGACAAATATTTCATTAGCAGCAGTATGTTTCGATTATGCTAGTCTTTTTTACAGGAGATTTTGAAAAATATAGTTTGTGGCCTGTCATATTATTTGAAAAACTCCGTTTGTATTCATATCTTCACCTTTTCTCTAGGTGCTATCTTCGGGGCGCTGCAGGACATCCTGGGCAGCAGGTCGGTGTCACGAGACTACTACAACCAGACAGGCCGCATCCCAGACTGGTGCTGCTTGAGCTCCCCTCCTCCTGAATCTCTCTATGAAGCAGGAAAGACCCCTCCTCCGCTCATGAAGAGAGCCTTCTCCACAGAGAAATAAAATGTGTTGTTACATAATTTAAACATTGTACTCTCCTGTACCTGATAGGACTGTTGATCTCATATATAACATTGTGTTAACTACACAGACAGCTCCAGATGTTCATAATGTCAAGTAGTCACACTTAGGATTCTGTATGCACCAACTGTGGACTGTTTAATGATCAGGTGAGCTGGTGTGTGTTGTTACTGGGCGGAACTAAAAAGCAGGATTTTAGGAGGTTACATCGACATTCAACAGGGCTCACCGTGTTCAAATTTCAAGTAGTTCCTTTGGTACATGCTGCAGTGTTTCATTTGGAGTCTCATTTAGCAAAACACTAAACTTGTACGTGCTCATGTTCACCCCACCTTATTCTGAATTTTGTCGGCAGTTGAAAAACACAGTGTTTTCAGCAGAAATGCTCCTTGAGGTTAACAAATTGAGATTTAATCATCTCTTTGTCAGAAAAATAACAGAAAATGTTGCGAAACTTTGGAGGAAACAGACAGTTTTCAGTGATGACTTATGGTAACATGGAAATATGTGTTTTTTATTTGGAAATGTCCTCTGAGGATTTAAAAAATAAAAAAAAAAAGACTTATTTATTGTTTGGACATCCTGAAGACCATTTACACTCACGGAGCTGTTCTCAGTAATTCCAGCTAATTAACGGCTTCTCATTATTTGTGGTGGTTACCGGACTTCTCATACAAATACTCCACCATAATTATAAAAGTATGTTTCTCTCTGTTTTCAGACCTTAAAAAATAAATCACATGTAACAGGAGAGATATGGACACATCCACACAGGCTAAGAAGTGCTCTGAGTGAAATAACTGATGTCACCTGTATGTGTGGACCATAATTGTTGTTCACAGATCTGAAAACATTACAATACCATCTTGCTCTGTAACCTTTGAATGAATCTATTACAGCAAATAAATACTCAAATTCAATCAAACATGCTTTTTCTGTCCTTTTCTCCTGGAATAGTGTATGCTAAAAGTAGTGTATCCTTAAAAATGTGTTTTTTCTTATGTTTATGTCCCCTTAAATGTCTGACCTTGACTATTTTGACTTGTATTTGAGCAAAGTCCGTAACCAGAGAGGTGTTTTCACACTCCTCTGCAGAAGATGGAGATGTCTCTGCACCTGTCTAAAATACCATTGGACAAGTTAGATTTAGTCTGTCACAAATTTAAAAGACAATTGTATGCAAAGAACCCTGAAACCTCTGGTGCAAAAAATTAATACAGGGAGTGAGAGTTTGCTTTAGAACAATTTTAACAGTGTTGGCCATAATACTGCACTTATCTTATTGACACATCTGAGTCGTTGATTTTGGTGCACTACAGTCTCATCATCTGAGTCTGACTGAGGCTCAGTTATGTTTGAATTCAATCTCTATGTTTCTTCTTGCTAACATAAGCCATCTTTCTGTGCAGTGCTCCTCCACCTTCATCATCAGCATCAGCATTGGTGGTGGGTGCATCAGTAGGCCTGTTTTTCACAGATCCTTATTTTCTCAGTGAGAAAGAAAAAGAGTAAAACCCAATTTAAAAAAGAAAATTTTAGGAAAATCAATTAAAACAAATAATTATGCATAGAGGATTTTTACATATTTCAACATGTGTCTGGTAGGTAACAAAGAAGAACTTAGAAAGTCAAATGTTTTGTAAAGAAAATGCTGATAAAGTTTGTTTTGAGTAACAGCTAGTTTTTGAACAACTTGTACTGGAAGGTAACAGTATTTTATAAATTTCATACCAGAAAAAGAACCTTTCTCCCTAGAGTATTTTCTCAAAAGCAGCCAGAATATTTTTTTTTCCACTTGAATCTCTGAGCTATAAATTTTCACAGCATCACAGTGAAATATAGTGTTTTATCAGACATCATCTCAATCTGATGTCTTTGTGACAATGTAGGAAGAAACACTGGAATATTTGCCAGCATCCTTCTTTATCTCTCCTCAAGACCAACAGATTTCACTGTGTATTTGTTCATAATTCAGTGCATGCTTGACCTGAGTTTACCCACAGAGTTAATGCGCAGTTGTTGTATTTCACATGTTCTGCTTTAATCAGCTGCTGACTTGGCAAACCAAAGGCAAAGTCCTTAATGTTTGTGTTTGTGTATTTTTGTAACTATGGCGATCTCCACAGTGCACGTTATTCCCTTATTCAGCCAAATTTATTGATTCAAAAAAAATGCAAACACACTGATAATGTATGTGTGCGTGTATGTGTGTTTATGTCCCAGATTAGAATTGCATCTGTTTGGCCTTTTGGGTCACATTCATCACTTAGTGCTGATCTGTCTGGCTACTGTGGGCTTGGGAACCAGTAGCATTACCCACAATGCACCTGCAGACGTAGACGGGCGAGGGGAGTGTGGGAAATCAGATGAAGTTTGGATTCTGATCACACACATAAAAACAGGCACAAACATTGAGCAGAGAAGAAGCAAAGACTGCAGTAATGAGGCTATAGATGATTGTTAGGAGGTGTGTATCTGTCTGTTTCAAATTTTGGTAGCAATAAAGTTTAGCAACCTCCCAGACAATTTGAATCCTTTAGTGCACACAGTTTTGGTTATTTGTAGATGAATAGGTGTGGCTTTCAGGCTAAAATCTGTCTGCACTTTAGTTTTATGTTTCCGTTAAATGTACAGTCAAAAAAAGATGCATTCAATGAGCCTCTTTCACCTCCTGAGGGATTCTGAGAAGGAAAGTTTAAGCTTTGTTCCTCATTTGATGGTTGATACTTTAGAGGGTGATGCAGAACAAGTGCAGACCTCCTACCTGTGAACGCAGGCCAATGTTTTTACCCAGATGACTCTTTTCTGACCATATATAGAGACAGCCTCAGCCTCGCCCACATCTGAGGTCCCACCTGCTGCCTCTGCTCCAGCAGAGGGAAACTCCATCCTCCCTTGATGGGGGCTGGGACTGGATCATCAGCGTGGTTCCCAGAGACAGGAAGCAGCAGCTGTCTGTCTGACCTCTGGCTATTGGACTGGGAGTCTGAGCTGGAAGGGAAAACCCCCGGAAAGTGGGTGAGTCCTGATGTAAGGACTGTTGGCAAACTGTTCATCGACCAGGAAGTTCAAAAACCTCAACTTTAAATGACTGTTAAACTTAATCTGTATTCTGTACCGGATTAAGAGACTGTCCTGAAAGATTTGATTGTGCACTAATTTGTCTTTTAGTTTTCTCCTACTTAGGTGATCAATTCATATATTAATTAATATCATGTATTAGGTGACATAAATATGACTTTCCATACATGAGCATCAAGCTGCTCCACCATCGTAGCCTGCACAGAGTGAGAGGATAATATAGGGGGAGGAGAGGCATCATCCATCTTGGTTATCTCCTCCACAGAGGCTGTTTTTCAACATACGCTGGCCCAATTACCCCGTAAATCATACTGGCTGTGAAAACACATCTGAGCCCACCTAATAAATGTAGGGGCACCTCGGTGCTTGTCATTCACAACCTGTAGAACAAGCCAACAAGAGTGTTGTGGCTGGTATCACTGCACCTGGAAGTCATTTTGGGAGGTAAACATAATCAGGAATCAGCATCAGCGATTGTCGTCAGCATTTGTTGTGAGTGAGAGCATCTACTGGGAGCCAGATATTGTGTAATAGCAGGGTTACATTTCAGCAGCAGTTGTTTACAGCACTCATACTAGACATACACTGATGATAACAGATATGCTATCTGTTGTAAAAGCAGCGTTGTGCATAAACATGCCAAAATCAGGAATGAAGGAGGGTACCTCTGCTTCTTCTTATAGCATCAGAGTTGATAACCTCAGATCAGCTGTGTTTGTGCCAAGACTTTACAAGCAACACTCAGAGGACCGGAGTGCATAAACAATGCAGACAAGAACCAAACTGCTTGGGAACCAGATCCAGAAGAGGACCGAGAGCAGCTGTGTGTTGGCAGTTCGAACAGAGATAAAGGCAGATCCTAAAACTGCTGCCTTACAGTTTTTCATTACAATAATCATGCCAGGATGAAAGAATAATAAGACTTAAACATACCATATCAGTGTGTTTGTGTCTTTCAGTTTTTTTGTTAATGAAAAAACGAGAATACCTGTTTACTATATGTTTTGATGTTTTGCAGTTTTAGATGCTTTTGTGGTATTTTTGCTACTGGTCCTGGCAGCTGTTGGTTTTTTATTTATTTCTGTTTCCACATTGAGCCATGTACCTCCAAAACGTCCATTTGTCATTAGGGATGAAATACAGCCTTGTCTTCAGCTCTGTGACAATGCATTTTTCAGATAAATTGGTTTTTTTTAGATTGTTTGTACAGCTTAAGAATTTTGTCAACCCAGAAAGACACAAAGCATTTTATTTTTTCTGAGAAACTCAAAACCACCTTGACTGGAGACTCAAGGTTTCACTGACAGTGGTAGGCAAAATAATTAGAAAGTCTGCATTAATATCCTCACTGTTACATATTGTCGTGTTGTAATGCAGTTTAAGAACAAAAAAGTCTGTTCATTTATTAAGATTATGTAACTTTAAAAAAAAGAAAGTAATGCAGATTTTGTTCACTGTAACAGATGGCACAACTCAAGTTCCCAGAGTACTGAATTTAAAATGAATGCCTGCTTGCAAAAATACATTTAAATTCCTAAAACACACTGATATGGTTTGCAAAGTAGGCTTGTTATTTGTAGTAAACCATCACACAAGTTGGTATGATGTGGTTCTGTAACATGTGCCTTGATGATGCTTGACAATCAGTACCAAATTTACTTTTGTGCCATTAATTTATTGTGTTGGCTTTGCATGTGACGGCCCCCCCACCTCCAGACTTATGTTGTGCTTTTTTAAGTTTAGCCACCTACATTGTTTATTATCAGTAAATTCATAATCACTATATCATGATTTGTGCAGTCATTTACATAAATTATTACTATTTTTTAAGGTATTCATGTTTTTTAAACATGACACAGCAGACTGATTTGTGTAGTCATTTGTAAACAGTCTGGCATTAAGTTCGGTCAACTTATTTAAAAGTTTATTTCCTTTATTAGTTTATGAGTAAGCTCTTGTAACCATTTTCTACGCCCTTTCCCCTGCTTTTCGACATTTATTGTGTTTTCGTTTGTATTTTGTTCGTTTTTTTGTTGACATATAGATATATTTTAACAATTTTAAGTCTAAAGCTGATAATAAGTCACATGACCTTGCCTAGATGTATTGAGCACACCTCTGAATTCTCAGGTAATCATACTGACCGAACCTGAGCACGGAAAGTCTCTTTTAAGTATATCCGTGTACAGTGATCAGGTCTTATCACCCAGACATCACTGTTTGTTTATATCTCATTCACAACTTTATGTTATTATTTCTAGAGGATAAAAAAGTGTAGAGACAGAGAGACACGCTGTGTGTGCGTGTAACTTCATATTTTCGCTACATTTGAAGTCATGGCTCCTTTCCTATGGATCATCAGCTTCAGCCTCCTCGAGGGTTTGGCGCGCGCTCTCCATCCCAGCTCGCGCACAGCGGGAAGACGCGCCAATCAAAACTGCGGCGCTTCACCACTTCTTCACTTCTTACTGACCGACCAGAGACGAGGGGAGGTAACTTGTGTTTTTTTGGCATCATGCAAAGTTTTATCGGAATCTCGCACCTCTTATTGGCTCTTTTGCTGCAACATGTACCTGTGCAGGTAATTTAACATTTCTCATGACACGTTTTTTGTAATGCTGCTACTAGCAAGACACTTTTGTTTCTTTTCTGGATATTGAATTTTTGCCTTTCCATTGTTTTCATGGGTTTTTGAAGCCTATGTGTCATTTAATATTAAGATATTTAAATGTCTTAGGATCAAAGTGACGTGTATCTTAAAAATTAAATGCATCCTGTCATTGTTTGCAGGCATAATTACGTTAAAGACAACATTTTCGTTTTCCTAAAAACTGTGAAGCTAACAGGAGTCACATATAAATGCCAGATTTTTTTTTTTTTTATGTGAGAGTACACATCTGCTTCACACTCCAACCTTTTTACACACTGTCTGTATTCTGAGTGGCTGTGCCCCACCATGAGAAGACCATCTGCAATAAAGGGTTTGGGAATAACCATGTTTACTGTCATGTGCGCAGATATTGACTCCACCAGCCTCAGAGGCAGCTTCTGCATGTTATTGATCAGGTTGAGACAGAGAAGCGCGTAGAGCCACATGCTAAAAACAGAACCATGAGCTCAGTTTGATGTACATCAGTAATTTATTTTTTAAAAATAAATGAATAAATAAAAGTTAGCTGACTGGTATGAGATATCCAGTTGTGGTTCCTCCACATCTGCTTCTGGCTCCCTCTTGGTGTAACAGCATCTGACCCCAAGGCAAGACGGATACATTCAGTGTCACCCAGCAGGGAGCTGGGGGGCACAGAGAGGCTTAAGAGGGGGAGATAATAATGTGACTTAGAACTGGTAGCAAGCTAAAATCTGTGAAGAAGAAGGAGGCTTTCTGTGGAATAAAATGCTTCTTACAGGAGAACTGATGTGGGTTGAGTTGACCAAAACAAGAGTTTAAAGTCATCTTATATTGTTAAAAGCATTTTTCTCGTTGTGTTTTATGTTTGAACCACACAGAATAGTACTAAGAATGGAATGAACAGCTCAAATGTAACTGGTAGGAATTAATTTCAAGTAATCAACAAATCCATGATTTGCATTTTTACTGTAATGGTCTTCAAATAGGACATGAATGAATAAATAGAGCAATTTTCCAGTATTTTGGGTTGATTTTTTTTTTGCACGATTACTATCTGATTTGAAAAAAAAAATGGATTTAGCCTCTAAAATCTGGACAAAAGCAGCTAGATTTTGAGATACTGAGAGGTCAAATTTTTAGGTGACCATTTTTTAAATTTTAAAATGATAGCCACATCAAAAACTGGGAAAATCTATTACCTAGTGGCTGTTCTACACTCCATATTGTGTCAACAATGTAGGTTACAGATCTAAAAAAATCCAAATAAAAGATTGAATCTGAACCCCAACAAACACTTTGATTTAAAAGACTCTCATTTCAGATGAGACACCATTGTTCAGAAGTTGTGATCTAAAATCAGGAGAGGGAATGACATGTGAAATCAATTTCTGTCCTGTGATTACAACTATTGTGCATTTGCTTGGAGGCTTTGTTTAGGTCACAGAATTAGAGGGGAAAGAAGATTAATGAGAGCAGAATTTGAAATGAAAGACACATTTTTCCATGTGCAACACTTTTCCATATTTGTCCTTTTTAGGAAACCAACAGTTTTTAGATGCAGCATCATGTCCAGCATCGAGCCACTTCATCATCATAGCATTGTTCATGCATGCCTGCGTGTTTCATGCTAATTTCAGCTGTTGTAATGCATCTGGTTCTGTTGTTGGATGAAGCAGTGCAGCCTCTCTGGGTTTGCAGACAAACTCAACCACAGCAAACATAAAAATCCCACAATAAAACCCAATGTTGTTCTCTGAAGCATTCCCTGGGTGTGACGTTTAGAAGACAGTGTTCCCATCAATGTTCACAGAGTGAGAGAGGAGCAGCACAGAGGTGAGGAGTCAGAAAGGGATTGTTGATATTCAAAAGAGGAGAGCCAAGATCAACTTTACACTTGTGTTTCTGTTCAATTTGGCGTACAGAAAAGGGGAACATTGCCATTGTGAGCTTGGAGGCTCGGCTGTGTAATCTTAACTAAATTCATGCTGTGTCATGATAGTTTTCAGTACTGCCTTTGTTTCAGCCGTGTTTATTGTGTATAAACCTCCCATGAGTAAAGCAAGCAGCTATTCTTTGCTGTTATTCTTTGCATTCTTTTTACTGCATGTGATAATAAAGCTTCTAATATTACAAAAAATTGAGAAATCAAGCGGTTTTGTTGTCAGCTGGCTCATTTTACTGCATTTTTGGCGATTTGCAAACAGGGGCACAGTGGTACACTCCTGCTGCATCATTGTTTTTTCTGGATCATTGTGTGTGCACTATTTTTCTCTGCCACAAGAGGGCAGTCTGCAACAATGAACGCACTATTGAAGTAACTACCTTTATTATGCTCTTTTCTCACTACTATCAGTTTTCTTATTGCCTGCAGGTTTAGTATCACTATAAACATGTCTTGCATTGATGTTAATACTTTTACAAAAGGAAAATTAAGGATTATTGTATATATTTTTTATATATTTTACAGACTTCACACCCTCCAGAGGACGGTCATTCAAAAGGTAAGTTGTGTTTGTGATCACATTCCTCCAAAAAAGGCATTTCCAGCTCTATAAATTATTTTAAAAATGGGGACTGAACTTGTTTTGCAGTTATGGCGTTCCAGGAGGTGTGGGCAAAAAGTATGTGTCGGCCCATGGAGCAGCTGGTGGATGTGGAGCAGGAGTACCCTGGAGAAGTGGAGTACATCTACATTCCTGCTTGTGTCCCACTTTGGCGATGCTCTGGTTGCTGTGGGGATGACAACCTGGAGTGCCAGCCTACCCTTGAACGCAACATCACTCTGGAGGTGTGGCAAGATCAGAAATGAAAAACAATTGATCAGGAATACCTAAAGGGGGATGTTAAAAATGGACTTTCTGTTCACATTAAATATACATCTCAATTTTCTGGTTCAATTTTTTCTTTGCTTTGTTTCTCAGGTGATGAGGCTTCATCCCACGGAGTCCATGCATAATGTGGAACTCAAGTTTGTGGAGCATAGGCAATGTGAATGCAGGTAAAATACTGATTCTTTAAAAATATCACACCTTGATAATCAAGACAACTGACTGACATTTTTTTTGTTTTCCTTTGTTTTAGAGCCCGTCAAAAGCTCCTAAATAATAAAGGGTCAGTACACGAACATTTTATCTATCATACATGAACACATCAATGTATTCACTCCACTTTGCTCTTCCTCTACAGCAGCAGTGAGTCCATCACGAATAGACCTCGGAGGAGGAAGCACAAGAAGGCAGCGAACGGCTGTGGCAAGTAAGAGATGGATCACCCCCCCTCTTGGCACACACATACTTTCATAATGTTTGGATATTTACAAGAGCATTCATCATTGTTTCTTCCACACTGTCAGACCTCTGAGGACAGATGAGATTAAACAATATCACAATATATTGTCTGATGAGTTGCTCTTTTCTTTGGCAAGTCTGTAATCCAGCAGCCACAGAGCATTTACCGCACAATAATCCAAGGCTGCTGGTAGTTCCAACCAAGGACGGCAGGCATCTGAAAATAACCAAATTAGCATATCAAAATACTCTAAAAAGGCAAGAAATGGATCAGTAAATGCGCAACATCAAACACACTATACATAGATTTATCCACATTAAAACAAGTCAATATACATCTGACTCAATCTGAGTACACAACACAGGAGATAGAAGGTCAGCTAAAGAGTGAGTCCAACAACAGCAGAGCTCAACTCTGGCTTTAGAAGTTTAGTCTGAATAGGAAATAAACTTAAACAGCAGCAGAATGTGAGGGCTGATTAATAACTTCATCAGTCAATTTTAGAAACCCTTGCACATTTAAATGTATATGTTATATGCTTTATATATATGTGTATATGTATATATATATATGTGTATATGTATATATATGATATGTATATATATATGTGTGTGTGTGTATATATATATAGAGAGAGAGAGAGAGAGAGAGAGAGAGAGAAAGAGAGAGAGAGAGAGAGAGCACAGGCCCCTCTTCCATTTACAAACCTAGTCCGGCAGTCACAGAACATTTCTTGTTGAAAACCACATCTTTAAACTCCAGAAAGTTGTCCACAGCAGCAATGAAGTCATTGTCACTTTCAAATTGGTGACCACTGAGCTCCTCATCACCTTAGGAAAACCATGGTAGTCTAAGGGTGCCAAGTCAGGTGAATAGAGCAGTTGTTTGATGAGTTCATCCACAGTTCTGGATGGCTGCACATAGACCCATGCTGTCCATTTTCTCAGTGCTGACTTACAATTTTCAATCACCCTGAACAGAAAAACCACAAAAGTTGTTAATATAACACTTTCTGGATAATCGATCAGAGAGAACCACACATGTATAACAAGAGCTGTGTAAGCTGAGTTTTTACAGTCCAGTGATGAACTTTTAAGCCTAAGAAATTCAGTCCCAGAGCAACATCAGACCCACCATTTTTCAGTCTGAGTGATGTGCATAGAGTTTAGTATAACGTTAGTCTGTTCACTCTTTCCACGTGAAGGTCAGAGGGGCAGCATGTGTCACATGTAATCTCTCTGCCTCTGTCTTCTCTCTGTTTGTTTGACAAGGGAAATTGTTGTGTAACCAATTTATTAGTGTACAGCGAAGGCTTTGCCATAAAGAAAGAGATGCTCAAAACAGATAATGGGTACTTAAAGAGGCTGCATTATGAGGTTTAAAAGTTTAAAACTAGGACAGATTTATTGAGTGTTTTAAGTGGATCTGTTAAAAGAGCCACTCCATAGATTTTACATATGATGATCAAATTTCTCGGGGATTATAAGTGCTACTTTGCCTCTGAAACCATAAAATAAACAGAATGTCCTTCTTCTTAAGAGGGCTCTGTCTAAATCGGTTGTAGATAAACCTGATGTCATTAGGGTTGTAACTTTACTTAAGCTTGGAGACTGCAACAGCAAGTTTGTGTGGGGACTGGAGACAGTGAAACACAGCCATTTACCAGGCAGAGACACTTTCTAGCTGATAGAGGAATTGTAGTATCAAGGGTTGACTGAATTTCTCAAAGTCTATCTTAAAACAACATTTATATCCATGTGTAAATTGAACCAGTTAAAGTGCTGTAGTCATTGTTGTAAAAAGATCTTAATGTATGCTGTGAGGAACAAAATCCACAATCTCTTTTTGCAAATTTGAACTCTAATGCTGTATGTAGTTCAAGCAGTCTGAGTTTGTCAAATCAGTTGGGTATCTATCCTGGGTTTACTCTTTTAAGTGCAAAGAGGAAACTCTTTGTCTCACTGTCTCACACCTCAACACAGCGAGGAAAGAACTTTAGACTGAAAAGACTTTAAGATATCCACTTTATTTGTCTGACTCAAACTGATGAAACTTTTATTGGTGTCTGCTGAACTTGAGAATGTATTTTCACACAAAATAAAGTTGGATTTTGCTTCCTCTTACTTACAGTTAATTCACATATAGAGAAAACTCTCCAGTAACAACTGCAATGACATCCACGTGTTTATGAACATGTTAGTATTGTTTTAGTGAACATATCCTTTAAGAATTCAATAAAAAATCTTCATTATCAGTACCAGGCGCATCACCACTGGCTTAGTCATTGAGACGTAGACAACTTTTTGCTTTTGGTAACAAAATGAACAAATTAGGCTTTTACTATATCCTCTGATATAAAGAAGAGCGGCGTTAAAGAGTTTAAGTAAAAAGAAATCCATCCTCTGAACCAGCTCGGCTTAAAGTCAGACGTTGGACTTGAGGTCATTGTGGGGTGAGGCTGTGCTCACCGGTGGTCTGTAAGTCCCCCCACATTAAATATTTTATCAACAGTGTAGAAACCTGTGTGGCCGTGTTGATGTTTGGGCTGCTGTCTGATCAAGCTCAAACCTGATGCTGAAACATGACCTGTCTTCGCTGCTATTTATTTGTAAACCATAGCTCAGGACCCTCCACATTATCTCTAGCGGTTAAGGGACCACACAGCTGCAGAGTTTTTTAATTTCCTCCTGCAGATTCAGGAGACCTAAATTGTATGATGCCGGTGATTGTATGATGGAGTAAAACTTCCTACATTAAACTTGAGGGAATAAACATTCGCTTTGATGGCTTCATGAGTTCTCATTACTTGTTGCAACCCCAGAGTGAATGTTTAGGATTTTACTTCAGTTGTATTAAAGAACATTTGGCCCTTTAACGCTGCAAGGTAAAATATCACTTCACACAGAGGCTCAGTCTTAGGGGACCTATGACCCCACAGGCCCCTGAGCCTGTACCCTGCAGGGCTGTCCTGTAGTTCATCCATGTATGTGTCAGAATTATCATTTTGTTGATGATTTGCACATTAGTGAGTCTTAAAACCGTCAAAGTCAACTTGCAGCTTGAAAATGGTAAAAAGCTCACCAAATAAGGAAGCTAATCTGTCAGTAAAAAATAGCAGTTAAACTCACTCAAGGTGTAGATAATATTTACCCAAAAATCATCTGTATAAAGAAAAAGAAAGAGGTTGCAGTCTTTACTTTTTAAATAATGTCTCAAGATCATACTGAACGCAAGTTTCAAGTAAAACTAAAAAGCAGCACTTGAGCATTTCCCCATCTGGGATCAATAAAGTATTTTAATTCCGGAACCAAGATTTTTGAGGTTTCATGTGGCTTCTGCTAAGAGACGTTATGTAAGTGCTATAAAACATGAAACAGGTACTTTTTATTGTTTTTCTGATGTTTTAATTTGATTGAGCAATGCAGTAGAGCAAGCTAATTAGAATTGTCTTTTGGCGTGATGTAACACTGAAAGCACATAACAATATTAAATAACCAATTTAGCCGATTTGGTGTTTTAATTAGGTTTGTATACTGTTTCTGTATACACATTCTTGCCTCTGATTAAATATCCTTAATTCCTTTGATGGAGGGATGAACCCAGCAACAAGACCAGCTAAATGAAATAGTAACTCATTAATAATGTATGGTCAATATGCAATAATTAACACCAGTAACTCTAAGGCCTTAGCGCTTTGTTAGACGATTTGAAATTAAAATAACTTTTTGGGGAAATTAAATAATGTTGGTTACAAAATGTACACAAATGTATGTCATAGACATGTTGTAGTACCAATATGAATTTCGTTATATTTCTTATTTTCAGGTGCCAGTTCCCTCAAAACAAGATAAATCTTCACTGATTCACACGTCTGACCTGAATTTGGAGAAGTGGTGAACTACAGCACATCTGTGAAAGTATCGTCCAACTATTCATCTTCTGTCTAGATATATATCCATTCCAGTGCAGCCATCAAACATTGGTACAGACCAGTTTGTTCGCTTTGATTTATTATCAAAGCAATCAACCGTATCTGCATATTCTATATATCTTAAATTATCTCTCAATAACTGCTGTTTTTTTACAGACCAAAATCAATGTTTATTTTGATTTAAAAAATCTTATATCTTTTGTGTGAGCTTTTTAAACTAGACATGGGATAGAAAAGTTTCAGAATGGGTATAGTTATACTAGAGCTTCCAGGGTAAAGGACCAAGGCCTCTCTCCACCAAAGAGTTACCTGTCAGATCAATGGCAACAACATAAGCCACAGACCCTCTACGTAACTTAATTTTTAGTGTGACGTTGGCAAATTGACTCTTGTTATGACTGATGACTGAAACAAACTCCTTGCAGGTGCACATTGGGATGTATCTATATGGCTTTGATCAGGATTTAAGCGTTGTTTACTCTGCCTTAAGACATGATAAGTTTGTGAAATAAAATTTACTCCAAATGCAAGGAACGTCTGTGTTTTCTACATTTGCATTGGTAAACTATTAGGATGGATTTATACTAGGACACTGTGGGCTCTTTATCTCACAAAGCTCTGAAGTAAACACATTGTTACCAATTAACACGGGTTTTTTGTTGTTTATAGGTTTATATGACATTCACAGCCTTTCAGAGACATGTGAAATGATAAAGGTGTGGTTAAATTTTACAGATATCTCATACAGCCTTTATTTGAACAAGTTGATAAGGCTGGCTAGACAACTTTATGAGGTGAAACATTAGTTGAACATGATGTCTAATTTAGAGTCAGAACCCTTGGCTGGTTTTGTTTTATATATTTCAAAGGAGTGCCACCAGGAACTACTTTAACCACTTTAACTGTGGTGCATACTTTTGCAGTATGCTAAAGGTCTCATGCTTCTCTCATCCTGTCCTGGGCTTTTCTCTTTTTTTTTGTCTTTCCTCCCAAGGCATGTTTGCGCACTTTAATCAGAAACTTTGTCACCTCATCCTCCATTTTGTTTGCAGGCATGGAAACACAGTTAAGTGGCCACTGTAGTTGAGAGCCGCATGCCTGCACGTTGAGAACGTTTTGTTCTGTGTGGCGGCGTTGTGTTTACTTCTTCAAACATGCAGCAGCAGCAAAAAAAAAAAAGGAAGAGTTGCTCTGCTTAGGTTAGCTGTAGGCCAGCCAAGCTATTATGTAATACACAAGAACATTACGCCTGAAACCTAGCGTCACTGGGTTTCCTGACAGTACATTTGAGATGCCTGCACTGTACTGTACACCTCCCAACTGCACGGCGAACATAATGTCCCAACTTGCCACACATCTAGCTGTCGTCACGTTTTTCAGCTGCTGGTTGGGCTGGCCAATCAGAAGCCAGAAAACCTGTCCGGTGGGCGGACTTATACGCGTCAGAATGTGACGTGTCTTGTACTCCAGACAAGGCTACGCCCTTAGCTACCAAATATGGCAGAATGTCTATAACAAATACCTAGTTCCTTGCGTTTTCAGGGCGATTTTCGCTAGATGAACGAATGCTCGCGGATCATCAGTACCCCACTTTTCGTTCTGACGCTGGCAGAGGACATTTAAACTGCGACTGTTAACGGCTGTTGCCACCGTGCTCCGCATGTGACCGAGGAACAGGGGAGGGGCGGACTGTCTCGTGTGTTTTACCGTGGAACACCGAGTTCTAGACAATGAAGAGTTAGCTGGGCTGTCGCAGCAACAGCCACACCAAGGAAAAGAAGTCGCCGAGACAACAGCAGATAACACGACCGGACTCGTTTTCATCAGATTGGAGGAAATCGTCAATTTAAAAGCGCCAGGAAGTAAGTGCGCACATTTTATGTGTTCCTTAAAGGTTTTATTGTGGTGTTTATGTATTTTATGTGAACGATACTTAACGTGTATATGAGGTTTGTATTGTAACGCTAGCTTTGCATTCTACCGTTAAAAAAAAAATTAACGTTAGCATCAGTGCATTACGTAGCTAATCGAAGTGCTATCTGTTATTATATCCTTCAAGTTTTCAGTTACTTTAGGCTAGTAACCCTTTTTAAAGCAAAAGTTAAAAACACATTTACATTAGTTGAATAATGTTGCTTTTTAATGTTGTGCAAAGTTGACGTAAGATTAAATCTTAGCATATACTAATACCAACAATATTTAGTAATGTCATATTTGTATTTTAGCAAACTTAATACTTAAGTTTGGTACTTCAACAACATTTCATGTGTTACTGCTTTGAGTTTTGGCGTTTTTATGCAAATACATTAACCTCAGGAAACTGGGGGAAGGTTAGTGTGTAATGTCAGTTAGATGTACTGGCAGCACTCAACTGAGAGCATATTCCCTGAACTCTATAACCTTTCATTGATAATAAAAGTCTTCTCATCCTCTCCTCATGCTACCTAGTGATGTTTTGATTCTTATTTTTTTTAATAGCTGATCAAGTTGCTGTGAGAGCTTCGCAAGCCAAGGACATTGCTAGTACACTAGGAAAGAAGATGAGTACCAAGAGGAAGGCAGAGAGTCACTCAAGGGCAGCAAGTAGACCACGCATCATGAAGTCTGGAGACTCCCGGGCAGATTCAGAGAGAGACTCTGGATTCTCAGGTTCGTCCTTGCAATGACCACAATTTTTTTTTTTTTTTGAGCTGAGATGATAAGGTTTAACTTAATTGAGCGTCACTTACCTCATCCCCTGTTCCACAGATGCAAGCTCAGAGCATATGAGCACTATGGACACCACAGACTCAGAGGATTCACCTCGTCCGGTTGTACAGCAGGGGCCCCAGACTTCTGGTTCAGGGCCCCAGCCCTCTCAGCTGGCTGTAGTGGGGGGCTCCTACTCTCCTCTTTCTCCCATGATCATCATGAACAACGTCCTCCTCAAGCAGGTACATTGCTTCCACACAACAAAATCTTAGCTCTCTAACATAAACCTGAGTAAATGACATTATATTTGTTGATGAACAGGTTCTCTGTTTGCACTCAGGGTCAGTCCTTAACCTTTTAACTTCAGACAGTGTTCAGGTCACAGCAGAAAAGTTGTTGTCCAGTTTAATAGCCCCTGTGTTTAACTTGAATGTGTCTTCACAGTCCAGTCACAGCTGTCTGGAATATGTCACCCCAAAAAAATCAGTCAAATTTCATACAGTCACGGAGGGACGTCTATGCTCTCAAATCTGTGATTCAAGGCAATATAGGTCAAGCTAAATTTGGTATGTCGCAAATTCAAAAGTGAATAACAGGCAAAGAAATGTGAGAGAACAACAAGAAGTGGACCTGTTTAAACAGAGCTGGAGAGTTTGCATTAGTACAACCATTAATGCTATGTCATCCACTGCATGTTACAAGGTAAGAAGCTAACAAACAAAATTAACATATGAAACATGTCTACCACTCCGAACAATGTTGATATGTCTGTTGGTTGTTAATTTAAGTGCACAATAAAGTCTGGATCCGCCATGTTAAACAAAATAGTAACTGCAGCGGATTTATTTGTAATGAGAAGCAATTTTTTAATTGTACATTTTAATGACAAAGATTTATACCATGTTTTTTAAGAAGACCAGTCTTGGTTGATCTTTTATCAATTTATTATTCAGTAGTATCAGTCTAGTGTGTGTTAAATCTTTTTATTTTACTTGATTTGATTGAATTTTATTACTGTTATTTAATGCAATGTCATTTTAAAGTGCTCTCCTTAATAAAATTATTGTAACTTGTAGACTTTCATTAACTCAGAACTGTTCCTGGCACAGTTTGCGTGTTATATCTGTTTCAGTTTTTTAGTACTTCACATTAGTGATAGTTTGCCCCATTTTGACCAACACAATGATGTGAGTCTAAACTGAGTCTGTTCAGCTGTTTACGTGAATGAATGGACTGCACATTTTAGCACGTCATCTGACCCTCCTCCAGGCTCGGTAAACTCAGAATGGCCAGTCATCTTTATGAGGGCTGGGAATATTAATGCAATGAAATTGGTGTACAGAAGTCATTTAGTGCCTCCAGAGATAAGGAGAGAGAATGTATGTGTGAGTATGTAATAAAATTCTGTGGTTAAACAATGACATCCATAAAACTACACTGCAGACCAGAGTCACTGTAAATTGATACAACCACAAACTGTCATGTGACAGCTGTTGAATAAAGAAGTGCCCATGAGGGACTTGAATTTTAAAGCTCTTAATTTTGACTTTGTTGCCTTTGCAGCCTGGAGATAATCCTCCTGCTCTGAAACCCTGGGGGTTTAGTCCCACAGTTGAGGTGGTTCAACCTGTGGTCCAGCAGCCTCAGGTGGTCTTCCTTCAGCCTGTAGTCTCTCGTCAAGCTTCCCCTGCCTCCAAAGAGGCCTCTTCTAGACACAGACGCCCTAAGAATTATCTTCCAATCCTGAAATCGTACCCCAAGATTGCTCCACATCCTGGAGACAGTTCCAGTTCCTCAGGGAGAGGAACTGCATCCTCATCCTCCTCCACCTCCTCATCTTCTTCGGGGTCAGAGAGAAGCAACAGCTTGACCTCTAACCAGCGGGACCACTGTCAGAGAGAGAAGCAGCAGAGAAGTCTGTGTGGTGGTACGAGTAACTCCAGCCCTACCACTCACAGTCCTACTGTCAGCCCCAGTGCTGTATCCCCTCTGCTCCAGAGCCGTCTTTCTCTCCACACAGCGGATGTCAGTGCCAGCAGTAGTCCTGCCAGAGGTAGGCCTTCATCGACTGTCAGCCAGTCAGAGTTCACCACCTCTCTGTCTTTTACCCACACCACTGGCTCCAAAAATCAGACACTTTCTGTTCCTCAGGAGGCCACCCCAGGCAGCAGCTCACCAGGAGAACATAACCACAGTGATAGCGATTGCGATACCAAGAGGAAGCGCTTTTACAACACCTACAACATCTTGAGCAAATCTGGCCTGCTAGACATTGCACTCCGGACCAAGGAGCTTCACCGGCAGAACCGCCGCACCCAGAGCGACCTAGACAAGCTAAAAGAACACACAGACCTCTTTCTTCAGGCTCTGGTGAGCTGTGACACTAGCATTTGTGTTAAGCTGCAGGCCAGTCTTCAGGAGGAAGACAAGGAGAAAGATAGGGAAAGAGCTGCTCAGGCTAGCTTAAAGGCAGATTAGACCTAGACTACTGCTAACTAGTAATCCTTAAAACTGAGATGGGGAAAGGAGGACTTGGGGTGGGGGTTGGAGCGTGCAGAGCCAGATGGACCAAAAATAATGTGCTCCACAATACGCGCCCACCCACGAACTCTTTCTCAGACAGTGTGCTGTGGCCTACATTTTGGCTGCCAACTGCCTTAGGGCCCTGACACACCAACCCGGCCTCGAAGATTTAGTGCAGATAAAGAAATTTTGTTTCCTTCTCTCTTCTGCGAAAAGTTGCACGTGAACTTATTGTAAGACTAAAGCTTGTGACCATTTGACCGCCAACATGCACATATGTTCTGCACCTGTGTGAGAGGAAAGATTTTAGTCAACAGTTAGTACTTAAAATCCAGGAAATATCAGGGAAAGAGAAGCAAAGCAAACTACCCTCCAATTTTTATGCCGCAGAATTTGTGAAAACAGTCTCATTGTATGCTCAGATTATAAATTGAGAAAATTGGTATAACTTTCAGAGAACATTATACTTTGCTATGCTGTACCCTGATCATTGTAAGACTTGTCTTAAGCTTGTGGGAAATTGAAAATTGGAAGTGAAAAACAAGAAGAAACCACAATGAATCAAGAAGGTCATGATTTTCTCGGTCTGTCTGAGTATTCTCTTTAATTGCCTGCTTCACTGATATAACCGGCTCGTTCAAATGACCACAGAGAAGTTCTGACTTGTACCGTTAGAGAAGGACATGCTGTAGAAACAGTGAGCGATTGTCAGCCACACACTTGCGGCCCGGTCAACTGCCGACTTGGTGTATCTTTGACCCGAGGACAATCAAGGCTACAGCCACAGATCACTGGTCTGACATATGGAACCTGATCTCTTCCACAGAAACTGCTACTCTGCTGCACAGAAATCTTTTGCTTATTAGCAATCAATACCCAAAAGCCCTGGGAGATTTGGAAGGTATGAAAAATGAACAAATACAAGACTATTTTTATTACTGAATGCAAAATACAGACTAAAAGCTTGATGAAATCCCCTAAAACTGGATATTTTGACTATTAACAGTGCTTTGAAAGGTGTTTTACTACCAATTCTGAAAACAGAATATCATAAATTGAATCACTTTAGCACTAATATTGTTTCAACAATTTTTTCAATCATTAATGCCATGTTAGTTTTATAAGCTATGCTCACTAAACCTGATGTGCTGCTGTAAAGGCACCGACTTAACAGTCAGTGTGTACACAATCTAAATTTTTTGATGCAGGAGGTATAAATTATGAAACACTTAAGATTAAGACAGACATTAAGGGACAGGTTGGAGTTTTTTAAGCGGGGTTGTATGAGGTACTTATCCATAGCCACTGTACTGTCTACAGTGGACGGTTTAGGAGGAAGAGTACTGAAAAGAAAGCTTAGCAATGAACTACTGTGAATGGGATAAGCCATCAAAACATTCCCACCTCAAAACATTATTATCAGTTGAAGTGTATGCTTTGTTTAGAATACATGCACAGCTCTACCTTGCCGTCACACAGTCCTTTCCAGCAATAAACTGAAGCTGTTACATCGATCTCTCCAAGGCCACCGTCTCCTTTGACAACAGCAGTAATTTTACCTTGCAGAACCAGCAACTCCCACGTTCTGCCCAGTCAAATTACTGTCTTTTACAAAGGAGTCTGGTGGCTTTGAAGAGAGTGTAGATGGCTATAACATGATCAGTCTCTGTCAGAATTGGCTGTCTGATAGCAAGGTAAAGCACAGAAAAATCTTTTAAATTTGGGTGCTTTGAGGTGGGTGTTTTTAGGTAGCTATTTGCTTCTAATCCACAGCAGTTTATTTTTAGCCTTCGACAGACCAGGCTTGTACTGAATACCATTTACTATATGTAATACGCTGACTATTAATAATTACCTCGTAAAGCCCTACTTAAATATAAACCTAAACTAAATGTTCCCATGTCACATTGAATGTGTCTGGGGCCTCTTTGCAGTCAACATCTTTAACTAGACAAACAAACCTTAAGTGTCTCCTTAGTTCCTGCTAGAGTTTAAAATGTGCAATGAAAGATTTGGCTCAGCCCATTGACGGTTTCATGTTTAGCATTCCTATCATGTTGATGGCAGCTATGATACAGTGCAAACTGGCTGGAAGTAAAGCTCTTGACAGCCGTTTAGATGCTTCCCAAATAACATCCCAGGGTGGGTAAATTGTGCTTCCTGTAATCCAACCAAAATTTTTTAGTGACTTGTTTGCAACTTTTTTTGTTTTTGTTTTTTTTTCTTCCTTTATGTTTGTTTGTTTTTTGTAGTTCTGTTTTTTTATTTTACGCATGGATGTAATTTAATGTGGTAATATTATCTAACTTAATTGCAGAAATGATCTGTTTGAAGTTTCTTTCTACTTTTGTCTTTATAAAATATTCATTGTGTGAACATGGGGTAAGGGGGTTGTTTGTTCATTTTTTTTTGGAATACCATCAAGTCGGGTTTTCTTGATGAAGCCTGATTGTTGGACCTTTAAAACCCAGATTTTTGTTCAATTCACTAATTTTTTTGTTGATGTTCAGAAATGATGGCCTTAATATCCAAACCCAGTGTGTGTCACAGATCTTTGCATTTGCACTAAAATAATCTGAGAGTAGCTCTGAAGCAATTTCTGCGCAGAACTAAATGGCAGCTACAAAGGTTCATTTCAGGGCAGACTGCAAAACTTTGTTTATGTTACAGCACTTGAAGTGGATTGTGAGACAACATAAGCACACTACCAGTGTATACATAGTATCTCAATAGTGAGGTGGCTCTCAATTTCCAGGGGCCAAGAAGCCACTGTAGGAGGAGGGGGTCGGAAGAACTTTATTTCACAAAAATATCTTGTGAATCTCTTTTTTTTTTTTTTATCAGTTGCTTACCTTGTCATTGTTTATGATTGATATTAATTGTGGGCTGGGGGATAGAAGTTTTTTTGGCTCCTGCTGGGGGGTATGACAGAAAGTCTGAGAAACACTGCTATAATATAGCCATGCATTACAAATACCTTGTCTAATGTTTTTCATTCCTAGCAGTTGCTGTCACGTCAGACAGATTTTTTTATATTTTGTCTTTAATTATGTAAAATAATTATGTTATAATGTACTTGCTGTGCTTATGTTGACTCAAAATTGTTCATGATGAACATATCAAGCAATCACTTTAAGTCTGCTTTTGTAGTCTTAGCCCGTATGAACGAACTTGTTTATACAAATAAGTTGAAAAAAAGTTAGTGCACACTTGTGAGGGTCATGTGTTCTGTGATGAAATGTATGGAAGTCTTTGTCACACAAACTCTGTAGTTTGTGTGGTTTTGTGAATGAATTGTGGGTGTTCATATGAATGGATGTCATAGCTTTTGGAGGATGATTAACACAGATTAACTTTAGTTTTTGTCTCATAAACAGACTGATACATCAACATTTATTTCTTCATCAGTCACAATTAATCAGTAGAAATTTCAGCTCTGAGGAAGATAAAGTAGCAGATTAGAATCATGTGTTTCAACAATAAACACTGTAAATTAATTAGTATGATTCTGCTCTCAGACATTACCAAAACAGATTTGATGTGATTTTAGGGACATGGTCTGATTTTGCCTGAGTCTTGCTTTAAAAACTTTCCTTTAAAACTTTAAAATGGCTCCATGCAGAAGTCTTGACTTGTGTAAATCTGTCATCTGCTTTCCCTGCATCCTAAATGGGCTCCTTGTGTCCTCCCACAAGTGTAATTCAAGCTAACGAGCGCAACAAGGCCGGCTCTGTTTCAGCAGACACACAAGTTTTTAGCAATATTCAGTCAGTCATGTCACAATGACATTGTGGCTTTCTCTTCATTTCCAAGTTTAAAAAAAAAACAAAACATGTTGAATGTACTGTTTGTATCCAACTGATTCAGGGGACTCCGTTAATTTACAGTGGAACCTAAATGTCTTTGTGACCGTGTTAATAGTGTTTCAGAAATGAAAAGTGCAGAAAAAATTGAATTTTTTGTTGTACATGTCATGACCATGCATCTCTTACAAAGTGCGTAAACCTTGTGATGAGGTTTCAGAAGCCACAGTTGGCTTATTGTAATTATTACTATTTGATGCATGGAGGGAAAAAAAGAGTCTTTTCAAATTGTTATGTTATATGTGCTGTTGTCACGGAATCAGCCCTGTAATTTGTTGTAACACCATGTGTCCTTAATGAAGGCCTTATGAAGACACTGGCACAAGGACGGCAGCAAGACTGCTGGCACTTACATGGTCTTTTTTTCTTTGAGCGGAAAAAATGGCAGTTTGTTTGAGCTCTTTTGTTAGAGGAGTCAAGACCCTACCAATGCTTATTTTTCTTTTGTTAATTCTTTTGACCAACAATAGATTTTTACTAAACTCTAGATAAATATAATTTTTGTATTCATCTTCTGAATCAGATGCATAGACAGATGTTATATTCTTTGAACAGCATTGGTATAACTCTCAACAGGTCACTGTAGAGTTTAAATCTAAAAAATAATCTAATGACCTGCTGAAATGAGATCTTACTGTTCTGTTTCTGGTTCACTGCCGGCGAATAAATGATCGTACTGAAACATCAAAAGGTTCAGTGATGTTTTGGCTGATAATAGCACAACAATGATCGTGTCCATCTTTCAAAGAGCTTTCCTTGTTACTGCCATCAGCTTTTATGACAGCACAATTATTCATTAGGGGGCACTCAGCATCTGCTCATACTAATCTAAAGTTTGATTTTGTTTACATCGATCCACACTGCTGTGACTCTTTTTGATCTCGTCTGTGTGATTGACTCTTTACTTAACTGTATCAAACCATAAGTCTCCAGTGCCACTATTATATATATACTACATGCTGTGTCATAGATTGTTATTGCTGTCGTCGTGACTGTGATCATGTTATGTGAGTGCAAATTTCTGTCTCAACTTTTAAAGCAAAACAAGTTAATTGAAAAAGCCTATATACAGTTTTGTTTCATCTTGGTTTTTTTTTTTTTTGTTTATTTGGTTTTTTGGGGGGGTTTTTTGCTTTATGCACAGTAGGACACCAAATCTGTAGTTTTATAACACTGGACTTTGAGTTTGTCGTTGAAATGTTGGCAGCGTTGTCTTATCAAAGCATTTCAGTCTGCCTTCAGTCATTTTAAAGATGCTGAAAATGTTTGTGCAAATGATTGTGATTGATTTACCTAAATGTCTCTGTAGCGCACCAGCAGTAGCAATGGATAAAGTGATCATTAGCCCAAATAATTCCTTCTGTAGAATCAGGCAGACTGAATGTATCGTGGCTCGCTGTTTTTTGTTTTTTGTTTTTTTTATTCTGTAATATAAAAGCAAAACTGTAAATGCTGAAAGCTGTCAATATCTTCATTGGACTTGCCGCTGGGGGGGGATTTACCAAAACGTCAGTTTCATTAAAGTTTTGAACATCTGGAGAAGTAGAACTTTACAAATGTTAATACTTCAGCTATACCAATCAAGGATCAATATACTGAGATTGAGAACGTTTTTGATGTATTGTGCATTAGGGCTCTTTTTGTACATTTTAAGTTACAGATTTATTGCTTGTGTAATAAATGTTATTCCAAAGAAAGTGTTCTTGTTGGGTATGATGTTTCACTCCTTATTTTTACAGTGGTCTATCCAAATGAGTGGTAAGGCGTCTTGAGAGTATTAAGTGAGATCGCAACACTTTTTAGTTGTGTCGGGAGAAGGGGCATTAAGTATTGACTCTTGGACAGAGATGGAAAAGAGGAAAACTGTTTTCCCACTTACCTCTCTCATCACAGTAACAGAGAGTGAGAAGTTCAAAGCCCTTTGCTCTTAAAGCACTAAAAGATAGTACAGACATTGTGAACAATGTGTGGATTTTGCAAACAAGAGATTATACTTCAGGAGCAGTAACTTCAATCGTACATGTATTACTCGGCTGTCACAGTTGGGAAGTTTATTTCTTATTTTTTGTTTGAAGTCAGTATCTTGGCTTGTTATAAATACCCCAGAGTCATAAAAATGGACTTAATTTGATTCAAACTGACTCTTGTGGTAAACATGTAATTTGTTTTACTCTATGTGTCAACATACAAGCAATTTATCATTTAATCTCACCAATGCACCCATCCTTAATTTAGCATTAATTAAAGGGATATTGTTAAAAGAAACTGCAGTACATTCAGTAATGCTTCATTGTGGAACACTATAATTTTTATATTAAGGAAAATGCACTGCAGTAAAAACAGAGAGATGATGCCCCCCTTCTCTACCTCCTCTAATGAACTTCTGATTCTGTAGTTATTTACCAAAATCAATAATGCCTCAAAACCCTTGAGTGAATTTTGTCTCGCAGTATAATGTCATTAACAGTTTGACCACTAGGTGGCATCGATGATAAGGGATCCCTCTATGTATAACGCGGAAGTGTTCTAACATTGTACCATCACAGATTCCGTAGAACAAACCTGCTCCTCTATTTTGGGACAACTATATATCTGTTCACAAGCTTAAGCTGTGTAGCACAACTATTACAAGGTAAACGAGTTTGTTTCACTTAACTGCAATTTCAGTAGTATTAAATAAATGTACTCCGTACCGTCGGCGGCCATATTTTGACACCGGTTTGCCGACATCAGTCTCGTAGCCCCGGTAGCTAGTTTGTTAACTGCTAACCCTGCTAGCTAAGTTAACAACGCAGTCTGTCATCTGTTTTATCCCAAACAACAACCGCTAAGATTTGCGTGAAGCTGTCGTGCTTAAACTAAGTCCCTATAAATATTTTTATTTGAATTCTCAAACTTGTAGCTGACTACATGTGACTCGCCGTCCACAACAAAAGCGAACCATATAATGATAGTGACTTCATGTTGTGACGTTTGGTCTCATTGTTTGACCACAGATTGTGCGATGGGTTTGACTCAAAGATGACCTGTACCCCGTGTTTGTGACCGACAGAGAATCCCACATTTTGTAGGTCAGCTTTGAGGTAAGTGTTGCTTTGACTTGACTTTGGCCAGTCATAGCAAATTCGAGTGCTTTTGATGGATCAGTGCTCTCCTGTTTTTCTACAGGCTCCACACAGGGTGACCCATGCTTTCTGATGAGCTTGACTCCAAACCAGAGGTAATCTCATCATTTTAAAGCCCTGTCGCAGGCAGTGGACTCGGTTGTAAAACTGAACTAGAGCGTCCTATCCTTACTGTTTGTTTTCATGCTGGGGCTCCTTTTCTTTTCTCCCCTCAGCTTCTGGTGCAGTTTGTGCAGAACGCGTCCATCCCGTTGGTACAGGGCTTGGAGGACTCGGAGTCCAAACACTCCTGCCTGCCTCTGCTGGCTCCGGCTGAGAGCTCGCTGTGCAGCCCGCTGGAGCTCACAGGTCAGCAGATGCTCACTGCTAGTGTTTTGCCCTGTCCACCACAGGCCAAAACACTAGCAGCTGTATTTAAAGCTTACTCATTTACTGTGTTAATACATGTCACCAAATACCACTAGTAATTATTTTTAATTGTATAGCAACAGTATTTTCTCCCTTGTTGTGAGCCACATAGTATTCAGTTGCAGTAGGACAAAATCACAAACATTTGACATCTCCACTGTCAGTATTTCATGACAACAACATGGTACCTCAGAGTGTGTTGATCATTGTTAGAGCAGTGGTGGGTAGAGTACAAGTGCAATCACTCCCATTAATCCTGATTCAAGTAAGAGGTAAATTACCATTTGAAAAAACAACTATACAAAAAGTAAAAACAGTTCTTGGTTATTAAATTACTCAAAGTACAAGGTACTTATCTGTTACAGTATTTTTAAAGAGTTCTGTCTAGTGCAAAATAATACTAATACTAATATATGCTTCGTAGGTTTCCTTTAGATTTGGATCAATGTTTCATTGCTTTTAACCATTTAATATTAAAATAAGCTCTGACAAGCTCCACCTGACTCTGCTGTGAAGGACAGTTATTAGATCTGACTGTAGCCATCAGAGAGGCACTTAACTTACTATACATACTTTAGCATCCAGAGTTCATTCAGATCTTGCATCTATACAGACATCGTGTCTGTGACTGTGCTGTGTGTGTGTTTCATCTGTGAATCAAAAAAAAGGATATATTTATTTTGTTCATAATGAAACTGAAGTAGTTTTTTTAGTATCTATATTTTAAATCTGCATCTTCTGTAGTATGTTGATGTTTTGCTAGTATACACTTATGCTATTAAGCAGTATTTTAGTTGTTAAGTTGCAGATAACATGCAGCATTTCTTCTGGACTAACAAACACTGTTTTTTCTCCTCAGATGGAGGCCTGAGCCACGAACCTGAGGCTTCTCCCTCCCTGTCAGAGTTTGGGGGTGTGTCAGAGCGAAGCCCGTTAGTAGTGCAGACACACTCTCATCCACGGGCCTCACCAAGCCCCCCAGCCATCCTCCATGACCTACAACAGTCAGATAGCACTTCCTATGTCCTGCTGAAAGGTAAAGGAACACTGAACAACCACTCCTTAAGTATTCACAAGTATTTGGCACAGTCTGACTTGGACATCAGCCTGGAAAAGTGTTTGGAATTTTCCCTATTTCGTTTCACTGAGTCAAAGCAGATTCAGTAGATCAATCAGTAATGAAAATGATTAAGTGATGCCTTTACAGACATTGAACTCTACTCTTGTATGATGAATTGCTCCTTGACAGAGTTTAAAAAGAGCTTGACTCTTTTAAAAGAGCCAGAAGTTATACCCTAAAACTCTAAATTTGATCTTGCGTCCATACTTTGTCTCTTGCACGTCTCCTGGTTCTACACACGGCACTAAAAAGAAATGGGGTGACACATTTTCTTGAACAAAATACTGAATAATTTTGGCTGGAAGAAATGATCCTTGGCAGGCACATTCTCTTGGTTCATCAGCCCTTGGCAGGAGAGCCAAAAAATTAATTTTAGTCTCTTGACATACACCTTTTGTGCAGAGTGCAGTGTTATGTCTGTGACTCGCTGAGCAATGTGACGGATAGAAGAGACTTTTCAGTAGACAGAATCACTTTCCACTTTCCAGCCATTGTTACATTAAATTAAAATCCTGAATAAAGAGACATTGTTTTTATGAGTGTGTTTATGTGCTTTTTCAATGTGTCTGTAAGCCTGCATCCTCCCAGCCTTTCAGAATAAAGCCATAACATTAAACCCAAAATTGCTGAGTGCGACAAGAGGACAATAATGAATTCAGAATTGTGACCTCAGGCCATCGGTGATCTTGCAGGATATTACATTGGCCTTGAATTTCTTGTTTCATGGTGATTCTCCTTCTGCCTCTTGTTCCCTCTCAGGCATCACAGCCTCTTCAGAGTCACTGATCTTTGCCGCAGATGGCGCCGGAGAGGATGACGATGAAGGGGTCACATCAGGAGACTATGGGATCGATGGCAGTGCTCCTTGGTATCTGCGAGTACAGGAGCTGGCACATGACAGCCTGATTGCCGCCACCAGGGCGCAGCTTGCCAGAGATGCCAAAGCCAGCCAGGATGCCAGAGCTCCAAGTGTCAGTAATGGTAAAGTCACTTTGTTTTTATAATGTTGTTGTTTATGGATGTCTGCAGCTTAAGAGGCATGTGGATCACCTGTGACGTAATGCTCTATTTAAACAACTAAAATATGTTAGAGAACACACACACACACACACACACACACAAAGTAATAATAAAGATTGTAAACCTGTTTATGGGAAGCAGCACTTTTTAATGACAGAAAAACATCCTGGTCTATTTACAACTGGCATCGGCATCAAAGAGAGAAAGAGGAGAAATGAGGTCAGAGACGAGATGAAAATGTAGTGTAATCAGCACCGACTGAGACTGTTCAACACTTCTCATCATAAATCCCTCAATCAAAATGAATCTGTTGCTTTGTCTAAATGAATTTTCAAGTCTGACTGCAAATATACAATCAGGCTGTAAATACCATATTATCATGTCAGACTGTTCATGTTTTCTACTTGCTGTGCTGTATGCATTTAGTTAGCTCTGATTAACCACTTAGCCAGTGTGCTCAGTGTCACCTCATAACCAGAGGGTCCTGGGTTTGATTCCTGGCTGGGGAAGAGGCCTGCTTTTTTGGAGTTTGCATGATTTCCTTGTGCTCGGGTGGGTTTCTTCTAAGTGCTCCTGGTTTCTGCACCATTAAAGAACATGTACAGATAAAGAACAGAACATGTACATGTATAGATAAATTCTCCTTCAAGTTCCCTGACATGGCACTGCTGTTTTGGTCTCTGGGTCGTAACCGTAGACATAACTTTCTTCACTGGTGATGGTCCTCGACATGAAATTTGAGTATTCTGGGCCTTTGATGATGCTCATAAAAATTCCTATGTAGCAAAACAAATCACAAATGCTTGAACTCCAGAAAAAGAAAATTATAGCTTGCACCTGATACATGCACATTACTGAGCAGCACTCTGTTGTTGCATAACAGGAACAGTCTGTGAAATTTTTGATCACACGTGAATTATAAAAATAATTAATTCTTCTTCATGTTTTTCCACCTCTACTTCTAATATGAAGATTGCAGGCTTCAGAGAGAGAGAGACAAGCCTCACTCTAACCCGACAGATGTCAAGCTTAGCCTGGCACAGTTACCTGAAATGGGTGAAACAGCTAGCCCAGCTCAGTCCAAAGGGGACTGAACAGACAACCAGCAGCTCTAAAACTCTTTAATAAAGACATTTATTCCATCTTGAAAATATTTGGTAAGTCGAGAATGTCAGACCACTGAAATCTCAGCCATCTAAATAGTATTGTGACACTGTTGCTGTTTGGTAACAGCTATCAAATTAAGGAATGCAAGAGTTGTTGACTCCGACTTCCTCACTCACCAAAACGAGTTTTTCATGCCCTAATCTCTACTCACTCTCTTTAATGTAAAGCTCTGATCTCTGATCTAAGACAGACACTCTCTCCTGCCGAGCACAGTGACGTAGCAAGCTGTTGACCCACACCAGGAGTCAGAACTAGATCACAACCCATTTTGACTTCTCTCCACAGGCTGCCTGTTAGATAAAGATTTTACCCATGACATTCAAGGCACTGTGGCTCCCAGCTACATCTCTGATCTTTGAACTCCCTCTGAGCCGAATTGCAGCCTGAGGTCCTGGTTAGAAAAGTGATGCGAGAGTGAGAATGAGCTCCTAGTTTATTTCCTCACATCCAAACTTGGATCTGTTCTCTACGGTTTACAAGCCCCCACCTAAATGGGGCTTATTTTTCTGTGCTGTGTCTGTATCAGTGCTTTCTGTGGTGTCATTTTTGTTGAGCACTTTATAGATGTGCAAGAAATACTATTTGCATCAGGTTACTCATGGCTGTTGGAGTCTTAGAATTTGCATATCCTGCACTTTGACACATGGTGGTTGAATTTCCAATATGCTGAGAAAAACTGCATAGTGCTTCCTGTCCTAAAGCAAAGAAGGTGTCGTTTTTTTCCGCCTAAATTTCTTTACTTAAGCAGTATTAAAAAGTGGCTGTTTCTGACTTACCTCTGGTGCTCATGTAGCCTAGTTTAAGTTCCGATGGACTCTTTAAGGACTTATGATTTCTCTGCATTTATCCAACTCCATTATATTTTTTTTAGGTCAATTAAAAGCAGTTATCAAAGGAGAGAAGAAGAAATGTTTAGAGTACGCAGACTCAGCTCAGTATGTCTTGATATGATCTCCCAAAACCAAAGTGAAGAGCTTTACACAGAGCATGAAGTAAGTCTTCATCTGAGATAGTGTGATGGGTAAAAAAAAAGGGCTTAAAATATTTGAGCATTGGTGAATAAAATGTCTTCAGCAGACTGTGTTGGACTGAAACTCACTATCTGAGCCAGTGTAATGGCTGCCCTCCCACTAACTTGCATTAGATTAGACAAGTTTCCTTCAGCAGCAGGGTGTCAGTTATAGGTGCATTACTGCTAGCAGGTTGTAAGCTAAATTGACTTGTTAAAGGGCTTCAAAGCAGGGAGACTGAGCAAGTGAAAAGGCAGTGATTGCATTCAGCTTAGGCTTGTTTTCTCATGGCTGCAGTTGTTCAGCAGGTCTCAGTCGGTTCCCAATGATTAGCTTTTATACAGCCGGGCTCCAGAGGCCGGCCACCTGGCACTTCTGGATTGTTTTCTGCACAGCCCCGTTCACTTTCCTCTTCTGGTTGCCTAGGTGATCACGCACACAGCCTAACGGCAGACGGGGACAAGCGGGAGCCGCCGCCTCGGACCAGCCGCCCCCTCTCCAAGCAGATCCTCCGCTGCTCATTCGAGGGTTGCTGCAGGACGTTCACCTGGCCAGCTCATCTCAAATACCACCTGAAAACACACAAGTAATGAATAACACACACATACACAGCAACAGCAGTTAATGGACCCAGGCGGCAGTCCCAAATAGATGCCACCACCAAAGCAGCAAGATTCAACCCTGCGACAAATTCTGCTTAATGTGGATTCATTTTCCAAATTGAGAACGAGTAATGAGACCTTACAGGCTAATTCTGTTTCAGACTTTTTCAACAATTTACACTGTGGCTTTTAGAAATTATACGTGTAATTGATCTCAGCTCTTAGTAGAAAATTACAAGCCTTGAGACCAGTAAAACTGCAGAATGCAACACAGATATCATAGATTTTGAAAACCAAGGTTTTATTTGCCTCCATTGCCTAAACACAAGAGGTTATTTAATGTTTAAAGCGTAAGACTCACCAAGTAAATAGTTCATCTAGTCTTCTTTTCTAGGCTGTTGAGACTAAATAAGCTGAACTTTAACTTAACTTAAAGTGGCACAATAAGTGTGCCACTGTTCCTTGAAAGAGACAGATGTGCTAGATCAGAGCTGTGCAGATGTTTCACCACCACACAGGTCGTTTGGTGCAGGTAGACAGAGCAGCCGAACAGGAGAAACAAACAAGTGTGTTCTTGTACTGCAGGAGCTCTCTTAACATCAGTGTAAGAAATCTATTTGCGGTTGCCCTGTCTGATCTGATAGTGGGCTGTTGCAAATGAATCGTGTGCAGAGGAGACAACGAGGCTGATTTGTTCGGTTATCTCGGCCCCCAGGAACGACCGGATGTTCAGGTGCGGAGCAGAGGGCTGCGGGAAGAGCTTCTACGTGCTGCAGAGGCTGCAGGTTCACATGAGGACTCATAACGGTGAAAAACCCTTCATCTGCAAGGAGAAGAACTGCGGCAAGAAGTTCACCACCGCTGGAAACTTGAAGAACCACAGGCGCATACACACAGGTGGGGGAGCAGGTGATGCTGGAACACGCTAGAATAACAATAACTGACTCAGGCCATTTGACTCTGCTCGTTTAGTGCTTCCTTTGTGTTGTCAAGGCTGGAGATTTGAGGAGTCAGCGGCACTGGCGCCTCCATTTCACTGCTACAATGAGTAACAATACTCTGTCATATTTTATTTAGGGTGACATTAAGATTTTGATGGGCTGTTCCATGGTCTTCTTCTTCTGTCTGGAGACCAGTTAGAAAACCAGCTATATTATACGGTGTTTATGTTTCGCCCATATGTCTGGAGGAGCAGCGTGCTATGCGCTGCAATATCCGCTTAGCTGGATTAAATTATATTACATTTCTTTCATTTGCGTGCATCAAAGTGATTCAGCTGTAACCATGAGTTCCATAAAACACAAGAGAGCTGCATTTGGCACTACATTGTTTAAGGCCATTGAAATCACTTTTAACATTTTCTGCAATGAGTTTATGACATTAAGTCTCGGTATAATGAACAAAATGTATGTGTGCATGTGTGTGTGTGTGTGTGTGTTTGTGCTTGGTGGGTGGCTGCTTCCAGGAGAGAAGCCTTTTCTGTGTGAAGCAGATGGTTGTGGGCGATCCTTTGCGGAGTATTCCAGTCTACGAAAACACATGCTCGTTCATTCTGGTGAGTGTTTACAGCTGGACAGCTGAGCGCCTTTTTTTTTTTTTTCTTTTTCTTTTTGGTAATTAGTGTGCCTCAGATACAGCACATCATCCTGTGCCTTGATAAGATGCATCCTGTATCAGTTCAGAAGGGATCACAGGAAAGAACGTCCCTCTGTGTTTTGTGGCTGTGCTTTCCCAGGTGAGAAGCCTCATCACTGTGGGATCTGTGGGAAGACTTTCTCTCAGTCCGGCAGCCGTAACGTCCACATGAGGAAGAGGCACGGAGAGGAGGGGCTCGGTAATGAAAGCAGAGAAACAGGTCCTTCTTTCTAACACAATTTCTTTTTTCTCACAGACACACACAGTGCAGTAGGTGGTTATGCTAATTCTTGGATTATGTAGCTTCAAGCAGCCCATACATTTTAAAATGTGCATGGAAATGGTGTTGGTCTAAGTTACATTTAGGAACATTGCTTGAATAATTAATACCTTTTTTGAAACTTAAAAATTCATCATTTAAATTTTTATTCTTCAGGGCCAATAGCTGAATAGTTCTAGTCTGCACATAGCTCTGGAAAAGCAGAGACAGCACAACTCTGTCACAGAAATAGGCCTGTTGGGTACTTGTGATGGGGTCAGATTCATTTGAAAAGTATGTAATCACCAAGTTAAAATGGCACAGTTTCTCAAGTCTTTTTGCTTCACCTTTCATATTACTGTGCTAAATAAGTAGATACTTGAGTAGATCTCCCTCTGCAGCTGTGAGAAATTTACTCCATTTAACTCCTGTGTCTATTCTTAGCATCAGTTTCAGCACCTCGTCAAATTAAAAGCATCTCTCCGCGAGCTCTGAGCATTCCAACATATGGTCTAATTGTATGAAATCAGCTTAAATTGGGTTTTCTACCTGTGGAACAATGAGAGCAGACAGAGCATTCGCCTCCTTGTCACATTTCTCTAGCAGTGGGAAGCACCGCAGCTGAATCACCACAGAGGAAACGCTGCCAAAGCTCTAATTATAAACTGCAGATTTATTCGGGTCAGCCTCCCCAAAGAGGCTGGTCTTTTGTAAAAGCTGAGAAGATGCAGCTTCTCAACAGTGGGGTAGTTTGAGTGTTATTTATATTGGATGAATTATTAAATCGACTGTGTTGGAATGACTCCAGTTCCACAACAAGCAGGAAATTACAGCTTCGTACAAAAGTCAAAAGGAACCTTAGAAAGGAAGTTAATAGAATGCAGGTTTCAGTTTTAAATATCAATTTTTCTAGTTTGTTGATTAAGTTCAGAATGTCTCTGTTTTCACACTAATGGTTTGTTGTGTGTTTGCAACTGACAGGAGAGGCTCTGACACAAAGCAGCCTGCTGGAGGCAGACGGCGAAAACACGGACGGTATTGTCACCATGACAACGACTGTGGAACCCATGAATCTTCACCATGCCATGCTGAGATCACCAGGTATGAGTCTGCACGTGTTATGGAAGGGAAACACAAAGAAATTACCCCGCTGTAAACTGTAGTTAAGTGAAACTCACAGCGCTGTGTTAATGTCAGAGGTGCTGAGTCAACTTGTGGTGTTGCTAATGTCTTGTTAAGTGTTTTTCAGTCATTGCCTGTGATTCTTGTGGTAACTGCTCGTACTCTTTGACAGTCCAGCCTTCTTGTTTCTCTAAGTGGTCACGACTTTGAGATGTTTTCTGTTAGATTTTTAAACAAATGAACCAACAGCTCAGGCAGCAGCTTCCAGAGCTCTTTGTACTATAATAGTGAAGTTTGTTTATGTTTCCCTAAAGTCTTATTTAAAAAAAATTGTCAAAATTGAAAAACACAGCTTGTTAGTAGCTTATTCTAGTTAGTAAGACTCAATTGTATTGAGTTTTTGTAATAGTGATTTAGAATAGAAGATTTTGTTCTTCTTGCTACATTGTATCATTTTGTTTCCAGCAGTTGTTTAGCAATGATAATATTTCTTCTAAAGATCTTGTCAACCAGACTAAACAGCAACTTTTTCTGCATAATAATGTATTTGTTTATGTCCTAAGATAGAAGAATTCAATGTTTGAAAACTGAGGGCATTTATTCCCTAATACAGTCCCCTCCTATGTTTACATATTTAGTCCAGCGGTCAGTTATTAATTAAACTTTCTGCAGAATCACTCGAAGAGTTAAACTGCTAATGCATAAAACAAGAGCTTTATAACTCATCTCCTTCTAACCTAGGAGCTCCTTGTACTAGAGACCCAGTGTGCTCAATCAGCCCTTGCATGTTTTGGCATTGTGATGCTCTTACACTGTAAGCTGTCCGATAAGCTAACCTGTACATATCTGTAAGGCTTTGTTTCTTCTTGGTTTTAATCCTACGAGTGTCAGATATACTGCTAAAATTAAAACCCATCTACTAATTACAGAACTTTGGGAAATTACTTGTGCTCAACTACCTTATTGCATGGCGTCTATTCTATAGTTTGACTAATTTATTAGTTTTAATCTCTCAAATTTACGAGGGCCTCAATATAAATGTTTTCAAACTTAATGCATCAAACACTGGCATTGGTTAAACCGTGATTGGAGCATTTCTCTGACTGTACAGCGCCTTTACTTACACCATTGTTTTTTATTGAAAAGGGGTCACTTTTGGGTACTCCAGGTATTCATATCAGTGTGATTATGATTAGTAAAACTATCTTATCGTAGTTTTTAATATACTTTTTGTCTGAAATTCACATATTCTTTGTTTGTTTGTCCTGTGATCTGTGCCTTCTGTACTTAGTAATTTATATACCAAACACTAAAAAACTGGACTAGCAAAGCAGAATAGCAGTCAAAACTCACTTCATAGATAATTTACTGTTTTAACATATGTACAAAAGTGATCATCAAAAGTTCAATCACCACCTCTGACAACTTCAGCAAATAGCAAATGCAGACCATGAACTGGCACTTAACACCCGTGTTGTCTTTTTGCCCACCTCATAATAGCATATGCCTGCAGCTAAACAGTTACTTAAATATTAGTGTATTATGTTAATAATATTTTTGAATACATAAATATTTGGATATATAGCTATTGCATCTATCTATACTTCCCCATATGTCCATATTTAATGCCCATAAAAGGTATTCACACCACTTGCAATTTTGCTTTGAATACTTTTTATACACTCAGTATTACAAAGGTATCTTTGCTTGTCCTTCAGTTTTTCCTAAACTGGCCTGTCAGCATTAATACCAAAAGGCATAACCAGGGGAAAGCTTACAGAAACTCAAGGACAAATTTATTAGTAGTTTGCCTTAAAAAGATGTTTCATCTCATGATTGTTGCAGGACTTCACTGTTGGTGTGCACAGATTGACAGGTGTCTCACTGTTAGACATTACAAATGCTAGCAGGTAGTTTCTCTTTGAACTTGTCTTTGTGTCCATCCCTCCAGGCTCTGCAGACTCTGTGGTCGTTCTCTCTCAGCCGCATGAATTGGTGACCATGACGACCGAAGGCCATGCATATGGAGAAGATGTGGTGGCGCTGCTGTAGACTGCCATCATGAAAAAATGTCATACACTGCCTATTCCAGCAGCGCTAGACTGTCAGTCACAGTGGAACAAACATAGACATCTATTTGTAAACAAATTAACCATTGACTTTCACCCCTGTAGATATCTGTAATTAGCAATCAATGATGGTTTTATTTTGACAAGTGTGAAATGACAAAGTTTGTATAAACAACCTTTTTCCTCAAGTTTTTAAAAACAAATAATCCCAAAGAAATACTGAGACGGGTTTAAAAGTTTATGAAAATATAATGACCGTGCATTGTTATGTGCAGTTTCATTGTAAACAGAAGTCTGGGGTTGAAATGCAGTGAAATTATTCTCTAATGGAAAATGAGTCCCGCTTATTGTTCAAATTGAAATGTACCAGACACGTGTATACCCCATTAACCTTATTACTAATAACAAAACACTTGACATAAAAACCTCTTAAGCACAGCATATCACACTGCTGCATGTAAACACTGGTCTTGCACAGCACAACCAGCCTAACAAGCCAAGCCACCCTGTTTATTAGCCTGAGTAAAACACCGAAACCTCTATCTCAAACTAATTGTGTGCCCAGTGATGCCCGAAGCTGCATTAACTCAGTGTGTTATTGGTAACATCTTTCACTCTAATGTCAACCTCCAGTGCTTCACTTGTTCTCTGAGTAAGGCACACATTGCTCATTTACAGCTCAATATATTAACATTTGAGGAGAACTGCTTTTCAAAACAAAATTAAAAATTACTCATGAGGTTAGTTCTGCCCTTATGAAACAAATGGCAGATGTCTGGGGACGTTAGATAAGGCAGTGCACATTGCTCTTGTTTGTTATTGAGCACCACCTAATTCAGCAGTGTTTGTTCCTCCCTTCTCTTCAGTGGATCTTCAGGTTGTGGAAGTGGTCCAACATGGCGCCCAGAGCCCAGCTCGACTCCACGTTGTTCACTTTCTTGGTCAACTAGGAGGGGAAAAAAACACCCCAACACCAAATCACTCAAATGCCTTTTGTATTTATTGAAATAAAAAATAACAGATTTTTTGTGTAGCATTTCCTTTTTTTCAACCAGTGTGTCAGGCAAAGCATGAATTTTTGCTGTTTTTTTAATATGTCTTGGGCTTTACTTTAAGTGAGTATTTTGAAGTGTGCACTTTACATTCAACATATCATGTTTTACGAGTGTTAAGTGAAAGAAACAGAAAAGAAAGCGATCCAAGCCATTACTGATCATCATCGAAAAATTGCCTTATGGAGGCTACTTTAAACCCAACCATGCTTGTGTCTTGTAATGTATATGAAAAGCTCCTCATTCACACTACATCAGCCTGAGCTACACAGCTTTAAACAAGTAGATCTTTTGTCTCTTGACCTTTTGAAAAATGTTCAATCTTCTGTTGCACCCTTATAAACAAGCCTTATAAAACAGACTTACCTGCAGCACAGTGCTCTCCTTGAAGCCGAACCCATCCTTAAGAAGACAAGTGATGTAGGTCAAGTCCATACACAGGAACGAACTGATGGGAGGGTACTTGGTCATCTTATTGCACACTGAGCAGACAAAAGGGGGAATCAAGTCTGTTAGATTGGATAATCAGTCATCTGTATTCTGCTGAGAGGATGAGGGCAGGGTGTCAGATAGCAGGGAGGACACACATCCAGACTACTGAGATGCACACTGTGTCTCAAGAACAGGGAGCAGCAGAGCTGTCATAGTAACGATGCATTGCTTTGCCCATCTCACCCTCTTTAGCTTTCTTCTTGAAGTCTCTGACCTGCAGCATCCCTCCTTGGCCTCCATCTGCAACAGGGAGTGTTTAGGGGTCATCACATTCAATATGCTATGCCAGTTATTATAAGAGTATATCTACTTGCATATACACAATACTAATAACAAAGCTTGTGCCCTTTCAGCTTGGACTGGCAGAGGATAGCAATTTCGCTAATAACTGCACACCTATAGCTTGTCAAATCCACTGAGACAGGCGCAGATGACTCACGTTGTCCTGCCTCTCTTCAGCCCTGGAATGGGTAATAACATCCTACTAGGTCTGTATAATTATGTAAGGTGTGTGTGAGTGTGTGCTAACCGATAAGGCCTGCATCCACCGCTCTGTCAAAGTAATAGGAGAATGCATAGAAAACATTGCTGTCTTCGAGCTTGTACGGCTGATGAATAATCCCCTTCACCACTGAAAGTACTTCCTGATAACAAGGCTTGTATCCTGCATAACCTGGAGAAGAAACAGAGAAAGTGATGTAAATTATGCGTCTTCTGTTGGAACAACAAAATTTCGCTAAGTTCATTTTAAAGAGTTTGGGAAATGTTACTGCAGGTGTTTAGTTGCCATCCCAAAATGTTCAGTTTTGCATTTTCCTGAATCTGTAAATCTTATCCTGGATGTTTGTAGTCTGCAAAATCCTAAGTTAAAACTCCCCACAATGACATTTTGGATTTCCTTGACTCAACACACTGATTATACTTGAAGTAAATAGGATCTTACCATCTGGATTACCGCTCACTTGGTAGGTAAGGTCCCCAAAGCTCCATTCATCCCTGAACTTCTTTGGCAGGCAGGAACTTTTAAAAACTCGCCACTCCAATCCTGTGAGAGCACAGACACGACTTGTTTTATCTTCAAACTGGTTCAGTGGCTTCACACCTGGTCACTGTGGTCTGAGACTGACTCAAGAACTCACACAATTTTCTCTAAAGCCCTTCAGTGATCCAGCTCAGGGTCTTACTTGAATTGTTTATTAGAAAGCCTTAAAGTACATCACACAAACACATCTTTGTTTGCGCGCCTCCTTTACTTGGTATTTGGAGAAATGGGTAGGACGGAAAAAACACCCAAGAGTGCAATTGCACAACTGACTCACTGTTGTATCTCAGTATCATTAGGAAACACACAATGAACAACACTCAGCCACAGCTCATGGCAACAGACCACCCCATGCATCGTACCTTCTGCACCCAAAGCACCCAGTGTGGCCAGACGTGCCGCCATCAGTCCATTTCCAAGGTAACTGGATGAGGTCAAAGGATTGTAAGACAGATAAAAAAAACCAGCCAGGAACAGACAGCAGATATAACAAGCAAGTAATTGTGAAAATAGGCCAAGCAAACAAATGGTCTGCCCATTATTCACGTCCTAATGACTAACCACATAATAGAAGTTTTCCTAATTAAAATCAGATCCAAGTGAAGCTGCAACAACAAAGTCAGCTGCATTTGTAACATAACTAGACAATACTGGAGGCCAATTAAAACAATGTAAAAAAAAAAACAGGAAATGACTCTGAATAGAGAACAAATCAGGAATTAATTTATGCAATCATAAAAAAAAAAAATCGAATGTAGGCTTAATGTGTTATATGAAACATGCACTAATTATCAAATGTGTTACCTGTAGGTGTACAATTGAAATGTGGAGTTGAAAATGTCAAATCTGGCAATGAAATCAGCACCAGGAACACTTTCAATGGTTTTCTGCATTAGAACATGAAGGACATAATAGGTTACTAATCACTAAACAGTGTAATCTGTCCAGAAATCTCTAAACATGCAAACAAACAAAAACAAACCACTGACCCTGAGTTGTGGCAGGAAAGTGATCTGTGTGGATCCTCCTCCCAGATCCAAGATTCCCACTGTTTTCTTGGTTTGTGCTTTCAGGTGACCTAAAAACATTTCATACATTAATCCAGCAGCCACGACAGAGAATCAGTAATACCTTAGATGCTATCTACAGAAGGCCTTTTTGACACACGATGTGCAGCCATTAAGTATAAAATCTCATCACTGAGCCCGATTAAGATCAGAGCTTTTTCTCCTTTAGGCAACAAAATCATAGTTTTATGTATTCAGTCTGTATTTTTGAACCAGGGTCTATTACAAGATACCACGTCAATTTCAGAGTTAAGTTGGGATACACAGTACAGTTAAGATATTCGATGTGAGTACAGTACTTACCTGTCAGAAAGTTCAGAGATATCCAAGCCAGGATCCCTACATTAAAGACATTAGCAAACAGGCAAACCAAGAAAGAGAAAATAGTCATTTCAGGGGGAACGCCTAACCTCATTTTAGAAAAGCTGATGACAAATTTTCACAGAAATTATAATGGTGGGTACAAACACATGTGCAAACACGTGAGTGAGAGCTATAATTATATTAAAAAAAACAAGGCTGAAATGCTGACAAATCAATTACACTGTGGCACAACAACAGACAATAACAAATTTTGTTCTATAATTACAGCCTTGTAAGGTTACAACAACTTTGTAGTGAGGCGCAATTTATTTTTCAAAGTGTCATCACATAACAAGGTGATAATTTACTGTAATTTAGTTAAATGTCCGCAGTAAACAAAGGTTCCTTATAGAAATTGCACAGCACAGTAAAAGTAGGGCAAACAGATCATTGATGCCACCTACAAAGCACCGCAGAAAGAACGTGAGTGGCTGCAATAAGTGACGAGTGTGCTGCTTGTCAGGGCAAAGGGTGGGCAGACGTTACCTTCGTATGTGCCGTTCATTATGCTGACGCTGTTGTCTGGGACCAAAAAAGGAGATTCATCAAACACATGTTGAACCTGTGGAGGAAAAGAGGGAGGAGAGTATACAATGAGAGAGAGTGAGAGGAAAAGAAAGGGGAGGCAGAGGGGAGATTGAAGGAAGATGGAAGCAGAGCCATGGAAAGCAGCAGAGAGATGGCCTTAATGTTATCTACTGTAATGTTGGCTCATCCAGAGGTGCCCTCCGCTTGAAGGGATTAATTAATTCCCTCAGGGGAATTAATAAAGTATCACTTATCTTCCAAGGTGCCCTAGGGCCACCCATTACTATCTTACTCTCTCCACGAGACCCTCTCACACTAAGCTCACACCACTCTGATAACAATACCCTTCCTCTTGCCTCTGTGCCCCCTGCTGTTGCACTGAAAACGTTCCTGCCCTCCTTCCCTTGATAAAAGGTTGCACTTTTCTTTGAAACTGTCAGACACTGTTGTGCCTAGCAACTATCATATAAAAAAGTGCACTCCACTATACAGAGATCCTAATAGTGAGTCTTGTCTCAGCATCATTGCACTCTGTCACCTGGTCCAGAAGAGCCTGGGCTTTCTGTATGGGCAGCAGCCGAAGTCCAGCTGTGGCTCTGAGGACCACTGGAGTTCTCTTCCACTCCAGACGAGGTACAGTCTTCTTGGCCACCTTCAGCAATATCCTCACTGTGTGTCCAGCCTTTAAAAACACAGAGAACGCTCACAACAAAAAAGCTATTTTGCAGAAATTTGCAGCTGCTTGACTCTTAATTTGTCACTTTGTTTTTTCTCTCCATGCTTACTTTCATTAAGAATATGATTCCCTGCCAAAGGGAGACTACTGGGACTCATTCTGAATACAACATACAGCTTTGGCTCAATGTAATTGATTAGATTTGACAATTAACTCACCATTTCAGGGGAGTCGGCATATGCTGACAAACCAGGCTTTATGGAATGGAACATCTCATTGTCCAACACAGGCAGCTCCACTAAAAGATCCAAGATCCACCCACATCAAATATGCAGCAGCTATTAAAAGCATTAAGACGCCTAAATCTGCTTAACACACATATGCAAAATATATCCCCTTATTCAAGATGAAGCATGTTGACTTGAATCTGACAAAATAGGATTATGACTTAAAAAGTTAATATAGTCAAGTATAACCTCTGTCCCCTAAAGTGAAAACATGCAGGCTTTCAGATGTGAGAGGCTGTGAGGATAGAGAGAAAGCTGAGGAAAGGAACAGACTGCAGAACAGCTTGTTACTCTGCTGGCTGCATTATAAATCAATTGATCTTCTGAGGTATTTTAAAGGCCATCTAAAGACATTACATGACATCCTTCCTGTAGTAAATAAACATAAGCTTTAAACTGCCTCTAATGTAAAATAAGATGAGTAGGAAGCTGAGGGAAGCAGGTTAGAGAAATCTTAGTCAACGTCCAGCTCTGCTCCTCATTACCTGAGTCACTATGGATGAAGGTGTAGACATGGATGCGTGTCCCTGTGCTCCCAGCATCAAACATCACCGCATAGAAGATGCGGCTGTGGTTTGCTGGTCGGCTGAGACTGGGAAGGATGCTGCTGATGCTGTTGGTCAAATCCAGGAGAGAGGTTCTGACCTGGGCTCGGCTCAGCCCCGCGACAGCCAGCAGGACCTGGAGCAGAAGTGGCCCACCGAGCTTCATCTTCACTCTGGAGAATCAGCAAAAAATGACGGGTCTTCTTGTTACCTGCACTGTACCACTGTTATTATATTAAATTGTTCTAAAGTGCTTTAAAAAAAACAGCTCACACTGTTGCTGATTAGCATTGGGAGATGTTAAATTACAGCATGACAAGCAACGGAAGAGTACCAAGCAATAGAGTTATTTACACCAGGCCATTTTAACCACACCCCGTCAGACTTTCCAACCAACCACACAGACATATCCCAAAATAAATATGTCTACCTGCTGAGTCAACTCCAGCGGATGATTTAGAAAACATCACAGTTTCACCGTGTTGGACTTGTATTGGTGGACTTTAATCCTTTGATCTGGATGTTCAATCAATACGCAGAAAATCAAGCGAGTCTCAACATCTCTGTACAAAATGCAGAAATCTAACATGAGGAATTTTGATTTCTTAAAAGCCTCAGTTTGGCACCACTCAGTGGGAAACCTCTGCTGAAACCCCATCATTCTACTTATATAGAAAAAACGACACTCCAGATATTTTGGCTGCCTGTGAATTCCAATTTAAGTTTTACATTTCAAGCATTTAGCGCACTTGTCTGGTGCAAGTTACAAAAATAATAATAATTTTAAAAAATGCTACGACTGGACTTAAAGCTGTTTTTGACTCTATAGCATGATTTTTAAGTTAAAGGACTGTCTAGAAGCTGCCCCCCCTGGCTCTTCTGTTCCTTTATTCCTCTATTATTTATTTATCAATGAAATGTTTCAGAATGTGAGTGGTAAAGTGGTGAAGTGTTATCTATAAAGAAGAGTAATGACTATAGATATTTCTCAAGGTTTTATTTCCCTCTTTTAAAGGATGCAGGTTCTCTATTTGACTCTAAATGGATTAAAAGATCTTTACCTTTGTAGTCTGGATGTTTGCTCAATTGCAGATATTCTCTGCTAGAGTAGGTATAAATAGACCAACATTTCTAAACGTATTAACGTCTAAAACATTGCCAAATGTTCCATGAAATGTGAAGTAGTCATTATCTTGCCATGAACATCTCGTTATATGAGTTGACACGTCTTCCCCCCTTCAGTATGTTAAAACAGCATGTATTAAAATAAATGTGTACTTATGCAATTATGATTTAATGACTTCTCCGGTGACTTCCATAAATGTAAAGTAAATTTGTGGCCCCAGGGTGGACAGTATGTTCTGTGGCAGAGCAAAACAAGGAGCTGTGTCAGCCTTGGAGAACAAAGAGCACGATTCATACAAACACCTCATAATCCTATTCATTTTTTGCAACATTTTTAGAAAACTTGCATGTATGTCTTAAATAGCTTAATTTCCACTGCTGACTTAAGCTAGCAATCAAGACTCTGTATTCTCAAGGCCACATTGTGTAACTAGTTCACGCTTTACAACAATGTTCTTGCAGCTGTATGGTTGAAAATGCAGTATGAATCAATATCATCAAACCACGCACAACACACTGTCTAAGAGTAATTTATGCTTAAAACAAAAATCTGGGCTTTATCTATAAAAAAAGTTTTTTGTGTTCATGATTGTGTATACATGAGCCATAAATTTCTACAGGATCAAACAATACATTAGCTTGAAAACTTTACTGGGAGTTTCATGAAGATCTGTTAGCAAAAAGTTATTTTAAACTTAATTAAATGTGTCATGTTTATAAATCATATTACAGCTTTAGAGTAGTTTAGGATGCTTACATGCTTGGTCTTTCTAGGGCTGCCTCATTATATACTAAATTCAAAAAGCTTACTGCAATTTTTTTTTTCATTTTATAACAAAAATAAACGTACTTGAAGTGTAGCACAATCAGAAATGAGCCAGTATATGTCTACATTTATATTTACTTCTGCACGGTCTAAAAAGTTATTAATCCGCTGTCGGTGATGCATTTGAATTGACGCAATGGAGCGGGATGTTTTATCAGCCAACGTCCTCTGACTGGATGTAAACTAGGAAGATGGAAACACTTTGCAAAACAACAGGCTGACATGTAAATTAAATGTAAATTAATTAAATGTAAAATGTAAATTAGTGAAGTCTCCACTTCACTGAACAGGTTTTAAGCACACAGAACAATACTACTTCGGGACAATAAAGACCAATTTTAAAGGCTGCAAGGGTGCACTGAAGTTAGTGAACTCAGTTGCAAATACTCTTGCATGATTAACTTCCCTTAGTCGAGTGTTGTGAATAACTAACTTTATTACTAACAGTAATGTATGGGATTAATGTTAAAAAGTTAACGCATACTCAAGAGAAATTATATCGACAGTAAATGTATCAACTACCGCCTCTCACTTGTTTAACATTTCAAGTTTAACATTGTACCAGAGGCAGCTAATTTTAACAGAATACGATTTGTAATCGTAGTTTAGCTTCACAGGAACATTAATGCTAACGTTACACCAGAGCAAAGCTAGCCGGTGAAGTTTGTGAACAAGCTAGCACATTGTAGCGTATTCATTTGATAGCAGCTAAAAGGGAAAAGAAAAAACTTCCAAAACACCGATAGCAATAAATAAACAAATTACATAATCCGAAGCTGTCTTATTTGAGTGTTTTGTGGACGCTAAACACAGTCCGAGCTCACCATGATGACCGGCTGTCCTCGTCCGTGCCACTGACTCGCTCCTCTCGCAGCGGACCTCTCTTGACGTCACCTGTGGTTGTTGGGAGTCTCGTGCAGGGCTCACCAACTGCTGTCCCAATGAAACGTGCAGTGCGAAGCAAAAAGCCCACAATGAACATTGTAATGTCTGTTCTGTCAATGGGAGATAAAGCCTCAATTGTTAATTTCTTCCAGCAATGGCATCACTATAATGTTCGCAGCTTACAGCCATTCAGAGCAGTGGGATATTTTTAGCAGCAAAAATTATGAAACGTGCATTTCTATATTAAGTCGCTCAGTTTCAAGCTTTATCAGTTGCTCCTCATCTGTAGAGTTCACCCATTTTAATCAGCACCATCTTTGCCCCACCAAACATGGAAAGTGCGACAGAACCCTGAGGACAATTTCAACACAAATCAGATTAGTGCCTTTATTCACTAACTTAACTAAAAACTCAAATACCATGATAATCACATTTTAATCCATAGCCACAGGAACTACTTGAGAATTTGAAGGGACAAAGTTTGAAATGGCTCAAATACTTTGGATGACAAGATGTCATGCTAGCATGCACTGCAACTTAAGCACAAGTAGGTTTCATCAAGGGAATTTCATTTTGACACATTTTAGTGTCTCTCCCCTTTAATTGCATCTATTCAGTTTTGTGACCATCCTTTTTAAATGTGTGTTGCTGCTTTGATGTAATTTCACAAACTTTAAAATCAGTTCTTGAATTGTTTTAGTATTATTTATTTCATACGTTATTCAGTTGTATTTTTACTTACTGCTGCCAAACAAATGTAACAAACATTCACAGAGTGAGAGTGATAACACATTATAGAGGCTACTTGGCATGAAAATGAATATGGGTGTGCCTTGAGATTTTGGCTCGCCCTTTGGTACAAAATGTTTGAAAACCTTTGTTCCATACTGTTGATGTCCACGACAAAGTATCACTCAGACAAATACAGTACAAAATCAAGAACTTCCTCCTACACACAAAGACAGGCCATACCCAACACTGGACAGAATATAAAAGGTTATACATGTTATAGAGAAAACTCAGCAACCATTATTTCAGTTTTAATAAAGTAACAGCATTGGTGTGTCCTTGTCCTAATGTCAGATTTATTTTATTTTTATCTAAACAATGCTCTGATAAACAGAACAAGCTAAAGAATCACAGAGGATATGGGTGGAAGACTGTCATTGACTTGGAGGCAGAATCTCTGTTCTTTTTGCTTTCTGTAAGTATAAAAATAAGATGCCAGAGTACACAGCAGATCAGGAGAACGATTGACCATGATTCAGTCTCAGTCTACTCGGTCAGAACAGGTAGTGAACAGGAGAAAACAGGGACAAAATACAACAAACCCATTAAGAGACTCAGTACCGTCATTGCACCAGTCCGGTTCACTTTCTCACATGTCCAAATGAGGTGTAGTGTGCATTTGAGTGTGCATTTGTGTGCAACAAAACTATCTAAGAGTTCAAACAACCATCAACCAATTATCCCCAGTGTGAACAGACAAAAAGAACATGCAACTTTTTCCTCGAATTTCCTCCTTGTGCTTCATTTTAAGGCATACTGGAAGTCGTAGAAGGTTGTGTTGCTATGTTGTCAACTTAGCGTCCCATGGTTGGCATGGTAACAGCTGGGCTCGTCACAGTGGCGTCCTCAGCCTTCCACTGTGATGTCACAGTCTTGATCTGAGTGTAGAACTGGATGCCCTGGTGGTAATCGAACAATATCTCTGTTAGCTACTCAGCACGCATGCAAGTTTACATTTGGATGCAGAGGATTTGTGTGATTAAACACATGACCAGTTGCTTTTCTCATTTACCTGCTTGCCATAGAAGTTGGTGTCTCCTCTGAATGAGCCTCTGGAGCCAGTGAAGGAGAACATGGGAAGCGGGACAGGGATGGGAACATTCACGCCGATCTGTAAAAACACATACCCACATTATAAGAAATCATACATTTAAATACACCCTGGAGTAAAGTGTGTGTCATCTGATTGGCATTATCTTTCCAAAAGCCAGGGGGTGGGCAGTATGCTCAAAAGCCAAGGCAAAACATGAAGGGACATGAACTAATTTTTCTCTAGGATAAAGGATGAAGAATGATTCTCTCTCTCTATTTGCACAAGACATGCCATTATATTTTTGACATCTAGTCCACTCAATTATCAGACAGAATTTGGACCAGACGTTCAGCTCCTGCTGCATTCATAGAGGTCTGAGAATTTCCCCATCTTACATTGTTAAGTAGTATGTGACACAATCTGTCTTAATACATTAAACTGTGTCTGTCATAATCAGTCCTCCTGTTCAGACTGGCCCTTCCCCACAAGCCTCCAATTTACATTTGGGCATGTGCATATTGATTTAAGTTACTTTTGACACAGCGGATCCATCTTTTAAAGTTACTCAAAATGCAGCTCAACAGCTCTATTGTTTGAGGTATTAAGTCGCTTAAATATCTATTCCCTTTCCACACGAATTATGTCCGCTTCCTCTTTTTCAAACAGAACACCACCCACACAAAACTGCTTGCTCATCAAGGTCTCACACAGGTGACTCATTGAGGACCAAAATAACACTGAACGTGACCGGCGTGGATCTCAAACAGTCAATGTGAAGACAAAGGAATTTTTCTTATTCAGCTGAGTGTCTTTGTCCCCACAGGTGTCTCTCACCTGGCCAACATCCACTTCGTGTGTGTATTTGCGTGCAGTGGCTCCATTGGTGGTGAAGATTGCGGTGCCATTGCCGTAGCGGTTTTTGTTAATTAATGAAATTGCTTCGTCGAGATTCTCGGCTTCCAGGACCACGAGGACCGGTCCAAAGATCTCCTCTCTGTAACACTTCATGTTGGGCTGAAAAGGACAGCAAAATGAATTTAGTGTCCTTTAGTTTCCAGAATTTAACATCAAATGCGACTGGTGTTTTAAATGTATTTAGTCAAGCTGACAGCTAAGTTGCATTTATATATTTTATACATAAAACAAAACTCACCAAAACATTGCTCAGGATGGTGGGTCCCACAAAGTTCCCGTTTTCATATCCTTTGACGTTGACATTTCTCCCATCCAGCAAAAGCTTGGCACCTTCTTCCACCCCACTCTGGATTAAAGACTCCACCCTGGCCTTTGCTTCGGGAGAGATCAGGGGCCCCACATCAGCCCCAGGCTGATCACCTTAAGAATAAATACATGTAAAAAAAAGTCTTTATTAAGAGTGGTATTGTGTTGCCACATTTTTTTAAAACTAAAATGAATAAGAACAGATATGATTAGAAATGCCTTGCATATTTGCATGGACACTGTTTATTAATGACGTTACCTGCATTTACTCGCAGTGATTTTGAACGCTCCACCAGCTCAGGCAGCCATTCACGAGATTCCCCGACAAAAATAGCAGTGGAGAGAGCCATACAGCGCTGGCCAGCTGCTCCAAAGGCAGCTCCCACTAGCTGGTTGATGGTGTTCTCTTTGTTGGCATCCGGCATCACTACACCATGATTCTTGGCACCCTATAATGAAAAATGTGGGTCTCGTCTCTGTAGAGTTTCTCTCCAGTTAGACTGTAACTGGAGAGAAACGTCTCTGTAGAGTCTCTCTCCAGTTAGACTGCAGGACACCAAATAGAGGCGACACAGTGCTAATCACATGTTACAAACCTAAATGACTGACAGCAAAGCACTGAGCTGTTGTCTTGGTAACAGCAGCAGTAAATATTTTGCTCAATATGTTTCAATCCCAATAATAGGAAAAGCATTCCATATGTGGGTTACAATAGAAAACCGCAACTTCAGCCTAGGGAGACTGGTAATCCGTGATGTCTTGGCAGCAGTTGATTGAGTCTAATGATGTTAAAACGAGTAAAATGAGGACTAGGAGTTCTGGTTTACCATGTTGGACTGCACTCTCTTGCCATTCTTGGATCCTCGCTCATAGATGTGCTCTCCAGCTGTGTTGGAGCCCACAAAGCTGATAGCTTTAATGGCCGGATGGTCACAGATGAAGTTCACAGCTACACAAAGATAAAAAAGGATATTTATAATCCCTTTTCTTCATCTGTTTTACGCCCTTAAGGCCTAATATGAGAGCACGAAGGCCTCAGATACAAAGATTCAAATCCTCTTGCCTCCAACACTGCTGAATTACTTAAATATATAGGCTGCACATATTATGGAAATTTCCCATCTACATATTGCCAGGGGGTATTTGATTAGTATTTGAATCATCCTTGGACCTTTCCCCATTGCTTATTACACACATATATTGCATGCATCTGAATAAGCACAGAGAAACACACACTCACCTGCATGTTGGCCGTGGATGATGTTGAGTGTACCATCTGGTGCCCCAGCATCCTGAAGCATTTTGGCCAGGAGCATGGTGCATCCTGGGACCCTTTCAGAGGGCTTCATCAGGTAGGTGTTGCCACAAACCATGCCAATGGGGAACATCCACAGAGGAATCATGGCAGGGAAGTTAAAAGGGGCGATACCAGCACACACCCCTATGGGCAGGCGGTAGGTGTAAGTGTCCATGTCCTTGGTGATGGAAGGTAAGGTCTCCCCCAGCATGAGGGATGTAATGCTGCAAGCATGCTCAACCACCTCTGAGGGGAAAGGATAAAGTAAACCAATAAAAGAGCAAAGAGATAGTAACAAATAGGTGCTTGTCTAAAAGCTAAAATGGAAGTATGTTGTTGAGGATGAGAGGCTTGAATACAAAATAGATTTTGCTTCGGAATGGAGACATTACATCACCCTCTTACTTAATCAAAAACAAACCGTTAATAGATTATTCTCCCTTTGCGTAAACTGTAATAGAACTTGTGAAAACTTCAAGCATCATTTGTCCCAGTCATGTGCAAAAAAATCTCTAATGCTGGCAGCACACCTGCAGATGCAGCCTGTCTTTCAGCTGATAAGTAAAAAGTTAGCTTGCCAGAATAACGACGGCATCCCAAAAACTGGGAGCTGTACCAAGTACAAAATATATATATATATATATATATTTATATATATATATATATGTATTCGTCTTGCTGTAACAAATATTCATCGTCTTTTATTTGCAAATGTGCATAACTCTTTTAATTTATCAACATGGCTCTTGATGTCTGCTTATGTGAACAAGTGCATAGCAATGAGAAGAACAATGTAATAACCTTTATATAGTATGTGACTAAAACCAGTGCCTGCATAGTGTTTTACATTAAAAACAGACACACTTTAACATCAGTACTTAATGTGGATGTCGTAGATAAGTGGTTTCCGTAGTTATATTTGGAGACTTTCAATGCCTCTTGAAAAGTAGTTAAAGCCTCTATATGTCAATATGGCCAAAATAGAACTGATATCTAATTATTAATTTAAAAGTTAAAGTTGTTTTGCAGGGAGTGTCTTATTATATGCAAATAACTGATACCCTGCAGCCAATTAGTTTGTGCAGGCAATGGCATAAAAGGTTGCCAAAGATACAGACTTTTCATCAGGAGGTACAGATACTATGGACAATAGTTTGAACAGGGAAGTTTAAACTCTATTATATATTCACCAGAACTCTAATCTAATGATATCAAAACCAAAAAGTCCACTGGGAAGTCTAAAGTATCCTTTACTTACGGAGGCCTCTGAACACATCTCCCTCTGCATCAGCAAGAGTTTTGCCCTGCTCCAATGTGATCATTTTAGCCAGTTCTTTCTGGAATATCAGAGGAAAAAAAGCTAACCATTAATTCAAAACATCACTAAGGAAAGAAAAGCAAAATAATTTACACACAAACTATTATCTTGCTTTCTAAGTTGTTATTTTAAAATATTAAGACATTGGCAAAAGATGAATAAGATGACAAGAGGCATATTAACAAGTGGCAGTTTTCTCTACAATGTTATCTTTGATGAGCTGCTGGTAGCGCAGGAAGATCTGCTGCCTGCTCAGGATGGACATCTCAGACCAGGAGTGGAAGGCTCTAGAGCAAGAGTCCACAGCTGCAAGCATCTCCTCCTGGGTAGCTACAGGGACACGTCCCACCACCTCATTCGTTGCCTAAGGAGCAAGAGACAGTTCATACCAGACAAGCTGACCGAGAGCAGGGGACTTGGTATCATTGCATGTGCATCAATTTATTAATATTAATATTAAACAAGTGTTTATTTTTTATCCTTTGCAGGTCTGATATTTTATGTGATGAAAATAGATGGTTGTTTCTGCACACTATAATCATCCGTCACAGCCTTGCTAGAGGCTTATACTTGACAAGCTCTGCTGCTGCGGAGCTGAATTTTTGGAAGCCATAAAATGTGATAATGTAGGCTGAGCTCTGATTTATCTCATTTTACAAACAAAATGCACTCTTAAAACTGGCAAATTGACACTTACTTTCCCCTCAAAAATATTCAGAAGTAACTAATATAAAGTCACTAACACAGAGTTACAGAGTTATTCACAGCTAGCTTACTGTAAAGCAGAGGTTACTGTGACCTTTGTGCAGGCTGGATATAGTTGATCTATGTATACTTACAGGGTTGTGAATATCGAGCCATTCGGAGGTGTTTGACTCAACAAACTTGCCATCAATGAACAGCTTTGTGGTGGGCTAAGGGATCACAGAAGCATATGATTAAATCCCTTCTTGCCTGGTTACATCATTACTGAGTTCATTAGGGATAAAAGTCTACTGTCATTCAGGTTGTTGTCTTGGAGATGATCTAAGAAAACAAGGTATATTTCATCCCTATTTGGTGATTCATGGCAGATTCACAGGGATATATTTTGGATAAAACAAACTTTGCATACGTTTTCAACACATGGTGTTGCTTTGATATTTATGATCATACATCTTGCAACAAACGAGAAGACGAGTATGACGACTTTTCAATCAGACTATTAGAAGAGCCTGTGCTGAACACATGACATTCATTAATTCAGTGCTGACTTATGAAAGCTGGTGAGTGGAGGCTCTTACCGCTGAGGAAGCGGAGTAACAGCGACCCAGCTGGAGGGGGACCTGCAAAGAAATAAAACACAAGTGCATTAGTCAACTCAAATTCATATCAAATCCATTATCCAAGGTCTAATGAAAAAGTGCAGAGTCTGAGTGCTCCATTGCCCGTCACCCCCGTCCACGTGGTGCAAATAAACCTGCCCTCTTACCTACCAACTTAAATTGCACATAAATATTAAATGTTTGCATAGAGGAGGAGTGGACTAAGTGCAACGTGCGGTAGGCGACTTTTGCTAGCTAGCAGTGCAGACTGTTAGCTAACTGGAGTTGCATAAGTGTCAACCAAAACAAACTGGTCCGTAAAGGCTGATTATGAATTTGTTGTACCTTTTTGCTTAAAAGGGACCGGAGTAGAATTGCTGCCATTGTGGAAAGTCGGAATTCTCTTTTCCAGCCCCGAAGCCCTTCAACCGACCCACAAGACACCGGAGTGCAAAGAGAACTTCAGCTAGCTTACAAGCTTGCCCTAAGCAGAGCGGCGGGATACAACGCTGCGTTTTAAAACGATCTCCAAAACATTACCATTATGTAAGAGGGAGAGCGAAGCCAGTGCACATTATATGTTGATCTGTGGAAGCTCCACGTAGCGGTATTCGCTGTTTCCGCTCAGTGTGGGCGGGACAAATGTGATTCAAAAGCCAATCATTGCCAGCAATTGCCCAGCCGCCCTAAATTATTAGACGCTGATTGGTTCTGCCTTACAACACAGACTTTAGTCGTCTCGGATACTTATTTAGCCTTTAAAGCACCTTCTTCGAGAACTTCAGTGAAGTTCAGCTTAGTTGCCTCATAAGGTTCGACAGTCAGTGCGAAACGCATTTTTCAATTTGTTTAATTGATTGGAGCAAAATTTCATGTGTGAGGGAAATACTTACCAACACCTAATGGCAGGTAACAGTTTCCATGGCAACATGCTTACGGGCAACATGGAGTTCCTGCTGTGGAGTTGTCATGATGTTGCAGACTGGATTGAATCTTTAGGATTTCCACAATACAAAGTATGTTAACTTTCACCTGACGAGGCAAAGATAACACTGACTATCACAGCATACAAGTCTGTCAGCTCTCAAGACAATATTTCACCTCTCAAAGCTCTAACCTCATTATTCGCTTCTGTCGCAGGCATGTTTCACGGAGAACTATGTCACCGGAAGAAAGCTCATTTATGTAAATTGTATCTACTTGCCAAGACTCGGAATCACAGATTTTAAAGACATGCAGGTACTGAGCAGCAGGGGAAACTCATTTTTTGGTTCCAACCTTCAAAAGAGATTGATGTGATTGTGTAGACTTGTTTCCATATCAAAGAAGGAGGAACACACAATGTTCAAAGAAGTTTCAACAGGCTGAGTAGCACCAAGATAATAATGGCACTGTCAAAACTCCTGCACTGTAGGGGTGAGAATGACAGAGTAACTAATGATATGATGCTGTCTTGATATTGCTGACAATGGACTGTGAACACAAGAAAACAGGCGTCTAACTCTTTGCCAACTCAATTGCACATCCCATTTGGCACATGAACAGCCTTTCTTTGAACAGCGTGACGTTAAATTAAAGTTGTGTGTTTTAGCCGAACACCACTGCCAGCAAGACACATAAGATCAGCTGTGTCACATATATGCTGTTTACAGTAAAAGCTGCTGTTTTTCTCATCTCTCCCCGAGGTCAGATCTAAATTGCCTGAAAGTGACTGTATGTGTTCAGCTCAGATTTTCTGTAGATGTTCTCATCTTGTGAAAGACAGACAAAAGAAGAAAAAGAAAAAGAATTGTTTGTACTCTATTTAGTACAGATTTATATCAATGCAGCCTGTAAGTCCTTTAATTTATTTGTTTTTGGGCATGTAACCGTTTAACCTCTTTTCCCACCCTGCTCAAATCTTGGTATGATCACCTTGAAAGGCCACTAGATACTCTCAGTCCCAGTGGGACCACCTTATTGGATAAAGGTTAGATACTGTAAACATATACTTTATCAAAGGACTCATTCCTGCTGTGCGCTCTTGCAGGTCATCTCTGCTCGTGTGCGTGAGCTGCTGGGGATCACAGAGACCCTGTGGAGCCGCAGCATCGCTGACCCTCCGCGGGACAGCATGGCTCTGTTCTTGGAGAGAAAGAGCCAAACAGGTGAGCGAGCGGACCACCTCACCTACCAGCAGTTCCTGGATGACATGTGTCATTGAGCAGGAGGCCAGCACGAATCACAACAGTAAAGGAGCACAGCAAAAAAATAAATAAAAATGGTGTCATTGTCATTTCCATTCACATACTGTTAGTTCAGGATGACCCTGATGACACACACACACAGAGGGTCATATGCAGGCCTTGACATTAACACTTCCCTCTTCCCTGTATGTTTCTTGTTGATGGAAAATCAGCCATTCTACAAGGTTTTAAGCAGGTAGCCAACATGAGTTCAATCTGAAATTCATCTCTGAGATGAATCTAATGGCTACTGAGTGATCTCACAACAAAGACTGAATGCAGCACTTTACATTTACATATCATACATGCAACATCAATGACTTTGTGCACACGCACACACACACACACACACACACACATACAGATACGCAGCTTAAATACATCTTTGTTTTTCCTGCTCTGGATAACTATGGTTGAACCACTTAGGCTATTCTTATTGATCTCAAGTGGATTTGTTGTAACTGGATGGAGCTATTGATCTGGAGTAGAAAATCCTCAGGGTAATTCTGTGGATGACAAGGAACACCTTCAAAGTGCCAGGAGGCCTCAAGAGAAGTATAGGTCATGCTTACAGGGAATAAAAAAACACAGAGAGAAAAGAGTTCACTGCTGTGGCTTTTTGTAATAGACTTATGAACATTGCCAACTTGCACAAAAGGCCATAGAATCATTGCATCAGATAGTGATGTGTTGAGTGCCAAGAAAAACCACAGGGAGCCGGGGCTTTCAGTTTCCGCTAACTCAACACTTTCTTGCCAATAATCTATGACGCACATGCAAGAATATTCAGCTAAATGCTGCTTTAGCGGCTTGACTAATAACAGATGTGCCAGATGTTTTATATTAGTGAGGAATGGTTGAACTTTCAATAAAACTCTGTTGTTGTTGTTGTTGATGATTATTTCCAGACTCCTTTGCATCTCTTGCACAATTGAAAGGGATCACCATTTCGAAGCTTTTTTTTTAGAAAAAAAAAAATAATTAATTAATTTAGTTTTTTTAATATATATAGAATATTATAAGCCAATTGCATTTTCGTGCAGTGGAGTTCAATCTACATGAATAAATTATGATGCCTGCCTGTGAGATGGGCTGGGAGGCACTGCATCTGTCTATGCACACAAATGGTCTCTGTGCAGCTCGGAGCGCACTGATTACCATTCCAAGCACAGCACCTCTGGTCAGAAATGGAGCCGGGCCGGTGGGTGACAGTAGTCCGGGGGCAGGTGGGAGGGGGGGGCATATGATGGCAGCAGCCTTTCAGTCAATCTGGATTAACTCGCACTGAGCCCTGCGTCGCCGGCAAAACCCCGAGAAAGCGATACGAACATCTGGCTGAATTCAGCACAGCACCAGTCACTCAGAGCGCTGTAGATATTAAAGCAGCCTGTCGCTACAAAGGCGTTTTCTCTTTTGGAGGTGCACACAAGCGGATGCGCAGTAGAGGCAGCGATCCCGCACAGCTGCAGCCTCGAAGCCACACCGGGACTCTGCAGTTTGCGTTTTCCAGCGTTTTTTTTTCTCGAAAGGGGGGAACGCTGAGTTACATCTCTCCTGTGTGGGGTGAACGGAGATGAGTCGTCCTTTATCTGCTGGTCATGGATTTCTTGAAGGGCATAGCTGGTTTCGCAGGCCGTCACATGTTTTAGGAGCCAAGACGCGTGTTTCGGGACACCTGAATTATCTCCAAGAGGCACCGTCGGTCCCATTTTAAGCAAGCCGCTCTCAGAATGCTCTCAGCCGACCTGAGAGGAAATTAACTCAAACCCACCCTCCTTTGACTTGGCTTCATGATTCATCTGCAAGGTAAATTCAATATTTTATAGGCTGCACTTGGTGTGAATTGTAGCCTCTGAACTGCCTCTCAAGAGGCGCAATATTGACTTGAAGTACTTCTCTCAGGACCCATCTGAAAGGGTTCAGATGCTCCCTTGTGACAGGGGTTGTGGCTGTAACCCACCAGCCCAGAACCTGTACCGCAAGGTCAAAAAAAGCTCCCCAACATACCAAGGAGCGCCGTCACATAGCAATTTTATTCTTAGTATCCACTTGGCTGCTTTCTCGGCTGTTTTTTTCTCCCTACAGGTGAAACTGAGAATCATGCTTATTGTGGCCATTATTCGGTCCGCTCTCTGGATGCGTGCGGGAGGAGATTCATTTCAGATGTGTGATTTTTCTTTGTTTAAATGTGTATTTTGTCAACACAGAGGATCTGGAGATAGTCTGCTCTTTGCCGTGCTTAAATCCTATCTGATATGTAAATCACACATCAGTCATTAAGGGGCGATAAAGTCTAAATTAGCCCCAAGTTGACAAAATTGATTATAGGGTGAGTGCGTGGGCAGGGGGACATGTTGCCAGGTGACTGACTGATGGAGACAGGTGAAAATATGACCCTGGTGATTTTTTGTATTTTATTTTATTTTTATGAAGGATTAGGCTTAATGGTCTTGTCTTATGTTGAGTGTAAGTTATCACACATCTTATTATTCATGAGTGCCCGAGGCACCGTGTAACGGCTACACCAGTGAAATGAGGCCCACGCCTCATTTTGCTGCTTCTATTTGCTCTTACTGCTATATTAATGCACTCAGTGATGTAGCTCGTGTGCTGCTACCTTTCACTGATAGCAGAGGAGTGATATGTGGTTCCTGAACACCGAGGCTGTTGCAGAGACAGCTCCACATTCACTGACCCAAATTCTTACTCACCACAAAACAAGCTTTTGTTTTTTTCTTTTGCTGGAGAAGAGCTTTTATTAAGGCTTGAAACGCTTGATATCATTTGACGCTCACAAACTTGCACACACTTTTTTTTATTGCACACCACACAATAAAGCAAGAGATGATTATGCATTATTTAGCCATTTTGTTGCCGTGTGAGGAAGAAAACAGGAACCTGACTGTCTTTGGAAGAGGGAAAATAAGTCAGTTGATACAGTGATTGTGGATTTTATTTCGGAGGTCCTTATTGATCAGATTGTAACAGGAAAAAAAACCCATATAGCAGATTATTACCACAAAGCGAAGTAAGGATATTGTTTATTCTTAAACTTCCTGTAGATGAAATTGCACGTGAAAATAGGCTTTTTTGAAAGTCAACGGACCTGCGGACTAATAGTGTAAAAAAAAAAAAATCACTTGAAGAGGCCACATTGATATTCTGAGGTAGTGTTCACAGATTCTGCACTCCTCTTTCCGGAAGAAAATCCCTGGTCATAAGCCCCTCACATCAGGGCACGTCACAACGGTGCAGGAATTAAGATCCAAAGTGAGTGATCAGCATTTAAATTTGGCCCGTTCAGCCTCCTGCTTCAATGCAGGACAGCATCCTGGATATGAAGAGTGTTTCCTCTGTTTGTTTATTTGTTGGACGGATGCTCCAGTCAGGAGACATGCAGCATATCAAGGTATCGCTGAATTTCCTGTGATAGTGTGTGAAGGAAAACACTTGGAATTACAAGGGTGAGTTGTAAATGCTGATGAACAGCACTTCTGTTGATGCAGTGGGGTCTGCTTAGTATGCTTTCCCCCCGGCACGCACGCACGCACGCACACACACACACACACACACACACACACACACACACACACACACACACACACACAAACACACACACCCCAAATACAGCCTGATTGGAAGTGCACTCTTGTATTTACCCAAAGGCTCTAGAGCA
>JAQMCX010000023.1:7524475-7647645 GCA_029814765.1 Acanthurus leucopareius | reverse complement strand
CACACACACACACACACACACACACACACACACACACACACACACACACACACACACACACACACACACATACACAAACACACACATTACCACACAAGCTTGTCTGAGTGAAAAATAATTTCAACCACATCAGAGTTCTTCATCAAGTCATTTAGGTTTCTATTATGCACAAGGCTGGAGAAATGATTTAGTCACTTCAAACACTGAACTCAATGTAAAATTAGCTGAGTGATGAATCCCTGTTCTTCTCATCACAACCAGGTCATATATGATACAATGAGGCTGCTCTGGCTCTCAACCAGAACCTCAATCTTCAAGTACCTTTCCTCCAGGGAGGACTCTTTGTTCTAAATATTATTAGGTGATCTGAAAATGAGCCACTGATTACATCTCACCCAAAACTGACGTTTTTCTGTGTTGCCATGGCATCAAGGCTGTCACCCAAGAGCTATCGCATTCTAACATTGGCAGACTCTGTTAGGGAAAGGGTGTCACAGCACATACCCACATTCACAAACACAGATGTGTTAGTTAGACGGTCCAGAACAGCATCAGTGTTTAGTCAGGTTGTTTGGACTCAGCCTACAACGAGCATTTTTACGCGATAAAATAGAATTTCTACCAGCTGAGACAAAAAGTGATCCACTTCAGCAGATGCAGCAGCTCTATTTGGTCTCATAAAGCAGACAGGATCAGGACCCATTTCACTGCTTTGTCGATAGCGTTTCGCCATCATGTTGCAGCATCAGTGCACCTCCTTGACACAACAGAGCTTATTTTTGGCAGGAGCAAACGTCCGGCTGTTTTTTTCCCAGAGTAACCCAGGTGAGACACTACCGAGACGCCGCCAAGTGCCATCATGTCGACCTGCGTGGAGGCATAAAGCAGACTTCATCTCATTAACTTCCTCTCGCAGGGCTGCTTTCCCTGATTCCCTGCCCAGACGTGGATTGCAGAGGCTTTCTCACATGAGCTCCAGCATAAGTTAGACCATCTGAAAACATATCCCCTATGACCTCACCGGCCGATTGGCATGCAGTATGCTGCATAGGCTTTTCTTGGCGAATGCTACCCCAGGGAGACCATAGATATCCTCTCCTACAGTATGCTGCTACTGCTGTTGCTGTTGCTGCTGCTGCTGCGCATGGATGTCTGTCTCCATTGCTGGGGGTTATTGTGTAGTGAGCTACCTCTATTAGGCACAAATCCACCCACTGGTGTGCGTGTGTGGGTGTGTGCTGTCAGTCTGTTCTGTTCTCTGAGGGCAAAAAGACCTGTTCAGAGGTAGTAAACGAACATTTGATTGACTAAGAAGGAGATTACGGTTAATGCATCAGTAGATTATCTGTTTTCTTGTTTATTTGTGCCCCTCCCAAGTCTCCTCACTATAATAGACAGCCCAACCTGGAGGATAATGATTTTCTGGGGGTGTGACATTTAAAGATGAAGTGCATGATTGATGAATGCATTGATTGATTATCTACTTATTTGTTCATGTACTTGATGAGCGCGACCTGTTATGCAAATCCCAGTGAAATGGCCATAATTAAATGCAAATTAGGGAGACAGCAACAGATATTGCCATGTCTCACCAGCACGGGGCTGTCCTTTTGTCCTGACAGAACGAATTTTGTAGGGATTACCGTTGCAACCATTCTCTTCACGTTTGGCTGAGTTTTCAGCAGCAAAAAAGAGCCCCATCTCTACAGAGTGAATCAATATCACGTCTTCAGTGCCATTCGAGTCTGGAAGTAGCAGGTCCTCTCCGCCTCATTGCACATCCAGAGGCCGTGCCATTCCGAGTCATAGCAGAAGGTGGTTGGCACACCAACATGAGCACTTAGGCGCCAATACACATTGCTTTGCAGCACTCCTTGACATTGAAGTCATCTGCCATCTTTAAGGAGAGTCATGACAACATTTAATAATGACTCCACACTCCATTTCTCACTGGCTCAGATCTCTGCAGCACTGCACCCCAGACTACGATCCTTAAAAAAGGGGCTTTTGTGTGACTTGCTAAAGTTGTCCCTTGTGAAAATGGGTCGAGAAAGACATTGATTCATTGCTGCTTGATCAGCAGTATTCATGAAAATGTCACACCCAGCGTGCTCTTTGCGGTGATATCATTCCTCCCTTTCCCATTATGGGCCGTTTTAAGGCGACCTCTATCCTGCCTCCTTGTCAGGCTATGATATATTTTACCCAGCTGTCAAAACGCAGCCATTGTCAGTGGATGCCACCAGGCTTCTTTCACTTCCCTTCACACGTTAAAACATGCCCCCCATGGCAAGCATGTCACTCCCATCCTGTCTGATGTTTTCCTTTGCTCAGTGATGTTTTCCTCGTACCAAGACTGTCAATGTTATTACACCTTGAGCTGTGTCACAGCTCTGGTGCAACACAAGCTTTTGAAGCATGAAGGTTCTCAGGTGGCAGGCTCTTTGCTGAGACAAGATCAACATTGACAATGGATGCATTACCAGCAAACCAGAGAAAGATATAATCATAAATCAGCCTTTCTGTTCGGTATTTAAAGGTTAGCCTTTGGATTTTTTTTTTTTTTTTTTTTACCACAGTTGTGGGATTGGATCTCTTGTTCTCTCTGTATGATTGGATCTGTTCCTTTTCTGTGTGCTGTAATGGGACACCCAGGGGGCTGAATATTGCATGTTCAACCAAAATGACACTAAATTTCAGTTCTAAAAATAATCACGACTGATGTCACTCTCACTCTGGTACATCGTGTGGTGCACCTGCTGAGCTGTGATCTGATCTCTACTGTCTTAGTTTTATGACATGTTATATCCCTGACAAGGTCTCAGGATTCATCAAATGGATCCATCCTTATCCCCCCCATCTCACTTGTGTCATAAGTAAGAGTAGCAGCAGAGAGAGCAGAGAGAAAATCAATAGTAAGGCATAGCACATCCTCACTGAGGCACTGGGCCCAATCATCCCTTCCTATTGGCGATATGATCCTGGGAGATATCAGTCTAATTCTGATGAGGCCCAGCACTGCCAGTCTAGACTTTCATCCCTCTGTACACAAACATAAAAGGCCTAGCATTATCACATAAAAAAAAGTACGATTGAGGGAGCGGGGGCTATAAAGGAGAGCTGTCAAAAAAATAATATAAGATTACTGGGGATGTTTCACTCTCGAGTTTGCAGGTGACTAATTAGTTTCATGTGTAACTGCATAGCATTCCTTGTTTGTTCAGGTATTGACTCGCTTAGCATCCTGCTTAGAGTTTGCGAATCTTAACTGTGAGCTGGCATTGAGAGTGTTTCAGATCTAACAGAAAAGCTTCAGCGTTACAGAGCGGAATCCCCCAGTTCTCTCTGCATGTGTGAATTCCCAGCTGCAAAAGGGAAAGTTTGATAAAGATGGTACAAATTCCAATCACAAATTTCATTCTTGTTCTTAAACTGCTTATGAAATACACTGCTCTTCTCCTTATCTCTTTTTGCTTTGATTTCTTGCAGGTGTGTTAACCTGACTGAAAAGCCAAATGGAGTCTCTCCTGGTTTATCTGATAGTCTTCGGTATGGCTGTGAAGGCCCACAAAGTACAGATCTGCCCAAAACGCTGCGTCTGCCAAATGTTGAACCCCAACCTGGCAACTTTGTGTGATAAAAAGGGGCTTCTCTTTGTGCCCCCGAACATTGACAGGCACACGGTGGAGATGCGTCTTGGGGATAACTTTGTAACCAGCATCAAACGCAAAGACTTTGCCAACATGACAAAGCTGGTAGACCTAACCCTCTCTCGAAACACTATCGGCTCCATCACGCCTCACGCTTTCAAAGACCTGGAGAACCTGAGAGCCCTTCACCTCGATAGCAACAGGCTAAGCCGCATCACAAATGACACCTTTAGTGGTATGTCCAAACTGCATCATCTCATCCTCAACAACAACCAGCTCACACACATCCAGAGTGGGGCCTTTAATGATCTGACAGCGCTTGAAGAACTGGACTTATCCTACAACAACTTGGAAAGTGCACCGTGGGTAGCCATTCAGAGGATGTCCAATCTCCATACTCTCAATTTGGACCACAACATGCTAAGCTACATCCCAGAGGGCACCTTCTCTGGGCTGCAGAAGCTTAAGAGGTTGGACGTGACTTCCAACAAGCTTCAGAAGCTTCCTCCTGACCCCATTTTTCAAAGAGCAGGGGTCCTAGCCACTTCTGGGATAATGGGGCCTTCCTCATTCGCGTTGAGTTTCGGAGGAAACCCACTGAGGTGTAACTGTGAGCTGCTCTGGCTGCGGAGGTTGCGGAGGGAGGATGATCTGGAGACCTGTGCCTCACCCCAGCACCTTGCTGGACGCTATTTCTGGACTGTATCAGAGGAAGAGTTTCTGTGTGAGCCTCCGCTCATCACTCGCCACTCTCAGGTATAACCTTCAAATGGAGCTGTGCACTGTAAGAGCCAACTCTCACTACTGTTACACTCTCTGAGCCAGGCATAGGATTCTGTCTCAGTTAATCCAAGGTGGCACTTGGTACTTTCTTTGACTGTCACACCAAATATTAGCTTTGTGAGCCAGACAAGTCTTACAAGACTTGTGGGACTCATCTTTGCCTCTCAGCTAACTTAATATTGTAAAATATATTGGACTTACTTAAAAAATGTAATCAAATTGTGGCCTGCGGAGAGTTTTTAGAGAAAGTTCCTTAGCAGGATTTTCAGTTTTAATAAAGCTATTTGCAGGTTTACGATGGATCTGTGGTGAAGCTCTTATTACACTCCGAAAGCTTATAGTGGTTCCGCCCCTTGATTCATGCATCCAAACAAAATTATCTGATCAAATCCTTGCCAAATAACTACAGCTATATCATCTCATTTACATTCAGCACACTACTTTTACGTAAGTGCGGAAAAAATTCTCTTTCACTCGAACCTCATCATATGCACTACAACTTACTGTGATATTGATCAGTCTTCCTTCATTATCATGCTGATTTGATATTATGACAATGATCAATTGCTGATTTTATTAGCAGGGAATATAGCTTTAAAACATAACAACATCAATATGGGCATTAGATATAATATCTCTGTTATTCAGGATGTTTTAATCTAAGCCAAACTTACAGCACAAACGATAAATTGATCCAAAGGATTTTTATTTTTAAGATTCAGTACAGCAATTAAGTCTTTTACTGTATTTAACATGCAACATTCCTCCTACTAACTGCCTCTCTTTCCTCTGCTTCAGGAGCTGCGAGCTCTGGAGGGTCAGAGTGTAACTCTGCGCTGTAAGGCCAGAGGTGACCCCGACCCCATTATCCACTGGATCGCCCCAGACGGACGCCTTATGTCCAACTCCTCCAGGGCCATGGTCCATACAGACGGCACTTTGGACATCCTCATCAGTACCGTCAAGGACTCCGGTGTGTTTACTCCCCTGGGGCTGTGCTTGTGTTGTTGACTGAACAAAATTAGTTGTTTGCTTGTGTACGCAGAAGACTATAAGACTTAAGTATTTGTCTACATCAGATTGCGGAAAAGTGTTGGCTCACACACTGATTAAGGTCACAACTTAAAGACAAATCACTTTTTACCTTGTTGGCTAAGTTCATGTCATATAGATTTATTGACAAAAATGCACTTTCTGTATTTGCACTTTCTTTTTAACAGTTTAATTTTTAGTTTGAAAAGCAACACGATAGAAATTTCAACTTTGACATTCTAATATTTGGAAAATATATTGTTTTTAAGAGTTCAATTTTAAAAAATGGACACAGGGTGCATAGGGTGGCACAGAAATTAGTCTTGTTAATGAGTTAGCATTCTCTCACCTCTAAGTCAGTGGCTTGTTTGAACACGTTTTTTAGTTAGACGCCTAAAATAAGTTGGTTTATATATGCTTATGAGACTTTTCCTCTTTGCTCTGTGAGTACTTGTGATTTTTGATGCGTTTACATGTATAAAAAAGGCAGTTGCTGACGAGTGGTGAAGTGAGACAGGTTCTCTAGTCCACTTTTGCAGCCTCGTTGTACTTGTGCCCCCAAAAACTATTCAACTGCAACTTTTCAATCTGTAGACTCAAAAAGTTATAATTTGTGTTTGGTACAGTGTGATAGGACTCTTAGTGGTGATGTAAGGGTCATGTGACCATGGTGTAGTTTGTTTATACCTTTATGTTAGCTTGTTACTGCTGGTGATTAAATTCAGGTTTCAAAATTCACAATAGTGGTTTTCATTTGTGAAGATCATTGTTGTTAGTATCCTAAACTTTGTACAGCATTTTCTCCAGTAATCCAAAACTCTATATGTATTTCTGCAGTCCCCAAAAATGCCATTGGCTCTTTGTTGAAGGAACCAGTGCAATGCTAACTACCAAGATGGCCACAAAATTGCTCATCCCTGCGGCATTCTATAGGCATCAGCTAGTTAGCTTAGCTTAGCAGACTCTTAACAGGGGGAAACAGTTAGCATAGCACCGTTCATAAACAAAAAAATCCACCTAAATAGCTAATCTAACTAGTAAAGCAAAATAATGAATACAAAATGTCTTGGTCAGAGACACCCTGGTGATAACACAACTTCAGTAACACCACCATTTGTTGTTTTCACACTAAGGTTTTTGTATGGAGTAAACAATGGAGGTTGAACATATTAATTACTGGGCTTTAGATGTGCTGGTAGGCAGATTTTGTGCCAGGCTATTTGGCCTTGTCCAAAATGCCAAGCTAAGCTAACCGTGTGCTGGCTGTAACTTTGTATTAAGTGGGTATGAGACTGGTATTAATCTTATCATCCAACTCTTGCCAAGAGAGCAAAAAAAAGGGGGGGGGGGGGGGAGTATCATCACAGAGCCCCTGAATTCCCAAAATAATATTTTTTTATCTTGTGTGCTAGATAAAGTAACATCATATTTTAGGACTTTGGGGTCTCCAGTGGTTCACAAAATATTAAACTATTTTTATAAATATGATTGGATCTATTTTTATTGCAACTTGAATAAAATGTTTTTTTACGTAGTACTTATCTGTATTTCACAGTGAATACCAGGAAGAATAGAAATCTGATTAATTTATGTTCCAGGTTCCTTCACATGCGTGGCTTCCAACCCGGCAGGGGAGGCTCAGCAGACGGTGGATCTGGTCATCACTAAACTCCCTCATTTCACCAACAACACAGTGGCAGAGCGAGAGCCCGACCCCGGATCATCAGATATCGCCACAGTGACTAAGACGGGGGCAGAGGCGGGAGGGTTGCCTCTGGGGAATGCGAAAACGAGCCAGGAAAAGAAAGTAGTTATGGCTGAGGCCACATCCACTTCGGCCCTGGTCAAGTTTAACTTCCAGAGGAGTATTCCTGGCACACGCATGTTTCAGATCCAGTATAATGGCACCTATGATGATTCGCTGGTTTACAGGTAAACAGACCTGCTGGATTAATGCAAAGCATGAAATCACAAGTATAAGAAAAATGTATTTCTTTAACCTAAAATAAACAAACCCTTAATCTGAGTCAGAATGTGTGCAAATAAACCTAAGCTGACTGGAATAATATCATAAAAATCCCCTGACCGGCGTTTTACCTTTACTGTCTGCTCTGAAAGCTTAAATCCCTATGAATATTAAATCATTAAGAACTGGCCCCGGCTGTCGACATGATTATATGTGGCATATATTAATCCTATAAGGGTACCAGCCTTATGAACTGTATCTGACTCTTCTTCGACTCATAATCCTGTCTCACCGGAGTGTATCATTTACTGTGAGCGAAACCTTGATGATGCTTAATCAACAAAATCAAAACAAAGTGCCAGCATGACTGATAGGAGATGAAAGAGCAGTCAGTCAGTTTTTTACAAGAAGCTTCAGAGGGTTCACATATGCCCATCTGGAAAACAGGCGTATGCAACATTCTTTCATCTCAAGCCCCTTTCACTCAATATTTAGTGCTAATCACTGTGATATGAAAGGATTGTCGCGCAGAACCCCTTTTTTCAAGGAATTCCTAAGTCAACATTACACATGATGAACAGCAACGGCTACTGAAATCAGAGGACATTAGACAATCGACTCTGTAATCCTGATGCTGTGAACAAACAGAGGCATCCTGCCTCTCCAGTGACTGAAAGCAACCTTTTATCAGTAATGATGCTGCAGAGAATAAATCAAATGTCACAAAAGATTATGCCCAGACAGATTTAAATAGCCCCCTGAGAGATAAATGATTGTCATGTCATTTTATCCCTACAAAACAATAAGCTGGATAATCTGATTTGCTTCTGTCTCCTTTCATTTAACCCTCCCTAATCTATGTCAGAACTCACAAAGCATTTCTCTTTTTGCAGAATGATACCCCCAAGCAGTAAGAGCATCCTGGTAAACAACCTGGCGGCAGGTACCAACTATGACCTGTGTGTGCTGGCCATCTATGATGACCAGGTGACCTCCCTGACTGCCACCAGAGTGATAGGCTGTGTCCACTTCACCACAGAGCCACAGTACCTGAGATGCCATTTCATGCAGTCCCAGTTTCTTGGCGGCACTATTGTGGTTATCATCGGAGGCATTATTGTGGCCTCAGTACTCGCTTTTATCATCTTCCTCATTGTGCGCTACCGGGTGTGTAACCAAGGAGATGCAGATAAGGTCAGTTTGGCATGATTCCCTGTTTTGTTCTTTTGTCTGTTCATTATTTCTATTGATATTTAAACAGTGCTGTTTAATTGAATTGCTTCCATTCTTCTCTCTATTCCCATACTTGTTTTCTGTTGTGTCAGGCTCTGGAGATGGGGGATATTCGGTCTCTGAGCAGTGATGGACAGCTACAGGGCTGTGGGATGCCGAAGTCACTCTCCAAGCAGGTCTTGCGTCCAGAGAAGAATGACAAGGACTCGCTCAGAGTTGCCCTGCCGCCCTTGGAACCAGCCAAGCAGCGAGCGCCTGTCGTTGTAGCCACCACCAAACCCTCTGTCCCGGACTGCACTGTCTCTACCTCTGCTGCCAGCCATAGCTGGCACCCGGCTTCCCCCGGCGCCCCGAGGCCCAAACGTTCCAGTGCTCCACCCAAACCCTCAGAGGCTCGCCGAGCCGAAGCTCAAGCAGGCGTCGAGCTCGATAACATGAACCGGAATAACTCGTCAGAGGTTAAATTGGCTACCACCGTCGCTCTGGCTGTTCCTGGCCAGTCTGCCAAATGGACTACTGTTCCCAGGGGTCCACGGCCCCAACAGGCACCTCAACATTACATGACTGTACCTGCAGGAGGGTTGAGGGTGAACCGCAGGCACTCCCTAAATGCAGACTCATACAGGGAGCGCTGCTATGTGGCCTACCCAAAAACTGGGGCCAGTCTGCGCTCCAAGCGGAGCCTGTCAATGAGCGGAGAGCTGCCACAACTCGAGAGCACAACAAACATTCGCCGGGCGAGGGACAAGCTCTCCAGGTCTGAGTGGCTTCTGGAGAGCACTTTATGATTTGGAGTTTACAACCTGCGTTCCCTTGTTTTCTTGGATTAGATTTGTGGCCCGTTGTGAAACAGACAGGGACTTTATGCCCTGTTTTGAGCTTTTTCTGCTCTCTTTTGAGGGACCTGTAAGCATCTCTCATATATCTGGGGGCATGGCAGGCAACCAAGGTTATGGGAAACGTTTCACATTTGTTTTCTACCTTATAACCTATCAAAGTCTTCTTTATAACAGCATTTGAGCAAACTTTGATGAAAGGCACAACAGTGTATAAAAAAACAATGTCATGTACAAAAATGTTAAGTTGTGTGAGATACTGTACATCTCAGTACAACCATAAGTGTTCCTGTGGTATTAAATGCAGTGACCTGGACATACTGTATTATAACAAAGACAGAGACACACAGGGGGTGGGGTTATTATACTCGCAGACTCATCGCCTGTTACTTCAAATGATACAATCTCTGTAGACTTTGAACACGATTCTTGTCTCCAGCTCTATAGACAGACAGCGACATGTCTTAATTACCTTGGTGGAGGTTTGGAGAGATTACGAATGTGCTTTACATCCCAGAGGTTTTGGAAAAGAATGTAGTAGACAGACAGCACTCCATCTTTTCATCCCGACACTTCCAGACACAGCACAATGCAGTAATTTTTGTGGCACAAGTCGACTCGGCCTAATACTGCCCTCTGGTTTGAATCGATACGTTTTTTATCACATAATTACATAAAGACTCACTCTGATAGGATTCCTGTCATGACTGATTTGAGCGACAATTGAACCGACACCAACAGCATGACAGGTGTGGGAAGTAATCTGATATTACGTGTGGATGAGATCCAGAGGAAAGGTTCATTTCCATATTTTTTACTTACTGACGTTATCATGTCACGCCGATGACAGCCATTGTAAATTCACTTGTCGATGTAAGAGGAACGATAATCACAAGTATGGGAGGACGTCAGCTCTTGATTTTGCTGTTGTTTCTGTTTGATGTTTACCAGTATAAATAAACCAGTGATAAAAGGGACAAACTCAGACTTATCTCATTTTCAGCTCGCTTTGTTCATCCTCACAACTTTTTCCCACGTCAGAATCAGACAGCAGCCCCTCTCTGTGCTGCAAAGTTGTTGCAAAGAACAAAACAACAGATGCAACCCTGAGTTCAAAAAGCTCCTGCAGCCAAAGTGGTAATGAATTTGGGGGTTTCAGTAGTCTTGCAGCAACATAATTCCTCTTTCTCTGCGAGTGGTGGACCTCTGACAGATCCCTGCCCTGAGCCGTTGTGTTTGTTCAAAGAGAGGAGGGAAGCAGATGATGAAAGGGGCCATGCTAGTCGCCGGGGACGCCTCTCGCCTGCGCATCTCCTCGCATGTCTGACAGCGCAGTGCCTGTGCCCTCGGACGGCAGCCATTGCAGAAACCTGCCGCAGGAGAGGTTTAACACAACCTCCGCAGTGGGAACCCGGGCACGACTAATTCTACAGTTACAGTCATCTGTCCCTGATAGGAGGGTTGACATGATATGCATTATCTGCTGGAATACGAGCTCTGATTCACTGTGTATTTTGGTACTCGGATGCTGCCTGATTGATTTTTATATGCACTGGTATGCCTCTCACAGCATGAAACCTCTAGGGATACAGCATATTGGTTTGAAAATACAGCACGGAGCGGGAAAAACCTGTTAAGATGAGCTGCACATGCTGTATGTAGGACATAAATTAATTGCTGTCACCCAAACAGGCTGGATTCAAGCTCCTTTATTCATTATTTCTTGCTCATTATGGGTGATTAGAATGCTGAGGAGCTTGGCCTGAACCTTGGTTCAGTCTTTAGCAAGAGCCAGAGGTGTATGTTAATAATAGATGCTTTTCTGGGTAGAGAGAGAGACAGAGAAAGAGACGGAGAATGAGCAGAGAAAAGTAGATGGAAGGTTTTGTGAAACAAATACGCCGAGGAGGGTGGGAGGCAGCGAGGCAGGGGTGAGGATGAAGAAATGGAGAGGGAGCTAGAGGTGCAGAGAAGAAAGTGAGACAGCCCAGACACAGAGAAAGAGAGAGGGGAGAGCACAGGGAGTTGAGGGTGAAAGAAAGACTGCAGAGCGAAACAGAACGAGGAGTGCAGGAGACAGAGAAAAGAGCATCCTTTGTGAGGCAGCCATGCAGCCTCTGGCTCTTCTGCATTCAGTGCACCTTCACAAAGGGGATGAGGGAGGGAGGGGGGGAGCGGCGGTGGGGTGAGTGTGGGTGAAAGGCCTCGGCTGGAGGTCTGGTGCTGAGCAGAGCGGAGTGAACCCTGCGGCCAGACCAGAACCACACGTTACCCTTCACAACACTGCACAAGCCTGACCCGCTTTCCAGACCCCTGTAATGTTTATCCTGACCCTTTGCGTAGTCTTCCCCCTCCCCATCACTACAATCTGACCCCACTCTGACCCCCCCGCATTCATCCAGTCTACTATCTTGCAGCATGCTGACTCACTATACTCAACCACAGGAGCCCTGCCATGCTCTGGATGCATCTGAGCCCCCACCCCACTGACCCACCTGCCAATCTTCCTGAGTCCGACCTGCCTTCTGCAAACAGACCGGCCAACCCATCCTCAGCTCAGACCCGATTTGATATGCTGCTCAACTGCCGCAGGGGTCAGAGTGATCGTCTGAAGCATTTTGATTAACCCCCCTCCCCCCTCCCCTTGCTCTCAATTGTAGCGTCAATGTTCCGCTGATTAAATTCATTTTCCGCTGTCACTGCTAATGGGTTTTTCATTCCTTTGTGCGAGTTTCGGTTGGTTCTGACAGAACGACTCCCTTAACAGAGCACTTAAACCAACACGGCCTCCGAAGCCACAATCGCCTGCTTTTAATGACAGTCATGATGTGGGGAAAATCACATTGGGGGCAGTGATGTGTCCAATTTGTGGTCAATTGTCTTATTTAAAGAGATCGTCGGGCCTATTTCAACAAACTGAAGGGCCTATTAGGATCACAGTTAGAAACAGGTTATATAGGCTCTTAATTGAAGAAGACTGAGGTCCTTCAACAAGTGTGTTAGCACCTTTTGCTCTCCATGCTGCAGCTCGGTAGTTCATTATCTTTGCGCAGCAGGCAGTCTTAGTCACACTCACACATGAGACATTGTTCCCCTGGCCAGCATTATCTCAGGGAGTACACACACACACACACACACACACACACACAGCCTGGGGCCGGATAGTGAATCTGCCCAAAACACCACAGAGGGGAGGTGGCACAGTGTAAAATATGCACAGGCAATTCCAAGGAGTATGCATTATTGAGAGGAGTAAATGGGTCCAGGATGAACATCATGGCTCATTAATAGTGAATGTGATTACTGTTTCTGGGAAAACAGCAGTCTGGGCAAAGAAGGAAGATAATTGAAATGGTCAAATCTAAACTAAAGACTTCTTTGTTTACTCAGCACCAACTGTTACTGTCTCGTCAAACTCAGGATCGAAGTTGATAACCAATGCTTTCAGAGTCATGTTATAATGATAATCGCTAACACTGAAAACCATTTTAGCCCTGCTCTTGACCAGGGGTCTCCTGCGCCTGACTGGCTCGAGCTGTTTAGAGAGGGGTTAAAGTTATTCATATTATATGATCTCAGCTTTTTGATTCACTGACGCTTCAATTACCGACAGGATTTTGACATAGCGGGGAGAGAAAATGAGTGAGCGTTTTTTGAAATCCAATTAGCAAGTGGAGGAGTCGGCTGAGTGAAGGTCACGCACCGGAGGGGGGGGCTGGGTGAGTGGCTTCCGCTGTTCGACACGCAGACTTACTAAGTGACACGCCGTCGTCCCGCAGCACAGACACCCGATTTGGTTTGACATGAGCCCAGATTATCGTCGTGCCCCCCTGAGGGGCTTCCACGCTGAAGGAACAGATGCTTCCTCCTCTTCCTCGCCTCCCTCTTTCAGTTACATATGCTCCAGGGTGATGGACGACAGAGAGGCTGGCTGCAGTTTACACCAGACATACCAGGCACCATTAGGAACCATTTTCTGCCCATTTGCCTGATAGCTGCTATCACTTATAGAAGTGATTTGCTCTGTCTGTGCACTAAGTGTCCCCAGTGATGGATCTCTCATTGATTCGCAAGTGTTGGCGATCACTAAGAGAACAGTGCAGCAAGCAGGCAGATGTGCCAGTCAGCTCCCAAATATCTATCAGCTGCCGGTGAAGGGGGGGACAGTTTAAGCCTCTTTAAGGATCCCATTCACAGTGACTTACTAAAAGTGCTTATGCTAATCTTGTTATCGCTTCAGGCTTCTGGTAATGGAGGATAGGAAGCTGATGGGAGGTCATGGGCCACATATATAATTTTTCTCACACATTGCACAAGCACCAAGTAACTCCAAACTATTACATGCTAGCCCACTGCCTGCATTTCTCTTGCCTATCACTGAATAACTTCTCCATCCACACACACGCAGATGTCTGCATGGCTGTGGGGCTTTCATAACAAGCTCACACCAGGATTATGAATTGTTTGTGTTTCTGTGTACTAATCTTATTTATTGCTCAGAGTGATCTCATCTAAGTGTGCTTGTTAAGTTGAGATATCAAACCACGGTGTCACATTTAACATGAATTTTACGCTAATTGGGTGTATAAAGCATACAAGCTAACACACTTGGGGATACGGACAGAAAATAACAGTGCAGTGGCCCCACGGCAATTGTTTGATCAGTTGTCAGCCACTGCAGCTGATGGGACAGAGCCACTGCGGGTAAAATTGAGAATGTCAGGTAGCTCCTCATAAACATGGCTTTAAAGGTCTTTTGATCTGACAGTGACCACGTTTGATGACGTAGAAACCTGCAGGCTGATCACGTGTCTGCACAGCCAGTACAGTCAGAGATTTGAAATGTAGATGCGAAGGGGGAGGCTCTTTTGAAGGCAGTTCACCTTTAGTGACCGGGGGTGGATCAAGGCGGGGGACGTGACGAGGATCCTGAAATGAAGCATTAATCAAATAAAGGTCGATCTGTGATTGACGTCTGGTGGCTGAGGCTCAGGGGTGAGAGAGACGCTGGTGATGACTGCAGAGGGACAGAGACAGAACTGTACAACCTGCACACAATATGCACCAATCAGATAAAGTCAAAGAACATCTTCTGTACTAGAAAAACACAAGGTGGACCAAAGCTATTGAGCACTGAACACACAATAACAAGGTGAACATTATCTGAGCACAACCAGAGGGTGAATACTAAATCGGTGATCACGCCAGGCCATTGAGACTGCTGGATACAGACAAAGAGGAGAGCTACTGAGTCAGTCATTGACTGAGACTGAGCCACACTTAATTCTACACTGCAGTCTGTTTAAAGACAGAGGAACTGAGCTCTTTACCAAAATAAAACCCGACACACTCTCAGGCTTCAAAGCAGTCTCATTATAACGTGCCACGTGGCTGCAACTAGTCATTATTTTCAGTTTTGATTAATCTATTTATAATTAAATGTGCGAGTGGTAGAGGAAGTATTTCAAACCTTTGCTGGAGTAAAAGTATACATACAATAACCTAAAGAGTACTCCATTACATTAAAAAGTATAAATTAGGCAAAGTTACATAAGAATTGAAAGAAATATGCAACAATGCATAATAAGTAGAAGCGATCAGGGATTGGATTCCCTCCAATTGGTCACAAGATTAAATCTGAGGAGCTGCGACTTGATTAATGACGTGGGAAAGAAAGAAAATACAAAGTTTTGCTGCAGGAGTTTGTATTAGTTTCTGTTATGTTTGCTTTCTTTTGAAAAATATTAGATGAACTGTATGGAGGCCCTGAGGGTCAAAACACAGCATATTACAAAACATTTAAGAAAACACAACAACATTTTATCATTACATGAAACTGAGTTTGAAAGGTTGGGAGAGGAAATATAATTGAAAGGGGATATATTAACAAAAAGTCATTTCTATGGTGTAATTTTCAATATGCTTTCAAGGCATCACAACATTAAAATGTGCTCCATGAATCCCTGATAGCCTCCTTGCAGGTATTAGGACAAAGGGGGCAGCTACATTGCACCAAATTACATCAGAAGGGTCGTCTTATTGGAGCTGGATGAGATGGTGCGCTAAATAATGCTAACACATGCTAACACATGCTGATGCTGGCCCCGTGCATCATTACTTACTTGAGAGCAAAAAAATGAGCACTGTAGAGCTTCCTCTCAGGTGACCCAGCTCATGACTGTGATACCAAACAAGTTGGGTTGCTAAATTAAACATTAATGAAACAGAAAGTGATCATTTTTAATTTTTTTGATAAATATTCAACTGAAAAGCGCTAAGAAGAACCAGTTCCATATAGACAAAAAAGGCCAAACAGTGTGTTGGTATCTTAGGAACTGTAATTGTTACACCAACCCATTTTAACACTTAACCAAGATTTAAGTTCTGTCCAGTGAAAAAGGAAATGTTGTTCACATTTTTCCGTAATCTGAAATGTCATCATGTTTTATAAAATTTGGTTGTGTTTGAAATGCCATGGGAGAGAAAGAATATATTTAGGCCTAAAACAGTAACTGAAATGAAACCACCTGCCACCACCTAGACCCTACTTATTGTCATGGGTCAGAGGCCAAATTAGCTGAGAACTAAAGGTTTAATCTTTAACATTATTTTTTATATTATAAGCTTTTCATGTTTGTTTTAAAATAAAAAATCAGTAAATTTACAAGCACTGTGGCTGGTTAATAAATGTAGTGAAGTAAAAAATACTTTATTTTCCTCTGAAATAAAGATTCAAGCAACTAAAAGGCAGCATAAATTAAACTCAAAAATGTATAATTACCATTAAAGTAAAGCACTTGTAAAGGAAATATACTTGATCATTTTCTACCACCAAAAGCAGTTAATCATTTAACACCCCAAAATAAATATCAATGTTTTTCTCTATATCCCATCTTTAAATTGTTTGCATTGTTGATCAGTTCAAATCCAGAGATGTTCAATATATATTTACACAGCACAGAGAAAAGCAGGTAATCCTGACATTTGGGAAGCCAACATCGCCAGCTTGTTTGCATGACAAATGACCTAAATCCATTAATGACAAGATGGCAATTACAGTGTTTGTTGTGTATTATGTAAAAATCTGGAATGTTGATGTTTTTTTAAAACCTTTAGCAAAGGTGCAGTTAATTAAAGCTGTGCCGATGAAGCAGTTTTTGAGTTTGACAGACAGAGAGAGGATGAGAGAGGAGACAGGTGTACACAGATAGTGAGGCTGAAACTGAGGCAGAGAGAAGAGAGAGAAAAGCAGTCTATATATAGGTGGAGACAGAGACGGAGAGAGAAAAGAGAGATGATAAGGGGAGCAGAGGTGAAAAAGAGGGTGAGATGTAGAAAGAGCGGGGAACTGAGAGATGAATTACAGCCTGTACTGTTCTTTGGCCTGACACTTGGGCAAATAGAGACAGAAATAAAAAACCCAACTGTCTTGACATTTAAAGCATTCAAAGGCAGCCTTCAGATGTCTAACGAGTGTTGTACACGGCTTGAAAATGACAGGGTGGAGCGTTGTGATCCACGTCTGCAGCGGCAGTCCTGGTATTCAGGGGGTATCTCAGCCTTGCTCTCTCACTCTCTCTCTCACACACACACACACACACACACACACACACACAAACACACTCTCTCCTCTGTTACCTTGGCAACATATTTTCTGCATGGAAATAGCATCTCTTGCTGTGCCCATTGCTGAAAAAAAAAATTGCACTTCAAGAGATTTTAACGTGTCCAGAACAAATTTAAGTTAAAAGATGTGGCCTACAGACTGGATCGAATTGAGTTACGTTGCTCTGCATGCATCACCAGCAAATTGGCTCTGCTAGGAGTTAATCATAATAGTCTCTGAAACGCTTTTATTATATGTAACTGAGGATGTAGTAGAAGTGTATCTACGCATAAGTCTCTTACTTTAAGTCTGTATTTACAGAATGACATTTACTCACCTCTAATGAAGATTTAAGCCAAATAGACTGAATTAATGTTAGACATAGCTCATGCAGTTTAATGTTTATACTGGCGGTCGTTTGCCTCAGGATTTATTTACATCCTGCATTGCATGACTTTGTATTTCAGCTCTTGACAAGCAAAGCACAAGTCAGGGAGAGATCCCTGCAGAAGCGTTATTAAGAAATGTAAGATAAATAATAAACCACAGAGGGCTGAGGGTAGATCTGTAAGGATTTCCTGATTTAGTCTCCACTCACAGATGAAAGGGTTTAGCTCGGTATCTCTCTGCTGAGGCTGCCTTGGTATGCTTCAGCGTGATAAACCTTTGTTTGCTCGCCACCCGTGCAACAGAGAGGGAGACAAACTTAATGAAAGAAAATCCAGGCGTCGAGATTGTAGGCGAGATCACATTCGGTTGCAAATAAGCTAAGACTTGGTCTAAGAGGAAAAAAGCCCCCTAAAAAAAGAGGGAATAACATCCAGGTAAGCATGCAGCACTGAATTAAATATAGAAAAAAAAACCTACACAAGTGCCTTGACTCCCGGGAAAGAGAAGCCATAATGAAATAAGCATCTGAAAGAGAGCAGGTGTTGGAGGCTTGACAGACTTCGGCTGCATAACAAGTAGCACATTTACTCTCCCCTGCCTTTGTCAATCAAAACAACCAATCCTGTGAATAAATGCTGCCTTAGGAAAAAAAAAAAGGAAAAAAGACAGAGACCCCCAAGTGGAATCATGCCTGAATCAGCCTTTACATACTCTGACTCTCTCTAACACCCAGACAGGGTGGACTTACACATCACTCCAGTCAAAGTTGCTCTCAGGCAGAGGTGAAATGCACCTGGTTCTGAATTTCAAGCAGCAAGTCTGAAGCCTTTTGGAGCTTCAAAAAAGCCTAAGAGACATCAAGAATGCACTGGAGTTTAAGTCAATGCATTTCACAGACTCACATTTTAACACGGCTCCCTTTTGTTCTGGGACCGTTCTGTGTGACAGTCGGTGAAGAGAGGAGTTTTCAGAAAGAGTCTCTTCACTGCATATTTTAATCAACTTGAGGCAGCTTGCTGATGCTGTTGTATCTGTCTCCTGGAGAATCAGCACCATGGAGAGAGCACTGTCACCTGGGTAAAGTCATTAGAAGTTAGTGCCAGAAGGGGGCAGTAATAAGAGCTGATCTGGAGTCTGCAGCAGGGTGAGCAGGATCAGGCCAAAGAGCAGGATCTTAGCAGGACGCTGAGGTAGACAGTTGTGTTAATCCTGCTGGCTGAGCAGAAAAAGGAATGGACTTATGTGTAAACTTAAAAAACTGCAAGTGGAGACTTGAGAAGGCAGGAGGGACAATCCATTGAGCGGATACAGCTTTTAAAAAGTCATCCAAGTCAAATATGAAGGAGGACTGACATGGAGGTTCTCATTCCTGCTTTGAATTTCTTTACAAATGTTCTCAGGAAGTCTGGGCTGTGCATGGGAGTTGGCTATTAACTCAGATGGTGATTTTATTCAGCTAAATTCATTTTTAAGTGAAAAATGTAAAACATTTATTAGCTCTAGTCTCTGAACTTTAAATATTTTATTTAACGTCTCAGTATTACTAATAATTAATATGTAAATACACACACACACAAAAAACACATTTAAAAGGTTTTATTTGGATTGTGGGAAAACTCCAGTTCATATTGAACTGTTTTTGAATGTTCCTTAAACTAATAAATACTGACTGATTAAGAAACTGATTAATAGATTAATTGATCATTTAAAAAATCTGTTAGTTGTAGCCTGGAGTTTTGTGACATTGTTTTTCTACGTTCAATAGAAACGTATACATCAAAATTTTTTCTGATCATTTTTTACAGCGTATCATTTTTGAGTGCTTATGTTTTCCATATCTTTTGTGGCATTTGATGGATTACTGAACAGGCTTATGGGCCTTAGCATCTGTGTGATGAGAGTATCAATATTACTGTCTGGTGAGTCAAAAGGCCTTCTGAAAAACAAACAAACATGAAGAACAGAGACGGATCATGACATCCATCGCTGGGAGAAGAATTCGATCCATTACTCAAGTCAGGGCGGCACATACTGCATATAATTACTCAAATACAAGTGACAGGCCTGCATGGAAATTATACAAGCAAGTATTACCATGAAGAGAGAAGCACTGTGCAGAAATTGCTCCTGTCAGTATTATATTCTTATACTATTAGACCATTACTACTGACACATTAATGTTTCAGCTGTACCTAAATGTTGTCAGCTTATAGTAGAGCTACTTTAACTGTTTCATAATCAGAAAATATTAATTTAGAACGATGGAACATATTAAATAAAGTTATCATATGTATTTCACATAAAATGTTTGCCATCTGCGAAGTAAGTTAAGAGCAGTCATCAGCAGTCACATAAATGCATTTCACTCAAAAATAAAGTGAAGTTTAAGTTTAAAGTAATAACATGAAATACTCAAGTAGAGTACATGGATTTCATAATAGTGCTTAGGTATATGTGTCTAGTTACTTTTCACCACAGATTTTTTACAAATTGTGCATGTGTATGTATGTATACAGAGTAATACTATAAGGAAAGTGGTACTTTTGTTCTTACAAACAATAAGAATGGATGTTGTGGAAATGATCTGAAAGCATCTTACATTAACTTTCCTGTTTGGCAGCTTGTAGAGTTGTTACAGTATTGTGGAGTATTTTGAAATCCCAGAGGTTTGGTTTTCAGTCCTGTCTGAGATACAGATGCTCCTCTATCTATTCAGTTGATATAGAGATACTATATTGAGGTGGTTTACTGTAGTAGACGCAAAAGGTCAATCTTTGCTGGTGGAAAGCGGCAGCTAAGATGAGAAAGGTGCTGAATGTGAGATAAAAAGTAGTAAAAAGAGAAAGCAGCTCTGCCCCTGTCTGGACTATTTTTGGTTTAGTCTTGATGATAAAGGTGAGTCAGCCATCAAACCTCCACCTCAGCAACAAGTCAATGTTCTCAGGTTCTTCAACAAGAGTCAATGGAAGAAGGAAACATTTTTCCTATCTATTCATTATTCTATTAGCCAAAAGTATTTACACCCAGCATTGCTTTTCAAAACAGGCTACCTGCATTATAGCCAGAGAACACTGCATGCTAGTCAATGTCATACATGCTACACTGACTTCTTTTTGTATAAATACCATCAAGTTCTTTACACTGCAGTGAAATGGCAGGAAGATATGAAAAAACAGATACCAGCCAAACCTAGAACAGAATGTTCCTGTTCCTCAAGCAGGTTTTCAATATGTTAACAGCCGATCTTCACACATCACTGGTATGACATGTTTTGAAAGACTGTCATATGTGTTAAAAAAAACAAACTACATTGTGGTTTGAAAAATGGTTGTCAGTAATAATAAGATCAGTTTTGCAAATAAATGACTGTTTTCATTTTTGAATAATTTGGAAAATATTTTCTTCATCAGGAAAATATTTGTCATCTTTTTGAAATATTCAAAAACTGTGAAAACCCTCCTTTCAATCTTCCAAAGTCTGAGGGAACCAGAACCAAGATATTCACTTACGGCACAGAAGCAAATTCTTACATTTGTGAAATAAAACTAGGAAGCGGAGTTTTGACATTTTTGCTTCACAAATTATATAAATACTTACGAACTATAAAAAGATTTCCATATCAAGATAATACTTGTATTCATTAAATAGGGTTATATACACCAAAACGCTTGTATAGTCATTATAGATGGTGAATAATTAATAACAAAGAACAGGCCATAAACAGTATATCAGATGGAAATGGTCTAAGACAAATAAAAAACAGTAGTAACTCAAGATCCACTTAATAAAAGCTTTTGTATATTTCAACAGGGTTGGAATGACCCATTTTATTGTGGGCAGTTGAGATACATGGGTGTAAATATCAACAGAGGAAGTTAATGGTTGACGTCTGTACATTACATTCTAACAAAGAAAGTGATGGTCTCGCAGTCAATTCAATGTACGCTTTAGATACTTTAACTGAGACACACTCTGAGTAGGTTCAGATTACTCATTCATCTGTGTAAAGACAGTTCATAGAAAATATAAAGCAACTCATGACTAAAAGTTTAATTGGTTAACACTTTAAATCACACCTTTATCTATGTCTACGTAATTTCAGTACAGCCATACAATACAAGTATACAAGGTTATTTTGTGGTTAGAGAAAAATACAACCAAAGGTATGGAAATGCAAACATACAGCTCTTTTTAAACTCGTGAAACAGGTCACACAAGGCCGGGGGCCTTTTGTATCATAGGTACGATCTCATAATGCAGGAGGAAAAAAAAACAACAAAAAGAAAAAAAAACAGAACAAAAATCACAATTTTACTAAACATAGCCCGAGTCAAGTGTACAATATGCACACTTGAGGAAAATAAAAGCTATGTGAAAAAATAAAAATACTAATAGATTGCTGCTTCTCTCCTCACTCTGGTAAAAATAAGTCTCTGATGTTTGTCCGCGAGATCCATCTTCTGGCAGCCAAGTGCCACAGGAGAAACAAAGGGACCGTGTTAGGCGGGGCTTTAGGGAATAGTCAGTGTTTTCCTCATCCAATATGACAGCAGAAAAAAGGGGACGCAGTAAAACTAGATGAATTTCAGTGTTTTTAAAGTCTTTTTCTGTCAGATTTTTTTCATATAAATTGATAAGTCTCAAGTTTTTTTTTTTGTCTTTGAAAGAGGTTTCACCTGTGCCGCTAAGATGTTCTGTTCCCCCTTCCTCATCAGCGTGGCTTGACTCTGGAGGATGGGCTCTCATTGGTTATTTTTGGCTTTGGCGTGTGTGAGAATATGAGACTTTAGGTTGGTCGACTGCGCGAACTTCTTATTACAGCCGTCGAAGGGGCAGACGTAGGGTCGGTCTCCAGTGTGGATCCGCACGTGTGTGCGCAGGTTGAAGTCCAGAGAAAAACGCTTCCCGCAGCCTTCAAAGGTACACTGAATGAAACGAGAGCAACAGAGGAGTCAATCTTCATGTTGATCGTACAGTGTGTCATCCAACCCCTGGGCCTAACTGCCTGTTCATCAAAAGTCTTATCCAAATAGTGACAGTCTAATAAAGATTAAGCAACAGCGGGTCTGTCAAGCCTTAGATTCTCTACGTGTTAAAGTGCTGTGCATGAGACTGAAGTAAGAACTGAGAATTTTTAACCTTCCCAAAACCAGGCAAACACTGCTCTTGTGCAGAATTAACTTAACAGTATAGAGATCTGCTCTAACCTAAGCTGCTAACAGTAGCATGTCTTGTTAGCTAGCTTACCACCTACAGTGGTGACCAATTGTTTTTTCAAGGCAAAACAAGTTCAGCATGAACTGACTACATTAGTTTGGGGATACCGGCTTAAAGTAAAAAAAAAAAAAAAGAAAAAGCCCTCATTGCTGACAAGTACATCAAGTGTTCATTATTTCCCTACTGTGCGAAAGTTGTTCCTCAAGGCTATCATAGTTTAAGCTAATGTTAGCGACTCTGTCTTGCTTTTTGTTGGATTTGAGGAAGTGTGCACTACAGCAACTCTGGCTAATTATATCCAAAACAATGTCACATTTGCAAAATTGCACAGGATAGCAATTATCTATTTTTTTTTTTTGTAATGTTATAGTGAAATAACGAGCTTAATATTGCAAAAAATAAGACATAACAGCATCCAAATAGTATAGAGTTGGAACATTACTGCAGTCTGACCTTACATTTTCCCTCATCAGTCTACTACTAGGACTTAGTCAGCTCTATACTGCAATACAAAAAAAACCAATAATAATAACAATAAAATAAAATACATAAAAAACCTGGTTCTCTTATAATTTGTTGGTGAGGAAGCTGACTTTTTTGGGAGAGCAGCAGTCTCACTCCCTCAGGATGTTATCATGTATATGGTAAACACATACATTAACATTCTTTTACAGAGCTCTGTATAAAGTTACAAGCCAAACGGACAAATTGTTTTCCAAAATCTTATGGAGCTAATGTTAGCTTAATTAGATCGCTCCCTAGATACAGCTGTTACTGTTAACTCTGCTAGTGACAGCTGTTACTTTAGGCTGCAAAAATAGACAGCTGTGGGTCAGCAATGAAAAGCCTTCCTTTGTCTGCTTCTTGTGAAGTCAAAGAACCACTGTTTCCAAAAGTTCTACAAACACTGATGGTACATCAGCCATGTTCGTCAATGTAAACTGCATTTTTTTCAAGAACAGGAGCAGGTTTAAGATCATAGAAAGGCTTAAAATGTGTTTATGAGCTGGTCAATGAACTTTGATATATCCACCTTGGACAAATTTTACTTGCCTGCAATACTTGGTGGGTGATAAATTTCGAGCCCCATGAGCCATCAATTACCCACTATCCCATTCCCCTTAGCTTAAACTGGACTTTAAACTGTGAAGGGCTCATGCACCTAAAATGTAACAATAGTGTATCTTCCGGACCTGGAAGGGCTTCTCTCCTGTGTGAACAAGTTGGTGACGTTTGAGTTTGGAGCTCTCGACGAATGCCTTGCCGCACTCGGCACAGACGTGCACGCGGGGGCCGTGGGTGTGGAGATGCTTCCTCATGGCTGAGTTATCCCTGAACATCTTTGTGCAGCCCTGGGGACCAGAGAAAAGTGCAGCAGAGTTGGCAAACAGCACAGACAAGCAAATAATGTAAGGTTCTTTGCAGCAGGCTTTTAAACTCTCTGAAAGGATTTCTCTTTGCTTGTAGACAAATATAAATAAGTTTTCCTTAATCAGATTCATGTCTTGAAACTAAGAGGAGCTTCCACCTTTTCCCTTCAGTGTCAGCGTGCTGTTAACAGGCTAACTAACAGGTTGTGACTGAGCTAATTAAAGATTTTTTGTTAACACAACACAACAAATCATTTTAACTATTAATTTGTGCTAAACATGTAGAGTTCAGATGAGGTCTGATTTCTTGTAAGTATATAAAAATCTAGTGCTTTCTCCAAAATGAAGTAATCTTTCCCGTAAAAAAAAACCAAAAACATAAAAGTTTCATTATACAGAAAGAAAACATGTTATACTACTTAAACCTTTCAGAAAGTTCAAGCTCTTATTTCAGTAAAGAAGTGGCAAGTTTCCTTTTGGGATATTGTTAAACTCACTTTATGAGGACAGGCTATCGTCCGGGGAGCATCGTCCTCTTTGACTTTCCTGGGCTTCATCCTTTCAGACAAAAAAAAGGAACATGGATGGGAGTTCCACAAACAAAAACAGACACATGGCACGAATCCATCCCTTTACACAAGCACCCATGTCATCCACAAGTCTGGCTTAAATGTTGATTTTCTTCAGTTAATCAATAACCAGTATTGGTAAGAGCCAGAGTCTGCAAGAGCAGGAACATCCCCATCTGACATTTTACCCTGAGATCAAACACCAACTTAAAAGATTCTGTGTAGCTATTATTATGACATATATAATGTTGATATAATGCAATGAACATTTGCAGCTCTCTCTGTTTTCCACTTAGCTGACTGCACTTACAAGCTATTAGAGCTAGAACAGTTGGTTGTTTCCACTCTGACAACTTTAATAAATGTGTTTTTTTCCCCAAAAGGTACAAAAATTTAAGAGTTATAGTTCCTCAAGCACAAAAATATGCACAGTTTAAATAAATTAACAAGCAAAGAGCTTAAGTTTTAAAATGCTTTTCTCCTCGACAAATTGTGATTTTATAGCCATACATTAGAACAGGTTCACCAGTGTTGTCAAAATGAGTATTTTCTCAAGGAACCAGGTGTGTTTATATTTATCAACAAGACTTGCAGAGACTCCACACACTCACCTGGCAAACTCGGCCAGCTGTTTAGGGTCTGAGAGGTCGATCCCCGGGATGCCACCAGGGGGCAGCTTCTTTCCTGTCATGTACTCCGAGTAATCCGGAGGGGAGTTCTCCCCGACGATCTGCTCCTCCACCACCGACTCATGGTCAATGTCTTTATTGTCATCTAGGAACACATTACAGAGACTGAACCGATAACATACTGGTTTCTCCCTTGCAAAAACTCTGAGGGAGAGCAAAACTTCTGCGTCTTGACCATGAGCCACATTACTGCTGCATCACTAATTTGGACTTACATTAATAGCAACATGGCCTATTTACATATATTATTAATTTCCCACTGCTCATAATTTTGCAGGTTTTGACGGTGTGAGATTTTAGCAAATTAGTGCTAATGATACCTTGCTGCTTTAAGAATAAACGTGTAAGGGAAAAAAAAGGCAAAAGTTTGGCATGCCTGCTTCAGTCATAGATAATGAAGAAAAAATACTTAAAATAAAATTATAATTCTAACTAAATTTACTCAGAACACTGATTTTTGGCTTTATTTGTACCTGAAAATAGCTTTTTTAAGGTTTAAAAAAGATAAGAAGGGACTAAACAATAATTAGTAATAATAATAATACAGTCTCATTACAGTGAATGTATTAAGATGTAATAAGTACATATGCTAATTAGGACGAATGGAATAGAAAAAGTAAATCTGTTAAATCCTACTTTAAACCAACCAGCAGAGTGCACTAAAAAAAAAGCTTCAGGCAGCTGCTGTGTGTTTCAAAAACAATACAGGGCCGTCTGTAAGAAACATGTTATCCACAGTTTACTCATCGGCCATTAAATGTCATGAGCGACCTTAAATAATAGCTTTTGGTGGTATTATTAAACTCCTCTTTCCAGTTATAATAGAGGATTACCACCTGGTCAAAATCACACTGCAGGCAGTACTGTCACGCTGCACAGTGGCAGCAGCTAGACTGCTAGCCTGACGCAGACGCAAAGCTGTCTGCTGAACTAACACCTACAGTAACAGAAGCTAACTGCTAAACCACTCACTTGCTAAATAATAGTAACCTGAATAAAAATTTCACGCATATTAAGCTTTGACACGCTTTACAAGACCCCCTGGCGCTACACCCGTGACAGTTCAGCCCCTTACTTGCTACGTTTGAGCGGCCTGCAAATTTAGCAACCTAGCTGTACCTATCTCCCCCAAGCACCGCCGCCATCTCTGCCTAACCGCGACTATCGCCATTTTTTCGGGGCCGCCGCCATACTTACTAGTCTCGGGGAATATGGCGGCGCCCAGCAACACCTAAAACATGGCCTCCCTTCAAAACAAAAACATTTCACTATGATACAAGAGGGTTTTGCATCGAAAACTTGCATTATTCGTTGCTTTTCACAGCGTTGCAACGGACCACTCCAGGAACTAGTCTGGTGCAGCAGGACAACGCCCTGGCAATGAGGCCTCATGCAACGGCTAACAACGAATTGACAGACCAACGCGGCTAGCGTTAACGTTACTTACCCGATGCCCACATTGTAACAGAAAATTCTCCCTCCAGTGTCTTTATTTGCACCTGCTTCTGTTCCCATTTTCTTCCGCCAGCCTCTGCGCCGCTTAAATAGCTCTTTTTGCCTGCTTTCTTGCCCCCAGTGCCGCCTCCCCGTTTCACCCGACCTACTGAGCTCTTCCCGGCTACAGTCACCAAAGTCTGTTCAATGTACTCGTCCTCTACCCCCGGAGCCGGTACCGGGATGAGGATTTGGTCCTCGAACCCGCTGCCACCGTCCGTGTGTAGGTCTGAGTCATCCCCACCGACAACCTCCTCCCGGGTCTGGACCAGGATCACCTCCTGGTGGTGATGGATCGAGCTAGGGTCGTCCGTGACCAGCGGCTGGAGCGCGATCATGGGTTGCCCGTCGTCGTCGTCGTCGTCATCCCCGCCGACCACCGTTGTCTCGATAGTCTCCACCGGTATCGTTTCCACCTCTATCTCATGGAGCTCCACGATCTCGGCCGGCATCTCCGAGCCGTCTGTCTCAATGTACAGCGTATCTCCGGATGCCATATTGAAGTCCGCCAGCTTGCCTCTCTCATTCACGCCGTGTTGTGCTCCTATTTGGACCTCACAAACACACTCACACACCCCCTGCTCTGCTCCTGCCGCTCTGTTCTCCCTCTTCTTCGATAACAACTCTCTTCACTCCGTCCCACGCCAATTCTCGTTGCCACTATGCTCTCCAACGGCGAAACGTCGCGAGACTTGGGTGAACTCAGATACAGCAGTGCTACTGGTGGTAGTGTTGACGCCAAGGGGGTTCCCTAACTTTGTTTATATTATGTTTAGCTATACTCGTCAAAACAGCACTCATCTGAAGATAAATGTTGGCTACATATAATTTAACATATGAATAAAATAATAATTGTTAATAAAGTGACCATTCGATCCAAGTGTTTTACTTTAAAATGTCAAAAATAGCAAATGTCCATCACAAGTGACCAGATCCTGATATTATTTAGCACAAGTGACCTATGCTGATTAACAGCCCGAAAACCATAGCAGACCTATTTTGACTCAAATGGGACTCAAATGGAAAAACAAGCTCCTCGTATCCAGCAAACTTTAGTCATTTTATAAATTTAATTTTAAATTTTGTGGACCTTTATTGATTTATTAACAATGTTTTAATAAGTCAGCCTTAAGCTTTTTTTTTAGTCTTTTAAATACCCCAGGACAAGTGCACATCTGCAGGTTTTTTAAAGAAAGAAAAGGGTTCTTAAAGACTTTTGCTTTAATTGTCTACTCTGTGACCTCAATAATGCAGTATGGAGATAAATCAATTCTGGCCTTGAATCAGCTTAAGTCTATTAATAGATCTATCTAGGTCTAAATATAGCTACACCAGCAGTAGACATATATGGGTGGCCAATTAAATAAAAAAAAAAACCTGCCACTGCACTACTGTTTGAGTTCAAGCTCCTCAGGAACCTGTGTAACTGAAAATGTAGCCTGCAGTGTTTATTCAACCTGCCAAATACTCTGTGCACATAGGAAGCTAAGGATATTATCACCTAACCTGTTTTTGTTAAGACAAATTAGAGCTAGTTTTCATTTCCTGCTTTCATATCAAAGCCAGTTGCATAGTTAAAGGTTATATTAGTTAAAGTTATATTTTTACCACAAAAAGAACACACACACACACACACACACACACACAGACATCTGTAGTTGGATGTATGAAGTGATGCTATATGATGCTATAATGAATTTACAAGAAATTTTACACTTGCAGATTATTATAGCAAACAATGTAATTAATACTGTGTAATAAACTAATGTATAATTAATGTAAAACATTGATTGATAATTTGGATTCTCTTTTCAATCTACTCATCGGATATTTTTGGAGGACACTTAACAGCATCCAACACTGTGTGCAACATTTGAACAACACAATAAGGTTGCACAGAAGCAGCTCAGATGTTTCACACTCTGCTGCTGCGCTCCTCCAGCTGACATTAATGGCACTGATTCAATAAGCACATGTTTTTATGATGGGATAAAAAAAAATATACTGAAAAGAAAAATTGCAGACAGATAAAATCATTTGATAGGCATCCAAATAGCACCCAAACAAACACACAAGGAAAGAGACCACCTCATTTACCCAAGACATCGTTCACAGTTTTATTTCAATTCATCTTTAAACGTAGTGCGTTTCTTTTGTTGTTGTCAAACCAGGAAGCACTTTGTCATAAAAGGAGAGAATAAAATGAACAATACTTCACCATATCCTTGCAGCCAATAACAGTTTATTAACAACATGATCACAAATACTCTGGTGTATTATTTAAATTTTTTTTTTTTTTTTTTTGCTTTTTTGTTTATAAGATTGCAATATCCAAAGAAGTTTATTCCACCCTCAGTTTCAGGTCAGAGCCTGTTTTTTCTTCCGTCATGGTACCACAAATAGTTGTGTTGGCGAAAAGGATTTAAAAAAAAAAAAAACCCTTAAAAAATGTTCGAGGTTAGATGGTGAAAAAACATTTCTTAGATGTGCTTACAACTGCATCTTTAACATAAACAAATGAAAACAACCAATATAAAAAAGACTGACATAAAACAATGTGCAATAATAATGATCAATACTATCATTGCTATCATATTCTCGTTATCATTTCCTTATTGTTTCCTTTGCACTTACCATGCTGCTACTCTTTTTAAAATTACATTAACAATCGTAAAAATGACAATAATGAATATGATAGTAATAGAAAAGTTTGAAACAAACTTGTGAAAAAAGTCAAACAAATAATGTCATAAGTATTTTATCCATTTTCCTTTAGGCCTTTGACAGAGGGGCAAACTGGGCTAACAAACAGACAGAAAATGTTAAGAAATCAGAGTAATCAGTGCGAGAGAGCGCCCGTTTACGTCCATCTCTCCGGACAAACAAACCAAATGTTACACAGGCATGTCTGAGATGTTAGAGCAACGTTGCTGCGTTGCTTCAACACCACAGCTGAACAGGATGAGTAGATGTCACAGTTTGGGCCTCTGTGCCTGACTCCTCCTTCTCCTTCCTCCTCTTCCTCCTCAGGGCCGCAGCAGCTGCTGCAGGGGCAATGCTTCAAAAAGGTGGTTCATGTCAGGGAGCGGCTCTGGAAGATTATGTCGTGCTAATTCGACTGAGTTCATGTCTAATGGCTGCAGGCAGAGAAGAGAAAACAGGAATGGAGTTAGATTGATAATATATCCTCATATCATGATATCTTGCCTCTTTTGTCTGTGATATATCCCTGAGGACAAGTTTGTGTTAAGTCATCACAAGCAGTAATATAGACCAGGTAAAGAATAGTTTTATAATGTCTTCTGTAGCTTTGGAGGGAGCTTTCCAAAGTTTTATCAAATCAAGCCCAATTATGTTCTGGTGATATCATCAGGTTTATCATCAGGTTTATCTCAATTTGTGCCTGAGACCTGAAAATGTAATACAAAGCCTGTGAAGGATTCATTGTTTTCAAAGCTTGATCTTCTAAAGGCACTAAAGAGACAGGTGTCTTGACCTCTGCTGTTTAAGCTGTTACAATTTATTTTAATATCTCTGCTAAAGCAACTATAGTGTAGTATCAGTCAAGCATGAAGATTATTTTGTATTGTAAAAATCTAATCAAGCCATAGCATTTGCAATAAAATTTCTAAATATGGCATTTATAGAGAACTGTTTTATATATATATATATATATATATATATATATATATATACACAAATAGCATATAATATAGCATTTATATATTTATTTAAAATATATGAATTTAAAGTCACCATCAATGTAAAATAATATTTATAAAATTATAATAATATCTTACTTTAATAGATTTTTCATCATATTGGATTTATATGTGTTTAATGTACTTGTTTTTATAGTCTATACTGCATAAAATTATATTTAATTACCTAGATTGTTTTGTGAAGTAAAATCATTTTTATGATAATAGTGTATGAAGACCTAAACAAATATCTTACTTTTTATATATTGTATTTTTTTCAAGGTAATGAAATAATATTTATTGCAGAAGATGACATTCTTCATAAGTTTTTAAGCCTCCATAACCACATTCATTTGTTCTTTTTTCAGCTTATTTAGTCATTTTATATACTTTGATATATATTATATTTTATTTTTTTACAATGTGATGCATAAAGCATGACCAACTTAATATAAATTCTAATAATGTGAATTTTTTATCACATGCTTAAATAATTAAGCAGTAATAATGATATTGATTTCATTTACATTATATTGGTTCTTATTTGTGTGAGCTGATACCTTATCTTTCCATGTTTCAAAAATGCTGCTTCCATATGTATTGAAGGCTTTGATGCATCTAAGGTTATTGTTCAGGTTTCTGGGACTCTAGTGCAACCTAGTGGTCAAAGCTGTACATAACAACCTAACTAAGGCTCCCACTGGTTAGATTTCCAATTAAATATTCATCAGCATTAATTTGGAGAGAGAGGGAGTTCCTAAATGCTGATTGATTTCCCCTCTCTAGTGTTTAAAGGGCAAATTAAACATACCATCAATGATTTCTTCCTTCACTTTGTGCAATTCGCGAAACACCTCTTCCAAGATTTCCTAGATGCAAATAAAAAATAAAATAAAAGAGATGACATTAATGTTTAAGATAAATCACACCTTTCTTATTTACTGAGGAAATCTTTTTTATGCTTTAAGCAAATGTAGAGAATGAAAAAGCAGAATCCATACTGTCTGCTGGAAAACAAAAGAGTCAACACAAGGGCTGATCCATATTTTGGATGGTGGTCAGTGTTAAATGTGTTATTTTTACCTGTTTCATTCTATCCAGGTCTAATGAGTCTGTGTCACTGCCACCCCCTGCGGGCCGTACCCTGCACAATAAAGAAACAATTCTCTCTTAGATTCAGTCCTGTTGTTTTGCTTCACAGACACATATCCAGTGAGCGGTGCTGCTTCCAGCTCTCACCTGGAAACCATTGACCTGTCGGCAGAGTTGGCTCTGTCCCACGGCTTCTTTGCACCATCTAGACGACAGGAACAACAGAACAACCAGCAGGGGTTTACTGACATTTCCACACAGTATTCTCACACAGCCAGATACACAGACAGACAAAAGGAGAAACACATAGACAGATACTCTGTGTGAAGTCACCATGATCACAACCTTCACAGTTTCCACCAAAACTGTCATTACCACCACTGTCCCCTCAGGAGCTGCTCTAGTTTTTGCTTTACTTTCTGACATAACTTATCCACAATTGATTTCCTGCATTTCTTAGAGCTCCCCTTAACATTTATGTTGCACCTATGCAGTGATGGAGAAAACACCTAGATTCTGTACTCGCCTGACTTAAGTAAGAGTACAAAAGTACAGTTAAACTAGAAAAATGAACTCAAAAAGTAATGGTACTCATTAAGCAGGAAAATCACCTGTAAGTGAAGTATTCTCACGTTACACTATGATGGATGACTGATAAGTTTGTGGGTAGAGGGAGATGAGTCATAAAGCTCTATTTACATGCACATTTGAGTGATTATTCAGGAAGTTTGAAGTTAATGACTTTTGGGGTGCATCTGTTTTCAATGATGTGTTTTTTTCTCTGTATGTTTTCTTTTGCCTTCACGCTTTGAGTCAACCAGGCTTTCACAAGAGTAATTCTAGATTCTTTTTAAGAAAACCTTAATTATATGGTGAGTGCTAAGTGTATGATCTTAGACATAAATTCAGTCCATGTCTGCTGTTGGTCTGTATGCTTATCTTTTAACAAAACCGACCTCTCTGAGACGATGGAAGAAGCTCAAATCACAGAAAACACACAAATCACTTTGTCAGGGTGTTGACTGAGCTCAGTTTTCCTCACCTGTGGCATTCTGTCCACTCCGGGTGCTGGGTGACGGAGAATTTGGGTCATCCTAAAGGAAAACACAAGAATAAATAAGCACCATCACCATCACTTTTTATCATACTCATCATTGACACTGCTGTTTAAAGCAAGATATTTTACCTTTATGAATTCCTCATTAGTATAAGAACATTACTTTTTGTTTTTAATCAGTTTGCCTCTATGTTTTCATCACTATGTAAATAAGAAAAAGATCAATATAATGCTCATCTAAGTACAGCGAAAACGGTCATGATCTTTCCCTCTGTCATCAACCTCATTATCATTATAAATCACAGACACCAGCCTCATGAAATGCAAACCATCACTGTTTTCCATTTACTCACACTTTGGCTGTCGTCAGGCTTCTCTGAAGCTGCTTTCCTTCTGGGGGGGAAGAAGCCTTAAGTTAGAACCCAGCCTTTCATCAACATCCATGAAAGTCGATATTTTTAATAAATGTCATAATAATACTAATGAATCCTGAACCACAAATTGATTTAATGTTTTAATGATCAATTATGTCTAATTGTGGCTTCAGGGTTATCGATGCTAAAATGATTTTGCTGTTTTCTTCACTCAGTGCTCTGACCTTCGCGCCAACAGAGCGTTCATCTCCTCCATCAGTCCTCCACTCCCTCCACTTGTTCGGTTGGCATCGTTTTTGGCGCTGGAGGAGCTGTCATCAGGCTGGGGGGTGGTGGGGGGGGTTGAAGTCCAAAGTTACTTGAAACTCTCTGATATGTACAAATAGTAAACTTATCAAGTATGTAAGTCATGTTTGGGGGAGATAATCCGGTTATATCCTGCCTGACTTGAGAAGGATTCGTCAAAACATCAAAGCCACAAAGATAAACTGGTGTCTCACTCTTTGAACGCGGCGCAGTTTGGCTCCAGCGATCATCGCCGCGAGACCCGTCTGAGCCGGCTGCTCATCCCCGTGACTTCCTCCACCAATGGGAAGTGGAGGTGGGAGAGGAGGCTGAGGTGCCCCTGCTGAAGGTGGTGGAGGTCCCGGCGGAGGTGGAGGAGGAGGAGGACCCACCATGTTCATTGGGGGAGGTACTATTGGTGGGGCCACGGAGAGCACAGCAGGGTGGCCTTGGAAAGGAGAACCTGGAGGAAAAGATGGAGAAAACTCAGTCCATATCTGTGTGCATGCACCTGCACTTATATCTGTGTGAGATGCTCTCAGATCATGAATGATGATTTAAAACATAATGATACACAAACTGCAGCTGACTTGTGCACTCATATGTTGCTACCTGAGTTGGACGACCGTCGCTCCCGCTCCATGTGCGCCTGCATCTGCTGCTGCTGCTCCATCATCTGCCTGTGAGGACAGGAGGAAAACACCTCCGGTCACTTAGTATCACAAATATTGTGTCTCATACGTGATTATGGCTCTTTATTATTCTACATGATAGGTGTTGCATTGTTGCTGTTCCATAGCAACTGCATTGTTGCTGTTCCATAGCAACAATGCAGCCAACCATCTTGCAGCAGCTTTAATAGCTGCAGCAGGAAAAGTGAAAAGTAATCCAAAAAGGACTCAAAGATAATAAATACTTTAGGATCTATTGTGCACAAGCCATGACCAAACATAACACAAAACTGAATTATTTTCAGCTTATTAAGTTGATATGAATAACGTGTTAGTAAATAGATTTCATATCATAGTTTTCTATTCATAAAATGAGCAAACACTGAGCATAAATGCTGTTCATTTGGACTCATGCTTATGTCTAAATGATGACTGTAAGACCAGTATTCACATTTCTTTTCGCACAGGTTTAGACTTCAACTTTAAGAAAACATCCGGCTCATTGATGGATAAATGTCAACTACGTTCGGGCAGAAAGAAGCTAACTTTCTTGGTTTGTTTTTTTTTGTTGCTGGGCAGGTAGAGAGCAGTGGGTTTATTAGAGATAAAAAGCTGAAACTGCTGCTGTAAACCAGGTTCACAAAAAAGTGAGACAGAACGAAAAGATTGCAGCTGTAGGCCGTAAACCCAAAGCAGACGGATGCTGAAATGCTGTAGAAGGAAAAGGAACTGCAGACACAGTTAATTATTCTCTGAAAACCCTCTTCACCCTGACTGAAACAAAATAAGACTGCTGCTAGCTGCAAAGTCAAAGCAATGAAGCTTAAAGATGCTTAAACTCTCCATATCACTGAGGTCATAATTGGGTAATAATTTTGTATGGGTTAGGCTTGTGGAGCCTCTAACATTACAAGTAACCTTTGACCTTTATAAATATATAAATATTGATTGATATGGCTCTAAATTAATGTTATTGTTTTATTTAGCACTGAATGAAACTTATAGTACTGTATGTTCTGCAGGAACTTTCTGTAACGTATTGCCCAAAATGGGTCTATGTTTAAAAAAGACTAACACTAAGAAGGCGTGGTAAGTGAAGACAATTATGTAGTTTCCTTCTCCAGCTGTGAGACATTGTTAAGTTAAATGAAATGAAATAAATAAACTGCAAGGTATATTTCAATACACCTCTTTTAATTCTTAAGAAAAAAATTACCAAAAAATTACATAAGAAAATAATGTCATCTTTTGAAATCTCTTTGTCTCAGAGTCTACTGTACTTGTGCTTTTTAAGAACAAATTTAGCCTCCTTGACTCTCTTTTTTTGTCCAAAATTGCAGCCGGATGATTTTCTCTGTTGCTGTCATCAGCTGAAGGCAGCTTTGATTTGTGTAGCTTGTAAACTGTACCTGACTTGAAGACATCTGCTAGGCTGCACATTTCAAAAAAACTTTTTTGGCACTGCTGCACAGTTTCTCCCTTGTACTGTTACAGCACAAAGTAAAAGTTTTTTCTCCTCATCTGTCCAAAACTGTATCTCAACTATCTCCTCTTCATCTCCCTCCATCTCCGCTCTCCACCTTGCAACCACCCCCCTCTCGTCTCTCCTCACATCTCTGTCTTTGATGTAAGAAGCATATGTATGTCACGACTCAGGAGAGAGAAAGAGAGAGAAAAGAGACAGTTCATAGAGAGGAAGTGGAATTTTCCAGCTGTGTGTTGGAGAGGAGAAGTGCTGAGGCAGCAAACCTCCCTGATGTGACAGCAGCACACGCAGCAGGAGCAGAGCTGCTGAGCAATACCGCCATGCCACCACTGGAGAGAGCTAAGTCAAACTAATTTGTGTCCTCTGACACACACTCACACCCACACACACACCCAAAAAACCACACACATAAGCACACAATCTCCCTTTACAATCACAGCACTAATCCTTTGTGCGAGAGGTACAGTTTAGCAGACATGGGATCAGAGACAGCCGTGACTCCCTTCATATTTGTTCTCTTAAGCCCCGGCATTTGGCATTTGGATGAACCAATGGGCTGAGCTGAAATAGGTTTAAAAACAGCAACAAAGACCCAGTTGTGACTGAGTGTGTCTCTGAAGGAGAGAGAGGGAATAGTAGCCACAGTTTAAGAAATGCAGGCCATTAAGTTAAGCCATGAAAACTGCCTCAAAGCACCATTTGAATACTAAACTTCCTTTATGATTCAGGAAAGGGGGCATCTTGTGTTTTAGTCTTTTCTAAAGCTTACTCTCCTTATCTGCAGTTGCCCACGGGAGTCGTTCCTGTGAGGGAGACAGAGGGTATTAAGAGGAGGAGAGGGATGAAAGAGAATAGAAATAAAAGCCACTGAGGGCAGCTGTCTGCTTATCTCAGTTGGTACAGTTCAAATTCTGTGTGTGTGTGTGTGACAGGTTGTCTGACACATGGGGCCGCTCTCACTACCATAATCCTGACCACCATACTTGTTTGGACTCAGGTCACATCAAGTTCACTTACTAAAATATAAAAAGTATCCCCGGCAAACATTTCAGAGGCAGGCATTAATCTGACATCTCTGGTGCGACGATCTACATATAGATGACAATCTTTTGACTTTTTTTTCCCGAAATCCAGTCTTTGGAGTTTCATTGAAAGTGTGTTCCTGTGATTCAGCTGCATTGCTTGTCTCTAGGATCCCTCTACTATTAAAGGGAGCAATGTGAAAAATGTTAGGGTGCAGCAGAGTGACCCCTCACTGCTTCTTACTCTTTGTTGTAGCTCTCTTTGGCTCTGACTATTAGGTGCCTTTAGCTTGATAGCTCCGTTAGTCCTGCAGTCCCATTAGCCGATCAGTCTTCGTAGAACGGGACTCTGGAGACGTGTTTGTGACAAACCAGAATGGTTTTGGGGAGTTTTCTTTTGTTCTGTCTCTCCTGAGTTTGTGTGTTTTGCAATGAGTTAACAAGGCAATTATTGGACATAATGTCACAGCTACTCTGTCTTCACATTCTGTTGATATTTGGTAACTTTTCAAACATAAATTCGGGTCTAATGTTGAAAATTAAGTCTCCACCTAATTTTGAGTGATGGGATTTGACATGAAAAGATGAAACTGCAACTGAAAAGTTTTAGTTATTTTACTTTAGTAACTTTCTTTATGTCTGTTTTTGCCTTTCACTTGTTTAAAATGGGCGTGTCTTTATTTAGTTCAGTCCAAAATCAAATTAAATTAATCAAATCAAACTCACACTGTGATTGATCATTAAATTACAACTTGAATAGTATCTTTCTACAAACTTTGTTGAATTTGGTTTGTTCGGCTAATATTTAGAGATCCTCCTCCAGTTATGCCTTTACCACAAATCCTATTGCTCTTTTCAGCTCATTGATTAGGTTTTACTGCATGTTCCTTCATTGTTTTAGGTTCATTCTTATCACTCTTGGTCATTTTTAGTGCCATGTAGCTCTTTTAAGCAAATAAGGTCTTAAAACCATCTGCAGGCCTACCTTGCCTGTCTATCATCACATTACAAACACAAAAAGCTGGCAAGCAGTGGGTGAACTTAGCGAGCATTTAGCAAAAGAGTACGACATATCCCCCAGGAGTTGGTGGAGAGCAAAAGGAGATTGAATACTCAATGTCAGGTAGACAGAAACACAACTAAAATTAAACGCTAATGTTGCCAATAACCGATGCTTGGTTTCCTGGTGCTGTAACATCTACAATCATGTTTGACCAGTTTACTGTGGAGTCTTCTTTACCTCGCTCTCTGAGCTTCTATCTCATCTGAAGTTGGTCCATTCTGGACTTGGCGCTGGACAGCTGGACCTAAAGATGCAAATGAAAGCAGAAAGGAGAGAGGAAGAGTCACAGATTAAGTGAAGTTGATTTTAATAATCCGTTATGAGCAGCATAATGTTAATTGAAATTAGTCCCAGTCAAGCTAATTAACTACCAAATGATGGGGAATCAAACAGCAGCTGATCATTAATGTCCTCTTTATTCCGTAATAACTCATGTGAAATGAACAGCATGTTAATCCCTCACTGAAGGTAAATTAATATGAACTGATTTATTCTCTTGCACAGTTGAAGGCGATCAGAACATAACACAGAGTGTGTGAGAACATAAGACAGAGCTGCTTGGCCCTGCTGTCACACCGCTAATGTGTTTACTCTTGTTACCCACAATGCTCTGTTAGGGATACATGATGCTCCATTTGATTCTTTAATACTGTCTGAGAACAATATCCCCATCCCAGACACACACTCACCCCCACACACACACACACACACACATACACACAAAAGTCAACCAGAAACCCACGTGACTGATTCTGTCATGAACTGCATCTTTTTTAGAACATAAAAACAATGGAGTGGATGAGCGAGTGGTGGAAGTTAACTAAGTGCATTTAGAAAAGTGGTGAAGTGCAACTTCAAGGTACTTATTACATAACTTGAGGATCTCCATTTCATGCTACTTTATACTTCTATTCCACCATTTCTCTGATGCAAATCCTGTACTTTTACTCCACCACATTTATCTCATTTATCTGGCAGCTTTAGTAACAAGTTAACTCTCAGATAACATTGTTTTATAAAGCTTTCTGTTCAGACAAGAGAAACCCAACTTCCAACTTCCAACAATTTGAACTTTTTCTTTGCTTGTTTGTTTTGTTTTTTATTTCCCCCTTTGGACAATTCTATGTTTTCTATCTATCTATTTTTTGATGACTCTATAAAAGCTCAAAGATGGATTTTTCCTCCTCATTCCATCAAAATCAGTTTGGAAAGCTTTGTGTTTAAATAAGTCAGTTTTCTGATGTTAAGAAATCACAGGGGAGGAGGATCAATAGCAAAGATCTGTGATAGTCTCTGATATCTTTCCCTCTTGTTTATGATGTGATTTCAGCTACAAGGCACTTTCACTGTAATCCAATTACCACCATGAGTGAGATCTGCAGATGGAGAACCAGATAAGGACTGTGATTAATTGAAGACATGATAAGACGAGTACAAGAGGACGTCAACTTAGTGATTACAAACAAATCAGAGTAAATTATCAGTTTTCATTGAAACTTCTCTCATCACTGAACTCCTCTGGGACAATAACTATCTTCACTGTTCCTCCTGAGAACAATGTCGGAGAAGTTCAGAGTTTATACTCATGTTTGTTTTTTTAAACTGAGAAATGGGATGAGGTCTTTTTAAAGTTATAGAAATAATAAAAAAAATCTTGCAGTGTAAAGACTTTTATTCTGTGATTTAATTGTTTTATTAGAATTAAACGTTAATGGAGTGTTGTCATCAGTATGTACAAAACAAAAACTCTGTTGTGCTTCATTTGACTCATTTCCACAGACCCTGTCCCCCTCTGTCTAATGAAAGGTGCCCCTTACATAATGGTTGTACGGCTCTACACAGTCAGGCCCTTTTCAGGGTCAATGCTCAGTGACGATACTCCTCACTGCTCACATCTCTAATGGAAGTGACTCTCTGGCGTGCTGATGGTGATTATGGCTGCCATTGATCAAGTAACAGAAACCTAAAAATAACACAGGACGACAAACGAAATGACTCATGCCTACTATCAGATACCTTATCCCAAACACACTCTGTGTCTCTTAAACACAAAGGGCTATAGATACTGTAGTGATTAATTAGAGCCATTTAAGAAACGTTTTCCTTACAAGAACTATCTATCTTCTTTTAACAGTTTTTTAAAGTTAGTCTTTTTTCTCTCATATTCACTACAATGAAGATTATGAAGCACATAGAATTCCTTAAAATTAGTAAGATACTTTCTCTATACAGTCTTCCTATCTGGTTGCCTGGTAACCTCACTGTGATGACACACCTGATACCCAGATAAAGAGATGTTTCTGTGTGTCTACAATCAATACATCCTGCCCGATCAGTGCTGGGCGTGTGTGTAGGTCTGGGTCTTAACCCTTCTGTTAACCCAACCAAGTACTTTCTCAGGCTGCATATTTGCACATGCAGTATGCATCAGCCAGTGGCACACACAACTCCACAACTTGTCATTTTTCCACTCTCATTTTTGTGACACAGTATGTGACATTTTTTTCACCTCTGGAGAGATGCTAGGCTAGCTGTTTTCCCTTGGTTCCAGACTTTTACTAAGCTAAGCCAAACTAACAGTCTCCTGACTGTAACTTCATATTCAATGTGCAGACATGAGAGTGATATTGATTCTTAACTCTCACTGAAGCAAAGTTCTTTCTTCTCTTGTTGCTCAATTACTTTAAAAAGGGCCAAATTTTGCTGATATTCTAGTTATCTTCAAATATTTACTTTTGCCAGATAAAAGTAACTAAGGAGTTGGATTTGGATTATCCGGGGTAAGAAAAGTGACTTTGGCCTCCACTCTGAAATTATAATACCAGCTAATGGCACCACACAGTTGTAGGAATGGAAAGCATGACCTTTAAACACACACAAACAAAACTGAAACTACTATTGTCATGCAGAAGTTCAGACAGAGACACACACACACACAGAGCTTCACTACCTACATGACATGCTGAAGAAGAGGAAGCGGCTGTAGCAGACACAGAGGCACTGACAGACCCACTCCCTGCCGACCATCTCTCACCTTCGGCCCCTCTTCCTCCCCCTCCATCACCTCCCTCTCTATCTCTCTGTCTCTCTCCACCTCCTCCTCCTCCTCACCTGCGTGCCTCTCTCCCCTCCTCCATGCAGCCGCAGTATCATCTGTCATCTTCTTGTAACAAACACCTCCAGGCAGCAGCAGCAGTGCAGCGAGCATCTCTGGTTAATGTTTCAAAAGGTCGAGTTTGTCTGTAGGCTGAGCAGCCTGATGCCACTCAAACGCACAAATAAGCCGGCTGATCCACACGAATCTGTGGTTCAGAACGAGCCCAGTGCATACAGGCTGTCCAACAAGCTTTCATAACGAAACGTCAAGAAAATCCAAAGCATGTCAGGCACTTTTAACTGCATCAAATAGAGAATAGCTGCTTAAGATGCGATTTAAGATAATCTTATTCTCAGTAGATCTAATGATGTGAGATTTTTGTCAACTACTTTTTCCAAGTTGAAGAAGAAACTTTCTGAAGTGCTCAGAAAATGAAAATGTTAAGATACGCATTTTCATGACAACTGGGCAAACTTTTACTGTATAAGAGGATTATGTGATACAACTGAAAGCTCCAAAAGAGCAACTAAATAGACCTTTTGGTGACAACAAAGTCAAGTACATTTTCCCAATATGAAGATACCATCAAACTATGACTCTCAATCTGTAAAAAGTGTGTAAGTTAAAAATCCTTTGCTCTGTTAACAGTGCAAAAAAAAAACTGTATATGCCCCTCATAAACTGCTTATGCACATTTATTACTTAAAAGTGGCTGTCTAACCTCATTAACAGCCTTCTCATATTCTAGTGGAATGATGTGAAACAAAAAATGGAGAGAAATTTTGCAACTTTGAGAAGCTGTTATTGGAAACTTTTTGGTACATTTAATCAACCCTTCCAAAAGGGTCTTTCTGAAAAACAGGCGTGGGAATGAAGACCACTATTTGTGCCAAAAACTGCAGTATTTGCTCTGTTCTCCACTGTGAGAACAATACAGAGGATGAAAGGTTAGGCTTTGACCCTTTAACCACTAGAGGGGGCAGGTACACCTGGAGATCATGAGGGAGAGACTCACTTTCTGATCTTCTCTTTATTTAGTGTGAATGAGTCCTATAAAATCTCTTTGAGCAGATAGTTGTGATGCTATCAGAACATTTGCCATGTAGACAAAAAGAAACATTAATTGCCCATTTCTCCCTCACACTTACACACACACGCACACACACACATACACAGACACAGACACATGAACATGAAAGCAGCTATTCATATGGTTTCTGCGGTGTGTGTGATAGCGTTGGTAGATTGTATCTCTTTGTGTCTTTGCAGTCACTATTGTATTGTGGGAAGCTGGTAACATTAAGGCTATCAATCTTACTATCGAGTGTGTTTGTGTGTGTGTGTGTGTATCCTTCTCTCGTGTATTTGTACACTTGTGTTTGGCTGCTGTCACTCGAGCCTCTTTGTTCCCTGTCCCGTGTTATTAGGCAGATGAAAAGATCTGCTCTCTAGCACGGGACCCGGGGGAGATCTTCTCAATGACTCATTCTAATTAAGAGGCTGAAAGGGACTGCAGGGGGAGACACACTGCTGCTGCTGCACAAGTAATGACTGGCAAGCTGTGATGCTCACTCTGTCTCTCAGCCTCTCACGCTATCACTCCCCAATTTATAATTGTCTGTCTTTCTCCTCTGTATGTATACACACAGTCTTGGACACACAGCACTCAAGAGGATGCTAGTATTGCACACGTATATTCACCACTGCAGGACATCTTTAGACCAAGCTGCTATTTACTAAATTTTGATAGCCTTACATGGGATTGGGTTACATGCATCTAATCCACTTTAATTTCACTTTTATGCTGAACTTTGTATTGGAAAGGCTTTATGTTACATTGAGGATAGAATATGTATTCAGTTATCAAGTGCTGAGGTTGCTGTGTCATGATTAATTTTCCAAAGTGCCCAGTAGAGGGGACTACATGCCAATATGAAGCTGCTCTCGCTGTAATATTGAAGACTTATTGCTTTACTTAAGGCTGAAAGCAGGAACACTGGAACACCATAAAGACTCTGCATGCCAGTGATTCACCTACACAGGTGTTTTCAATTATGTTGTCTATGTAGACTCATCGTAGAGGAAATTTAAAGACTGTGCTTGATTGGTATCTTCCAACCCTCCTGTTTTTTTTGTTGCATCTGTTTGGGTGGAAAAAGGGACAAACTTAGCATTCTTATTAGTTTGTGAAGTTTGATGTGATTCCAGCATATTTTCGCCCACCTTTAACCAAACCAGATGTCTGATCACACAGAGAAAACAAGTGAAAACACCTGTGTGGGTGCGTAAAGTCAGAGAAGGCAGAGTTGAATTAAGCACACATTTACAACTTTATTTTTGTCATTGCTAATGTTGTTATTTCTCCATTCTTATATTGTAGGTCTACAACTTTGCAAATAAACTGTCACTGTCAACTGTCTGACACACTACTATTACCACTTCTGTAGTTACTATTCTTCCACCACCATTACTACAGTGCAATCCCTATTTCTAATTTGTGACACAGTACAAGAATGTGATAATTTGCTAAACCCTTTGGGGTATATACTCAATTAAAAAAGCGCACAAAGATAATATGTTAAATTTGTTGTTAGTATGCACTTATTTTAAATTTGATGCCAGCAACATGTTTCAAACAGGTTGGGCCAGGAGCAACAGAAGACTCTTTGTGGAAGTTGTGGAGCGCTCCTAATACACCTGTTGGAGCGTGGAACATGGATCATACCATTTGCAATTGCAATATTTATTTACTTTTTGATTTTCTCTCTATTTGACTTCAGTTTAAACCTATTTTCCCATTTCCCACCAGAATTGTGTCACAATTTGGGTGCTATTGTCAGAAAAACAGAGAACTGAAAAAATTCAACAATCAGTAGGTTATCTATTTAAAGCCGGGCTGTGTGTAGTGTTCTCTTATTACTTTAATATGATTTCTACAAAATTATGTATTAAACTACAAACTGTTGCCCCGTACACATGGAAAAAGGAGATGGGAAACTGTTTGCTTCAGTGTAAGACAAGATGTGTGACACAGCACCAGCAGTCTTGATCACTCTGAGTCCATCACTGGCTTCATGCTGCTCTTTGAATTTCTAATGCATTTTTGATGAGTACCATATTAATATTTGGCAGAATTTCTAAACCGCTGCATTTGAAAACTTGTCTCTCTTTTAACTGATTTGACACACGTCACTTCACCTGCTCCTAAAATGACCTCCATCAAGATGATGACAGGCAGGCAGACTTAACTTTTCCCAAGCTGTCTGCCATGTTTGCTCACACGAGTTTAGAAATTCAGTCAGCTTTTTGAATTGGACACACGTGAGCACTAGAGGCCTATAAATTTAATCTGGCACTCTGGGAGGGAAGCTTAGGTGGGTAACAAGCATGAAAGCTCCTACTAAAGTAAGGAAATTATCCACTACTGGCTTCTTAAGTCTTATCCCATGTGTGGTCCCTTGTGTTCAAAACATCTGTGCAATACACTGATGGGAAAACACACCTCCATCCTGAGCGCTGAGGACGTTGAGGGCAAAAAGCATGGCGTTGGAGAAGGTGGTGGCCTCCTCCTTGCTGGCAAAGTTGAGGCCATAGACCTGCCTGGCGTCCCTCCACTGGTGGAAGGTCGGGGTGGCCTGGTTGTACTTGAGGCCCTTCACTATGGAGTAGTTGATAACCACCTATGAGGAAGAGGATTGAGGAAGCTGGAGTTCAGTAAAGGTTAACAGATTTTGCAGAGTGGAGCATTTATCTAGTCTTCTTCTTAATCTGAGAGATGATCTACATCTACATCCACAGATGGCAGGATCAGAGATAAATACTACATTGTGGCTGTTCTTACAACTGTTATGTTACTGTCAGAAAAAGACGGAGGGCTTTAGGTTTTAAAAGGATCTAATGATTTGAACCGCAGAGGAAACACATTCAGAGCAGGTGTTTTTAAACAGAACTGCTTTTAATAGCCTTTGAATTAGTCATGAGGTTGATTTGACTTACATCATGAGCCATATACAACACAGTTTTGAAAAACACTACTCGCCATAATTTTTTGCCACCGTTTCTCACTTACAGCAGCTTGCTTGAAAATAACGACCATTGCAAGAATCAAAAATGGAATTTAATTAACATCTGAAGTAGCATATCAGTAAAGGCAGCAATTCTACAGTTTAATTGATATAATTTATACTTTCATAGATCTGTAAATGTTTTCTGATATTATTCAGTCATCGCTGTTGTCGGTTTGATCCTATTTTTGATCTTTGTTGCGTGTGATGCACCTGATTATCGTTGTGTGTTCTGTAACTCATAAACACACACATATAAGAGGGCTGAGGGCTGAGCACTAATGAGATTTTGCCTTTGGACGGACTGACAGAAGGGAAGACGGCAGCAGTCATGTCACAGTGCAAAAGGATTAGTGCTACTAAAGACTTTTTATAGGATTCATCCACATGCATTAAAAACCCCATCCCCCCACCCCCTGCTCCTGTTTTAAACCCCCGCTCTTTTCTCCTATTAAACTCTCCTTCAGTAACAGCAACTATTTTGCCTTGCTTGTTACTTCAAAAGAAATCGGCCAATCGTAAAAACAGCCTGAATGTTCTGCATGCTGCAATCCTCCCACAGCACAATGAAATCTCTCTCTGTCTCTCTGTGATGCAGTGACTTGAATTAACTCCAAATAAAGTCTCACAGCAGCGTGTCATCATCCTCTGTCTCTTACCTGCTGGTCCTGCAGTTTGACGCCCACCACTCTGAAAGTGTTGTTGGCAGTGTTGTGGTAGATGTTGATGCGGCTGAATCCCTGCTGTCCAGGCTTGATGGGCACCCACTTCTTGCTGGTGTCATCGTAGACCATGACCGAGGCCCTCGCCTGGCAGATACTCTGCTCACTGCGAGAGAGAGAGAAAGAGAGAGAAGGAGTGAGATAAGTGAGGGAATTCATTTTGTGACAGATAGTGTAGAACATATCATTTCAGAAGTGAATCAATGAGACACAACTGATTTGAGAAAAATCCACCTGATTGGCCATCACAGTGTTATTTCAGGTTGCACTGTCTTGTAAGATTTGACTCTATTTCAACTGTCTGCCTCAAGGTCACATCGTTTTTTCAGCATCTCCTGCAGTCCACAGCACCGCGGTCCAAAAGGACTACATACACTACAGAAATGGAATATTGGCATTTTCACAACAACCCCGATTTGCTCTGAATAGTTTGTTTAAAGAGGTCACAAGTGCAAAATATGGACCTCAAGTTTAGAAAAGTCAGTTTTGGATTCATAAAGCTCAGCTGTAATCCAGTGTAGAGATACTCTACTTTTTTCTTTGACTTTTGTAGGCTGTGTGTATGAAATAGAAAGTACACCAGTCAACACAATAAAGATTTAAGACTGAATGCCAACGCAATTTTTAAAAGTATTTTTAGAGCCAAATCTCCCTTGAACAGTAGAGGCTGATGTCTCCACTGCTGTGTGTTTGTCTGAGGATGTTAAGTGAGATAATTACAGTGAACAAGGCAACAACTCAGTCTTCTAATCCTGTGTTACACTAATGGTCTAATCCAAATGTAATCAAGCGCTTGTCCAGCATCTGTTGACGTCCTTAATGAGAGACAATCGTAACGTGTGTGTACGTGTGTGTGTGAGCAGTGTATGTGTTAGTATGTGTGTGTGTGAAACCTTCAGCGATGAGTATGCCTGCTCTTTCATCTGACTGCGGTTGCTCTCTCCCAACTCACCCTCACTTTAAAATACCCAGACACACACGCACACACACATACATTTGACTATCCTCATGGGTACACTTTGTTATTGTAATGCATTCCCCTTATTGTAACCTTAAAAATCACATCTGTATGCCCTAACCTAATACTAACCCGACTCTAACCTAATTTTAACCCTAAAACCAAGTCCCAAACTCCTCGGTGATAGGAGGTCACTGAACAATTACACACACATAAATACACACACAGACAGACACACAGGGACTTTTGCGTGTGTTTTTTACAACGAATGCCAGACAAAAGGCACGTGGTGAACCACGACAGAGTGAAGCGAAAAGAGAAGATCAAGGTGGAAATATGTCAGGAGGAAAAACACAAGTGGAGGAACACAGAAACAATTTTGACTTGCAAATGAGATTAACGAGAACAGTCCCATCTGTGTCTTTGCCTCTTTGCCAAGCTAAAATTAGTGGATCGACCCCTGAGGCTGAGTGAAAGAGCTGCGTCAGAGGAGAGGAGAGAGAGCACGAAAGAGGGAAAAGTCTTGGCTTGTAGTGCGTAGATGCAGCATGAAGTACAGTGGGTTAGATATCTTGCTGTGCAGAATTTCTCCAGAATTTCCCAATGAGGAGGACAGAGCAGATGTGCTTCCAACAACTTTTCAGAGCTTTTTTAAAATTTTCATTTAGAAAACAATGCTTAGCAAAATCAAAATCATACCAGAGTATTTAACATATTTTAAAATATGTCTTTAAGGAGATTTTATGTGATATTATTAAAGGAATTTTTTAAATGTTTGAGGATATATACTTATTTGCCTTCTCACTAGGAGATCAATGATTCATAGCACTCTCATGTCTGCAGCTGGGGCCAGGACAGCTGAGCTTAGCTTAGCATAAAGACTGGACAGAGCTAGCCTGGCTCCCCTAATAACTATCCCAACATCCTCAGCTGTACTTTGTGACTGTGTCATGAATAACTGTTAGCATGCTCACATGCTAAATTTGGGTGGTTAGCATAGTAAACTTTATACCTGCTAAACATCAGCATGTTAATATTACCACTGTAAGCATGTTAGCATGTTGACATTGGCATTTAGTTCAAAGCAACTGTGCATTAGCCACGGGCGTGGCTGCTACATTTCTGTTTGTGTACAGAATAAACAAAGATGTCACAGAGTATTAATTTATGAGCTTTGGAGGTGTTTAGTGTATGATTGAACTTTGAACAGAGCCAGGGGACTGTTTCCTGCTAAAGGCTTCTGGGCTTTTGCTCACGCCTATGACAAGGAGACAGACTGTATCAATCTTTTTATCTAACTTTCTCCCAAAAAGAGAATAAGCCAATATTCCAAAGTATCAAGCTATTTTTTTTAAGAGGGGTAGAGTTTTTTTTAATGCATTGATGTTCCGGGAAGAAAATTAAATAACAATGCCAAGGTTGCATCACTCGAAGGATAAAAATTTCTCACTGCAAGCTACTGTGCCTAACTTGTGCAGAGATAGCATCACATAGCCACATTATCCTTTCTGAAGACCATTTATGAAAAGAAAGCACTGAGCTAACCCTAGGGTAAAGAAAAAAACACAAACTTTCCTTCTTTTTTCACTGAAAGGTACACAGAAAGGAGAGCAACTGGAAGCATCTGAGACTTGTAAAAAATCAGAAGCCATTTAAATAAAACCAGAAAAGAATCCACATTATAAACTGCTGCATGCATCTTAAACCAGAGGTATAAAAAAACTCTCTCCCATGTCTTTAAAAACAAGTTATTCTGCATTAGTGGTTTTGATGTGCACACACTTGAAATCAGCCAAAGCACCAGCAGGGCAACAATGTGTTTAATTTATTTTCTTGAACTTGTCGACTCTGTTAATTTTTAAAGGGAGTTCTTGGCAACCCAGCTGAAAATGGCATCGAAGGCCCAGAAGCATGAATAAATGAGGTTCTTGGGCTAAAAGAGTCTCGAGCAGGAAAAACGGAGGAGACGGGGACAAGGAGATGGAGTGTGTGAAGGAGGAGAGAGTGTGTGAGAGGAACTGTGAAGGAGCTGAGGTAACAAGAAAACAAAATTTTCTGACTGGCAGTTATGGATGCACACACACACACATGCGTGTGCACACACAGTCATTCAGGCATATGCACACAAATACAGGATTGTAGCATAGATTGCTCCACACCATATCTGCTGAAAAATTAACAATTTCTCAGCAGAATATAAATAAATCAGATGCTTCTGAATTTACCTTGACAGAGCACACTCAAGCACACACACACACATACACACACATGCTCTAAATGCCATCCTCTATGGTGTGTTCATGGCCGGTCTGCACTACAGTAAATTCAAACTGACAGGGACAGACAGAAAAATCTCAGAGAGCAGCTCAGTAATCGTCTTCCATTGAGTCACTTCCACAGAAATGGACCAATCACAGAGCTGGATGGTTTGTGCAGGGGGAGTCATATACATGTGTAAATTGTGCTCACTCACCATTAAAACCATGCCCTTACTTATTAAAGAGCTATTTTGCATGATGATTGCACACTGTAGCCAGGCTCTTACATTCACAAATAGAAATTGTTACATTAAATCCAGTTATACTGCACAAGATAATCTCCAGATGACTTTGAACATCACAACATAACCTTGACCCTGCAGGCAGCAATAACTGCACTGTAGGCAACTGAATGCTAAACAAACCCAGAGAGCAGCTGCATGGGGAAGAAATGCATGCTGCTTCAGCTCTGCGTCAGCTGACAGTGATGGAGTCTCTCTGAACTGAAAAGAAGATTTTCAGTCACAAACCAGTGAACTCAAGCACATGAAACTCAGTGCATCCCTTTAAACAAGTATCCCAGGGTGCCTTGTACAGTCTGATTTGTAGCCTAAACGACTTTAACACAAAATCGTTATTAATGTTTTTTTTGCACTGGCTTCTCAGCATCCAACCTCTTAAGTTAATAGGTCCGTGTGTGTGTCTAAGGTCAGATTAATGAGGGTCTATAATGATAAACACATGAATTATTCATCCAAACGGCTGCATGTTTGCAGGGGTTGAAAAGAATAATTATTGCCAAATTGAAACCCCTTTTTTCTTTTTATCCCCCCCCTCCACACACACACACACACACACACACACACACACACACACACGAACGCACCCACACACACACACACACAAAAACACACACACAACCATGCTCTTTACATACACATTAGCCCAAGTTGTTCTCCTTTGTGTTTCAGGTCATTGCAGGGTTAGTTGAAAGGCTGTTGACCAAAAAACTTATCAGTCTGACTTGTCTGTCTGCCACACAATGACTCTGCTGGCATCCCTCCTCTGAACCGAGATGAAGAGCACAGCCACAAGCTATCAAAGGAGGTGAATATGCTTTTGTCTCACAGAGGAAACTCAGGTAGAGAAGAGCACATGGTGTTGCAGAGGAGGGTGAAATATGGTTGAAACATACACATAAAAAACCCTCAAGCGTGAAACATAATTAGCACTTTGATCCTCTCTTCTGCTGATGAATTGCCAAAGAGGGAGGCAGAATTTAAATTTAGCACCATAACTGCTTGGTAATGGCATTTTGCAATGGAGCATAGGTGGAAATTCTCACTTTTCCACATCATTTATTGCTACTGTGTAAATTAGTTTCCCTTCTGAAAAGATTGAAATACTTATCTACCTAGAGTTTCATTGAGACTGAAAATGAATGTTTGACTTTCTGAGCAGATTTCATTCATTTTTCTGCGCTTTTATGAATCAACACCAGCCAAGGGGGTGAGTCAGTTAGTGAGGAATTTAACATCAGTCGTTCTGAGTCAGTTATGAGCATTTGGTGGCTGCGTTTGTAACATTAAGTGTGTTACTGTCACTCAATTCTCTCATGAATGTTTTTGCTACTCTCTCTGTGAATACACTCCTGTCAGAGTCTGAGTGTTGCATGTGTCAGTCCCAGTCTGTCTCTTACACTAATGGGTGCTGTCAGAGGACTTTGTATACATCTCAGTCCACACAGCAGGCAAGCTGCAGCTCTTCCACCACCCTGCAGACATCACCACATCAAAGCTATTGTGCTGCCCCACTTTCTGCGGCCTCCACATTCAAGGCAGCAGTGCACTAACAACAAAGACAGATCTGCCCCGGAAAAACAATGCAGACACACACGTCGCTGCATGTGAGTTTGCGTATCCACTGAATGTAGATCCATATGGTTCCTCTCCACTCCACTTTGTGTGATGAAGACCGCAAAATGCCTAAAAATGATTCAATATATCATTTAGGAAATAAATGTAAGCAATGAAAAGTGAATTAGGGAGTGGAAGCTGAAATTATTTCCTCAAAGGCAACATAATCAGTCTCCTATTTTAAATCATTTGCAGTATTGATTTCAGCTTGACGTGCAAAACCTGAGAGTAAAAGTGTGTTAAAATGAGTTTCTCCAGCAAGTAAGCAGTGGCTTTTTGTTACTGATAAAGTGGAGTGCAAGGGGTTAAGGTGTTTTGCATTTCAGTTGCACCTTCACCCAAAGGCAATAAGCTATGAAACATCTTTTGACTTTGTGAAACTATAGAATCCGACAATGTGTGACCTGTTATGGGCTTTTTTTCTCTTGGCATTATTACAATGAAACTTTTTACAGTCTGTGCAAGTGTAAATTCGTCTTTCAGGGAACATACTTTAAAAATGGATGAAGCAAAAAACAAAAAAACTCACATGAGGCATAGCAAACATAATGCTGAGAGAAGAGACAAAAAGTTTTTCAGAATAAGGACACAGGAAAACACATTGTTTGCCCTCGGCTTTCCATAGCATCATTAGGAGGAGCTAGGAAAGCGGTTTTGAAAAGGATGTGAAAATTGCCTACAATTTGACACTTGGTTTATATTTAAGCCTCAAAATGCTGCACCAAGATACAAAACGATCTTATCACAAAAAATTACTGCCACCAGAACAAACTCTGACAAACTGGCACCATAAAACTTAAGTCTAAAGAGACAAACATAATTAAGAAAAAGGTAGTCCTATCTGTGATGCTGTTTGAACAGTTAATTAAAGTATTATTTAGTCTTAAGGTCAAAATGTGCGATCAATTAAAGGCAGGTTTACTCTTGTAGTTTTCTTATATTTAACAATGTTGACAGAGAGACAGAGAGCTTACACATCTTAAATGATCCCCAACAGGGGGACAACTGTAACCAGCAAAGCGTTATAAACGGTTTATAAAGTTACCTCTAAGCTTGTGATAAATGGCTGCAGTGTTACATGAAGTTCAGCAATGATTTAAGGAGCAAATGAAGATCAGTTAGAGTGACTAAATGTCAAGGACATAAGAAGCAAACAAATAAAATGAAAAATGCAGACTGCATTTAAACAAAACTGGTGCCCAAACATTATGTACTGTAAAACAAAATTACATTAAACCTGGAATCAAATCAGCTTTTCAGACTCTCTCCAAGTTTATGGGCAGAAATACACAATTCAGAATAAAAACTGCCTGAAAATATTGCTCCTGAATGGAAACCAGCCAGTGGGCAGCAGTCGAGCAGTCGCTGTCATTAGAAGATCAAAATGGCCTAAACTGATTTGATGGATTAGCTTATCCAGTGATGCTGCTGTAGCCAGAGCAAGAGGTTAATACAGAATAAACCTTCTGATGACGCACCACGAATGACACAGACAGAAACAGAGGAAACAACATGAAAATCAAATCAGCTGTGACCCAGTCACCCTGTTGTGACACACCATCCGAAAAAAATATAATGTAGCTCTGTCTGCCAGCTTAATACCAATAGATATAATTACAAACATAATTATACCACCATGAAAGCCTGTAAAAACCAAGAAGAAGGACAATGACAGGCTGCAAATTTGAAATACAGTGGAAAAAATGTTCTTCTTAGAATATAGATGCACTAAAACACAACACCTTTTAAAACACTTCATCTCTGCACTGAATGCCTGTCACTGCATCACTCTAGGTAAGTGAAATAAATGAGCACAAATGCAAAGTGTAATTGACTGTGTGAGTAAAGATGGCTATAAATTACAACTTAGTTTGTCAGTCAAACAGAGAGAGAAATCACTGCTGTTATTCTGAAATTAAAATATCTGTGTAAGAACTGCAAGTTTTAGATCCAAGCAAACCAACCACGAGCAACTCAAACATTGGATTCTGCTTTGAGATTTATTGCTTTGTGTGCAAAAACAAACCTGCTCTCTAAGCTTCAAAACAATCATTACACAACGCAGCAGTGACCTTGAAACCAGACGAACAGCTGCATTATTTCCAGACTAAGATTTAGCTCCAACATTCCTGGTTAATATCACCCCGTGCTGCTCTGGTGGATCAGCAGATTTTTTACTTTGAGTCTCCGCTTTTACATGCATCTGTTTTTTTTTTTAGGCGAATAGTAGATTAAGTCCCTACAATGAATAACAAGACAGAAATTTAATTTAGGACATGACAGCATTCATTCAGATGATTTAAGAGATGTTCTGTTTTGATTTACTACCATTTGTCACTGTGTTTCTTGAAGTAATAGAGATGTTTTTGGATTTGTGGTTCAGTGGCAATCAAAGGAGGAGATCACAAAAAGTGTCTTTGTGTTGCAAAGCCAGCTGCTTAGAGGGAACAGCCAAATTCCCAGAGTTAGCTGGCAGAACAAACGTCACCACAAATTGTTTGTCTTATTGTCTAACGCCTTTACTAAATGCTCTCTGTTTTCCTAGAGAGGACAAAAATTGATGGAGAATCCTCTGCCTGCTAATTGGCAAAGAAGGGGGCACAATGAAACTTCTTGTATATGCATAAAAGTATCTGTGAGTGTGTGTGTGTGTGTGTGTGTGTGCGTTTCTGCGCATGTGACCATTATCTGCATGAAACATCAAAGCTGCAGAAAGAAGAACAGCTGACAGCTTAAACATTTATAAGCATGCCCGGGCAAAGCTACATTAGCAATGAGACTGAGCCTGAGCTAAACCACAGCTTTTATAGAAAATGGGATAAATTGTGCTAAACTGATACTGCAATCCAACCACAGGGGCCAGTTGGCATGATTAGGAGCCACTTTGGTTAAATTACATTAATTTCTGATTCTGATTCCATCTGAGTCTCTAAACAAACTACTGTCAACTGTTACTTCAGGGCAGATGCACGAACCCTAACAGAGAGAGTTTGTCCCAGTTGCCGCTGCTGCTGCCGCTGCAGCGTCTGTGAAACTAGAGCTCACAGCTGGATGTCAGCCATGTATTCTCTGCATTAATGTTAAGACAGCGTGCTCTCCCATAGCTCTGTTAAACAATCAAAACATTCTGAATGCAAATGCACTCTCTGCACATGAAAAATCCATAAAAAGGACTGTGGAGAGAACTGCAGTGGAAACAGTCAGATGCACTAAAGCCAGATTTTTAAAGAAATATTGTTAAAAAAACAACAACAAAAAAAACATTTTCCAAATGGTAATACGTTTTTGGCAAAGCTTTGATTTTTCAGGCATAAAAACCACACATTAGCCTTTAAAAAGTATCAATGAGTGTTCCAAAATTGTTTAATTAGCTTAAATGTAACTCATCCATAGTGTAGCTAGTATTAGCTAATTAGCTACACAGTTTGCTCACTGTCCGCTCAGAGAGCCTTTTCCCTTCCACGTTAACTCTATACTGAATGAAATTATGTATATTACCAATAACAAAATCCCAGCGACAATAAATGGCACAGGAAAGAGAAAATAAAAAGAACCTTTGGGTTGAGTAACTTGCACTACCATGTCCTAGCTAATGTGCTAACATATCCTAACATATTGCTTAGTTCATCATCAGCTAGCAATGTGAAAAGGCCCACATTCACCAGGATACTAGGATTAAATATGTCTTGAAGCGTACAGTGACACTTTCCGGTTTGACCTCTTAACTTAAAAAAAAAGTCCTTGTAATGTCAGAACAGAAGACACCATAATATATTAATTTTAGAAGCACTTCATAAAGTTGTGTTACCTTGTGTTTGATCATCTTGATACAATTCAATGTCCTGCTGTGAAACCTTGGGTCCTGACAGTCATGTGAATGCTACTTTGACACCCACTACCTTACAGTGTTGTAGGCCAAGTACATCCCCTCATGGCAACTCCTCATGACAGTGGACCCACCCAACAGGAAAATACACTCTGCAAAACTACAAAGACTGTTTAAGAATCCTCCAGGAAACATGACAAAGAACCACTGACCTGTCCTCCATATTCCCCAGGTCCAAATCTGATCAAACATCTCTGAGACATGTGAGAGCAAGTGGAAGTGGAGGGTTCATCAAACCCAGAGGACTCAGAGGATCTGCTACCAATGCCCCAGTGCCAGGAACAACACTGCCAGAGATCCATGCCTCCATGGGTTGGAGCTGTTTTGATGGCAAAAAAAGGACCTACACCATATCATACAGATGGTTTTAATGTAGTAGCTGATTGGTTTAACTCAACAGCATCTGTAAGTGAAATTACAATGTGACTCTTGTTTTTTTTCAAAGGCATAGCTCCATTTATTCCTATAAGGAAGGAGCAAACGAATAAAGATGGCATTCCAATATGTGTGTCTGTGTGTGTGTGTGTGTGTGCGCGCGCGTGCATGCATCCAGTGCTATAAATCAGTGCATATTTATGTTTGGAGGCATGTTTTATGCATAAATCTCTGAAAAGAAGAAAGTAAACTGTCGGGCTGGTTTGCAGGCCTGTTACATAAGCAGCTCGCTCACTTGAGTATTTGAGGTTTTAATGGTGAAGGAGGGAGGAGGAAAAAAGTAAAGCATAAGAATAAAATAAGAAAGAGGACTGAGTGGAGAGCAAAATGGGCTGTGCTGACAGCAAACTTTCAAACAGCCTACCAGCTCTAATATAAACAGCTATAAAACAAATCAAACCGCTCAAGTTGCAAAGGAGAAGTCTAAAAATAAGCAGCCCTGGCTGAATCAGGTTACAAGTTTTTTACGCTTGGAAATGATTTCAATCACTCTGTGCCAGCGTTAATATTCTCGTTAAAGAAAGTCTGACAGAGAAGATGGTCATCAGTCTTTCACTGACTATTACTCAATGCTTCATCATAGAAAAGCTGAGTGTGACTCAGTAATAGTTATTGTTGGATATGAAACTGCATAGTAGTACAGAAATAGAAAAGCGTTTCTTAAACTTCATCTCTACGGACCTAAAGTTTTAAATCATTGCTCTCTCTGTCCCAATTTTTCAGGCTTTTGTGCATTCTAGCAAACTGCACACCGTTAAGACCGATGACACAGTTACAGCTACTTTTAATATAGTATAGTCGCAAAATAGCAATTTAGTGGAAAAGATTTAGGATTCAAAATTGCTCAATCGTTTTATTACTAAAGGTTGCTGAATGAAATTTTAGTCATATATGTCTTTAAGTTGAAATAATGAGTGTTTTAGCCGTGCTGTTTTAATCAGCAAGAGAGGAATTACAGACAATCAGGATATATTTCACCAACTGTCTTTGCAGGGATTAATTACATGTGTCACAGCAGGGAAGGCTACTAATGTTTAAATACCATTATCCCGAGATTAACATTGAAGGTGGGAAAAATGCATTCATCTGCCTACAAAGCTATATGTGCTTAGGAAGACTGGCTTAAATAAAAGCACATTTGTTCTTGTAATTAAAACATATACAAGCAAAAATATTTCCATTTGGCCCAATCAGGTTTCAAGACTTTCAAAAACTTCTGTAGTTACTTTGTTGTTTATTTTTGATCTGAGAGTGATGTACAGTCTGCTCAAGAGTCATTCAAAAGCAGCAAAATAAAACTGTGTGTGTCTGAGAGTGCATGCATGTGTGTGAGTGTGTGCGTATGTGTATGTGTGTGTGTGTGTGTGAGTGTGTGTGTGTGTGTGTGTGTGTGTGTGTGTGTGTGTGTGTGTGTGTGTGTGTGTGTGTGTGTGTGTGTGTGTGTGGGTGCATGCATTTGAATCCATTTGAATTTAGCTTGCGTGTATCTGAATGAATGCCACAGCCTGGAGACTCAGCAGAGGGGACACACATGCACAGTACATCACATGCACAGACATGCATGCGCGCGCACACACACACACACACACACACTCCTTGACTGTAGTGGCGACTGCTGAGACCACACAAGAGCACGCTAATCTGTTGGCATGACAACTGGAGTGGAATATTTGCTTGGCCTAGAAAATATGGCTGTGAAGAAAAGATGAATGAGCAGTGAGATACAGATAAAAAAAAAATAACATGAGCCTTCAGACAGTCTGTTCTTTAATTACAGATGCGACTGTCTTGCATCAATACTACACAATGTCCTGTCTCATCCTCTCATCATCATATAACTCTCACGTGGCCGCAGCTGTGTAGTGTGGGTGTTTATGCATTGACGTGTGTGTGGGAGTCAGTGTATGTACTGCTATGAAATACTGTATGTACCATCGCCTCCAAGGCAGACGCTACAGACCGTAAAGCGTATTTATAACAGTTTGCTGTGTCTGTTGTGCATGTTGCTTTGCTTTGGGGGGTTTTGTTGTTCTCTTTTCAAACAACTAATAAGGCCTTAAACATGTCTGACAGTCCGTGGAGGTCAGCTGGGACTGCCAACAGGAATAAAGCCAGGTCCTGGTGCCATAAAACAGGTTTGAATTTATGACTTAATTCAAGCAGAGAGCTTCAGAAGAGAATGAATAAAGTTTCTTTTACTGCCGCTCTGCTTGGTTGCATAAAGCATTTAAGATTATCACCTATCCTGAGCGCTAATGCTGAGACTCTGAAAAAGCAAAATCAAGAAGGTTGATATGAGATCTGGTGCTCTTAACTTGTATGTTTGGCCAGCAACCACATGTTTTACGAAGTGAGACTGATGAGTAAATCCTGCCTTTTGATTTATAAAGTCTTTCAGTGGTTGGAAGGAGGATGTTTTGATTTGTGATTGCCCTTCAAGAAAAATTCAAAACTTAAGACGGTGTTTTGTCGCGTCAGCAAAACGTCTGGTACAAGAGGTCAGATAAAGTGTTGGCAAGCTTACTAAAGATGTTCTCGGCTCTTAACTGCTGTCCTCAGATCGTCTTGTTCCCTCCTGACTTATCGAGAGAAGACGCCAGGCGGAACAACTGAAATTAAAGAGAGGACTGTCTGTGTCTGACCCCTCTTGAGAGACAGAATAAGAGTGGAAAATAACTGAGAGACTCAGCGACGGAGGATTTATTCTTCTGATGGCCCTTTATGTCTCTGCAAAGACGGCCAAATCCTCTGACTTAACAGAGGAATCGGCAAAGACAACACATGGTCATTAGATCCCTGATGAGTTGACTGCAGCTCTAAACAAACAAGTTAATCTGCTGTGAACTCAAAGCATCCTAAGTCACGAGTGAGATTTGATAAGGTGCAAGCAGATTAGTTTTGAAGCCAGAAGGTGCATATTGAAATACATGTAGCCTAGTCACTTTATTACTAGGAGTTAGATACAACTATAAATCTCATATTTGTGCATTTACCATGTTATATATAAAGGACTTAGAATTAATCTGACTTTAATCTTCATTATGTCAGTCAGACTGAAGCATTGTCATTTATAATATTTTTTTGTGGTATGGAGTAAGTGTGCAGATGGTATTTTTCTCTAAATGATTCTGCTATTCTTCTTCCCTTGCACCTACATGATGTGCTTACAATCTCTCCCCTTCAACATATGAAAGTATAGTCAACAGCAGTTTAGCTTAGCTTTCAAATAAAGATTGGAAACAGGAAAACAACTGGCCTAACTACCCAAAACAGCAATACAAAAGCTTAAGCTATGACACGTTTGAAAAGGCGACAAATTTTTCAACTTTGGACAGGGCTTGGCTAGCTGTTTCCTCATTTCCAGACTTTTTGCTAAGCTAGCCGTCTTCTGCCTCCAGTTTCATATTTAGCAAGAGTGTTAACGATCTTATCATCTGACTCTCAGCAATAAAGCAAGTGTACATATACATTGAAGGTCAAACTCTTCCTTAAAAGGAAAATTTCATTTCATTTCTGTTTAATGTGTGGTATTAAAGGTTTCAGGTCCAACAAGAGGCCAGACATTCCTGTCTCGTTTGTTGTTGGTGGGAATTCTGATCTCAGCTTAATGAGCATTTTTGCTGGAATGTGTAATACAGCGTCCAGTGCCTCAGGCCATCCCCGTCTTCCTCCAACTGAAGCTATGTGCTACTGTAAACATATGAGAGGAATCAAGTTTTGTCTGCATCCACTAGTGGGTGTGGGTGCATGTAGGGAGGTCAACCATTCTCCCAATCAACCCATGCATGAGCAGAAAAATCAAACGGTTGGGTAGAGTTGCTTAGACCCCATGAAAGAGAGAGAGAGAGAAAAAGAGAGAGAACAGGGAGGAGGGAGACAAAGTGAAAAACGATGAGGACAGAAGAAGAGAAATTAAGACAGAAGCAGAGGGATAAATCTCAGGAGGCAGAGAGGTACAGAAGATAGGGAGCACAGCAAGGAGCGGAGGCGGCTTTAAAAAATGCATGCGTCTCCATTTGACAGAGGGCAAAAAATTTCCCAGCAGAGAGAAGACCGTAGGTGAGAGCATGGCTGGAGCATTAACACTCAGATTGTCTAAGAGAAACACTTCCTTATCCTTGTAAGCCAAAAAAGGACAGAAGAGAGTGAGAGGAAAGAGAAGAGAAAGCCCTGAGGCTGTGCTCGCTCTCCCCTATGATACCATTTAACTGCTGCTACTTACTGCGAAGCTTTACACAAAAAAAACACACGCACACAGCATGCAGAGATGTTTCCATGTGATACATTTTAGTGTTGAACATTCGCTGTGGGGCATTGGGTTAAGTGCTCTATATTGCAGACAACAGTGGGACCTGATAGTCTGCATAAAACACACTCTGGCATCTTTAATTGGCCCGACCTGTCCTTTTTTAAAACATACACAACGTTCAAGTGGACATGTGGTGGTTTTATGTGGTTCTTACGAGTGCTACAAATCATCAGTCAGTGGATTCAGTGAACCAGAGTATTTTTAAAAATTTACAACAGTGCTTTCTTATGTTTGACATGCATGTGCGGTGGAGTAATCTGTCAGGCTACAGTGCGCTGAGGGACCAATACAGACATTTGGTCTCCAGGGAATCCTAAAAAACAGAAAGTTCTTCCTTCATTGCAGGAGCTCGGCTAATCCTCAAGCAATAACCTGCATTAAAGCAGCTCTTAGAGTTAAGTCAGAGGCTCTCAAGGTGAATAAGAAGTGAGTGAGCTGAATGGGAGGATCAGCTAATATTATTGAAATCCTATTCATGAAGAAAGTTATGTTGATTTGAGTAAGCTATTAAAACTGGAGAAAAAAATCATCCATCTTCTCATCCAATTTTTGAAAAAAAGCTAAAGAATCTTATCTCCTTGTTATACTGCATTCAATGGAAAGAACAAGTGAGTAAAATTGGACGACTTGGTAAGGAAGGAAGGTTCCTGGTCAGTCATCATTAAATAAAACCAACACTTAATGTCAAGCTTCATCTGCTGCCTGCTTCTAAGACACAAAAGTCATAATACTGTAAGTCACATGGACACAAGTCATCCTTATTAGTTATGTAATGTTACAAAGGTACTTTTCAATGATACAACCAATACTGTGGTTTGTCACAAGGTCAGTGTCAGGGGACAAAAGAAAGGAATAGGTTTAGCTTAAGCTTTAGCTTTTTAAACTAAAGTTTAGTTTAAACCCAGCAAAAAATTATGCTTGTTTAATTGCCTATAGTTTATCTGTAACATAAGGCCTGCTGAAGTTTAAGCACAAGGAGATCATGTTTATCATTGTGTGGATATGATACCCAAATGGGGGATTGGCTGATTGCTAACAGTGAACAGCTAGCTTTAGCATAGCTGCATTGCAGGCAGTATTTTGTTGTTGTTAGATGTCTAAAAATGTCTTTTTGGTCTTCTGGTAGCCTAACTCATATGTTCTTCTTTCTGTTTTACACAGAAAAGAAAATATGCAGCATTTAAAATATCTTAAGTCTTTGTTTTTGTCAATTAAAAAAAGAAATAAGTCCAAAACCAAAAAGATGTCATTGACTAAAAAGTAGCTAATATTAGGATATTTATGGACTGCTTTGAAAACTTTATGAGTTACATCACGGCACTGGATCTTAAGAATAAGGATAATATGGACTAAGTCAGACATTACCAAGAGGGTTGACTTTCCTTCTGGAGCTTGATGAGTTTTTGAGGCAGAAGGTCTCGTTCTCTGTAAGTGTGTACATTTCTGTGCATACATGCACTGTATGTTTCTTTGCACCCCCATGGGCTGGTTGTCATGGTTATCTGGCTGTACTGGGACTACATCTACTTCTGTCACCATGGAGCCCAGGCTGGCGCTTATATCCCAGCATCCCTTGCAGATATTTCTCAAGCAGAGTGCCACACCAAAACCCCACCAAAGGTATCAATGAGCATATTTTAATTTTTTTCTACAATTGCTCCTTTACCATCTAATCCCACCTCAATCCATCTGACTGTTTCCGTCTCACATTTACAATCCACTCTCTCTTCCTTTTGCTTAGCTCTGCTTTTCTCACCATCCCCCCTCTTTCTCCTGGTCTCAGTTTTTCTCTCCCTCTCATCTCATTTCCCTCCTTTGCCTCTCTGTTTTCTCCTCTCTGTCCCTCTAATCTCTTGTCTTCTTTTTCACTCTTACTCAGCTCTAATGAGCTCATTTTGTGAATAACATGGTGATTAATGCCGCCGTGTCATTGTGTCCATTTCCCGTTTACAGTCGGCTGAACTTAACTCGACAGTGAGGAAAAATATGACAAGTGATTAACTTTATTTATGTGTATTTTTTAATCAAACCTCTCTCTGCTCCTCTAATTGAGTACTCACTGCATAAAATTAGATTTGTGAAACATTAATATTGATTGAGCGTATGCCTTGCTTTTGCTAAAACACATCTCACTTACGCAGATTTATTTGTTTATGTGTGTGATGGTGTGCCTCAGTTACTTGTCCCTCCTCCAGCGAATATGAGGAGAGGTGTGCTGCACAGCCGGAAATGTGCGAGACGATGGTTATTTTTATCAAAGCTGCAGTCGACAGACAGACACGTCAAATACTAATACTTGCTGACATTTTCTGACATTTCCTGATGTTTGCAGTTGTGGAAGGGTGGAACTGAACATGTTTAATGTTTGCTGGGTTGAAAACACACTTTAAAATAACCCTTCTGGACAGTAACTCAGATACTTATTAAAGAGATGCCCCCAATAACTACATCGAAGCGGTTACAGATTCCCTCATACTCTTTCTTTCTCTTTCTTCTGGTGATGCCGCCCAGCTGTAAAAGCCCCTGGACTCCCGCAGAGTCATCAGGGAGCTCAGCCAGGCCGTGATAGTGACACGCTGTAGCCCATAAAGCTGCTCCAGCCTGGAACACAAGCCAAACTAAAAGCTGCTTAGTGGGGCAAAACTCTGACTGAGTCTCTTAAAGCTGCACTAATCAGAGCTGTTAGAGGAGGACTCGTCAAACGTACCGCACACAAGATTACAAGGACATCTCAAAACATGAGTACGAGAATGGATCAATGGTGATGGTTACGAGAACAGATGGATAAAAATAAGTTTAAAAAAATTATTAAGAGTGTGAGCTTCATTGGAGCAAAAAGACAAATATTTTTCGTGTCGGGATGTCAAATGGTATCAGGTCTGACTTCTTGCTCCCATGAAAGCAACAGCTCCATCCAGCACAATTACATCTCAACAAGACAAAGAGCAGGGAAGCTGTTGCATCTCTGAGCATGCGTCTTGAAGCGCTCTGCAAACCATGACGGCAGGCGTCGGCTGTGGATGCAACAAGCCACCCTGAGCACTTTGGCGGTGATTGGAGAGGAAGAGTAGCAGAAAAAGAAATAGAGGCGTAAACACAGAGAACAAAAGAGCCACAGAGGCAGCTAACAAGAGGGCTAACAGCGGCCACAGGGCGCAGCGTGGCAAATATCACACAACTGCTGCACTGTCACCCCCTCTGTCCAAACTTGGCAAGCTCCTCCATAGGCCATCAATGCCCTCTGCTTCTCCCAGGAGCCTAACACTTTTCTGCACAGCTAGCTAACACATTAGCATGCAGCCCCATCCCCCTGCAAGGGCAACCAGCCACTCACAGCAGCACTCATCATACACAGAAACGCTTCATATGCAGCAGCAGCTGGGGGTCTGTTGGAAAAGACAATCTTCACTCTACAGCTAATTTCTGGGTGGCTCTAGAAGGCACCTGATACGGACAAAAGAAAATGGAGACATCAGACCTGGGTGTCTCTGAATTACAGCAATCAGTGATGGACCGCTCATCAACTGATGGGATAAGTGTGAAGACCTTTTCCCCCACTGGAAGCCTACCTGACTTTGAACTCAGTGAGCTGTGGCTGTGCCCCCGGTTCAGCACAGTAGATCTGGGGGAAGTAAAATCGGTGTGCCTGAAGGTTGATGTCCATGGTGTCCACAAGCAGCAAACACACAGGTCAGCGCTGCTTCGCGACTACAAAAATGGGGGGAAAAAAAATGCTGCTTTTTCCTTTGTCTGTCTTGAATTTTGTCGCTGACACTTTCACTAAAGGTCGGAGTTCAGCGGCAGCATCCCAAGTAACCTTCTCCCCGACTGGTTGCAGGGCTACAGAGCGCTACCGCCAAGAAGACATCCCCCTCCTCTTCGTCTCCACCGTGCACAGAACATTCAATCACCTCTACTGCCCGGCACCAAACAGGCACACTAACCTATTTCCCCACTAGCAGCCACTGTGCACTCAGCAGCTGTAAGCACAGGAACAAAGATGACTCCAGTAAAAGATGCTGTAGATCCTAAAGATACAGGAGTGACAAAAGATATTCCTGGTTTGTCGACATTAATTCATCCTTTAGCTGGCAGAGATGAAATCTAGGAGAAAATGAAGGAGAAATCTGAACTGTGAGGTAAGAGGCTTAAAAATATGAGAGCAGCCCTCAGCCACATACAGGGGAGACTGAACGGGTGATGAGAGTCCTTTGCTTTTTACGCTTCAAAGACAGAGGAGGGGGCAGAAGAGAGAGAGATGGAGATGGAGAGAGATTCCTGGTGCTGTGAGGCGTTGCCCTCGCACTGCCTCCCTTCTCTCTGTCTCATTGGATTACCTCCTCCCTCTCCATCCCCCCTCGTCCTTCCTCCTCCCTCCATCCCTCCCATCCTCCCCTCCCAGCTGTGACAAGAGCGATGGGCCGCCAGCCCCGGAGGCTGCTGGTCCTGCCCCTCCTTCTTCTCCTTCTCCCCTCTCTCCTCTTCCCCCTCTCACCCCCCAGTCTCTGCTTTTGGATTGGCTGAGGCCGGATGCGTAAGCCCGCGCAGAGAGAGGGAAGTGAGGCGAGGAGGAGGAGCGACAGATTTTAATTCATCTGATGGCTCCCGTCTTTTCTTGCTTATGATTTGAGGTGGCATGCCTGGCTTGGGTGGAGCTCTAGATCCAACACAACCATGAATACACACACACATAGGAATATACACACATTGATGTGACAGCTTTTCATTAACAGAGAGGGACACAGGTGGAGAAGGAAAAAGCAATATATCCATCTGTTTAAACTGTTAACATGTGGCTCAATTGGCTATGCAGTTGATGTAAGCGCACAGCTAGAAGCATATAAAGATGAATTTACGTGAAATTAATAAAACTGAACAAAAATGAATAGTACATTAATAGAGAACAGGTCAATATCAATGTCAATAAATAAAGCAATAAGCAACCAAATTTGAGCTGAAAATGCCAACATGCTTCTTTAATATTTCCTTGCTCTGTCTATCCAGATGCATGTAGGTTATAAATTATATATAGGAAGTGGTGCATGGTCATAACACTAATCTTCTGGGTGGGCTCCACATCACAGCAGCCATGTCAGTAACCCATAAATCCCTCCCATATTTACTCTACATCATCTGACATCTCAGTAACGGTCGCTTTCTAGTACAGCTAACATCACCCACATCTGTCCTGCTGTGTTTTGCCAACAGGCAATTTCATTGATTGCAAAGGCCATAGAGCTGTTGGATGACATGGTTTGCTCTGTAATCGGTGTGGACGGCAGTGGATATCGTAGTTTGATAGCAATTTAATGCTGTTTCCTCAGCCAACAATGGTGTTTGGCTGCAAGTTTCATCCCAATAAAACGCTCTCCATGTGCTTTTTATATCCGTGTGATATTAGTTCACATTTTAAGACACTGGAGCAAACATATTTACTTCTAGTGTCTGCTTGCAACGAGTTGCATCATGTGGCCTCTTCACAGAAATGAGGCATCACAGATTTAAGCACAGATTTCTAACGATTTATTACTACAGTTGAATTTTTCTCAATTTAAAAAGCAAGGGTCAAGATTGGAACTGATACATGCTGTCTGTCATGGGGCAAGCTTCAGAACACTGGATCCTACATTTCCCATAATTCAACTCAATAGCATTTTTTGTTCTCTTCATGTGAAACACCTATGTCGTTTAAATGCAATGCCATATTTGTAACGCAGTCTTTGTGTTAAGTCTTCAAAGAAAAGCCAAGTTAACCACAGTTACATCATCAAGGTGATTTTCTCACACTTTCAAATGCTCCTCCAAAACACCTGAAGTTATTTAATCTGAGACGTCCCAAGTGCTGCACCATTTGCGCTCCACTACATTACAAGCAACTTCAACACACTGCCATTCCTGACCTCCAGCATGCTCAAGGTATTCTTTGACTATTAGCCTGTAACTAGATTCCAGGATGAAACTATTCACTCCAGTTTTGAAACCTTAAATTTTATTGAGTGAAAAAAAGAAAAACACACAGCAAATATCTCCCATAGCAGTGAAAAGATGAAAATCTGAGGCATACGTATCCATTTCTTTTTTAAAAAGTTCACCGGTTTAACTGTACTGCGAATCAAATTGGCATTAATTACTCAGATTTCTTAAAAGAAGAAATAATATGTAATATATATGTGATGAAATGAATGTTATTCTCCCACTGGAAGCATTTTTTGTCAACAATGGGCCAGATTATCCGTGACTGAGTAGCCCAGTGATCACGCTACACCAGTGGTCCAATGGCCAACTGCTGATGTTTTTCTGTTGGCTGTTGCTCTTTCAGAATTAATATGCGTGCTGAATTTTGTCCTCAGGATTCATAAGCAGTGCAATCAGCAGCATATACAGCACACCAGCCAACAAGCCATTTTGCTCCTCTGTCCTTTTCTTATCACAGGTGGAGCTGATCTTAATAATAACCCTGATAAAATTTAGAATGCAAAGCTTTTTATGTGTACTTGGATAAGCAAGGTGATGTTTCTGAAACAATATAGTTCAAAGAAACTTAATCTTATGTGATGGCCTTTGGTAAGGGGCTTCTCTGCTGCCTGTGCGTGTCTCTCCCCCTCTTTGCAGGGCTGCCAGCTCTCATGCACTGACTGTGAGGCTTATGAAATAAGATACATTCATACATACAGTGCATTCATTACAGCCATGATTTCACATATCCATACTAACCCAGTGACCTATTATTATGAATCATGAGAAAGTTACAGAGCAACAGAGAGTGTTAACCTTGAACTGACTGTCACTCCTGCCTGCATACCATCCGGCTCAGTGTCCTCTTTTTGTGCCGTTATCAGTCACAAACTTGTTTTTCACTGCCTGAGAAAAAGGATGTGTGGCATGAGTGTTTTTTCTTCCTGCATAAACTGCACAAAAAGCTGTCATATTTATAAAATCTACTATTTAGTTTTACTGAGTTCATTAGATTTATTTAATTTTTTAAGCTTGATTTACAAGCCACATGAACTTAAACTGGCCACAAAGATTAAACACAAGACAGTTAAATTAATACCTGACAATCTTTCACAATTAAACACCAGCACTTCATGAGCAGCATCCTTCCTACTTTAACTCTCATTATGATTCTGACTGAGGACACTGACTTTGAAACAGACTCAAGCAGCCCAGTGGGTTACATTTATACTAGAGCAAAGGCAAAAATTGTTTCTTTCTATGGAAAGGCAGCAAAAGACTGCTCTTCCATCTTTGCCTCGTCTTTTCTGTTTAAGAACAGAAGTACTTTTCATCTTCATATTCTGGCTGTCACAATTGACAGCCTTCATGACAGTGTGTTTGTGAGTGACACTGTGTGAATGTAGTTCCATCTGAGCAGTAGGATAACTGTCATTGTGAGCAGAAAACACAAGAGAAACTGACTACAAGAGGGGAAAACTAAGTAAAAAGACTGACAGATCAGGGGTCACAGATGGAGAGGAGAGCAGAAATGATCAAGGGAATGTGGTTGGAGTATTAAAAAAGGCAGAGCAAGGGAGGGAGGAGGAGGAGTAGACAGATGGAGAGACAGGTAGAAAGAGTAAAACGCCTAGTGGGAAGGAGAAACACTGATGAAGAGAAGGAGAGTGAGAGGGGAGGAGAGAAAAAGATAAAGAGAGGAGAGAGGAGAAGCAGAACAGGAAGGGTGAAAGGACATCCTGCCTCCACATACAGTATACACCCATCCCCCATCCCCCTCTCTCTCTGTCAGGTTAGACCCCAGCAGCAGATTGTATTCTAATCCTCAAAGCGAAACACCTCCCTTTCTACAGTGTGAGTCTATTTCCCTGTGTGTGTTTTTGTGGGTTTGTGTGTGTGTTAGAGAAAGAGAGAGCAGCCAAGTGCTACTGTAACAACGTGGCTATTAGCATACAGCAGGAGGGATGGCCTTCTGTCTGACACACAGCGTGACGGAGTAAGTGTGTGAGAGTGTGTGTCAGTGTGAGTGTCGATGTATTACTCATGCTGTGGCTACAGAGCTCTGTTTACACAATCACATTGTGGGGACTCACCTTTCTTATGGGGACGAAACCCAACAAGTCCCCATAATTAAAATGATTAAATTTGAGGATAAAAGCTTGAGTTAAGGGTGAAGTTAAGGAATTAGGCAAGTAGAGTTAATGACTATGGTTGGAGTGAGTGTCCAGGAAATGAATACAAGTCTATGTAATGTCCCCAAAAGTGATGGAAACACAGCGGTGCTAGTGTTGGCGAGTGAGGGTGTGTAAGTGTGTGTGAGGCAGAGAGGAGAGGACGGATCAGGAGGAAGTGATGGAGCTTTGCCGTGGAAATGTGTGAAGCACACAAAGTAAAGATGGCAAGAAAAATAATGTAGATGATGAGTAACTGAAAAGAGGAGTGAACTTTGTGAGTTGTGTGTCTGTACATGTGGACCCACAGACGGTGATGGTCAGCTCTACTCGATAATCAGACTCAAACACATGATTTGCTGGGAGCTGCCAGATAAGAAGTCAGAATATGAGTCATCTTTAATAATCTTGAACAAGCAAATGTATCGTAGTGTTTACATATTATTCATGTTTGACTTTACAGTTGATGCAACATTTACAATCACTGAGTCTAAAAACAGAAAAATTGGATGTAAATTACTTGTTTGTTGTTGATGTTATTCAGAATCAGAATCAGAAGAATCAGAATTCCTTTTATTGTCATTGTACCAAAAGGCGCAACGAAATTAAAAAGTAGCAATAGTATTGTTTACTTTCACTCAATAGTAATATGTACTACATTAAATGTGTCCAGTCAGTGTTGATGGTAAATGGAGTCAGTTAAGCTGTAAAGTCCTCAATGCGTGCTGGATTGATCAAGAAAGCTGAGCTCTTCTGCTTGTGAAGCAGTTCCTACATGTACCAGCATGCATTGTCTTTGAGCTTTTGATGTCTGATAAGCAATAAAAAATGCAAGGAGAACAAGTTTTGTTAATAAGCAGCATATTCTCTGGATATCAGAGCTGAAATTTGCTTAAGTTGTGATGCTGTGATGGTGACGGTGTTTTGAACAATGTCCCACCCGAGTTGACAGTGTTTCAGTCAACAAGTCATGACACCAATAAATCACAGATTGTGGTAAGTGACTACTGTTAATACCAGTTGATAACAATGCATTAAGCTGTACTTTGCACATACATACATTATGTCCACTGACAGAAGTCGAATGGTACTATGTGCATGCCTGATTCAACGAGACACAAATAAGACAGAAGTGTAACACTATATCAACACAACTTTCACTGCTGTTGATGCACACATGCTCTGAGAAATATCACTTTTCCAGCTCAAAAAGAATACATTATTAGCCTTGATCAATACAGCACACACTAAGGATTTTTTTTGCTTTAACTGACTTAAATCTCCTATTAACACTGTTTGAACACTCACATCAAAAGTAGCAAGAAGGTTTTATGGAAGCAGCATGCATACAGTGCACTCATTGAAATATGGGGATCTTCTGGAAGGTTTTCATAGAGTTGGAGTTGCTTGTACACACCAAAACTTAAAGTTACATTTTAACAACGAATGAAAAAGCTAGACTTGCTTAATTGTCAGTTGGTGCCTTAAGTGTTCATCAATGATGGATTGACGATTCAAAAAATACAAAAATTTATATTTATTGTCGGATACAGTCTACCAAATTCCAATTTTGGAAAGGTAAGAGGTGTCAGAGTACACCAGCATCAACAATTGTAATTGAGTAGGATATTTTACATTAAGTTACAGCCAATATCATGGACTGAAAACAAAAAACGTGTTTACCAATAAAAGAAGAAATGCTTTGTCTGCATCTCTGTTGTATGAACTCTGTGAAAAACAGTATAAAACTCTGCATGAAAGTATCAACTGTGCAGTTGCAGCATAATCCACAAAGCTTCTTGTTGACATAGTTGCATGCCTCTGTTTCACACACTAACACACACTCCCCATGAAGGCACTGTCACTGAGAAGACTAGTAACACACATGGATGCAATGAAAGCTGTCTGTGTACCATTATGCATTCACAATCACACACATACAGAGGGACACACACATAGCTACATGCAGAGTCAAATATTCACAGTTCCTTGGAGCCAAAAAGCTATAAAATTTGTTTTTGAGGAAAAAATTAGCCACATGAACATGGTTTTGATCCATTTGATTGGGTCTGTGTGATCCTTATTCATCCTGCTGCTGCTGCTGAGGAAAAAGCCAAAACACCACCACTAATGGGTTTAATGGATGAGGTGCTTTTTGGTTCTTGGATCCTGGGCTGTTATGCTGAGGAGTCAAGAACCCTGCAGGACAATTACCTGCTTATTTACTGCAACTTTTACCCTTTTTGTCACATCAGTGGTTTGCGTGGTTTAGTAAAGCCCTGAGGAGAACTTTTTTAACATTCATTTCACATCACACTAGTCTGCTTTTTCTGCAATGGTTTCTGGCTACTAAGCAGAGTAACAAAAAGTTCCTTTCAGTATGTTTTTGAATATTTCTCCGGTTGATTTCATGTTATTTTGGTCAAACTGGCCGCATAAAATTAGAGGACAAAACAGCGGTTAAAGGGGCTCTGAATTCTGTGCAGTTTATCCATATGTATTTGAACACCTGCAAATTAAAGCTGAGTGCGGGCACTTTGACCTCATCGCCAGTGCGTCATTTCTAATCCTATGATCTGGAGTCAAAATAACAAAAAAATGTGTCACTGCCCAAAGACATGCAGATGCTATCCAGTCACATGTTGTGCTGAATAATCCAATCTGACTTCCCCTTACCCATCATCCCAAAAAAACACCCACAATCCACCTGTATGCAGTCACGCTAGACGAGGTAAAGTGAGGTTGAGGGAGAGAAGGAATTAATTGAGTCTGAGGTGTGACAGAGAGGAGGATAAACATCTCTGACGTTTCCTGTCTTTTCGGTTAACTCACATGAGCTCATCCTCTCAGGACTGTGGATTGAATTTCAGCGGCAAACAAATACACAAGCATGCACAGCACACACACACTCTGTCTGACGTGAGCTGATCATTTTAATTACACCACACACCAATGGGAGCTGGCAGAGGAGAGACAGAGGGGGAAGGGAGACAGAGCGGGGAAACGGAGCAGGGAGTGATTTCCCTCTCATTCACAAAGATTTGATTACCTCTCTCTCTCTCTCTCTCTCTCTCTCTAAAACACACACACACGCCTCTGTGTGAGCTTGAGCTTCAGTGCTTGTGATGCCTCAGTGTGCATAATTATGACTCATAAACCACACTGTTGTCACCCAGAATGCACTATGTTTTATACAGATTCACAACAGAACAAGACACGTGACCTCACACCCGACACTGGATGTGCAACATCCTTGTCCAGTTTGAATTACATGTGTGTATGTGTGTGTGTGTGTGTGTGTGTGTGTGTGTGTCGGGCAGCATCGTGACAAATGTGGCTGTCGTTTCTCATGGCTGTAATGTGACTGCAGCTGCATGCATATGCATCAAGGTACAAATTGTAAGCTACAGCTTCTGCTGAATATAAACATATAAAATCAAAGGGAGCCCATAAACTTTCCTCATGCAAGCAAAGAAACTAAACAATGAGTGACTAAACATTCAGTGCTCATCCACTGTCACAGATGTCTGTACATTCTTGTTTCTGCCCCATTAACAAGTTTTATTTCCACAAAAGTTGGCTTACAGTGTAGCTGGCAAGTGAAAATAATCTAAAATTGACGACAGCCCATAAAAAGCATAATAGATCTCTGCAGCTCTCAGTAGCAAGACACAACCCTGTGTTTATACACCACTAAATTAAAACCTAATTGCTGCTTGGATTTCGCTCAACAGCTACATTTCTTCAGGTCCAAGGAGTGCTACATTCTTGTTCTGCACAGAAGTCACAGGGAAGTGGTCAGGGTGGATGATGCATGTATAAAACACTGGTCTGAGGTTTAACCCTGTCAAAACAAGGCCTCTCTTAAGACAAAAATTACTAAAAATAACATGCACAAACTAAGCCAGCCAATATCATCTTAGCCATAAGGGTTAGGGTACACAGCTCCAGATCTGAACAAAACCAAAGTCTTCCCCTGCCCTTAACCATGTGCTATAAATTGCCTTAACATAACAAATACTTTTATCATGTTGAGGACAATAATTGTCACTAAAAGATTTTTAGATTTACTTATAATAAACATTTGAACTGTTGTTAAAAGTTTTAAAATACCATTCAAACATCTCAAACTGATAGATGCAGTAACAGATTTACTGACACTTGAATGTATAATAGGCATAAATCTCCTGAACAAAAACAATCCGTCTTATTTATCTCTAATGTACCACTTAAAGTGTGTTGCATGTATTTATCTGCAGAGACCATGTCCTCCCCCTATGGGTGTCAACCTTTGGTTAGGGGTGTGTAACCTGTGGCCAATAAGAGCATGAGGTTGGGAATCTACAAAAATGTAGCTACAAGGAAACATCGCTGTCTTGTTTTCCTCCTCTCTTTCTTTCTGTCTGAGTCGTAAGCTGCTGGTCTGTGTGTTTGTACAACCAAGAGCACACACTTCCATTTAAAGTCATGTCTACAATCAATCTGATGAATACTCTCCTATTAGCCCTTTGTTTGGTCTCCACCAGCTTATGAGGGGAATGTTTGGCTCTTTGAAAGCTAAAATGCTCCACCATGTTTACCAGTTAGTTGCTCATTTACACTGTCTGTAGTTTGGTGCTGAACAGGTAGGATTCACTGAGTTTTTGGAGGCTTTTCAATGAAACACCTGCTTGTTGTGTGAGGACAAGATGCTGATGAGAACTGTGAGCTTAACCAAAATATATTAGGTTGCATGGTTGTAAAATGAAAACAAAGACAAAAAAAGCAACAGAGATGCTCAAGCTGGAACCAGGTGGTAATTATCTGTGGGTTCCTGATGAGTGACTCATTCACACAGAAATAGTCATTTGAGCCATGGTTCAAATAAAAATATTTCTGAAGGTGGTTTTTAAGTATTCACCAGATGTTGTTTTAATGATAAAAAATTCTCGTAACATTGAGTACTGATGTTGTTATTCTTGGGATCGAATTTTTTTAAAAAGAAAAAAGTATTCACTATGTTGAGCAAGAGATGACTGCATCCTCAATAGCCTGCGGTGGAATAATTAGTCAGAATTTCCAACATCTCTGGTACAAAATGTTCAAAATAATACCTCAACTTTAAGGTTGTAACTTTGTAACAAGGGTGCAATCAAGTGCACACACCTGTGCAACTTCAAAGCCCACAGCTGTGCACTGAGAACAATGCACCGAGAGAGAAACCTGACCTGCACTGCCATTCATGAACATTGCAGGCAACACCATAAACCAAGACATTTTGATTTATTTCAGGTCAGGTGCCAGATGCACGCCATATTGGTTTACAGTGTAGGTTATCCCCTCACCCTTTGCAACCTCTTTCAAGCTTCTTTTCCTCTAACATTACACCTACAGTGCAATAAGAAATCATACATCCAATTTCACACTTCTATGAGCTTGAATCAACCTGCCTATTGGTGCAAACAAGCATCCAGAGTTTAACTTAGTTCACCTCTATGTGTTTGCCCTTGTCCTGCATTAATTCAGCACACACTCACTATTAATGTTGGTATTCATGTGGGTCACACACATACCACCAACCGCTCCTGTCAATACACATTAGGCAGCAGTGATGATGTTGGATCGATAGCACCCACACTACGCCCTCACAGCACAATGAAACGCTGGTGGCGGTGGTGGTGATGGTGACGGTGGGAGGATACCACATCCAGGCTGCAGGCAGGATTACGCATCAATTCTGCTGTCAAAGTTCATGAGAGAGGTGGGTCACTCACAAGCAAATGTACAAAGCAGTCATTTAGTTACAGAATATGGCACCAAATATGTAGTTAGTAGGTACAGAAGTAGTTCATCTTAGTCAAAGTGGAACCTCTCAGTCTGAACAGCTCATGACATCTCCAATAACTGGCATTAAACTGACACCAGATAATACGAATTCATTCAGAAAGATTTTTTATTTGAAATGTTAATTTGCATTGAGTCAGTTTAACATGAAAGATGATGATACAGGGTCAACTTAGCAGCAAGTTGATTAGATGAAAAATATATACATAACCACTCTTGCAATAGCAAAATAAAATAATAACATTCCTGCTGCTGAAATGTGATTATTTAAGTGGGTTTAGTTGGAAATAAGATAATCTTTTATCCATAAAACAGTCACCTAATTTCAGATGATGACATCCATCAAGTAGTTGTAGAAATATTTCAGTCTGGACCAAAGTTGTGGAACAAGTGACAAGCTGATGTCCTGCTGGCATGTCTGAGTTTTATCTCATTTACTGTTTTCTTTTGGCAGTCGACTAATTTCATATCTTTTAACTTAAAAAAGTCTAGAGAGTTATCAGGTCTGTAAAGTCCCATTTAAGTCCCACTGTAGTCTGTAATTCATTATTAGGAGTCAATGTTGTGTAAAGTAACAAGTTACTGGTGTCGAGTCAGCAGGTTGCTTAACATGGAAAACTGTTGACTGCCTTCACAGATCACAGCCTATTAATCAGGAGAGATGATGGAGAGCTGAAAGGTTATAATGATCAGCCTCCAGGAGAGGAATCAGACATCCAGGCTCCATCCTGCCAAGCATCAGTCCCTCAACCCAAATCCCAGGCGGGGATCACAAACCTCGGCTTTACTGTCTCAGGATTTTTCCCCCTGAGACATTTAGCACCTTCAGTCTCTCCATGGCTGGGGATAATTGAAACTAATAGCCTACTGTAAGTCTAATCTTGACAAATGAGAAGCAGATTCTGCTGCTGTGTTCCTTTCAAGCTTTCAACTGCCTCAGTAATTGAAAAAGGAAAAGCTTCAGACAGGATTAGATGTTGAGACCCATCATGTATGAACTTCGGTTGATTTTATGACCAAATTTAAAAGTTAATAAATGATGATGTATGAAATATAGCTTTTTTTGATCAAAGAACCGAGCGTGTGTGTGAAATAACATTTTTAAAACTTGATCTTCTTGCTGTAAAATACAGAAGGGGGTTTACATGATGTGAATTTATATATATAGTGCTGATATTAAATCCAAAGCCTGACAATGACTGTGACCTTTAAAAACACTTCAGAACATGTCAGTTCCTGCAGTTTGCCTTGATTCTCCTGTACATCTGACCTTCAATAATGTATACCTGTGCAGCGGCTTACAGCACTGAGATCAATGTTCATTGGATTACAGCATAAAACAGCTGCTTGTGTCCTACTTACATCATACTATAGTAGGACGGCAAAGACACAAACAAACTGTTAAACTCACAATACGGAGCCAACAGACTCACTCAATCTTGCACATTTTAAGTAATGCAAACATTTAGACAGAGGAAGATACAAATGCCTATAAATGGACCACACACTGACAAGCAGACACACACACACAAACACACACACACATGCACCCAGCTTTGCCAACAGACTGACTGAGGAGCAGGCTTGTTGTGGTGAGTCACAGTCTATGTTGCCACCTACAGAGCACCGCCGTAAAGCACAGAACCATTCACACTAAATCACAGCTCAGTATCACAGCGACTGTCAGACAAAACCTATAATAACAAGTGTATCAGCAGACAGCTCTGTAAGGTAGTTAATATCAAACCTAGCAGTAGTAGTAACACCTTTTCAATTGGAAATGAAGCTATTTACACAGTCTAGTAAGTTCGGATGTATATGTTTTACTACGTTTTGCTGAAGCAAAGATACCACAATGCAAGATTTAAAAGTGTACAGATTCCACTAATCTATGCAAGTTAAATTAATTCTAATTGTAAAAAATTAAAACATATTGACAAAGTCAGTGTGCTTACATGCTAAAAAGCGTCTAATTTGAGTGAAATGATGTATGATTTTGTCTAGTAATAAGATAGTTGACATTGCGCATTATGGGATACTAGTAATGCACAATGTACTTTAATCTCATACTAATAAAACTAAAAATAAACTCTGAATGTCTGTAAAGCAACTGTAGCAAATATAAAAAAACACTAAGACCTAGCCAAAATGTGGAAAAGCATTTCACTCTCTGTTCATGAAGCTTAACTAATAGTAACATTTCAAAACTGAGTTTTGGTTTGAATACTGTGTATGCATGTTGGGAAGCATCCTTATAGGACAGAGCTGAGGTGACAGCAGAGATGTCAGCGGCAGCACACAGAAAAGCAGTGGGAGGTTCACTGACAGCTTGTTAAATACACACTGACCTCAAGCACCCTGGTGGTCAAAATGTCTCTCTGACCTTGGGACACACACTGACTCCCACACAGGCACAAATCTCAGTGCCAGCAGCAATTAGACTAAGCTCAGGGTTCCTCCTGTTCATGATGAACCTGTGCCAAGTGCTAGTGCCTTACCACATCTATGTAGCAGCAGGCTCGCAGCTGATTGGCTGCATTGCTGGGTCCTGGCAGTAACAACTCATCTGATAGGCTCCTACATTCAGCCACTAAAACTAGCGCTCGCATCCTTAAAACAACGGTGTCTGGATGCTGTAACGCATACCCTTCCCTGATTGGTTCTCGGGAGGGAAGGTGTGTGCGCGTGCATGCGCATGTGGGTTCCATTAGTATGCGTGCACATGGATAGTTAAAGAATAAAAAAAAACATGCGCTGGCTTTGTAAATCCAGTGATTACATGTGTGCGATTAAGTGTCACTATGCTTATAACAATTCTGCACGTGTAGTCTGGTTTCCATGACAACACCTCTTTTTCTCTGCAGACAGCCTCCACGTGACACATCACAGAGCGAGCTGGAGTCAAGAGATGTTAGCTGGTTTCATCAAAGCCCTGTCGCTCTGAATTCACGGCTGTGGAGGTCTTAATGTGCTGCTCTCAGATCAGCCGCTGCTCTTAAAGGTCGGTATTCTGTCGGCCAACAGGTGATCTGCAGGTCAATACAAGCGCGTGGTCCTCTGATACACCTTTCGTGCTGCAGTGACATACACATCGCGGGCCTCTGAATGCCCGATAATGGGATGTTTGGGCTTATCCCGCTATATCCCATAATAATGCGCGGCTGAATCACAGCAGTCTGCGCTTTATTGTGCACCAAAAAGAGCAACGCATGCTTCTGCTTACCTCATCTTCCTCTCCTGGTGTCTCCAACGAGATGAAGGTTTTTCTGCTTGCTCAGTGCTTTGTCTTTGAGTTGAGTTCTAGTAAAAAAAGGTTCAGATCCAGCAGCAGCAGCTCTGAGCGTTTTCACAAAAAACAGCGATGCAGGAGCCGACGCGTGCAGCCGGCGGGATGTGCAGATGTTGAGGGGTGGGAAAAGGCGACAGGGTGTGGAAAATGCTACACGGATGCCCACAGTTTTTAGGTCTGTCTTTAAAAAAAGAGAAGAAAATGTTCTTCGTTTTTTTATATATATATCAGGCGGCTGGTGGTTCGGTCGAGGCCATTTCAGAGGGCGGCACGCCGCTGTCCGCAGGACGAGTAGCCGGGCGGAGTGGCTGACAGCGGCTTCTGTGGTGCCATCTTTTCCTCCCTTCAACCACTGGGAGGCTGGATGTGGGGAGAGAGAGAGAGAGAGAGAGGGAGAGGGAGAGAGAATGAGGGCAGGCTCGTGAAATGTCAAGTCCTGGTGCTTTCGCTGCACGGTAGCGCCCTCGGTGTGGTGTTGCAGCTACCGCACAGGCAGGTGTAAAAAACAAACGCACACAGTCCTCTGGTAATAAGTTCTATCATCTGGAGAAAACTAACACAACCATTGTTCTTCGAAACAATTAAGCCTTTTTTTCCATGAGAAAAACATCAGTTTTAGCGGGATATTAAAGATATAATTGGATATAAAATACCATGAATACCACAACTACTTCAAGCATTTAAGATCCTGCATAATTATTTTTGTGTGTGTATGTCTTTGCATTTTTTCTTTCATCTGCTATTTGGAATAAATTGAGCACTTTATGCAAAGACAAATATTTTATGGTAATTTAGATTAACTAGATAAAAGTAGCAGTTACAGCTTCCTTTATATTACATAATATGAGAATTTACTGAGCATATCCTGCTACTCCATCTTCTCCTCCATCACATCTTATACTTTCCTGTGTGATTTAACTGTCTTTGTAGTCTTACAAGTCTTATTGCTGACATAAATTCTACTACATGCTGCTGTACAAAATTATACAGTCTTAGGTGTAAAAAGACATGATTTGATAGACTACTGTATAATACAAAAGGACTGACTGAGAGTATTGTATATGACACACACACACACACACACACCTGTCAGCAGCCTGGATTGACCAGCTAACATCTGTCTCTATCTGCAACAGCCAGCAGCTGTTTTTTTCACATGGGGGCTCAGTTAAATCTCAACTGAGGATCTGAATTTAGACTTTGCTGTCTGCTCCTCGTCAGTCAGGCAAGTCCATGTGCTCTTTAATCAGTCTGCAAAGTCTCCATCAGACAATCTCTCTGTTGGCCTCCATGTCTTCCCCCTCTGTCAACTTGTTCTCAGAATTGTTTTTCTTGATGTTCTTAGGTGAAATTTTCAGTAGGTGAAGTGAGAAGCTGGTGGTTGTCTCGGGGTATTTGTATCAAAGGTATTAGTTATCTGCTATTTACCAGAAAATACACCACATCACATCTGAAACAGCCTGAAATGTTTCACTTGATATCCCACAGACCATTTTCTGTTAAATACACCTTGAAATGCACATTGAACAGCTTGAACTAAAAGCTGTTTGTTTTTCTGGCGCTTGAGTATCTTTGTATATCTGTTTTACTACATGCTGCCATGAGAGATTTGTTACATTAAAATATATTTCGGTGCATGCTTTTGATTTTGTTTAGTTTAGATTAAATATACACCTGTTAAATGCCCCATTGCACCATTTAATGATAATGCAGGATATAAGCATTCAAACCAAACCTGAGGCAGTGCTGCCTTTTCACCAGCAGAGGTCCTCCTAATGTCTAAAGAGTGCATGAATTTGCCATGTGGTTTACACTGTGGTCATCATGAAAAAGTTGAGCCTCTGCTGTAAAGGAAATTAGATTTTATTTGTTTGATTTAGATTTTGCAACTTTAATACCCACATGATATTACCACTGTCTTTAGGTCACTGGATCCGTGGTGTTTCTCTCCACAAGAGGGCGCTGAAGCCACTTGGAGCATACTCAATACATTTCACCCCATTGATAGCATTGTTGTTTCTATACAAGGCTATAAAAGAGTTCATATATGGACCAACTTTTTTTTTCCTTGCTGAAATGCATCTATTTGGTCCTGTCTGAAAAATAAAATGTAAGTCACTGAAACAGCACAGGAGCCTTTTACAAAAAGGAACAACATGCTGAGAGCAGAACAACTTGGTGCACCTCAAAAGTGACAACTTTTGACGAGGAGTTTGTTGACTCGAATCAAATCCAAAAAGTTTATCCTGTGAATTTTTTTACCCACAATGGAAGAGTAAAATGTTGAAGCAGAGCACAGCTTCAGTGTCTTCACTTGACTCTTTATCCACCTGAAAAGGTTACATGATCTCCACCCTGCACATTCATGCAGTCACACACTTAACAGCAGATAATGAAAGGAAAAACCATCCCAATAGTGATCATATTTTTTTATTGTGTCCTGAACTAAAATGAGCCTTTTGACTGATTCTGGTACATCCTGTATATTACTTATGCATACAGTGGAACATCAAGTACTAAACTACCAACATCACAGCACGCAGGCATGAGACAGACTCAGTGACACACACTCACTGACAGTAAACACAGTTCTCCTCCTCCGTCACACAGCCGGCGCTGACAGACACCCACAGACACACATCTTTACCTACAAACTTCGAAACTTCACATGAAGGGGAAAACATTTACAGTGAACACAGGCATTCAGTGAGACACCATGCAGGTGCTTTCATGTGAGAAATGGATCTATTACAACACTGTGGTTTGTGAGGAGGATAAAAATGCATCAGAACTTTCAAACTATGTTTGAAATAGACAATCACAGCATGAAAATTTGCTGTAAAACTTGTTAATGGAATGTTTTGAAATGATGCAAATGCTGGTGCTATAAACGCACAAATGCAACAAAATCAGGCAGACATGCAGAGGGAATCATGTCCTCCCTGTCATTTTTCCCATTTTATTATCAGGTTTCTTGTTTTCTTTTCACTTTTGGCAGTCTTTTATTTGCAGTTTCTGTTCAACTGATTAGTTGAGGTTTTTAAAAATCAGATTGGTGTAGTTGGATGGTTTGGACAGATTTTTAGTAAATGTATGTATCTGCTGCTTCAGTAACAAATCTGAAAGTACTGGCTGGGTGATTTGATGGGGCTCTTGTAGGTGGACGTGTCCTGCGCTGTGCTCTGGCTGGTTGTAGTTTTCTGTAGGTTTAAGGTGAAGGTCGGGGTGGTCTTCTTCGCCTGTGGCCTGCCGCCTGCCTTTGCCTGAGGTGTGGCCGTAGGTCCGCTGTTCGCAGGCACCGTCGTCGTAGATCTGGTGGTCTCAGAAGACCCAGTCTTTTTTGCGAGGGGGCTCAGATAGATCTGCATAGTCACTAAGTGAAGTGGTGAAATGAGGGGAGGAGGGTGAGCGAATAGACAGAGGGGTTGGTCATCAAGATGGGTTCGAACGGAGGTTAGAGGTGCGGATATTTAAAGGAATTTAAGGTAAAGAGATGAGAAAAAGATAAAAAATAGGGGTGCGAGGGGTGAAGGGAGGCACACAAGTCATGGTGAGATGAGGAAAAAATGAAGAGTGAGCATAAAATAACAGCTCAAACACAATACTTTGAACTTCTAGTGATTTATAGATGTAAGCGTGTATTTCCTGTGGCATTTTTCCGGATGAATCCTACCTTTGCAGTGTGTCACACGCCTCGTCCCTGCAACAAAGCGACACAAACAAAGAGGTTTGATTCATTAATATGTAGCCATCATGTCAGTCTTTTCTTTTTTTACTAATAGAGGCTTAGTCAGCAGCTGTTTCACATTCTTGTAATGAGGCTGAATCCTGCCAGATACAGCCTGGAAAAACACAACTGCAGGGAAGCAGGGGGAGTGCTCACGTACCTACACTTACTGCAGCCTCCTTGGACTTGCTGCTGTTATAATGAGAAAAGAGAGAGAGAATTTGATATGCAGACAGAAAAGGGCACAACAAGGAGAGAGAAACACCGTGCGATAATACTGTGACACAGAAGGAGAGAGTCAGTGAATGTAGCAGAAGGTGTGGTGAGAATGAACGCATCAGATAGTCACATATGGCTTCAGTTTGTCTCATCAGTTTCAGGTTGACTAAACAGATAAAGATCCCATGTACTGGCTCTGAGAATGTGACGTTCCTCTGCAGTTTGAACTGTTTTCAACAGGATGTAGGGTTAGAAATAACCTTAATTTGATACTAAGAGATTTAATCCAACTTCTGTTGATATGTGCTGCCTATTGAAATGTGCTACCAACCACATTTGGATACACAGGATCAAACTAGGATTAAGGGTAGTGCTTTCAATTCATGTTACAGTAATATCTTTTAAAAGACATCATAAATCATCAGAACACCAGGACAACCCAGTGCACCTATGGCAGCTTGGTCAGGTCCCCTTAGTGTCTCTTTTGAAAGAAAGGTGGTACCCCTTCAGCATCTGTTTGCAATGCGGGGGTGGAGAGGGGGTTTCATGGCAGGAGCTTTACCTGACGAAGCACAAAGAGCAAAAAAGTGCCTGGGTGTTGGGGTGAAGTTTTGGATCACATGCTGAACCTTAGCTAAGAGACTGGGTCTTGTTTAACACCTAACCAAGCAGGTTTGCTGCTTAAAAATTCATCCAAACTGCAAACTCTGCTGCTGGGTGGAGCTGGAGGGGTCGTCTGCTTGCACCTGCCCCTCTGGGAGCATCCTCTCTCACAGCCAGTCCTGCTGCATCCACCTCAGCCTTCTTTCTTTGTTTAGTTTTCTGCACCAACAACACGCATCTCACACATCACACCAGAATTTCACTCATTCATACACCTGAAACAAAGCTGATTTTTTTTTTTTTTTTTAACTTTTAAGGCTCTGAGCATCACAAACAGACATTTAGGAGTCACCCAATTGTTCTAAAAGCACTATGTGTGTCCTGACCGAGCGCCAGCATGTAAGGATTTGAGGGTTAGAATGTTTTGATTTGAAATAATTCTCAAAAGCAGTGGGAATGCATATATGCACAGATGGCTTGCAAGAAGTGCACATAGAAAAGAAAGCTGTCACAAATTTAATTTAACATTTAACAATTTAAATGGACATTTATATGGGAAGCTGTTTGTGAAACTGTGTTTTTAGAATAATGACAAACAGCATGTTAACACCACAGAAAAGGCATTTGTGCATGTTTGGAAATGCGAGCGTAGCGTCTTACCCTTCCTGTGGTTTCTTACAGGTTGAGGCTGCAGATGGGGGTCGTGTCTTAGTGGTTTTACATGGACTGTCCTTCACACTACCCTGCGGGCTCTTCACACCGCTGGAAGGGAAAAAAACATGTCCTTTAAAAGTCATAGCCCTTTTGTTTTTCGTCTCTTTCACCACAAACATATCCATATTACTGTAATTGAGACCTACAAGCCGCACTGTTTACACAAATGAAAATTCAATGACTGACATGAAAAACCTTCTCAACCCACCAGAAATGACTGATCAGAATCTGCAAACCAATCCAAACATTTCAGCCGCTGAGATGAAAAAGTTTGTGTATGAGGTTTAAGAAAGTTTACTTTACTTAACGTCACAGGATGTGGTTCCTTCAAACTTTTACGGGAAGAATAAAAATGTCTTCCCCACCAATTCTTCTGTGCAGTTGCCAGTTTTATTTTTATGTCGGCACAATGAAAGCAAAGAATGGCAGGAAGGATATGAATCTTGCACATATTTAAATACCTTATTGTTGAATTTTGAAAGCTTTATAATGCTTGCGGTTGAAATTTGAACACCAAAAAAAGATTTTCTGTTAAATATTTAATTTTAAGAGTCGTCTGCCTGGATGCATATTGCAAATTTATCATTTTAGTCTATTTTGAATTATAATTTTTTAAAAATTGACAATTTTAACATTTCACATGAAAAATATTGGCTTGTTCATATAGTTTTATATTTTTTCATATAATTTGATACTTAAAGATTAAAAATTTGAACTTGAACTGAAGCTTGGTGCCAAAAATTGATTGAACTGATCAGAATTTGGTCAAATCAGCGTACACTATGTCACATGATCCAAGAGTGAGAGGTTTACAACCAGATATTCATTTGATTATAAAATTAAAATTACTGTGTCATTTATTTACTCCCATGCATCTGTTTGTGCCTCATTAACCACTTTAACCCCCAAAGTTCTTAGTGATTCCCTCCATCAACTATAATTGAGATTAGAAACTAGAGTTCAGCTTTCCAGTCAGTGCCACACACACAGTCTTACTTTAAAGCAGCATCATGTCATGATTTCACCATAAATTAACAGCCTCAGAATCACTTTGATGGTGCTCTGACTCATAATAAGGTGTGTGTTGTCTCTGCGTCAGTCAAGCTGAACCACGTAAGTTGTGTTGTTGCTCTTGCTTGATGTTTTTCTCTATGAGCCAAGTCAGCTCATTTCAGCAGATTTTTAGCTGGTAAATGTTAAAGTCAGGAGTGAGCAGCATATTTTCTTTGGTTCAGGTCATGTTAGCTTGACATGGTGCTGTTCTCAGTTGTATTAAATGCTTTTTAAAACTCTGACTGCCAAGACAGAAGCTTTCAGGGTTTAACATGCTGCTGAGTTTGGTTTGTATTTGGATGGTGAAAAGTAAATGTCTTCAAATAAAATCATTTCCTCGAACCACAATCTGACATGTTTATTTGGATTTAAAATAAAGTGCTAATGTGTTGAACTGTGCGTTTCTTCATGCCTGCTACTCTATTGCTGGGTGGCTTATTGAATTTGTTTAACTTCAAATCTTTGTTTCTAAATACAAGCTGAAGACAATTAAAAAAAACAGATGTGGCCACTGTGGATTTAGAAAAAATGACAGACTGATGGGAAGCAACTGGAGGTAAAAAAAAGTATTAGAGAGAAAAAGCAAAAGAATTTGATGGATGGATAAAAAAAACAGCAGGTAAGATGAAATTCATTAGTGGAGAAAAATACTGGAATGAAAATGGATGGAAATGAACCACTGTTGCTGATGACGATGATGATGCCTGATACCTCCCTCTTCATCCTAACAGTGAGTGGACTGCATTAGATGAATGGAGATTTCCTCCTCTCTGTGCAATTATACCAGGATGCCCGAGATACAGAAGCAGATCGTTTCAGCAACAAACTGCAGAGAAAACCTATCATTCTCTCTGGCTAATGCTACCTAATGGCAGCACCATTTGAAAGGTAATTGAGAGGAAGGCATCTGCAGAGAAGAGTTTACGACTTCATTGCTTTGAAGTAAAGCAAGCGTTAAGATAATTATTGAGCATGTGCAGTGTTTCCTGGATAATGGAGGGTGTGTGCTGATTGCTTTTGCACATCAGATAATGAGAACTGAAGCTTGAGATCTGAGGCTGAAGCTTCATTGAGAGCTGCCTCTTTAGAACAGCTTCCCATTAATACTGCGTGCAACAGCTTTCTCATTTCCCCACATGTGTTTCATAAAGAGGGCTGTCAAAAAGAAATGCCACTGAGAAAACAATCAATAATTTGAACCTGTCTTTTTACTGTGCGAATGCTGATAACGAGCAAGATAAAAAAACTCACAATATATATTAAAAATATTAATGAAATATCTCAGACTGTCTGGTGCGATCTTGTCACAGCACTCTGCCTGCAGACGGAGCAGCAGGGTTTTACCTGCGGGGAGGTGTGGGGCTGTAGTTCCTGGCTGTGGAGCTGGAGGGCAGTGTGGAGCTCTTCTTCAGAGAGGCAGCGCTGGAGGTCACAATGGGCGGCCTGGAGGGCAGAGCGAGAGACACCGGCCTGGCTGCAGGGACACACACACACACCAGAGCAGGTATGAAATTATGACCTCTTTGACCTTTTTAATCTGTCAACATTATATCTTTTTTTTAAATTTTGCACTATATACAATATGCACAAAAACAAATACTTGGATTATTATATAATATAGTACCATTTGTTACCAGTATTAAAAAAATTGAGTAATCTTTTTTTAATCACTTTTCAAGCAAAAATGACAAATATTTCTACTCCTTACATGTTAGTATTTGAAACTTTTCTTTGTCTTATATGATCCTGAGCATTTTTCACTTTTTTCCTGATATTTCATAGATCAAGTGACCAAGTAAATATTGGCAGATTAACTGATAATAAAAGAAATCTTTGTTGTTAATTAATCACCCTTTCAGTGATTAATAATCCTCAGTCATTATTTTATCGTTCCCAGTCAGACTCTTGTAGCTGCACTTGAACCACAATGAACATCATTAGTTTATCTGACATCTAAGCACAACAGAACAATCTGTTAAATCAATCAGTGTCTCCTCAGTTGAACACATGATAAAAGCTGCTGTTACACTCCTTTAATCTACAAATAGACACATGGGTAATAATCCACACACAGATCTTTGCTCACCTTTAGCGCCTGATGGTCTCCTGCCAGCAGCAGCTGCTTGGTGTTCCTCAGTGATGTTGAGCCTCTTGAGGACGTCGGCCAGAGCCATTTTCAGCAGCTGGATTTCATCTTCCTGCATCTGCATCCTCTGCTCCAGATAGGTCAGCCGGTCGGCCACCTCCAGGCCACTGGCTGCCGAGCTGCGGTCATCTGATGGAGTGATAAAGAAAAGAACGAAAGGCATTTAGATAGATAGATAGATAGATAGATAGATAGATAGATAGATAGATAGATAGATAGATAGATAGATAGATAGATAGATAGTCTTTACATAACTGATAACAACAATACTGCGCATCCCATAAAATAAGCAGAGGACTCTGAGGTCTCCATTGGACATTTTCTAGCTCCCAAACTGCATCGAATTATGTTTAATATGCACATTTTTCAAAGCAAAAGAAGGAGCAAACTCATGAAAACTCACAGAGCAACAGTCACAGAGACCTTGTTAATCAAGGGTGACAATGACATGCATAAGCACACACAAAGAGGGAGAGAAAGATTGCAAGAAAAAATGACTATGCAACTGACTCACTGTGACTCATAAAGCCATTTGGTTGGAAAAAATCTTGAGAAAGTAAAAAAAAAACAATCCTCCAGACACAAAATAAAAAGTGCTATGAAACTGTCCACTCTCTAAAAAAACTTGTGATGTGAAAGAAAACTGAAGAAACTAAAGCATAACTGACAATATATGAACCATTTAGTTATTTATATTCTACCATGAAGCTCTTTAACATCCCCTGTTTGTGCCACTCGAGCAGAAAGCAAACTAATGAGGTCACAGCACAGCTGGACACAGCAGATCAACCACACAGCAGCATGTAAACAAAGGTAGCTGAGCACGAATCTAAAGCACTCTCAACAGTAGCTAACACATGTCATTTCTCTTTTAAATGCATCTCTGCTTGATATGTTTCCTCTTGCTGCTGGCAATCATCAGGAACAATAGTGCGAAGGCAGATACCGTGGGAGACACTGGACACTGATGAGCAGTCAGGGTGCCTCTGCTGGCCGGTGGGGCCCTCCTCCACCACACCAGACGTCTTCCTCCTCTTCCTCTCCTCTCGCGAGCACACTCTCTCGCTCCTCTTACCTCCTTTGGCTCCAGACAGAAAGGCCGGCTCTCCCTCCATCTGATTTTGATCCACTGGCTGGTGTCCACTAAGATCTCATCTCCTTTGCTCCACTTGGGTCACACTCTCTCTCACACACACACACACACACACACACACGTCCAGCGCAGCCTTCCTCGTGTTTTGTCAGCGTCTGCTCACAGCATCCAAGCAGCACTGTGGTATGTGATGCAGGAAGATGAGGTTACTGATGTTTTGATCCTCTCACGTTTCCTCGGTGGTCGCCTGACATGCTCTGTGATGTGTACGACAGAGCTTAAAGCCCTTTTGCTCAGGGTGTGTGCTTGTATGAAGGTGGGGGTGGGGTTGATAATGCTTAAAAACTCAGCTGTCGTCCAATTCAGCCTAAATTGTCCGTACACGTGTGCGTGTGTGTGTGTACGTGCACTTGCATGTGTGTGTACGTGGGTGTGCAGAGTACAATGATAATCCCTCAGACTGAGCCTTTTTGACCCCGCCCCCACACATAAGCTCTATGTCATTATGAGAGATGGAGACACAGAAAGGAAAACAGCAGACATAAAACCTGAATTGTGGCCCGGTCTTGTGCCATGTTGCAGTAAACATCTTGTACATCCACCGAGCTACAGAGGTCATGGCGCAGGTCACTGCTAGTACCAGCAGGGATGATGAAGAGGCAAAATAAAAACCAATGCAGGCTTTACTGCAGTTGTAGAGTGAACACCAGAACAAACATGTAAACAGGAATCAGCTATGAGTGCAGTTATGTAATAAAACATCATTTTCCAGTATTTTTAAAATAAAATTGATTATGAGCAAAAAAGGATCAGTTATACAATCTGTGTCCATGTGCGCATTTTTTTACTTGAAATAAACCAATGATTTAAAACCATGATACCCCAGGGGATACTTTTGCAGTTGCTTGAGAGTGCATATTAATGAAGTAGCTCAACTCATTAAAAAAAAAAAGATTGCGGCCTCATTTAAAGTTGTATTCCCATATGCCATACTATCATGCTACATAGCATCTTAACACCACATGCTGTGATAAAGAGTCAATGAAAACTAGTCAGCAAGCAATGCTGCCAGATTAGGCAGTCACTTAAATTGGATTCTTTAGTTATGCAAACAGGTCCAGTCACTGAGGACAACTTTGTTATGACAAAAAATTTGTTCATTCTGCTGAGAAAACATTTGTGTTATCATCCGTACAACCCAAACTGCTGCTTACCTTATTAAAACACAAAAGCATTAGTATTTTTTTCAGGCTGATAAGGCTTGTTGCAGGTTACAAAGCTAGACTCAACCTTTAGTTTTTTTGTTAATTGTTTTTTTGTTTGTTTTTTCTGACCTGTCCTTTTTTATTTTATTTTTAAGAAAAAACAAAAAATAAACATAGTTTTACAGCACTACGTTCTAGCGCACTTCTGATGACTGTATTGTGGTTTAATTATGTCATATTTGATCACAATAGTGTTGCTATTGTTTATTATAGACAATATTTGGGTGTGTAATTTTAACAGTTACTGGGCTGGAAAACATTTAAATAACCTTGCAACACTGTTAGCAAGTATAGCTGAAATAGTTAACCTTATAAAAAGTTAAAATAGTTAGGTTAAAGAAAAAATGGCAGGAATATTTGGCTACATAACTGGATACACAGCAGAAAAAGTTTTTTAAAGTAACATCTCAACAGCTGAAAAGTTCATTAAAAACAGTGGAAACGGTTGAAACAACTTAATTGTTTACATAACCTGCAGGATAAACATTTAAAAAGTCATGGATTACCAGTCAAAATAGTTGACTTAATGTAAAGAAGAAACTTTAAAAGTACCCAAAAGCAATGAATAAACATTTACAATAGTAAATCAAAAGTAATGGATAAATTGTTATGGTCCAGATAAATTTAAAGGCACAAGTAGTTTTATAGTACTTAATATTAAAAATAACAGCATGATGGTTAGCATTGTTAGTCTAGCTATGAAGTACAGGATAAACAGGCTAAATAGCCAAAATAAATGTAGGAATGGCAAAGATGTTTCACTGAAATTGATGGATAAAAAGCAGAAATGGTTTGTAAACTAACATCGTAACAGCTGACATGATTCACTACAAGTAATAGATGAGCAGTTGAAATATTGTGCGGAAAGTAACTGCATTACTGTTGAAATAGCCAGCTGGATAAACAATAAAAAAGTTAGCCAAAACTAGCATTTTAAATTGCTGGCCAAATGTAACGCAGTTCAATAAAATAGTTGCCTAATAGTAATGCATGCAAATTTGAAACAGTAAAAACTAACGGATAAAATGTTGAGGTACTTGGCATAATTACATTGCAGATAAAGCAAAAAGTACCAGCAGGTACAAGTAATTTATGAACAGATGAGAACAGATAAATGGTTGAAATGGTTCACTTTAAGTTACTGCCAAAGCTAAAGGATAATGTAAAATTTATAAAATTTATAACAGAATTTAGAAGTTGAGCTTCTACCTCTTAAAGCTGTAGTTTTGTTACAGCTAAGCTAACGAAACAGACCTAAATACTGGAGATTCATTCATATTAAACATTTTTTAACTTCCACTTTATTTTTTTTTAATTAAAATTAATATAAGAATTACATAATATCCACTTTAAACAATGAAAATGAATAAATAATACCATGCAATTAGGATGCAGGGGTTTAATCCTTAGTTTAGTATTTGTGTGCATGAAGCCTCAAAGCCTGCTCTATTGATTTGCAAAAATGCACCATATTTGATGTTAGACTTGTTTTTCACCTAGTTCTTATAAAGATGTGACTCTTTTGAGGTCTGTGTTTTTTCATACTGAGATGATCTGCTGTGAGCAAAGACTTCCAGTATAATCATTCGAGCATGCAGCCAGCAGTAATCTCACACTCATGGAGAGTTGTGACTCTGTGTTGGCCTGTGATTTTCTGTTTCTCCTCTTGTCTCGGCTGTGACATCATCCTCGTGCCACCTCCACACAGCCCATATGGGATTGGGATTAGAATAGCACATAATCCCAGTGCTGTAAAAGGGAATTAGCAGCCCAAAGCTCAATCTCTGCACTTACTCATCTATACAAAGAACAGGCCGGCTCCTTGGATGCCTTTCATGCAAATGTAAACACATATACAAACACATGCATTAAGTCTATCTGTGTGCCTCTGGCTCACACACACATATTCACACGTGTGCACATAGTCAGAATAGCACTAACAGTATCAAAATTCATATGCCCATTATGCATCTTAGCTAAATTAAAATGCATTAAGGCATAGAGGAGCAGTGGAGTGTTTTAATCTCTGCTCGCAGATGGTGTTTCCTGAATGAAGGAAACAGCATCTGTCTGCTCATATCAGCCGCCTGCATGCTGACACATACAGTAAAGGCCACGCGTGCACAAGCAATCCTTCACGTATTAGTCTGCTGAGAGTAATATCCTCGAGGGGACGGGGCATTTCCCTAAATCTCCTCAGACAAGGCGCATTCCTACACATACTTTGTCTGTGTAGTATGTGATATGTTGTACAGGTATGCAGGACCAGGGTTTAAGCTTTACTTGCTTGTTCAAATAAAACACTATACGGGTTACGTGAAATTCTGAAGTGTTTTTTTCACTTCCTGTATTCATTTGGTTTGCAAATAGTTTTTAAAGGAGTATGAAAAGTGTGATCTATTTTTACTGTTTCTGCCCTAATGAGGACTCTGTGAGGCCCAAACCAGTTTGAGTCTTAACTAATGTTCTTGCTAAATAAAAGCTGTAAATTTAACTTTTCTCCTGACTCTGATTAAAAATACCAAAGATCTTTTATTTTTCTGTGACTGCAGGTCTTGGAGGGGTTTTATAATCCCACCTGAAATGGAAATTTCACTTAACTAATGGTGTTAATGCTTTCCAAGAAGCCAACACTTTAATAAAAAATAAAAGCCCCATGAGAAACATCACACGTGCCATTAAATCTCAAGAGTGCTTCGAAGTTTTAGCTCACAAAACAAACATAGACCATCACTACAGTCATCACCTCAAACTAATTCAGTTTTGTGACATTGAATTTAACTGATTTTGCAAAATGTCTACATTTATGTATTAAGTGAGTGTGTTTTTTTCTTTATAACCTACAACTTACTTTAACTTTTCTTTATCTTGTTAGAATAAAACTGCAAACCTGTGCAAACCATGCATGTTTTACCAGTTTGTGATAAATTTGATAAAGTAAAAGTGAGTTGCATTCATATAAAATATTATCAGTATCTTGCACTTACTTTGAGCTTTTGTCATATTTTTAGGATAAAAATCTCCAAAAATTTGAACTTCTAATCATTTTTTTAAAGCTTCAAGCGCCATAAAACAAATTTAAGCAGAATTTGTTATCACCCTTCACTATAACGTGTTTGAGACCTTAATTGCAAAGAGCAAATAAAACCCAAATATCTGCATTTATCACAAGAGCTGAGTGAGAAAATATCTTTGAGAGATATTTTTAGTTGAGCATCTAAACTGGCTCAGCTCTCTACCTGTCATGAAGTCGGTGTCGGGTGCCAGCAGTGAGTCACTGTGGTAGCTCTCCTTCAGCGACGGCCTCCTCAGCAGGTCGTGGGCCGTCTCCTCCATCCCCAGACCCTGGTCCAACAGTTCCTCCATGTGTGCATCCCCCTCCAACATGCCTGCTGCCATTACGCCTGATGGAGAGTGTCGGAGTGATCCTGAGTGCTCTGTCTGAGTCTCCTACACTTCACTCCTGGGTTAATTCACCTTCCCTAAACCACCAGTGGACACCACCTCCTGTTTTCCCCTCCCTCCCTCTCCTCCGACTGTCCCGTGAGCAGTGTATGGACGGTGATGTCACTCAGAGGACAGATTAAGGACCTCGTAAGCCATCTGAAGCTCAGGGAAGGACAGGCCTATGAGAGAATAGGAGTCTATAGTGTGTATACATGTGAGGCAGTGGCAAAATGAGCGGGGGGGTCAGGGAGGCCTCTCATGGGGAAATGCATCTTCACATTTAAGGCCCCAAAATAACTTCCTGTAAGATAAGTTGCATAACCCTCGTCTGTAAATATACCACTGCTGCCTTTAAGAGGAAACGATGAGTAACAATTACTGAACAGTGCCACAAAACACACACTCCTAACCAACAAATAAAACAACACTCACACACACTGCAGGGTGGGACCACACAATTTGCTGTTGCATGCAAAGTTGCAGACAAGCACACAATTAGGTTCCCAAAAAGAGCTTACATCAGGCTACCATCCGGTGTGGCCAGCCCTGGTGTACTGTAAGGATGATGAGATTCAGAGATTAGGGAGCAGAACTTGATTAATTACAGTCATCAAGAGGACAATAAGCCGGACGTGGTAATTAGACCAACATAGAAAGACAACAGGAGCAGATGAAAAGCCAGTTAGGCGATTGTGTCGGGGTCTCCCCCATGTAAGCTGCCTTTCTGTCTATTTTGCATTCACTGGATTGATTCTTTTTCCAGCAGATGCTTCTCTTTGCTGATCTATCAAAGCTTTCTGGCAACGTAGCCCAAGTCCTGCATTCCCCAGAATGTTACAAAATTGCTTTGCACTACATTTCTTTTATAAAAGCTGGGGAATAAAAGCTGGTGGAGCATTGTTGAACCTAGTCAGTAATTAAACACAGATATGTTGTGCTGTATGTTGTAGTTAAAGAGAGGAAGGCTTTTATTTTTCTGTCCCTCTCATTCTTATGCTTCTCTCCTCATCCCCCTCTCTCCATGTTTCTGTTGTCTCCTCACACAGCAGTGCTTCCTGTTATGTCTGCATGCATCCCTGTGCATCTTTACAAATGTGTAACTGTAAGAAAAACAGACAGAATGTGTTTATGCAATGGTTGCATTTCTTATTTTGCTGTTCAGTGCAGTATTATTGTAATATGTGTTATATGTTTTTCATTATAATGATGCAGATGGGCATGTGCAATTGATTGACGTATGTATTGTTGTTTTGTTATCTGTTTGCTTTTACTGTTTTTTTTTACTGCAGACTCTGTGAAATTTGAGGCAAATTTCCCACCTGGACAGTAAAGTCCATCCTTTCCTAGATAGATCAACACTTTGCTTATGCTTATGTAGATGGATATATACATTTTTATAGGTGATGTTGATTAAGAGAGGGTATGCCAACAACTACAGAAAAACCCCCCAGAAACACTGAAATGAGTTTTGGCAGAGAATGCAACTCCAATTTAAAATCACAATGTGAGGGAATTAAATAAGGCTAAGGATTAGAATTAAAACTAAAACTGTCATTCTTTTCTTATTATAGTTATCATCTACGTGTTTTAACGAACCTGTGCAAGCCTGTATCCAAATAGATTTACTCTAATTACTTTTGCAATTCAGATGAAGCACCCTGACATCCAATTACCAGACAGTATACATCATGCTGAGTGCAACTTGCACCAAATGTTCAAACATTTTACAATATCAGGTGGGTTCATGTTTAGGTCTAATTAAAATTTATTTTCTTTTTCCTCTCTTATCTTACTTTGCTTTATTATACTGTTGTCATGTGATTCAAAACAAAGAACATATGGTTACATTGCTTCTCTTTTCCATTGAGGTTAATAAAGTTCTTTTTCTTTCTGTTTGTTTCTCTTTCTCTCTGTCATGTTGCCTGCTTAATGAGAGAGCACTAACACACAAGTGTGAACAGCACACAGGCTGCTGTTTCTTAAACCAAATATGAGATAAGTTGCAGTGAGAGCATTTGGGGTAAAAAGAATTACTCGAGTATTAGTAGAACCGTAAGCCATTAAAAGATTAGTGTTAATAAGATAAGTAGTGCATGTAGTCTTCATGAAAAAAAGGTTCTCACTGGTGTGAAAGGATACAATTCTTACTATTATATTTTTCAAAAACACTTTCAAGTAAAGCTAAACTGCCTAAAAATGCACCTTTCTCAAACATTTCATAAAACCTAAACAAGTTTGTAATAACATGTATTTTTATGTTGCGATTTCATACCTCTGCCCATTTTCCTCTGTCGAAGCGGATTTAAGGTATTCAAGATTAACTGTTCCAGATACTGAATGCCAACTTAAAACCTACATCTCAGGTTCCTGTACACCCCCAAGCAGCCATTAGTTTTGCAGCAGATTGGCACAACTGAACGGCCGGTGAGTTCAAAGTTTGCAGCAGTGTAATATTATTATGAGACACTAATCATCTGCTCTGGCTGCTGTTATCCCTGTGTAACAGACACTAAGGCCCTGTCGTGTGTGTGTGTGTGTGTGTGTGTGTGTGTGCGCGCGTGTGTGAGTGGTACATTCCTAGTGCTCTGAGGCCTGTGTGGGGATAAAGGCCAGAGACAGATAATGACTCTGCTGACAGAGGACATGTGGAGAGAGGAAACATGGGAGAGGGACAGGAGGAGGTTAAAACGTGTCTCCTATTGCATTAAAATCAACGGATGAACGTTTATCACTGGATGCCATTTGGTGCCTGAATGAAAAGGGTCAAAGGAGGTCTGACCCTGACCTGTGCATGCTGACTCATTACTGACCTCCTGTGGAGAATGTATAGCATAACAGCTGCTTGATAGAGAAACTTTATTGACTTTCCATTGATCATGTGCAGAAACAGCTTTGCTTTTGCATGGTATAGTGTCATGAAGAAAAAGTGCACAGGGTCAATGTAAACACTGGAGTTAAATGCAATAAATAAAGAGCCACACACTGAATTTTCACAAAGGACTTAAAATTTATAAATAGTCTTTCAATGGAACATTAAATCAGTAGGGATGTTATATAATTCTTCCAAAAAAAAATCCAAGAGATTTTCAGAGAGCATGACAAAGTGACAATAATCTGATACACACGTTGTTTCTCTACTCCAAAAATATCTAGACTTTTTCACTGGACATCCCCCACTTTTTCCAAATATATCAAAATATATGTCGACAATAAGCATCAATACAGACCACACAGAAAGCAGAATCTCATGGGTTGGTCGGGCGCTTTTGTTTTTTTGACTCATGGAGCATACGCACTTCCTGTGTGGCATCAGTGAAGGTCGCACAGTTTTCGGCCCCTGTTGCTGTGGACACCCTCTGTGCACAGAAACTGACCTCTCCCAAGTGCTGGCCCTGCCTTGTTGTCATGGTACCAAAGGATGCAACAGTGCTCATGCAAAGCTGCTAGGAAATTAAGTCACAGAAATAACAACTTACAATCTAGTCCATGCTTTTTGCAGGGCTGGCCAGCACTTGAAAAGGATGACTCATGGCCACTTCCCGTCCCAGCTTTCTTCATCTCCTTCTCCAGGAAGTTCCTGCAACACTCTCAGTTTAGCCAAAAAGATGAGAATGCAGGGTAAGAGGACTAGGACGTGGCCACGAGACTGTTCTGCACACACAGGATTCATGCCCTCTAGGGGACAAGCACTGTCAATGCACATCTGGGAGAAAGGCAACAGTGGCCAGCTGATTCGGATGGTGGGAGAAGCTGTTCAGCAAATCCTCCATTTGATTTGCATATTAACATATTTTTCTCTCGGCACACTGAGAAAACCCTGTAGTTTTAATGACTTAAATAAGCAACTATATGAAAATTATTGGGGGTGGGCCGGAGGCTAATTTAAAAACCTCAAAATAACAGTTTTATGGCTAACAGGACCCTGCGCCTGCTCTTTTTAGTGAGCACAGCAATATTTTTGCCTTCGAATGAAACGGGAAAAATATAATTTATGGGTGAGAAAATGTTCGCACAGGCTCCCCTGCTCTCAGACAAGTACAGACTACCACCTTTTATGCAAAAACTCATTACCCTGTGGTTTTTGTTCTCAACACCCCACCATCCCTAGTAATTTTCATACAGTTCCTAATTCCTGACTCTCACTGGAAAACTTCCCATTATAATTAGAGGGATAGATAAATTTAGAGAACTGGTCTCGGATCAGTGGTTGAGGGGATCTTCTGTCTACAGCCCAGAGGACATCCCGTCCTGTCTCAAGTGTACCGTCTCTCCTTTAACAGGGCAAATCAATAAAAGCTCAGGTGACCATGTTGCCACGGCATTCTCCCAAACGTCACACTTAAGGTCAGTCAGGTTAGGCAGGAGAGCTAGAGGTCGTCTCTTTCCACAGGTCTCAGGTCAGATTTGACTTTTTAGTTATCTCAAAGGGGAGTCAAATCTGAGTCAATGCCTGGTGACCACTTCTGCTCCCCTGTCTGCCAGGGTGTGCTTTGGTCCACTCTCCATCCCCCGGACAACTAAATGATATAAACTAAAGAACATGAACACCTCTGTCAACAACCACCTCTCAGTCATTTAATTTCTAAACTTATAAGTTACAAATAAACAGAAATTCATTTCTATCCTGGAGCACAAAGAAACAGGATATAGTTAATCAATTAGACACAGTATTTCCAAATAAGTTAAATTGAAATCTTAATATATTGTATCGTTTACTCCATTTATATATTTTTTTTCTTACTTTAAATATAATTATTACAGATCTTGCAAAAATACTACACTGTGCATTGGCTGTCTGCTTGTTTAAAGAGTGCCCGGTGCTTCCTGGGTTCAGATATGTACACTTCATTAGAAATCGCCAAGAAGGGAGTTCCTCACTGCCTGTTATCTACAACCTCAGGTCATAAGATGGCATCAGGTCCCTTCATTCTCCTCTTTCTTTCATTTGGTCAAATCTCAATTGACGCTTTGATGATTTAAAACTAATTTGAAAGAAAATAAAAATAATGCATATTTTCTTTTTCTTGATTTGTTAAGTCCATTTTCCAAAAATAGTAAGTCTAAAAATATATTGCATATGCCATCATAGGAAATTGACATAATAAAATATTCTAAGGAGAAATTGTAAAGTAGGAGAATATATATTACCTCTTTGAAGAATCTGGGCGTTAATAGAAATAAAAAAAGAAACATGATCAGGTTTTTAAATTTGTGTTTGGTTCGGGGTCGTGCTGCTCTAATAGAGAAAAGGTTAAAAGATGGCTTTAGAGTGCTGAAAACTTTAACAGGTTATCCAATGTTGAAGAACAGGGCGTTTGTTGTTTGTGTAAGAAAGCAATCGGGTACTCTTTATGTTTTTTCAAAAAGGTACACACACTGCGACACAACTCGTTTTCTGAGTGACAGTACAACACTTGCAGGTTCAAAGGCAATGAATGAGTGTGGTCGGAAACCACGACTCAATTAAGTATCAAACATCCTCCCACACATTCCCGCCCGCAAACCCCCCACCCCCACCCCCCAAAATCCAAATACATGTCTAACATGGTGCTACGTTTGTCTGCTCAGCGCATCAGGCCTCCATCCACACCGCCTTCTCAAATCTAATCACATTAAAAATGTGGATACATACATATATATACTGTAAATTTATATGGGTGTGTCGGCGCTGATGGAAACATCAAATGGAATGACTCACTCCCTCTCCCTCCCTCTCTTTCTCTTTCTTTCTCTCATTAATTTAAGCACATATACACACACACATATATATATGTATATATGTTCCATGGGATTCAACAGGTTGTGCATCAGAACTCGCTGGCCGACTCCTCCTCTACTGAACGAATATAAATATACAGTTTGCACAGACAAAAGCAGCCATGACATCCTTACTGTTTCCTTCTCTACCAAACAAACACACATAAGTGCTCTCTCACTCACTCACACACTCATGCACACACAAATGACAGACATTAGCCCCCTCAAACACTCAGAGTAAAATATCTGAAGCTGGAACTAAAGAAAACTTGAACACGTCTGTTGTGATTAAGGAATGCATTAGTGCAATACAATAAGGGAGCGAGGGCAGAAGTGCTGACAAGACAAACAAGTGCTCGGGCAGGAGGCAGGGACTCTGGCTTGTGTGACATCCTTTGGTTTATCTTCAGTGGGAGGGGGAGAGGAAAAAAAATCCCCATGAATGTAAATTCAAAAAGGGCCTAAGAAACTTTTCCAAAACTTTGTGATGTAACGTTTCAGGGCACTACGCAGGCAGCTAGAGCAGATGTTCATTCTGTTTTTTATCTGGTGTAAAGCTGTAACTGTGATTTCATGAACTCGATTCATCGATTGACTAAAAGCAAACAATTTTGACTGACTGATAGGAAACAATTTGCTATAATCAGATAATCATTTTAGCCATTTCCTGTTAACTTTTTCAATCATGATGATAAACTGAATATCTTTGCTGACCGAAGAAATGACAATTAAAAACATCATCTGGCACTACTAAAAGATCATAAATTTATATGTATTGAAATGTTTTACCAGTTAATTACTTTTTTAGACAAATCATTAAATTGATAATAAAACTAATTAATAAAACACTAATAATTTCCAACCATAAACCTGTGAATTTTGTCTGGTGACGCTATCATTTTGTCAGGGGGTTAATTATTCAGTCAATCGTCCACAAAATCCTTTTCTTGGTGCCAACATTACACTCTTTCACTGCTTCCTAATTTTGTGTCATAAGACTAGCTGCCTAAAGCTCTACCTGCAAGTCATAAGGCAAGTTACAGGGAACAGCAAAGGTGAAAAATATAAGGAAAAACAAAAAAAATCCATGAGTGATGGCCCTCTTCTTCATGAGTCTCCTCAGGACTCAGGACAACAAAACTCTTCAGTAAAGGCCCTCTGTATGAAACAAGGCTTCTTTAAGACAGGGTTGTGGCAGAGTTGAAAGTAAGTCTGTAAATCCATTTTAGTCACATGTGTGTTTTCACTGAAAAAAAAAAACAGTATAAGTATCCTGAACTGAAGTGAAAGAGGCCCTGCTCTACAGCAGAGTTTGGTAAAGAAAGATTTGTCCCACAAACTCCCCTCAGGTACGGTAATTTAGTTTTTTTTTTTTTTGCAGAGCATCACAGGAGATGAAAATGTATCTGTCAGTGTGGCGCACAGGAGAGGGGACGAAGGGGAGGGGGGCTCTGCTTCCTCTAAAGCTGCTTGTTTGGTTTGATTGCCTAAAAGCCTCCTAAAAAACCATCACACATACCCACATTTATCCATTTATCCACACTGACAACACTCGCTCTCCCACTCTCTTTCTCTCACACACACACACATAAACACAGGAGTGAGACAAACTCAAATCAGGAGAAATAAGACGACACTCTCCATTAGCTGCTCCTTCACCCTGGCTGGTTGAACACCGTTAACGTGGAGCTGACAGTGCAGGCTTGTGCTCCCCGGGGAGCACCTTAGCTCCGGACCATTCCTGAGCCACCGGCTTACAAATGGAACAAACATGATTGTTGTGCTAAGATGCTTTGGGGGGGAAAACGCGGTCCTGACAGTAGCCCAGTTCAGTCTGTTGTTCAGCATTCCTGGCAGGCGAGGAGAGGGGGGGGGCACACAAGCCTCCGTGTAACCTCAGATTGTTGTGAAAGGCTGAAAACTCTGAGCTGATGAATGAATTCTCCCTTCATGGCTCTTCCAAACAAGGGAACATTGGTTCTCCGACTGAGATGGATTCATGTATCACATTGTGACCCTTCTGTAGTTAACTAAAGGGAGCTGTGCTTCATAATGTGTCACACACACTTTCTCCCCCCAAAACCAGCCCAACCCCGTCATCCTCCATCCCTCTGATCATGAGTGTCCCCCCAGTAGAAAAGACAAGGGGTGTTCAGTCCTTCAGAGACCCCCCCCCCCTCTCTCTGCAGGAGGGGGGGAGCCATGTTATGATTCATTCATAGGTGCGACCCCCCTCCTACCCTCTACTGCAGGTTCTTCAGGATGCGTCCGTAGCGGAAGTCGTAGACGTGCCGGCAGAGATACACCAGCTCGGGGTCGACGTCTGTGGGCACACAGCGGTGGGAAGGGGGGGCGAAGTCGGGGCGGCAGGGCACCATGCTGGCGCTGCCAGGTGGGGCACCTTCAGCATGCCGCTTCACCAAGGCACAATATCTACCCACACACACACACACACACACACACACACACACACACAGAGAGGAGGGAAAAAAACATCAATCTCTGCTATCTGCAGAGAAATCAAGCGCACTTCAAATATGTCTTTGTAGTAACAAACCTTTATTTAAGAATAACAGGCAACTGAACCCGAAATGGATATTTGCAAATGATGTGTAAGCAAATGAGCGCGGCTGAGTGTTCCCAAGAATTCATTAACAGTTGCACTGTCACTGACGAGCGATAAGAAAGTCAGAGAAACACGGTTCTGCATATATTAAAAGCTGAGGTGTTAATTAAAAGGAGAGACTCAAACCTTTTATAAAGACTTCCAGCTAACGACTCTTGCTGGGGTGTATTCCTTTGCTTGTGTTTGTGCGTGTGTGTGTGTTCTTACCTACAGTACTGGGCTAGTGGGAGAACGTAGCATCTGTCTTCTATGCAGGCCACACTATTTTCATCCTGATGCCGAGAGGCGAAAATCTCATTCTGAAACCACAGTGGGTGTACAAAGTCACATCGACAGTACTGAGTCCTGTTGTGCTGGCTGAAGGCCGAAGAAATGACAACACTTTGTAACTGCACTGTACTAAGCACAGTAATTGTTCATGTGCAGTTGGATTGTGCCTCTGCCTTTCTAAGTGCCACCACACAAAACAAAACAAAACAAAAAAATTCCTGCTCTACTCAACACATGACAGACATCCATTGTGTGGAGCAACACGAGTAGTGCCTCACTGTTTGCACTTTCTAACAGTGAAAATGCTCTTTTCTCGTACTCTTTGTGTGAGTGAGGTGGCGTTGATGTTGCACTGAAGATCTAACCACATATCAACAGTTCCAAGGCTGCTGACAGAAACATAATGTCGTCTCCAGCAGCAGTGACTGTCTCAGTGTGTCTATAGAGACAAAGTTGTGTTCACCTCCTCCTTGTACATTGTTTTCTTCTGTCTATCAGGACACTTCATTATGCACTATCACTCACTTATACCATACACAGGGTGAATACTTGATTCCGATTGGCTGCAAGGTGTCCATTAATTCCTCACTAAGGACACTTGCTAAGTAGTTCCAGTAAAAGTGTCTGTTCACAGATTTAAATTGATGCACTGGCTCAATCTGTTTCTGCATCCAGTCACCTCGACTTTATGAATACATTAAATGAAAAAAGAACATCTCATTCACAACAGTGGAGTCCTTCAGTACCTAATCCTCTGAACTCCACAGGATGACTGTGACACACAAAGTCCACTGGCCCCCTGAACTTACTGATACTTTGCATCACATAAGTGATCCTCTTATATCCAATTGGCTATTCAGCTTGTACTCAACTTTCGGCTGACAGCACGTAAGGCCTGTCATTTTTTTGTAAATACCTTGTTTTGGGTACGGCAACATGGCTCAATAGTTAGCTAATTTTGCTGTTTAAGAGAAAGTCAAATTACATTTACTGTCTTTTTTAACTGTGCACAATGTTGCTGACTTTAGGTCTTGCTAGCACACGATCAGCTTTCTGACTCATAGATGAGTCAAAAGGTTTTATGAGCTGAGGGGACAAGAAATATTTCTTGCTGCTAAGTCATATTTAAGGCACGTACTATTGACTGGAGTAGTGAACATCATTTGCATTTCATTAGAGCTTCATGTGATTGTTCTCAGTATTAGTCAAACCCCCTCGGCAGGGAAACTGAGAAACAGTTAGTGAAAAACTTTAGGTTTTGATTGTAAAATACATAAAAATATACATTAATGGTCTTTTACATCTGTTATCCTTCACTTGTAAATAACAAATAATTGATAATGACATAATTTCTTTTGTAGCCAATAAATAACCAATATATATATAATGCAAGTGACAAAATGTTCACATTCACACTTAAACAACTCTAAATTGTTTACATTATATCAACAATGCTTACAATGTAGCTAGATACCTAAGTAAATGAACTAAGCTTGATCCATTTTTTTGGTTGGGCCCTGAATGCAACACACTTCAACAGAGTTATTACAACTCTTTATCTGCCTGATGTGCTTGTCAGTGTTTGCATATATAGTGCAGCTTATGTACAGTCACTATGTAAACATCTGGGTAAAATTTTAATTCCCAGTATTTTTTTTTAAAAGGCTTCTAGGGACTCAAAGTGGTCGTTATAAAATAAAAAGGTTACATAATAAATTGGGTAATCACATTAATACACAGTATTAAAATATATAATTAAACCATAAAGTTAAATAATCCAACATGTTTCAAAAGCTTGCCTCTTTATCATAAATTGTTTTACATCCTGCCTCTTTTCAAGAGTGTACTGCAACTCATTTTTGTTAAACTCCACAGTTTTTATCTTACATGTCCTTATTTTCCAAACTGTGAAACTTAAGTGAGAAATCAAATCATATATGTTCTGTGAAAAGCAGGACAGCTATTTCAAAATGAGATGAGTTGTTAAACTTTATAGGGTTGTTTTACAATTTTATGTTAATATATTATATTTTTTCTATTTTTATTCATATGAATAGTCATTTTATGTCATTAATTTAATTACTTTTTTAATATGGAACACTTTAGAGATTCAGAGAAACGGGGCAGTAGCAGTTAAATACATGTTATTCAATTAAGCCATTATATGCAGTAACTGTACAGTCTGCAAACACAACAGTCAAACTTGGCCCCTCCTCAACTATGAATGTTTTTTACAGAGTTTCAATCTCACATTGATATTGGCTAGGGGCTATACACCACACCTAGAAACATCCCAAACACAGCAACATGAAAAGAACATAAGAGAAGAAAGGCAGAGTGCAGGTTCTCTATAGATAAACACATGCCTCATACGTCTAAAGAGTCAGAAGTAATAAATGAAAGGGATTATTCCTGTATGAATCTATACATTAATAATAGTAATTTAAAAAAAAAAGTCCTGCATGTTATGCCTTTAAATAAATCGCACAAGATTCACGGTTTTCATTGAATCTCAAATACTCATCTATTAGGTGTAAACATCACACATTCATTTATCTTGGATAGTTATTTTTAAGAGTAGACACACAATTCTTTCAGCCTGCTGCTACTGTTTTCCTGCCAACCTGTCATTTCACCACTGGGCAACATTAAAACGTTGCTCCAATCCATTCAAGCCTCACCTCACAGTGTGCGCTGGGATCTCGGCCTCCCTGGGTGTGCTCAGGTCGGTAGTACCAGAAAAGACTCATCATTAGCTCTCCTGAAGAGGCAAATTGAGACGCACACAAAGCACACAAACAAACACATACACACAGGTAAGCAATCTTGGCCATATGTCGTTTTCTCTATTCATCCGTGCACACAAGCCGCCATCTCTATTCATGATCTCCCCCTCCTCCTCTCCTCTACCTGTTTTGGGGTCCTCCCACAGCGCTGATATCTTGGCAACATATGGGAGGGATTTCTTCCTGGGGCCCGATCGTAGCAGCACAGTGTCTCTGACACGTATCACTTCACCGTCCCTCTCGACTCCTTCATAACACTGCCTCAGGGCCGTCTCATCCTCTCCCTGAGACACACACATACACATTCACACACACACACCAACAAGGACAGATATAATTCTCATTATAAAGACAAAAAGGAATCTGTCACATGAAGCTGTGTGGTCAAAACACAATTATCTATTCCCACTCAGAACTGTTTTTTTTTTCCTTTCTGCCAGCGAGCTGCATGGAGCCAAGGTTTCTACTAGCAGGCTATTATTATGTAGTGGGATACAGGAGAGAAAAAGTCTCACTAGAGAGACAACCAGAAAAGAAGCCCTCTAATCTCTTGCTCATCTTCACCACTCAAAGATGCGCTCACAGTAACCTACCGCAATAAAGACCTCCCTCTCTGTAGGCATTCCAACAGGCCGCCAGCCGTTGGTAGTGCGTCTGCGGCTGACTCTCTTTTGTTTGGTGCTGCCGAGGCTTGGCAAGGGTGACGTCTGTTTCTGGGGCAGACGTGTGCGGCCCGTGGACAGGGAGCCGTTGGAGGGTTTGGTGCTCTGTGGGCATTCTCTGGCCAGCTTCAACCTGGCCTGGGGCTTGTCCCGCCCCGACAGGGGGGTCAGCAGGTGCGGTTTAGTCTGTGTGGAAGTGGGCACGCTGGATAGAGGGCAGCTGGACATGGGCAGGGAGGGGGGAACTAGAAGGGAGGGGCTGTGGTCACCCTGAGGGGAGGAGTAGCCCTCTGGAAAAATAAAAGATGAAAGAAAGCTTTTAAATTCTATAGTAACAAAGCAAAAAAGATCCGTTTTGAATATAAAGCAGGCCGATGTAAGATTTAAAGCATGAATAACATGATCATTCTCTTAGGGATGAAAAATTAATTCATTAGATCGATTCAACATACTGAGGGGTTTTGCTGCTACAACCTAACTTGGATTGGGATTATCAGCAGCTAACGGCAGCTAATGTTAGCAAACTTAAGGTAGAAATTTCAGCTGCTGCTGTTCAACAAAAGTTACATAAACTTTAAAATGAACAAACTGCATGGTTCTCTAGTATATCAGCTTTAAAAACAACCTGCATCTTTTACCTAATTAAATTTCATGTAACCCATATGTTATGGATATTACTACCGAGCCAAGAGCTCCTTATCATGAAATATCTAAAAGCCTTGAGCCACAGACACTTTCAAAGCTCATACCAACATAAAACAACAACAAAAAAATGTTCACACTTGTTTAGACATACAACTAGCTTGAGGCACATATCTAGCAAATAATGACTCTTCACATCTGCACATAATAACCCAAACCAAGTGTAAAATTAAGATTATAGATGTTTTCAATGTAACAGCTTTATCCAATCAAAGAAATGGCATGAAAATTGCCACACCATCAATTGGGACAAATACTCAACCTGCTCCAGACCCTTTAAAAAATGCAAAATTTGGATGTTTAAGCATATCAAGTCACAATTGGTTAATGTAGCTCCAACTTTTTACTTCATTTACTTTCCCCATTTAACTGTCTAGATTTCAAAATCCGCTGAAATGCTTCAATGATCGACTGTTTTGATTTTCTGCTTACCTGTTTTGATGCTTTGTGTGCATCCAGTGCATCCTGTGCTAAAAGAACACCCCCTGCTGGTAACAGGAGGCATGGCTCTGTAGGTGTAACCACTAATCCCACAGGCGTCACCGTAACAGGGCGAAGCCACTGAGTTGCAGTAGGCGGGGTGGGCCAGGCCTGAGGCGTGGGACATCCGTGGACTCAGCAGCTTGGAGCCAGACATCCGATTAGGGCACAAACCGGAGGGTGCAAAGTTCAGAGGTCGTGAGGCTAGGCTAGCTGATGTTGTTCCAGTGTGTGTCGGGTGGGCGATGTGAACGTAATAGCTGGAGAAGCAGTGGTCAGCAGTGCAGAGGCAGGGGTGGGGACTAAGTGTTAAAGCTGTGTGTGGGTGGGAATGCGTGAGGGACGGTGAGGTTACGAGGCACTCTCGCTTCACAGGTGGCATGGCTGAGTTAAGTGGCTGATCGTCAGATTCTCCATAGGGCTGCTGGCCCAGGAAGAAGGCCAAGCGGTGGCAGTACTCTACAGAGCCCTCTGGGGGACAACAGTAGTACGGGCTCAGTTCAGTCTCCAGCTGCTCTTCCTTCACTTGCTTTAGCGGGTAAGCTAGCATGCTGCGGGACTGGTAGCCTGGTTTGGTCAGTCGATGGGTGCAGTTGCCAGTCTCCCACTCCACATTGGGCTCAAAGTCCGCCTTCTTTTTGCAGGCCGTGCAGCCGCTGTGCAGGGGAGGGACCTTTTTCCCCTTCTGTTTTTGTGAGCGCCCTTTGTGTTTGAGCTTGACTCTGGAGTGCTGCTTTGGGTTTGAGACCGCAGCAGGTGCCTTGCAGTCTGATGTGATAGTAGCAGCGGGTGCAGCCTTTACTCTCTGTTTACTGGTAGCAGAGGAGCTGGTTAGTTTCAGCAAGGCTGCAGCGTTAAGTCCAGCCAATCTTCTGGGGGCCGGGGCATCCAGACTCTCCTGACTCATCCCCCTGCTCTCCTCTCGGTTGCCTTTGGCCTTCTTGACCTGCTTAGAGCTTTGGCACAGTTCAAGTTTGTGGGATGTGGAGGATTTAGTGATATTTCCTCGTGAAGCCTTCAGACCTCCAGTGATACCACTCCTGGTTGGATTGGCATCCGGAGAAATCCCTCCATTTGTGGGCTCTTCATGTCTCCTGGCCTGTTTGGCTGCCGGCTGAGGGTCAGTTGCTCTTTCAAGCAGTAAACTGTTAACAGCCTCAGCATTGAGAGAGGCCAGTCTGCGCTTGCGAGGTTGTGGTACATAGATGCCCATGCAATGACTTGGGCTGTTTGATTTTGTTTTAGTTTTTGGTGATGACTTTTCCTCTCTTTTCTCACTGCCTTTCCTTTTTTTGGGTTTGGACTTGAGAGATAAATGTCTACGTGCATCTTTTTGCTTCCTTTCTTCAGAACTCTCCTGCTCGCGGATGCTTTCCTCCAAACGGGTAAGGAGGACATGGCAGCTGAGCCCCTCCCCATCCGAAACCCCGGTCCTCCCCCGCAAAGGATACAACTTCCTGTCCCGTTTCTTGTCGTGCCTCCCGTCCAGTTTTCGGTTTTGATTTGATTTTTCTGTTCTCCCTCTCTTGTCATCCATCCTCTTGGCTGGATCTTTCTTTTGTTTGCTGAACTCACTTATCTTCTTTGTCCTCCCAAATCGAAGTGAGCGCTCAGGCCAGGCGCCACCCATAGTGCCACCATGTGGCCACAGAGGGCAGTTGTCCCACCACTCAGCACGACCGTCACTCTGCCTGAGGGAACCTTTCTGCCTTGCGTGAGTCATCACATGCTTCTCCACAGACCCTAAATATAAGAGACCGACAAGTGGTAAAAATTACAGTTTGTCCTAGTTTCGGCATGTGTTTACAAAGTTCAAAATTGACAGAACAACACCCAGTGATCTATACAGTAGTTGACGTTACTTACAAACAAAGCTTTTAATTGGGTCCACAGAGAGCTGGTTCAGCTCTGAAACATATTGATCATCTTCAAACATCTTTATAACTTTTATTTGGTATAAATCTCACAGAAGACGATGAGATCAACAGACACCACAGATTTGACCACAGTGACTGATCAGATGGTCACAACAGACAGACAGAGATTGCTGGAAATGCGTTATGAACCTTGAAGGGTCCATTAACATTATTTTGTTTACAACATTTTTTATCATCATGACATAAAACTAGGCAGAGCTGACATGGCCTTTGTAGTGTTGAAAGTACTGAAATACAAAGAAAATGAAAGCAAGTGAGAGTAATCGAGACACAAGCACAAAAAAACGATATCGACTGTCTTACATAAGGCTTCAGTTCAGATGTAAACACGACAAAAGCCAATGCACTACATAAAGAAAACTCAATGAGGGGTAAATTCAGCTGAAAGGTTTTGTGATCAGATCAAATTCATTTGATCATACAGCAAGCTTCAGCAAATTTCTTTCCTTTTTCCAGATCCTGTCATTATAACTGCTGTGCATGTGTGTTTTTTAAGCAGAATATAAAGCACTGATGCACTCTGCCATTGATTCAGAGCTCTCTTTGCCTTATCACCTAGTGTGCACAAAAGCCTGCAAACAACAGCTTGTTAAGGCCAATTGTTTGGTGTGAATGTTTATTCTGAGAAGAAAATGTCAAAAAGGCCTCATTACAATATTAAACTCAACTGTGGGAAATAAGGAAAAAACAAACAAACCAGCTAAATGCCAACTGTATTAAAATAAGGAAAATTTACTGTCAAAAATCAGTGTCTTAACATCATTATTATATAGAGAAAAGAAATCTTGTGCATACATCTATGACCCAACATACTGTACTCCCTCAGCTCATTGTAAAACCATTTAGCATTTAAACTCAATTAGCAACAAACAAGTAGCTGGGGAGTATTTGTAAAATACACCCTGAGCTCGTTGTGAAATTGCAACATAAACAACCAAATAATGACTCATATACTGTAGATCATAAAGCTATGTTTCTTTAAGAACTGCCCATATACAGACCATGACTTTACTTTAGTGCTTAGGGAAAAGAAAAAGCGGTGTATTATCATACTGGAGTTCGGATCGTAATGATTTATTGTCAGATTTATGAGATGAGTATTTAAAAAATGTACTAAAAGTAGAATCTCTCTACTGCAAATACAGCTATACATTTTCCTCATTCAACTCTCCTTTTGTAAACTGAATGGAAGCCTTTTTCCCAGATCACAAAAGCCTCTTTTTACCTCATTACTTTCCCTAATTAGTAATCAGTTATTTAATTACCCCAAAAGACAGAGAGTTTCTTGCTGGCAAATGACATTGATATAGTTGATGTTTCCAAGCAAAAAATCTTATGTCTTGTTCATATATCAACAAATAAACTGTCTTTTCTGCTAAAAATGTTGCTTGTATATGTGTGCTTGAATTTTGGTTCAGCCAAATTCTACACTCAGATTTCTATTATGTATGTTGTTGTCAGTCCAGTTGGTTTTCTGTTCCTTTTTCAGTAAGTTATGCTGGGATGGGGAGTTAAAGAAGTATTTAAAGGGTGTGACTAACCTTTAAAGACTACTGACACGCATATTTACAAGAGGCCTCTTTATCTTCTTGTTTAACTTGCAGAAAGAGACCGACTTCTCTAAATAAGCTTCATATCGTAGTAATAGCATAGCTTGCATAGCTGCCCAGGTCTTATCCAAGTCAGCTCTTTAACATTTTGTATGGAGCTGTGATTCAAAACTTACAGGCCAGGACATCTGTTGGGACTAGCGCGGCTGTGTGAGGCCCTGTGAGGCCTGTTGGTTGGTTGGTGCAGATTTCTCTTCAGTGTGAACTCACTCAGCGCTAAAGATTTTGGCCCAACTGACGACTCATTTACTCATTTTTCTGACATGTTTGATGTTGTCTGCCCCAATTTGACTGGGCTTGTGCTGCGTGAAAGCTGTCCAAGACTGATATGTGAGAGACATCCTGGCAATGGCCAATACAGGTTTAGCTCCAGGGTTAATTAAAATAAAATAGAACTTCCTTCATCACAACCCATTTCAAAGCTGTTACAGCATTTTACATCAATTCTATCTTAAACAATATAGCAGCTGATAGTAAAAAGGTCCCAGCAGCTGTCTGCCAGCATCTGTCCCTCAGCTCTGTCTGCTTAGAAACACACATCACCCAGATTCATGCAACACCCACTCAAATGTTGATTTAGAAATTGAAAGTGAACATTAAGAAGAACCTTTAATGCTTAAAAAAAGCCTAGAAATAATGGGAAGAAGTGGATAAATGATACCATCAGGTATAGTGTGTTATCCCTCATCTTTGTATGTGTCCCTCCATCTTTGCCGTGTCAGAGGACAGCAAACTCCAGGCTGTCCTTTTCAGACAAGATGTAATCCATTTGCAGTATGACCTTGCTGGCTGAGACTGGAGTTAAATACTAAATGACATATTTTCACGCTAAAATATTAGAGGGGTTTCACTTGAATTTTACCTCTGAATTGAAGAAAAACTACTGAAATGCTGTCCCAGGATCTGTCATATGAGTGATCTAAATCACCCCAATAATCAAAGTCTGTATTTGTGTCTTAAACCAGCTTTTTATCATCATTTTCCACCAGCAGTTGTGGGTCACTGCTGAGATGTGTCAGTTGAGAAACAGGGGAGGAAATAAGCTGTGGTGTGTATCTCATGTGGCAGCGTTCCGGACAAACAGCAAATTGGCTTTTTTAACACAGTTTGGCCTGCTGATCCTCAGGAGGTAACTTTTGAGAAAATTGTGAAAAACAGCTGCCCAGATGGGTTTAAATAAAAACTGAACAGAAACAGGACACACCAACAGAATAATGCAATTCAATTCATATCTACACACTCCACTCATCTGTTCGTATGCCACAAAACAGCTGGTACAGCTACAGCAACCACTAACTTTAAAAGTTTCAGACCAAAACAAGTTTCATAAACAAGCCTCTTAAATAAACTATGTTGTTAAAAGATGTAAAACTAAGTGTCAAACACTAAGTTAATATTGAGAAAATGACAGAGCTGATTTATCAATTTGTTTTAAAAAATGTATTTCTTAAAATCCTGCATTCATTATGTATAAACAGTAGATGAACACTTAATAAATGGTTTATAACACACTATACTGGAGTTCTAAACAGATCTAAGGACATTGTAAGTGTTTATTTACAGCTATTACTCCTTCTATGGATTGTTTGTAACTGTTTAAATAGACATTCACTGTTTTACAACACAGTAAAACCTATGGATCCTCAGGAGTTTTAAATGCATTTGTAACCTTGTCTGTCTTTTATTACACTGTTAACTTTTCTAAAGCCTGTTTTGTCAGGGTTATAAATCCTTTGTACTTTAAGGCTTAATATCAATCATAATGAATAACAATTTTAAGCTATTTAGGTACTGTATCTATTTTTGTGAATACACATCTACAGCAGGTTTTATGGTTTACTTTGTTATTAAGCATTCATTAGCTGTTTATACACAAGTGATCAACATGTAGTAGTTCATAAAGGGAAAAATGCTTAAAAATGTCCTTATCTACCTAAAACTACAACATAGTATGTTAATGACCCTTTATTAATTGTTTATATACTACTTATAAATGTTAATGGGGGTTGAAATGAAGAGGTCATTTTGTTCTGTCCTTAAGGGACTGTATGAAGATTACTGAGCAGAGGATGTGGGCTGAATCAATACATTTTTTAAAGAAAAGCAAGGTTTTACACATTAATTTCAATGACTTCATTGGACCTTTCTCACAAAACTAGTGTAATATCTTCCCTTAATATATCTCAAAATAACACATTTCAGCAACTGCAACACATCACAGTGGCAATAAAGCCAGTCTATGTTTGAGTAAAGAGCTGCTAAATGATTAGATCTCTGACATCTGGAGATGTGCATGAACAGTTGATTTAGCATCACCTCCCTTGCTAGTCAGCATCAGAAATGGCAGTGGGTTAAACTTACTATTATTATTTTATTAATGTACACAATTCAATTACAGAATAATGTGCAACATTCATAATGCAAGATGCAAAGTGCCCCACATTTCAGTTGCATTCAAAATATTGCTTGGCTACAGAAGAGTGTGATAACAGCATCAAATGTCTCCTATATGCAGCATTTCCACAGAAATTTTTTTTAACCTTACAAATTAAAATGTGGTCAATTTTGGTTGTTTTCTGACTGTTTTTACTTTTAAACCAGTCAGCTAGTCTAAGTTTGAACATATTTTGAGCATCAGGTTAATAACCTTGAGCAACTACCTAATAACAACCCATGAGTTTCTGAACCACATCAGGCACCATCTCTGTTGGCTCTGATGTACTTAAGCATGTGCGGATTTCTGAAGCAGAATGAATAAAATTTTAGCTTCCTTTCCCTCTGTTTGGCAAAAAATAAATAAAAATACACACTCCCTTTTGCTGACCCCTTCCCATCCCTAATAATTTTCATACAGCCCCTGATTTGTTGATTTTTCTTGTGAAATACTGAAAACCTCTTCAAGCCTCCTAATTCCCTCAAGTAAGACAACCCTGGGACTGAAAAAATACTTTTTCATCCAACTGCTTGCAACTTATCTCCACTCTGAGGCCATACCTTACAAGCAAGGGTCAGAGAAGCACTGGCTTCAATTTCTGGCGTCACAAGCCAAAAAGGTTCATACACCAACACAACATCCAACCAATAAGCAACATGCAACTCACCTTGCTGGAAAAAAAAAAAACTCCATCTCTGCTCCAGATCCCTTGGTAACACTGGCTGAACGTGCCACAATCACAAACGACTCATCAGCCAACATTACACTCCTAATTAAAACCCCATCCGCTTGCTTTTTTAAAAGGTTTCTCCTCCCAACTTTCAGGTGGAGGCAGCACACCGGTAAAACACACATCAAAAATAAATAAGCAGCTGGGTAACGTAGACCCAATTGTATCAAATTGACACGGCTCTTATTTTACATTTTCCATGTCACAGCTGGTGACAGGCGGCTACAGCACGAGGCACGCTGGCATGCTGACGTTGATCAAAAAAAGAGATAAAAGACTAGAAGAATTTCCAACATTAGGTCACTGGGTTTTTTTAGGTTTTGTTTTGTTGTCTTCCAAGACTTGCATCGCAGCCTTGAGATTGATCTAGCCAACAACACCATCCGCTGGGGATGACGAGGAAGCTTTGCATGCATGCATACCTTAATGCGTTTATACTACATGCGTAAACACATATAGTGGCCGACAGATACAGTAGGATGGGATACAGTACAGCTCGACGTAGCTTGCCCATCTGAAGTAGCCAGCCAGGCTCTAAATATGGGCTGGAGAAGGGGAGGAAGGGGGGGGGCTACCCGAATACACACATACACACCAAGCAAAATAAAAGGGCAGTCACCCCTCCTGATCACATTTTCTAACCGGATTCCTCATTACCGACACGGTGGCTCTTCCGATCCCAGTAGTGGTGGAGACCTGGGAGGCTATGGCACGTAGCAGCAGCCCCGTGTATCGCTTCTGGTGCACGAAGCGAAAAATGGGTTCTGCGCTCCTCTCTGGACGGCTGGCCAGCCGGAGCAACTTCAAACATTCAAGGCGAAATAGCAACAACAAAAAAAAAAAAAACGAGAGGTTGGAACATACGGCTCGCCGACACGCTTCCTCCAACCGGTCGGGAACCGTCGAACAAAACTGCGGGTTGGAAGGACAGGAGAGAGAGAGAGGGAGGGGGGGAGAGAGGCGAGAAGGGGGGGGGGGGTGTAGAGAGAAGGACGCCGGACTGGTGCGATGGCAGAGCTCCGTAAACTGGGAGAGCTGGGGAGGAGTAGAGAGAGGACGGTCGGTGGCGCTGCCTGCGAGATGTGTGTGTGTGTGCGAGTGTGTGTGTCTATGTGTGTGTGTGTGCTCTCTTCCTGGTTGGGTTTTCCACCGATTTGCAGAAAACTTCATCTGAACCAATTGCCAAACGGACCAGGCTCGCTTGACACCCCCGTCCTCCAATGACGGACAAACAGCTGTTTATTGTAAAGTGCGGGAGAAGAAACTAAAATATTTTGCAGGATCCGAGGTGAACTTGGCGACCACTACATTAAAACCGCGGCGCTACATCATGGGCGATGGATGTTACTGCTCCACCACTACGACGACAGCCAGCCTCACCCTGTCATTCGTCGTGACCAAACCCCCGACCAGTCAATCACCACACTGTTGATACACCAGATCAACTCAATGAGCGGGCCAACGTGAAGGAAGGCGTTTAAAAGCACGTCAACAGTGTCCCATATGGTGCAAGTAATATTTGATTTTTGTAAATGCCTCCCATGTAACAAAGTTCTGATGAGTTTTGGGATGTAAAGGAAAGAGTTTACTCATCTTAAAACTAAATTTAAAGCCAGTCTGATCTGCAAACAAGTGTTTTAAAGGACATCAAATGTGCTTTAAACGGCTACAACCATGTGTCAACTGTTCAAAAGTAATAATTAATAGGCCAATCCATATCTATTTATAGTACATGTTACAATCTCTATAATCACATACCTTCATTTTTATGAAACTTTTAATTACTAACTGAGATCAGAAACAAAGTAGACAAATATAACTAAAGGCCAAGTTCAGCCACCATAATGTCCAGATCAGAAGTGTTTCCTCAATATGACCAAACAACTACAAAATAACTAGGACACACACTGGCAGTGGCAGATATTCTTATGAAAAATGTTAAGACTAACAGTAGAAATACCACACAATAAAAATACTTGATACAAAAGTCCTGCATAAAAATATTTGTATGTAGAGGTGTAGAAGTGTTGTCAGCAAAGTGTATTAAGTATCAGAAATAAAGTGGGTCTACTTTTTGTGCATTGCATTAAGCAGCAGTTTAGTGTTGCAGCTGGTGGAAGTTGAGCTAATTCTAGCTACCTCATGTAGCTACTCTAAGGCAATGTTGTCTGTAACTATCACATAACTTATAAAGGAACCGCAGCAAAAAAAGAGATCAATTTTTAATATATTCAGCACAATATTCTGAGAAAATGCACACATTGTGCACAAGTTTTTATTTGTAGAGTGTTATTTGGCCCCTCCAGGTTGTTGAAACTTTCCAAAATAAAATCTAAGGACACTAATACAACATCCTCAGTTACAGCAATGGCCGTTCATAGATAACTTAATCTACACAGTAACCGTTAACTATAGCTTTCAAAAAAATGTAGTTACATATGGAATACATTCTTTCCCTCTTAAGTGTAACAGATGGAAAGCTAAAGAGATTGTATTTTTGAAGCCTTTTTCTAGTCTACTGACACTTGAAGCACTCAACGCTGCATGTTAGCATTAACCCTTTCACACACACACACACACACACACACACACACACACACACACACACATTCATACACCAGTGAAAGGGGCTTCCATACAAGCGTCAACCTGCTCAACAGACACTCACACAGCAAAGGTAAAGCTATCGACTGCCATTTGGGGTTCAGTATCTTGCCCAAGGACACTCTGACAGTCAGACAGGAGGAGCCAGTGATCAAACCAGCGACCTGCTCTGCCTCCGGAGCACAGCTGTCCCCGGAGTTAACTGAAGTGCAAACCGGAAAATAAGAGATACTCAGGTAAAGTGCAAATACTTCAAATTATTTCAACAGTACTTGAGGAAATGTACTTAGTTACATACTACAGCCTCATACTGAGCAAAAGGATGGAGCCCTATTGGACAGATTACTCCGGCTTGTAAAAATGTAATCCATGTTATAAAAACATGTTATAAACTAACTATATGAGTGACTGAATACAGTTCAAACTCTTCCTCAACAGATAACTGAGGTGGAACTGGAGGCATGAGGTACTTAAGAGTTTTCAAATTCTAACTAATTATAACATTTTGATATTAAGCACATCTTTATGTGAGTTAGATGAGGCAGTTAAGGTGGAGACACATAAATCAGTGTGGATCTCATTGGGTGGGCAGGCTATAGGTGTTGCTGACTAGCCAATGTCACGTTGACACAGTGTCCACACTGCCACTGCCTCTTTTTACGCTGTTCAGCATCCATCTTGTTGCAAACAGCTCATCGTGTAGTAACAAACACAGTCAGACTTTCATTTAATATATCAAAGTGGACCTGTGTACTTCAGACCTCATTACTCAAGATCCTGCCTGTCAACAGTGTGGCACATTAATCTGATGAATTAGAGGAAATAAATAACTTAGTACTGACAGCTGAAACTTGCCATTTTTTCTTATTTTATGGTGTATTTTTGCCTTTATCTTGATGATGACAGATGGGGAGACAGACAGGGAAAAGGGGGAGTGGGGTATGACACAAACCAAAGGTCTCCAGCTCAAATCAAACTGGTGACAAATGCAACATGCAGCCATGTGGCACACACTGTAACCATTCGGCGCTCCACAGTTACCCATATTTATATCTTGTCTGTCATTATAGCCACAAAAATGGCATCTGAAAGTAGTTGGGTGTTGTTTACCCTTCTCAAACATCTCTTGCACACAATCTGCCACCAGTGTGTCACTGCTCAGTGGAGAAACTCTTGACAAAAACAGAAAATTCCCTGGTTTCTCTGCTTGTTAAAGGTGTTGTGACCGCTTTAAAACTCTCAGTTATCATACAAAATAGTAGGGTTATCAGTTTTAATTGCATCTCTCATGTAAAAAGCATTTACTAGTGTGTTTTTCTTGCACTCAAGCTCCAGAAAGGTTTAAAAGGCTATTTTTTTTTTGTCAGATGTTATGCAATCTGAAAGAAACAGAACCTGCCATCAATGAAAAGCAGCCACTTTGCTACCTAATCCAAACCCCAGGCTTTTTTTTTAATGGTAAGAAAAAAAAGGCATGAAAAGCTGAAAGAGCTAAATTATACACTTAGCTCAATGGAAGACCTGAATACACAGTTATTACATCAATCCAAACTCTTCAAAAAGTGCCCGTTACAGGGCGAGCCTTTCAGTGCTGAGGGAGCAGCTGAGGGAACTGTCAGGAGGGGTGGGACAAAATATTGATTCAGTATTACAACCATTATCTCCTCTTGCAATATCTTATCGATATACAGAAGAAATGCAGGCACTCTGAACAGATTCCCCTGCCAATTTGATTCATTAGAGTCACCACTTTATGATACATATCCTCAGTTTCTGGTTTGTCAGTCCAGTATTTTATCAGTTTATGGCTGTTTTACATAAGAATAATGGCACGAGTAAACATGGACAAGCTGCAGTCACAGTGTGTGTTTAAGAGGCACAAACAAGCTGAGAGACTGTGCACTTTTTGTACACTGTTTTATCTCAGTTGTCAAATCACATGAAATTAACACCACAACGCAGAAAGTAAACACACAATTTCTTCTGTGTATTGCTTCATTAAAAAATAATGATAAAATCATTCGCCTGATAGACAGAGTTATGTTTTTAACCTCTGCACCTGCAGATGTGAGAGATCTCATCTCTGCCACAGCTGTAAGCCAAAGACATAAAAGTGGGTGGTATTGATCAGCTCACAGATGTGAAATAGGCAGAATCATCACAGACACTAAATATATAACAGAGAATAGCAGGAGAAATACTTTTTTTTCTTTAAAGTCACACTCGAGCCCAAAATCTGTCTTATGTGTTTTTAACAATCACCATAGACTGTCTGACTGCAGCAAACTTGGCTTCATATAGGTTACATAAGACTCATACTGTGAACAGCAGTATGGAAACACTCACAGTAACTTTTCAACTTTTCTTTACAACTTCTTTGCTTTGCATCCTCATGCTGAGCATGTTTAATATTCATACTCCATTATCATTAAGTATTGTGTTCATAATGATTTACAATTTAGTGCTAATAATCAGTGTCAGTGCAAGAAGCTGTGGTAAGGTGAGGTAAGGGTGTGGAGGCAGTGTAACTCGAGACACTGGGCACCAGTGCTCACAGCCTATCTCAGACCAATAATTTATGATGTTTTATAGAGGCAATTAAACAAATGCAACATGTCCAGAGCCAAACAGAAGACAAAAATACATGTAGCCGGTGAACATATTAAACAAAGCACTACACAGTCAAATACAAGGCTCCAAATAAACACAAATGCATCATCCAGATCGTAATCTTAAAACTGTGATCATGAGCAATCAAGTTGTAATTTCCTGTCAGAGAGATATCAGCAGCCAGTGTATTACGTGAGTTATTTAAATATGTAAATGTTACAATAGTATTTGATTAAAAAATACTCCAGACTTTTTCACACTCAATTAAAATCAACATTTTTTGATGAGAAATTCAGAAGAATTTTTCCACATAGAGGCGCACAGCTGAGTAAAGGCTGGATAATTTACCTTCACAATTTAATAAAAATTAAAAGTGGTGGACATAATGTTAACAAGTGGTAAACCTCACCTGTCTTCTGTGTTTTTTTGTAATTAAATAAAAAGTGTTTGAGTGACAGCCTGCAATTGATTGCCTACACCATGAATCCAGATCAATGAAGAAGCCAGCAATGATACAAAATGACTGTTTGGATCAAACTGCATTGTAGGAACTGCCGAAGAAGCTCATGTGTTTTTTACACTCTCGATGTAATACAATCACTTAGAACAACAGTAAATCCTTCATCCTCTGTGGAAAAGAGGAGACATGCTAAAAAGACAAACTCTGCAAAGAGTATCACTTTAAAAGTAAAGCTTTAGTTTGCTCATTCAGCCGGAGACACTAACAAAGACAAACTGAGCTCTGCTACCTGCAGCTGTTACAACTGCACTTTGAGTTGAAGTAGCTCAAAAAGAAATCTGCAAAGGAAAATGTTTTATATAGTACTGAAACAATTTACGTTAATTCACTTTGATTCGTGTTTAGCAAGAGTATATTTTTCTAGTTTTCCTACTTAGAAAAGCAGGGAGAGCAACAGACATGGATTTTATCACTGAGTGACAAACGACAGTCAAACCTCTGCGCAATCATGCATGTATCTGCCTCAAATGATGACACACACTGAGTCCCACTTTAACTATTATTCTACATTTAGTTGTTCAACATCTCATGGTGAGTTTCAAACTGTGAGCAGATGTGAAAGCAACAGCAAAGCTTCAAAGAGCCACTGTGGGTTAATTCTGAATTTAACACATATCACCATGCAGGAACAGAGCCACACATTTTTTAAGATTTTATGTTATTCACAAGGTCAGCTCTTTCTAGCTTTTGTTATGGAAATGTGTAAAGTGTGAGGCATTAATGGAGCAGAAAACAGTCAAACAGCCGTGATTCACTCCAGAAAAGGAAACTTGTGTAAACCTGGTGTGTAGGTGCAGGGTTTCCTCAGGACAATGACCGTGAATGAACATAAACAAGCCTCTTCTAATGAAACCAAGCAACCGTGACCCTAATCTCGCCTCTCATCAGAAAGTGCTCCTGTATGGATGCGCACAAATGCCAGCCAGTGTAAACGTACATGGAGGCACAAATCATTCGAATGAATGTGACACTTAAGTGAAATAAAATTTATATTCATTCAAAAAGGTTGAAATCAGAAGACTTCTTATGTGGACTACAGACACTTCAAATGGAGCTGAGCTCTACATCTTTGTGGCATTACAGTTAAAGGGAAAAGCAAAGTTAGGTAGCAGTGGATGATCAGTAGGGGTGTACAGAAACAGAGGGCTTTAGCATTTAATAGAAAAGAAGCCTGTTTTCTCCAAACACAGGGTCAAGACACAATATGGGTTGTCAGTTTGCAGAATAAAATGCATAACAATAATGAGAAGTGAATTTATTTTCCTAAATAAATAGTGAAAAATACAATTATTTTTTGCTATGCTTATCTGTTTAGCTCAGATGTTTAGAAACATACACAATTGAATATAGCTATTTTATGAGGTAGTGCGAAATTTAACATTGCACTCAGCAAATCTTATTACCACTGTGATGTACTTTTTTAATGAAGTGAATGAACAGTTGAAATTCATTGTGTGTTTTTTCAGTAGTCTACAAATGTCTACAAATGTAGATATTACAGCATTTAATGGTTTCTTTTTTGTTTGCTTGGGTGACATCAAAATTTCCCTTTTGTGTCCCAAGCTGAAAAAGTTTGGCAAAGTCTGTAATAAAAGTTTAATTCAGCACATTTCATTCAAAATCAGCAGAAACAGAAATCAGTGTATTACACCTAAATGCAGTAGTGGAAAAAGTTTTTTGACATTTAAACTAGAAATTAAAACTATTTTCAGAAAAATGTACTTCATGTATGAAAAGTTCTCAGCCACTGTGACTGATTAAGTGTTGCATATATATATATACACACATACAGTGGATATATATATATATATATATACTGTATGTGTGTGTGCGTGTGTGTGTGTGTGTGTACAGTATATATATATATAAGATTTTGCTGTTGTGCAGAATTTTATATACAGTAAATATAGGCATCACAGTGTGTGGAATGATCTGGGGGGTCGTGTAGATAATTAACTGGAGAGAAAAGAAGAAAATCAAAGTTCTGCTACACTCATTTATGTTTTTCTATAATCTTCACTTTTTGAACAATCTACCTTTTGGGGCTCTTAGTCATTTACATTACACCTGAGGGGAGTTTAAAGGTGGGACCACAAACCTCGGAAAGTATCCAAAGCTCAGCACAGCTTTCTTTTGGGACTTTTATACTGAATTTTATAAGCTAATCATATGTTGTTTTCAATGTTGTAGTTCTTTTTTGAAAACTAGCAGTTGTCTGATTGATGTAGTCGAGTAAACGGATAAATTCCCTCTGAAATGTAGAGGAGTAGATGTATACAGTGGCATAAAATAGAATTACTCAAGAAAAGCTCTGCAGAGTCTTAGACAAGTTCTGTACTTGAGTGAACATCTGACAGGACTTGGGGACAATCCTGAGGAAATGCATCTTATCAGCATTGTGTTTTTTCTGCTCAGTATAGAGTAAAATTAAGGTTAAAGCGTTGCAAATAATTAATACAACTGAGTGATGAAACACAGTGCTGGAATGAAATAGATAATAAAAATGAGCACAAGTATTGACTTTTTTATATCCAAAATGTACCACTAATCCAAAAACAATTCTACTTGCCTGAAATTTATTGATGAGTTAATCATTAGATTTGTATTTTGGCAGAGACCTACTGATAACTCACAGAGGATTTCCTTTACAGTAATGGCTCAGTTATGATTCCTGCATGGCCTTTTAATGATGGTGTAAGGTGTGAGTCATTAAAACACTTCTATATTAAGTTTTATGACATTTATGATAGTTTAGTGAGCTGGGGTGGGGTCTGTTGAATCAGAGAGAAAATGCAGTAAAGAGGTGCTCCATGGTGAAGTGTGAGTCTGCTGAAGGAACGCCAAAAGATTAATGTTCAACTACAATAAACTAGTGTGTCAAAGAGTGGCCTGGCAGATCTGCTTTTTTCATTTACACTACCAGATCTCACTGCAGCGCTGAGACTTGGCAGGAAAAAGAAACAAGTCCTTTTCGAGAGTGTGAACAAGAGAGTGAGTTACTAAAAAGGCCAGTTGTTAATAGCAATTATTTAAACATAGTAAGAACAAGGCTTAAATGAGCAACTGGCAACTTCTCATTTTAAGTGAGCTAATAAAAAAAATAAATTTTCCCTGACATTTGGCCAACATTTTATTCATATTGTGACTCATGAGTGGAAAGTAACTACGTTTACTAAAAGACTGTAATACTGCACATCGTTTGCTGCTTTACACTCATACTAAACTACACTACAGAGTGAAAAGTTTTATTTTGTACTTGTAAACATTTATTTGACAGATAGTTAATATAATGTAAACCAATTCAAGCCGTTTCAAAGTAAAACCATTACTGATTATTATTTGGTTGTTGCTCAAATTTTGATAATATAAAAGCAACTGTGTTAAGTTCACTGAGCTTGAGAAAACAATGTCTTTTACCTAAGCAACTGTTTATTCACACTGACAAACAATACGGACAGATTTACGATCCATTTACATTTTCTGAGTTTAAAGAGTCATTTATTTATTCGACATGAAGAACTTACAGCTGTACCCGCTCCCGTTGAAGCCACTTTGAACCACAGTTTGCACAAAGGGAACCAATTATCCAATTTATTTCCCATAAAGGCAAAGACTCGGTCCAAAGTCCAAAAAAAAAGTCGATAGAAATTTGCAAAGCAGAACTTTTCTGCTTTTCTTCCCTCCTGCCTCATTAATCATGTCATGACCCTTCAGATTTATCTTGTCACCCTTTGGATGGGTCAAATCCCCTCGTGTTGGGAACCACTTAACTCCTTTATTGTATTTTAACTATAGTTCCACCTCAACTAGCCACAACAGCGCTACACTACTTACATATTGATGCAATTACTTTAATTCTGTCTCTCTTCCTTAAAAATGATGTTTTTAATGTTTATGTACCTTTAAATGTCAGACCTGGGCTTAAGTGGCTTTGAACCACAGTTTGTCACTACAGGTGTTTTCACATTCCTCTACTGAAGGGATAGCTGTCCATGCAGTTTCCTCATTTCTTAATTCAAACATAACTGAGGTAAGCTAGATTTCTTACGTCACAGTAATGAAAGCAAATCTAGGCCAAAAAAACCCCTTTGACACATCCAGCGCAGAACAGACATGTCAGTACAAACACTGGGAGTTTGAATTCATACAACCACCAATGCCGAGTCAGCTACTGCCAGTTACAAGCCATCAAGTTTGTAAAAACCATAAAAATAAGGAAACCATGATAAAAAAAAAAAAGAGAGAGACTCCTCTTCTGAGTCCCATTGAGTCCCATCAATGTATGAACTTCAGTTTGAGTTTCAAACATGGAGTCCGTGGCTAAATTTCCCGAATGTTTCTTCTTGCTAGCCATCTTGATGGGCACAGCTCCCCCAAAGGTCAACCTGACCCAAGCAGCAGATGTGGGCGGGGCATTAGGAGTGATACATAATTATGTATATAGGAAGAAAGTGCTTCCAAGCAGCAACTTTTCAGAGCTTTCCTTCACTTTTTATGCAGAAAAACATGGTTAAACACATTATTAATTATGTCAGACTATTTTTAGATACTTTAAAACATGTCTGAAGAGGGACTTTTACAAACCAATTATTGAATACATCAGTTCCTTTGGCCTTTTTTGCAGGGGGGGCTTTCACTTTATATACTAGAAGTACATTTTGCCGCCAATACTCCTATACTTCTGTAGAAGTTTGACTGCAGAACTTTTTCTTTTAATGGAGTATTTCACATTGTTGCATTGGTTCTTCTTCTTCCATCACTGCTGATCAAATATTTAAACATGGGTGTGTGATGTACTTTCCCAATATTAAAAGTGCATGAACTGCAAGTATTAAAAAGCCACATGCACAGGGGCGTCGAAGAAAGCAGATACTGAAGGTATATAAAAATGAAGCACAAAGACTCATGTTAATAACGCAAATATTGTTTAACTAATACTCATAGTGGGTGGTGATAATGAATGTAATCCTGGTTAAAACAGCAAAATTCATCAAGTGTAATTGCTTTTACCTTGAGTTTTATTCATATGCCTAAAAAAAGATGCCACACACCCAATGCACAAAGACACCACTGAACGACTGAGTGCAATTTTTGACTTTCTACAGATATTAATGTAAATTCTTAAGACCAGGCTGCAGTGTGGTGAAGATCTAGTATAGTGCCAACCCTACATGAGCAGCTATGAGTCCATATTTCATAATCTGGTCAAAAAAAACTGATGAAAGGGACCCTGAGGTACTTTTTTCTCAGTAAGTTCTCCAGTGCATGTGGAGAGGATCACTCACAGACAGCCTCGAGTGTTTAATCTATGATGTCATTACAGCATCATCCATTATGAGCTCATTGCCTTTTATTACCTAATTGGCAAACTGCGATGTAGGTTAATTGTGTTGGCATTTGGGAAGCTTCTTTCATTTACCTGCGCAGAGCCGCACGCGGAGTTAAACCAGTGGCTGTCATGTCTCCTCTCTCAGTTTACAGGAACGTTAGCTGATTTATTTATTTTCATTCGACCCAAAAGTAGTCTGTTAAAAGGCCCAACGTGAGTCACGCGCAAAGAGCAAATTACACCCCCCAAGAAATGCCACAACTGTATTTACAGTAAAGTTTGTAACCCCTACGTGCGCGCGCACACGCAGCCTTCCCATATGCACACACACACACACACAAACTGGGAGCGATATCGGTGAACACGCCGCGCATCCATTCAGTCAGTCCTACATATTAGCTAATATAACTAAGCTCACAGCTAATGTCGCCTTATCGATGACCAGGGGTCAGTCTAACTCGCGGACAAAGCACATTTATTGCCTTGACATTGCACTTTGGTGGTTGGAGGGAGGGAGGTGGTGTTGGTAGTGGTGGTTGAGGAGGAGGGGGAGCTATGATAACACCACATTGCACGGTCAGTCCGACTGAGTACCACTCCCTGGGAATCTCCTTCATCACCATAGCCATTATCTGCCTCTGCAACGTCCCCCAGACATGACTAAAAAAGCCTTCACCAAAGAGTAAAAGCTGGCCATGCAGCCGCTGCTCCGCCTGAATAAAAAAAAAAAAAGAAAGAAAGAAAGAAAGCTCAATGAGGAAAGATAATGTGGAGCAGCCGCTACTTACCGTACCGTAGCTCCGTGTGGCAGGCACTATCTCGTCTGATTTTTCAATGGTGTGAGGAGCCAAGCAGGGCACCTTGTTTTCCAAATGACTAGGTAAGACAAGTCAGCCTCGTCCGACTGGTTAACCGATGCAGCTCAACTAGAGGAAATCAACACGAATGTCGCCGATGTTTCTCTTCTGCGAGAGAAGAGACGGAGCCAACAACTCTCTTTCTCGCTAGAAGAGGTAACACTCCTTTTCCCGAGACGAGCAGGGTTTCGCTCTGGATGAGGTGGGTTTTTTTTTTTCTTTTTTTTTTCTATCCCATCCACACTCCTCCGACGCCAACACGGCTGAAAACAGTGAGTGTTGCTGCTGAAGATCCCGCACTCACACGTCGCTTATATCCGTCACTTGGCTTCAACACTGTGAACGCAGCTTTCAGTTTGCGCACCAGTCAGTGTGTTGCTACAGAACAACAACTAGCAGCACAACATGACTGACTGACTGCAGCGCTGACAGACGGGGGGTGGTGGTGGTGGTGGTGGTGGTGGTGTGGGGGGGGCCCCCCCCCCCCCCCCCCCCCCCGGCGGGCCCAACGCGGGACACC